>OVBN01000001.1:5327500-6018847 GCA_900406565.1 Turritis glabra | reverse complement strand
TTTTTTTTGTGCGTTTCTTCATCCCGTTAAAATCATTGAAGAATTATAATAGTTAAAATCATAGAAAATTATAATAGTTATTTATTATACAGAGAAAATAATAAATTTTGCATAAAAAAGTGATCAGAACATCAGTTAATTTAAACAAAAACGAAAACAAAAAACAGTGAGCTCTCTTTACTTGACTAAAACATTCCACACGTGAAATTCATTATAACAACTTTCTTAGGCACTTTCCTTATTTGTCTTGTTCGGGGTATTAGTTGATGATCTTTGTAAGTTAAACATTTTTGTAGTACAAAAGATTATTACATATTTCCAGTACAAATTCCTGAGTAACACAAAAAAAAATAACGAGATTGTGACATATGTAATATGTTTAATATTTTAGATTTCTGACATGTGTCAGTGAATTATTCTATATATCAAAAATATATTTTACATCTCAAAATATATAAAACTATAGAAATATTTTTCTTCCTAAGTATCCAAAATTTATTTTGACTTTTATTAATAAGCTAAGTTAGTTTCCAATTTAAAAACTGCAATAGCTCTGTAGGAAAACTAAGGATATAAGTTTCTCTTTTTCCAAAAAAAAAAAAAAGTTAGTTTCCAATTCAAATTTAAATTTTCATTTTGTTAAATTTACATGGTGAAATCAACTCATGGTCACTTGATTAATTATCCCCGTAAAGAAAATACGTTTATTTATTTAGTGGTGATACGATAGAGACATTTTATTTTAGCAGTGGCAAACGGCCATTACATAGATAATCGAAAAGACATAGATATGAAGTAGGTGCATGGGGACAAAGACATGAAGAGAGATGCTTAAGAAGGTACGTAGTAGAGTGGATTAGGGAGCTTAAAATTCCTCCCAGGGGTATCCTCAACCAAATCAGCCCATTGGTCTCCAATGTTCCCAACGATGTTGTATCCTTTCTTCACCAGGCTCTTCCTCACCTGTGACTTGTACACGACTTGACTCAACCTCGAACCGTTTGGCCTGCGTTTCCATATATAGTCCTCGATTCAGTCACATATGATACTTAATTACTGTATATAATTAAGCTACTTGATTCTTACTTGAATATGAGCTCCTTCCAGTAGTTCACGCCAGCAGCTTTTAGATACTCGAGAGTGACGTTTGTCCACATTTCCCATCGTTCAGTGAGTATGATGGGTTCAATCCCGAGTTCAAAGATGTTGCGGTAAAGACGCACGGTCTCCGGGAGTCCGGGAGTTGATGCTCCGGACCCTACCCAAAGCCAGTAGTCCAACGGCTCTAGCTTCTCTGTTCTAAGAATCCAAAAAAAAATTGTACTTTAATATGAAATCATAAATTATATATGAAAAAAACTAAATGTGCCTTTCCATATATTGACATTTAAACATTTTCAAAAAATATGAAGATGATATTGTAATTGCAATGGAGGTGGTGTAGGTAGAACTAATAATAATAATAATGATAATAATAATATGTATACCCGTATCCATGTTCGGCGAAATAGGGGATACTAGAAAGGAGGGTGTCGTCTAGGTCAAAGATCCAAACATTGACGGTGTCTTTCGGTAGAGCAATTCCTCTGGCGTAGAGATAAGCCTCTTCGCACACCGTTTTGGAGTCGTTACCGTACTGTTGGGAAGTGGTCAAGTAGTCTACAACATAGTCTTTGCAATTTGCGGGCACCGTCTCGAAGTTTATTATGTTAGCGGTCTCCACACCAAAGCGCCAGCTTATGCAGTTGTGGTAGCTGATGGAAAGTGGCTCTTTCTCTAAAAGTTCGGCTTCGTTCTCAAAGATGGTGTTTGATTTTACGAGTTCGATGAGTCCTGGAACTGACGACGAAGAACGGCCGGCGGAAACCGTAGCGGCCAAGAGCAAGAGAAGTGAAAGTGAGAGGATTTTCATTTTTTTTTTTGGGAATAGTTTATTGTTTAGTTTGTGATGCTTATTTGTGTGATACAAAGGGTGGTATTTATAGTGTACTTTATGGTTAGGTTAGTTTACTGTATGGTTTCTTGACGATACTACGGGCAGTGAGGAGATAAGTGTACGTGAATAGCTTCGACTGATGCAAATGCTTGCAGGTCCCATTATGTTTATACACCACTCGTTTTTGGAGCACGTTGTGACCGTGCTAAATTAAAATTTGCCGTTTTGTTGTTTTATTTTTATTATTATCATCGTAGTCCTTTATGCTTGTGAATTTTGTATCAGAGTTTCCGGTTTACAGAATCCTAAGAGCATTCGTAACGCAGACACTTTAAGGGCGTCTTAAAATTAAAAGGAATAAAAAATTATTTTTTTAGCTTAATTAGAGCTAAAACGGTTCAGTGGGAGAAACTTATTGAATCGGTTCTTCGGGTACACGTGGCACAGTTTTATTTATTCCATTTAGTTATGTGTTTTTCACTTCTTCTCTCTCTCGCGACGCTTCTTCTCTCTCTCCCTCTTCGTCCTTATCTCGATCTTGGTTGATTCACTCTCTGATCGGAAATTAGGGTTTTTGTTTTCTGTGGATGACGACTACAGCACGACCTACCTGGGCCCCAGCTAAGGGAGGTAACGAGCAGGGTGGAGCTCAGATCTTTGGTCCGTCTCAGAAGTATTCGTCCCGTGATGTCGCCGCTCACAAAACTTTAAAGCCAAGGTAAGATTTCGAAACTGATTTCTCTTCCTTGATTGGATGCGAATTAGATTACATGTGAATTCAATCGAAATTTTAGCTTTGATTTTGATGAGATTGTCCAGAAATCTAGGGTTTATTGCAATTGAGTACGGGGGATTTTGACATACGGTATTTTATATGAAAAAGGCTTATATACTATGTCTTTTGGTTATCGAGATCGTTAGTATCGTGGCCTATTTGTTGTAGTTTTGAAGATCAAGAGTTATAGATTATGCTGCTATGTAAGAGATTTGATCGATTCAAAAGCTCTTTGTTTTGGTTCGATTTCTGTTTGTAGATTGAGTTCTTAATTAGCTCTTAAAAATTGAGATCACTGGTCGATGACAATACTTCCTTCTTGGGTGTCTATGATGGCCATGGGGTTAAGAAGTTTGCAGAAGGAGTATTGAAGGTCAGTTTTCTTTGTTCCATTTAGTGATGTGTAATTGTTGTTGTGTGTTGTTGTGTCTAATTGAATGAAAACACAACAAAACTTAGTTAAAACAAACCAAAACTAAAGTAAATGAAAGTAAACGTGTTACAAAACTTAAGTTGTTATGACATTGGTAGTTGATGGTGATGGAGACATAAGTCATTAACTGATGAGTGGCTTTAATTCTGTAAACCTAACCCAAATTTAATAAAAATTAGGTGCCTCATTTGATGACTTGTGTTGTTTATAATAACACAAGTCTCTGTAGAGCAGAACACATAACCTCTTTCTCTCGGTTTAGCTCCGGTTTTCATTTCCAGTAAAATGGATCTGGATTTTACCAATTCTTTTACCTTCTCTCAAAGCTATATTGATTTATTGAGTAGCCAACAAGAGATTAACACTCCAGAATCCTTGTCCCAACAAACATATTCACCTTTAAACCAAACACCTTCAACAGACAATAGAAAACCTAGGCAGAGATGGAAAGTCGTTGAAGAACAAGTTCTTGTAAGTGCTTGGTTAAACACATGCAAAGATGCTATTGTGGGAAATGAACAGAAATCAGGGACATTTTGGGCAAAGAGTTGCTGACTATTACGCTGCAACTCCTCATGTGGCTGGTCTACCACATAGGGAGGCCAATACTTATAAGCAGAAATGGAAGAAAATCAGTGAGAGTGTTAGCAAGTTCGCTGGCTGCTATGAATATGCCACCCGTAACAAGAAGAGTGGCCACAATGAAGACAATATTATGGAGATGACTTACCAGTTGTACACTCTGATCACAAGGTGAAGTTCACCTTGGAACATGCTTAGAGAATGCTAAAGAATGATCAGAAATGGTGTACATTTATTGCTGAAAAAAAATAAACCAAACACCAACAAACAGAGGACAGGAGAGTGTACTGGTCATTCCTCCAGCTCCACCACGGCTGGTCATGTGGAGGAAGAAACAGAGGAGAGGTCATTGGGTGTGAAAGCTTCAAAGGCCAAGGGGAAGAAGAGAGTTCGGGGCCAGAGTGAAGATGCAGATGTGAGTCCTTTGAAGTTGCTTTAGGAGATGTGGGTGATAAAAAAAAGGACTTGGCTGCTAAAGAAAGACTATCCAAACAGAAAATTCTTGATAGCCTCATTGCCAAACCCGAACCACTATCAGAGATAGAACTCACACTTAAGAACAAACTTATGACTGAGATGTGTAATCTTCTAGGTAAGTTTTTCATTGTGTTCTTGTTTGTTCTTGCTCAATGACTTCCTTCTCCTGCAAAATATTTTTTTTATACTTTATTCTTATCTCACCTGCATTTTCAGAGATACAGTAATAAACAAAATATATGTTGGGAACCATATCTCTACTTCAATAGTGGATAATTTTTTTTTTTGAATAAACACCATGAACACTTGTTGTACACCATCTCCAATTTGAGATCTTTATGCTATAAATAGAAAGATAGATAAAGTGAATGATCATCATATAAAAGTAATGAATAATTTTCAGCTTCTAAAGTTAGATTATCAAAAGATCCACAAACATTGTATGTGTTATCCGAAAGAAGTTGTGTATTTTTTGTAGCCTATTTCTTAGCGTTTATCTTTAATGCAATCTATAAATGATTCCATTTTTATTAAAACTAGATTGGGAATGACTCCATTTTTGTTAGGTCTTCTTTAAAAAAAAAATTATACTGGAAATGTGTCATAATCTTTTGTACCACAGAAAAAAAAAATCGTTAATACATATTTTACGTTTAAATGCACAATTAACTACCATACATGGTGAGATGTGTCTCACAAAATTGATCAATTGTGTTTAATTTATAAAGATGATCATCTAATAATCGAAAACAAGACAAATATGGACGGTGAGAATAGTGTCTCGTAGGATAATATAAATGGTAGATTTGAAGTCTAAGAAAGTTGTATTATTTAAAGACAGCTAACTTTTTTGTTTTCTTTTTCAGAAAAAAACAAAAGGTAGAAGATTTGAAGTCCTACCATGAAATCATCATCGTACATACGATCCAACCAATATAGTTGTAGTTTTGGTTTTTTTTTTTGTGTTTCTCCATCCTTTTAAAATCATAGAAAAATTATAATAGTTATTTATTACATTTAAGTCAGTCATCTGTATATAAATAATACATATTAATTTTTAAATGGAAAAATAAAAATTAATGATTAAAATGAAAGATTAATAAAAGTTAGCGTATTATTTTATATGAGGTAAAGTTGAAGTTTTTCTTGGCATTTTTTTTTACAGTTGAGGAGTTTTTTGACATTTTTTCCATTTATTTTTAATTTTTTTTTTGTGTTTTTTCATCCCGTTAAAATCATAAAAAATTAAAATAGTTATTTATTATACAGAGAAAATAATAAATTTTGCATAAAAAAGTGAGAACATCAGTTAATTTAAACAAAAAATTTTTCTAAAACATCAATTATTCTGATATAGAGAGAGTATATTTTTTTAATAGTAGAGAATTTAACACGACATAAGATTTAAATATGTATAAAACTATAACATATATTTCTACATTTTTTTTTGGAAAAGAAAACAAAAAACAGTGAGCTGTCTTTACTTGTCTAAAAAATTCCACACGTGAAATTCATTATAACAACTTTCTTAGGCACTTTCCTTATTTGTCTTGTTCGGGGGTATTAGTTGATGATCTTTGTAAGTTAAACATTTTTGTAGTACAAAAGATTATTACATATTTCCAGTACAAATTCCTGATTAAATGTTGCATTGATCCTCGAGATCGTTTGCTAAAATGTTGTCCATTAACTCCAGCGGTTTCTCCAAACGCTGCGTCATGGAGTTCTTCACCTCCTCAACGGTAGTGCAACTCCTTGTCACTTGGACTAGCAATGGCTTAGAGTTCAATTCAAAATGTGCCTTCTGCTTTTCCCTGAAGCGATCACTAATCTTCTCCACAAGCTCAAACTGGCCTTTCACAAAATCATCGTTTGCAAATTCCCATTCTTGTTCAGACTCAACTATTTCAAAGCCCTAAAAGACCAAAAAGTAATCTCTTAGTAAAATATGACAATCTTTTATATTTGTTGGACCTTTGCTACCAAACCGATTGGATAAAATCAATAATCCCTACGTGAGACCACGCGGTTGAGAATTAATTCAATGTGATATGATAGCTTATTGGAAATTGTCGGCCCATTGTATGTTAGCATTCTTCAGCATGTCTACTAATAGCCCGATCACTTCGATGTTTACTTTTGATTTTTGTTTTTCGCTTAATTCATACACTTTAAAATGAAGAAAAAAAAAGAAGAAAATCAATAATATCACGATAGAAGGGAAAAAATATGGGTGTATAACCTGTCAAGATGATTAAAAATCTGTAAATTTTATATAATAAGAGTTCGGGTAACTAAAATCGCTATCCGTATAATACCTTAACTCACAATATATCGGATAATGTTAGGTAATTGGGGTATACCCAAAAAAATTAGGATTTATTATTTATTTAAAATATTATCTATGAAAGATGATTTTAGAGCCATGGCATAAGCAGAGTGATGAGCAACGACAAAAATGTTATGAGCATCTTCCATTAATTTTTGTTCGTTCTTTGCAACGAGTAAGGGCTTCTTCCTTCTCTATCTTCGCACAGCCCTCTTTCTAACTCAAAGTTCTCTCACCAGTTACTTCAGATCAACGAGAGATAAGAGAGGAGGGAGATATATCATAAGAGATTACAAATTATTTTCTTTTTTCTTGTTGGTTTTAATGTTGGATCGGGTCGAAATTAGGGTTTAGTTGGGTCAAAATCGGTAATCACGGTATAGTAAAATAAGAATACTGGTTTACTAAAAAAAACCGATTTCAGTTGGATATGTCGAAGCATATAGTTTTTGATAGTTTGTAATTTTTAATATAGGGAGAAAACCTTTTTCGATAATCTTATGCACACCATACCTAATGTTCAAGGAAAGACAAAAGACAATTTAAAGTCTAGATTGGACTTACCTGATATATGTTCTCGAAGAAAGCTTCATGTCATGCCAAATGGGAAAGCATCAATCCCTCGATTCCGATTAGATGCACCTTCGAAGGAAGTGTTCTTAGAGTGGATTATGAAGGAAGTCAAATTTCCAGATGGCTATGCATCTAATCTCCGTAACTATGTGAATATGGGAGAGGGGAAGTTTCAAGGATTGAAAAGCCACGATTGTCATATCATTATGCAGCGCCTCCTACCATTTACTTTTGAGCATCTTCTACCACAAAATGTACACAAAGCAATTGCAGGTATATTATTATAGAATTTAATTACTATTTATATGTAACTATATATGCGATTTAAAACATTTTTATACTACGCAGCTATAAGTGTGTTCTTTCGAGATTTATGCTCAAGAACACTAACGGCAGAAGGTATACACAACCTGGAGAAAAATATACCGGTGATCATATGTAACCTTGAGAAGATTTTTCCACCGTCTTTTTTTGATGTTATGGAACATCTTCCAATTCATCTCCCCTGAGAATTAGCACTTGAAGGCCCCGTCCAATATCGATAGATATACACTTTCGAGCGTTACATGGATACTCTCAAGAAGAAAGTTAAAAATTTGGCAAGAGTAGAAGGTTC
This sequence comes from Turritis glabra, assembly GCA_900406565.1. Taxonomy (NCBI): domain Eukaryota; kingdom Viridiplantae; phylum Streptophyta; class Magnoliopsida; order Brassicales; family Brassicaceae; genus Turritis; species Turritis glabra. Next base: position 6,011,126 of record OVBN01000001.1, on the reverse strand, counting down.
CATTGTAGCTCAGAGCATCAACGAAGAAACGTCACACTTCTCCGAATATTATTTTCCAAAACATGTCCAAACAAAGACCCGAAAACCTGCTCGACATGATGACGGTGGTGAGAAACCTTTTTACCCAGTACAAGTTCCTAATTTATTTGCACAAATTGGTCGATTAAGTGAAAAATCGAAGAAGCGAAGGCTAACGGAGGAGGAGCATCAACACTTGTACATGTACCTAATCAAAAACTGTGAAGAGCTTTTAGATTATGAGAGGTATTATTTTCATCCAATGTTAATTTTAAACTGTTAGTTTACATTTGAAATTATTAATTATCATATTTATTAATTTTCAGGATTTACTTGGGTCAAGTACGCTTCGCATATCCAGACATGATGGAGGATGACGTTCAAAAACTCAAGCATAATGAATTTTTAGAATATTTAATCAAGTAAAGACAGCTAACTTTCTATTTTTCTTTTTCAGAAAAAACAAAAGGTAGAAGATTTGAAGTCCTACCACTAAATCATCATCGTACATATGATCCAACCAATATAGTTGTAGTTGTTTTTTTTTTTTTTTTTTGTGGTTCTCCGTCCTGTTAAAATCATAGAAAAATTATAATAGTTATTTGTTACACTTAAGTCAGTCATCTGTATATAAATAATACATATTAATTTTAAAATGGAAAATCAAACAAAATTAATGATTAAAATGATAGATTAATAAAAGTTTAACTCTTAAAGTGAGAACATCAGTTAATTTAAACAAAAAAAAATTCTTAAACATCAATTATTCTGATATAGAAAGAGTATGTTTTTTTATAGTAGAGAATTTAGCACGATACAAGATTTAAATATGTATAAAACTATAACAGATATTTCTACTTTTTTTTCTTGAAATAAAAACAAAAAAAATGAGCTGTCTTTACTTGGCTAAAAAATTCCACACGTGAAATTCATTATAACAACTTTCTTAGACACTTTCCTTATCTGTCTTGTTGCATTGATCCTCGAGATATTTTGCTAAAATTTTGTCCATTAACTCCAGCAGTTTCTCCAAACGCTGCGTCTTGGAGTTCTTCACCTCCTCAACGGTAGTGCAACTCCTTGTCACTTGGACTAGCAATGGCTTAGAGTTCAATTCGAAATATGCCTTCTGCTTTTCCCTGAAGCGATCACTAATCTTCTCCACAAGCTCAAACTGGCCTTTCACAAAATCATCGTTTGCATAAGCAGAGTGATGAGCAACGACAAAAATGTTATGACCATCTTCCATTAATTTTGTTCGTTCTTTGCAACGAGTAAGGGCTTCTTCGTTCTCTATCTTCGCACAGCCCTATTTCTAACCCAAAGTTCTCTCACCAGTTACTTCACATCAACGAGAGGATAAGAGAGGAGGGAGATATATCATCAGAGATTACCAATTATTTTCTTTTTTCTTGTTGGTTTTAATGTTGGATCGGGTCGAAATTAGGGTTTAGTTGGGTCAAAATCGGTAATTACGGTATAGTAAAATAAGAATACAGGTTTACTAAAAAAAACCGATTTCAGTTGGATATGTCGAAGCATATAGTTTTTGATACTTTGTAATTTGTAATGAACAACTGCAACTTTCTGGGTTGTAAAACGAAGAGGTCAAAGTTCAGGGGGAAAACGTTTGAATCGTTATTCTTGATGAGCGGCATTGCTACAATCTATCATCTAATTATTGAGAATTCGACTAGAAGCAATAAATTAACAAATAACACACTGAAAATCATAATATTTATTGAGCACTTTATAACATAGGTAATGTTTATATTTCAATGTTTATATGGCTTTCAACAAAAAAATTCCAATATTTTTAAAACATATGGATAATTTTTAGTGGTTTTTATTATTTATTAATTCGGATATTTTGAGTAAACTAGTGGATATGTGCCCTTATCCGTTCAAATAAATTATCATTACCCAAACGGATATTTCAGGTAACCGTATCCGAAATATTCGGGTTATTCGAGTTGAGTACAGGTACTGTCGGATTATCCGATCCGAAATGTCTACACCTAGTTGATGGACCATGGTGACTAACGTATTAAGATGATTATTGAAACGACCACACCCGTTTTTTTTTTTTTAAACAACAACAAATACGTCCATACAAATTAGCTATACTTAAAACGAGCTCAAATGCAACAAAACTCGGATTTTATTAAACGCATAGCAAACCGTCAAATAACAGAAACGCAAATAACAAAACCATTAAGTTCAACACAGCACACAAACAACAACCGAGTCCTAATCATCCCCTTCTCTTCGTCCTGATTCCAAGATCACACTTTATCCTTACCTGCAACTCAGAAAAACACAGAGATGCGTAAGTATTATCACAAATACTTAGTGAGGTGGTCCTCCCATCTACGAGCTATACACACAAGCAAGTAAGACGATACCCCGCTCACAACGCACAAACGCAACAAAACACAAAACGATAAACGAATTCGATCCGAACACAACAGAACGACCAGCAACCTAAACCCTTTCTGGATCGATCGATCCTCCCTTGGATCGATCGATCCCCTTACCTTTGCAACCTCAAACACGACCTGCAACACTGGATCGATCGATCCTCAAGCCTCTGCAACTCAGATCGCAACTTCCACCACCGCACACGACCAACAACCACCCAACCTTGCTTCTACAGGCGATTACACACCCAAACCCCAAACAACAAGGAAACAAACCACAGAAACCAAGCAACCAACCAAGGATTCAACAAAACTAAAACCCAAACGCATCAAGAACACACCAACGTCTCAATTGCTTAGATCAGCTCATGGTACGCACTCACCTTGATTCCGGAAAGACTACAGAGCCACGAACAGCCCACCACGAAACCGGTGAACCCTCACACCGCAACCAACGATCCTCTGCAACTCAACCACACCAATCTTCTTCCTTTCTAAGCAACAACAACGATATAAGATTTAAATATGTATAAAACTAAAACATATATTTCTAAAAGAAAAAACAGTGAGCTGTCTTTGTCTTTACTTGGCTAAAAAATTCAACACGTGAAATTCATTATAACAACTTTCTTAGACACTTTCCTTATCTGTCTTGTTGCATTGATCCTCGAGATATTTTGCTAAAATTTTGTCCATTAACTCAAGCAGTTTCTCCAAACGTTGCGTCATGGAGTTCTTCACCTCCTCAACGGTAGTGCAACTCCTTGTCACTTGGACTAGCAATGGCTTAGAGTTCAATTCGAAAATGTGCCTTCTGCTTTTCCCTGAAGCGATCACTAATCTTCTCCACAAGGTCAAATTGGCCTTTCACAAAATCATCGTTTGCAAATTCTCATTCTTATTAAGACTCAACTATTTCAAAGCCCTAAAAGACCAAAAAGTAATCTCTTAGTAAAATATGACAATCTTTTATATTTGTTAGACTTTTGCTACCAAACCGATTGGATGAGATCAATAATCTCTAGGTGAGACCACGCAGTTGAGAATTAATTCAATGTGATATGATAGCTTATTGGAAATTGTCGGTCCATTGTATGTTAGCATACTTCAGCATCTACTAGATTTTACTCCGCGGTACACCGCGAGTAGATTTTTTTTTGTAGCTAAAAATTTAAATTTTAAGTTGTATTTGTTTTGTTAATATTGTTTGTTTTGTTTAGTGTTTAAAATTGTATAATTGTATTTTGATTGTTAATTCTAAGATTTCACCTACTGTATATCATCCCGTATTAATATCGATCCAAACATGTCCCGTCATATAACCCCGTCCCGTCATATTTTAAATATTCTAAAAGTTTAAATATTATACTTTAAATATTTTATAATGTTTAAACTTATTAAAAAGTTAATATATTTATAATATTTAAATTTCTAATAAAGTTAAAGTATTTATAATATTTGAAACTTCATAAAAGTTTTAATATTATAAATATTTTAAACGTTTTATAAAGTTTAAATTATTAAAATTTAAAAATTTTGAAATATTAAAATTTTATTAAAGTGTAAATATTTATAATATTTAAATTTTATATAAAGTATATATATTTATAATATGTTAAAAAATTTTAAGAGGTTAATTTCTTTGAAATAAAAGACCGGAATAAACCAAATAAAACTTTTAAATTTAGACGCATGATAAGTCAAGGTTCCAGCTCATTTGTATTCAGAATCATTTTGGTATTTTATAATATGACTCTGAACCATAGTCCAATTTTTCAGGCGATGTGGGACATTGTATACATATTATTTGTATTCATTTATGAAGTAATATATGTCCGTTTAAAAAAATTTTCATCACATCATATGCAAAAAAAAATTCAGATTTATTAACTAAATACATTATATAATAATTCAAAATAATTTAAACATAAGGTTAAATAAAAGTGAAAGAAGAATCATATATTTATGTTTGAATTAGATAGATATATTTTAGGAAATTAGCTCAAATTTGTTATGGTAATTGTTGGTGTCAATATCCATTAAAGATTTTCGGATATTTTATTATCCGATTTCAAAATTGACCTGATCCAACAATAATATTTTTTGTAAATAGTTTCAAAAACCAAATGTTTTTCCCAAATGTACTTCGAAAATGTTAATATAGATACTAATAGCCAGATCACTTCGATGTTTACTTTTGATATTGTTTTTTCCGCTTAATTCATACACTATAGAATGAAAAGAGAGAAAAAAATCAATAATATCACGATAGAAGGGATATCTGTAAATTTTATGTAATAATAGTTCGGGTAACTAAAATCGCTATCCGTCTCATATCTTAACTCACAATATATCGGATATGTTAGGTGATTAGGGTAAATCCAAAAAAAAAAATCATTGTAACAATGATCATAATATGATAAAATAATATATTTTGCATAGAAAAAGTGTGAATATCAGTTAATTTGAAATCAATTGTTTTGATAGGAAGTGAGCATATTTTTCTAATAGTAGAGATTTTATAACGATATAAGATTTAAATATGTATAAAACTAAAACATATATTTCTAAAAGAAAAAACAGTGAGCTGTCTTTGTCTTTACTTGGCTAAAAAATTCCACACGTGAAATTCATTATAACAACTTTCTTAGACACTTTCCTTATCTGTCTTGTTGCATTGATCCTCGAGATATTTTGCTAAAATTTTGTCCATTAACTCCAGCAGTTTCTCCAAACGCTGCGTCTTGGAGTTCTTCACCTCCTCAACGGTAGTGCAACTCCTTGTCACTTGGACTAGCAATGGCTTAGAGTTCAATTCGAAATATGCCTTCTGCTTTTCCCTGAAGCGATCACTAATCTTCTCCACAAGCTCAAACTGGCCTTTCACAAAATCATCGTTTGCATAAGCAGAGTGATGAGCAACGACAAAAATGTTATGACCATCTTCCATTAATTTTGTTCGTTCTTTGCAACGAGTAAGGGCTTCTTCGTTCTCTATCTTCGCACAGCCCTATTTCTAACCCAAAGTTCTCTCACCAGTTACTTCACATCAACGAGAGGATAAGAGAGGAGGGAGATATATCATCAGAGATTACCAATTATTTTCTTTTTTCTTGTTGGTTTTAATGTTGGATCGGGTCGAAATTAGGGTTTAGTTGGGTCAAAATCGGTAATTACGGTATAGTAAAATAAGAATACAGGTTTACTAAAAAAAACCGATTTCAGTTGGATATGTCGAAGCATATAGTTTTTGATACTTTGTAATTTGTAATGAACAACTGCAACTTTCTGGGTTGTAAAACGAAGAGGTCAAAGTTCAGGGGGAAAACGTTTGAATCGTTATTCTTGATGAGCGGCATTGCTACAATCTATCATCTAATTATTGAGAATTCGACTAGAAGCAATAATATTAACAAATAACACACCAAAAATCATAATATTTATTGAGCACTTTATAACATAGGTAATGTTTATATTTCAACGTTTATATGGCTTTCAAAACAAAAATTCCAATAGTTTTAAGAACATATGGATAATTTTTAGTGGTTAATATTAATTCGGATATTTTGAGTAAATGACTGGATATGTGCCCTTATCCGTTCAAATAAATTATCATTACCCAAACGGATGATTTCAGTTAACCCGTACCCAAAATATTCGGGTTATTTGAGTTGAGTACAGGTACAGTCGGATTATCCGATCCGAAATGTCTATGCCTAGTTGATGGACCATGGTGACTAACGTTTTAAGATGATTAAAAATGTGAAGAATGTAAAAAGTAAAAAAGTAAAACGTAAAATGTAAAAAAGAGTGGCAATAAATAGGGAGTAGCATTACTCCACATCCCATAGCTCTTCTCCAATCTAAGAGTATAACACAAACGTGAGGGCTCTCTCTCTCTCTCTCTCTCTCTCTCTCTCTCTCTCTCTCTCTCTCTCTCTCTCTCTCTCTCTCTCGATCATCCGATATGATTTCATCCTTGCTTTTGTATTGTACATAGTTTTGCCATGCAATCATTGTTGTTGTTAATTTCTACTTACTGAAGTTATATATACGTTATTACCAATACAAATATATTAATGGGCCCTTAATGTAATTTTCAATTATACAGTTAAAAAAATTCTCAGTGTCCTCCTTGGAAGATATAGAATACAATTAAATTATCTCATAGTAGAAGTGGAGATGTCCAAAGTTCAAGTATAAGTTTTAGTTTTAGTTTTTTTGGCAACTTACATGGCCCTTAAGTATAAGTTTTAGTAAGATAATTATTTTTTAATGTATTGGAAAAAATGTGACTAAGAAAAAAAAAGTCAGAGATGAACATACAACCAAAAATCTCAACAAATTATAGTGGCTAAATGATAAAAAAAGTATTTTTATATGAAAATAGACTATTTGAATTGAGACAAATTTTTTGTTAAAACCCGAAATCATTTGGAAACGTGAGTGCATGCACATAGAATTCGACAATGAAACATGATATATAAGATTAAATAGATTCAAGAATATAAATTGTTTTTAAGACATTCAAGATTTGGACATGATTGCTTAACTGATGCAAATGTTTAGTTACTGAGTTGGTGAGTTAGACACCAACAGTTGTAAAATAATTTAAAATTTAAAATTATATATAACATAAAAATATTAACCATTAAAAAGGTAAAAACAAATATCGCGATGTAGTGCGGATCCTCATTTAGTATTATATAAAAAAGTATATTTATTTACATTAAAAAAATAATTCAATTGGAAACAGTAGAAATCATGAAAAATGATAATTAGATAAAAAAGGAAAGTATATAAACTTGGTAACCAGTAGCCTTAGAATTATAATTTCTTGATCCAAATATGAAAGAGAAATATATCAGTATCCTACATACAATATAAAATTTTATATGGTGCAACTGCAGCCCTTATGGCCAACGTACATCCGCCCCTGTGAAAAACATTTATGCAAAATAAATTATGTCTTCCGTAAAAATTAAAACAAAAGTCAAAATTAGGAAAAAAGTATTCACTAGTTAATCGCAATAGTTTACATCATTGCTATTTTCTTAACCGAATATTTATTTCTTTTTACATATTTATTTTCTTGTAAATTACATGATTCAGTCTAATTTCTATACCTTATATACTTTTTATGTCAGCTTATTTACTTCTTGTGAGTTGATAACCAAATTTTTTTGCAACAACGAGTGAGAATTTTATTAGATATGTAAATTGAAGGTGTCTCACAACAGCGTAACACAAAAAAAAATTAACGAGATTGTGACATATATACTCCCTCTGTTTTTAATAATGAATTTTCTAAACAACAATTTCGTTTCTAAAAGATGTATTTTCTAGGTGTTTAATATATTTTTAAATAAAAAATAACAAGAAATTGTAAACTTCAAGAAATATTGATTGCAAATTTTAAATTTATTGAATTACTATTGGTTTAAAATTATGGGGAATTGTTTATTACAAAAAAATAATGTACTTATAATTAAACATTAAATTTTTCTTTAATATGTGTGAAAAATCTAAAAAATTCATCATTTACAAAAAGAGGGAGTATGTAATATGTTTAATATTTTAGATTTCTAACATGTGTCAGTGAATTATTCTATATATCAAAAATATATTTTACATCTCAAAATATATAAAACTATAGAAATATTTTTCTTCCTAAGTATCCAAAATTATTTTTACTTTTATTAATAAGCTAAGTTAGTTTCCAAATTAAAAACTGCAATAGCTCTATAGGAAAACTAAGGATATAAGTTTCTCTTTTTCCAAAAAAAGAAAAAGTTAGTTTCCAATTCAAATTTAAATCTTCATTTTGTTAAATTTACATGGTGAAATCAACTCATGGTCACTTGATTAATTATCTCCGTAAATAAAATACGTTTATTTATTTAGTGGTGATACGATAGAGACATTTTATTTTAGCAGTGGCAAACAACTATTACAGAAAGTAGTACAAAAAGTGATACAGGAAACTGAAATGTATAAATGCTGATGAGGAACTCGAGTACTGTGATGTACAAACGTTTGTTAAGTCAGAAAAAAAGAAAATTATTTTTGTTTGAAGACAAAAAGAAATAATATAAGAGAAGATGAAGTTTGCTTGAAGAGAAAAAGAAACCACCTTTGGAGGAACTTGAAATGCAAGTTATGTTTGCTATATAAGGAGGACGTAACCTTATGAGCATGGAGATTTAGCAGCATAAAAATCTCAGAGAATGATTTAAGAGATTGTGTGTGCTTGTGTGATCAAGCGTTGGAGTGCTTTGGTGTTATCGTTGGGCTCGTTGGTGTTGACATTCCCATGTGACGGTATTCCAGGGGACTGGAGAATTGAAGTCTAGGCTCAGGGGAGTTTAGCTCAAGATTAGGTTATCCTGATAAAGTATAGGCTCAGAGGAAGTTTACCTCATGATTAGTTTATTCTGAAGAGTTTATGTTAAAGAAAAGAAGGTTGTGCTTGATTTACGCGATTACAAATTGGTTGTATTTGCTTTCTTGTTCTAGTGAATTCGATTTCTAGACGTGGTCGCGAAGAATAGGAATTTCGTGTCTCGTTTATTTTCTGTACTTTATTCTTGTCTCACCTGCATTTTCAGAGATATAGTAATAAACAAAATATATGTTGGGAACCATATCTCTACTTCAATAGTGAATAATTTTTTTTTTTGAATAAACACTATGAACACTTATTGTACACCATCTCCAATTTGAGATCTTTATGCAATAAATAGAAAGATAGATAAAGTGAATGATCATCAAATAAAAGTAATAAATAATTTTCAGCTTCTAAAGTTAGATTATCAAAAGATCCACAAATATTTGTATGTGTTATCTCAAAGAAGTTGTGTATTTTTTGTAGCTCATTTTTTAGCGTTTACTTTTAATGCAATCTATAAATGACTCCATTTTTATTAAAACTAGATTGGGAATGACTCCATTTTTGTTAGGTCTTTTTTTAAAAAAAATATTATACTGGAAATGTGTCATAATCTTTTGTACCACAGAAAAAAAAAATCGTTAATACATATTTTACGTTTAAATGCACAATTAACTAACATACATGGTGAGATGTGTCTCACAAAATTGATCAATTGTGTTTGATTTATAAAGATGATTAACTAATAATCGAAAACAAGACAAATATGGACGGTGAGAATAGTGTCTCGTAGGATAATATAAAAGGTAGAAGATTTCAAGTCTAAGAAAGTTGTCATAATGAATTTGTGGAAAGGTAGAAAAAAAGACAGCTAACTTTTTAGTTTTCTTTTTCAGAAAAAAACAAAAGGTAGAAGATTTGAAGTCCTACCATGAAATCATCATCGTACATATGATAGTTATTTATTACATTTAAGTCAGTCATCTGTATATAAATAATACATTTTATTTTTAAATGGAAAAATAAAAATTAATGATTAAAATGAAAGATTAATAAAAGTGAGCGTATTATTTTATATGAGGTAAAGTTGATGTTTTTCTTGGCATTTGTTTTTACAGTTGAGGAATTTTTTGACAGTTTTTTCATTTAGTTTCAATTTTTTTTTGTGCGTTTCTTCATCCCGTTAAAATCATTGAAGAATTATAATAGTTAAAATCATAGAAAATTATAATAGTTATTTATTATACAGAGAAAATAATAAATTTTGCATAAAAAAGTGATCAGAACATCAGTTAATTTAAACAAAAACGAAAACAAAAAACAGTGAGCTCTCTTTACTTGACTAAAACATTCCACACGTGAAATTCATTATAACAACTTTCTTAGGCACTTTCCTTATTTGTCTTGTTCGGGGGTATTAGTTGATGATCTTTGTAAGTTAAACATTTTTGTAGTACAAAAGATTATTACATATTTCCAGTACAAATTCCTGAGTAACACAAAAAAAAAATAACGAGATTGTGACATATGTAATATGTTTAATATTTTAGATTTCTGACATGTGTCAGTGAATTATTCTATATATCAAAAATATATTTTACATCTCAAAATATATAAAACTATAGAAATATTTTTCTTCCTAAGTATCCAAAATTTATTTTGACTTTTATTAATAAGCTAAGTTAGTTTCCAATTTAAAAACTGCAATAGCTCTGTAGGAAAACTAAGGATATAAGTTTCTCTTTTTCCAAAAAAAAAAAAAAGTTAGTTTCCAATTCAAATTTAAATTTTCATTTTGTTAAATTTACATGGTGAAATCAACTCATGGTCACTTGATTAATTATCCCCGTAAAGAAAATACGTTTATTTATTTAGTGGTGATACGATAGAGACATTTTATTTTAGCAGTGGCAAACGGCCATTACATAGATAATCGAAAAGACATAGATATGAAGTAGGTGCATGGGGACAAAGACATGAAGAGAGATGCTTAAGAAGGTACGTAGTAGAGTGGATTAGGGAGCTTAAAATTCCTCCCAGGGGTATCCTCAACCAAATCAGCCCATTGGTCTCCAATGTTCCCAACGATGTTGTATCCTTTCTTCACCAGGCTCTTCCTCACCTGTGACTTGTACACGACTTGACTCAACCTCGAACCGTTTGGCCTGCGTTTCCATATATAGTCCTCGATTCAGTCACATATGATACTTAATTACTGTATATAATTAAGCTACTTGATTCTTACTTGAATATGAGCTCCTTCCAGTAGTTCACGCCAGCAGCTTTTAGATACTCGAGAGTGACGTTTGTCCACATTTCCCATCGTTCAGTGAGTATGATGGGTTCAATCCCGAGTTCAAAGATGTTGCGGTAAAGACGCACGGTCTCCGGGAGTCCGGGAGTTGATGCTCCGGACCCTACCCAAAGCCAGTAGTCCAACGGCTCTAGCTTCTCTGTTCTAAGAATCCAAAAAAAAATTGTACTTTAATATGAAATCATAAATTATATATGAAAAAAACTAAATGTGCCTTTCCATATATTGACATTTAAACATTTTCAAAAAATATGAAGATGATATTGTAATTGCAATGGAGGTGGTGTAGGTAGAACTAATAATAATAATAATGATAATAATAATATGTATACCCGTATCCATGTTCGGCGAAATAGGGGATACTAGAAAGGAGGGTGTCGTCTAGGTCAAAGATCCAAACATTGACGGTGTCTTTCGGTAGAGCAATTCCTCTGGCGTAGAGATAAGCCTCTTCGCACACCGTTTTGGAGTCGTTACCGTACTGTTGGGAAGTGGTCAAGTAGTCTACAACATAGTCTTTGCAATTTGCGGGCACCGTCTCGAAGTTTATTATGTTAGCGGTCTCCACACCAAAGCGCCAGCTTATGCAGTTGTGGTAGCTGATGGAAAGTGGCTCTTTCTCTAAAAGTTCGGCTTCGTTCTCAAAGATGGTGTTTGATTTTACGAGTTCGATGAGTCCTGGAACGGACGACGAAGAACGGCCGGCGGAAACCGTAGCGGCCAAGAGCAAGAGAAGTGAAAGTGAGAGGATTTTCATTTTTTTTTTTGGGAATAGTTTATTGTTTAGTTTGTGATGCTTATTTGTGTGATACAAAGGGTGGTATTTATAGTGTACTTTATGGTTAGGTTAGTTTACTGTATGGTTTCTTGACGATACTACGGGCAGTGAGGAGATAAGTGTACGTGAATAGCTTCGACTGATGCAAATGCTTGCAGGTCCCATTATGTTTATACACCACTCGTTTTTGGAGCACGTTGTGACCGTGCTAAATTAAAATTTGCCGTTTTGTTGTTTTATTTTTATTATTATCATCGTAGTCCTTTATGCTTGTGAATTTTGTATCAGAGTTTCCGGTTTACAGAATCCTAAGAGCATTCGTAACGCAGACACTTTAAGGGCGTCTTAAAATTAAAAAGAATAAAAAATTATTTTTTTAGCTTAATTAGAGCTAAAACGGTTCAGTGGGAGAAACTTATTGAATCGGTTCTTCGGGTACACGTGGCACAGTTTTATTTATTCCATTTAGTTATGTGTTTTTCACTTCTTCTCTCTCTCGCGACGCTTCTTCTCTCTCTCCCTCTTCGTCCTTATCTCGATCTTGGTTGATTCACTCTCTGATCGGAAATTAGGGTTTTTGTTTTCTGTGGATGACGACTACAGCACGACCTACCTGGGCCCCAGCTAAGGGAGGTAACGAGCAGGGTGGAGCTCGGATCTTTGGTCTGTCTCAGAAGTATTCGTCCCGTGATGTCGCCGCTCACAAAACTTTAAAGCCAAGGTAAGATTTCGAAACTGATTTCTCTTCCTTGATTGGATGCAAATTAGATTACATGTGAATTCAATCGAAATTTTAGCTTTGATTTTGATGAGATTGTCCAGAAATCTAGGGTTTATTGCAATTGAGTACGGGGGATTTTGACATACGGTATTTTATATGAAAAAGGCTTATATACTATGTCTTTTGGTTATCGAGATCGTTAGTATCGTGGCCTATTTGTTGTAGTTTTGAAGATCAAGAGTTATAGATTATGCTGCTATGTAAGAGATTTGATCGATTCAAAAGCTCTTTGTTTTGGTTCGATTTCTGTTTGTAGATTGAGTTCTTAATTAGCTCTTAAAAATTGAGATCACTGGTCGATGACAATACTTCCTTCTTGGGTGTCTATGATGGCCATGGGGTTAAGAAGTTTGCAGAAGGAGTATTGAAGGTCAGTTTTCTTTGTTCCATTTAGTGATGTGTAATTGTTGTTGTTGTTGTTGTTGTGTCTAATTGAATGAAAACACAACAAAACTTAGTTAAAACAAACCAAAACTAAAGTAAATGAAAGTAAACGTGTTACAAAACTTAAGTTGTTATGACATTGGTAGTTGATGGTGATGGAGACATAAGTCATTAACTGATGAGTGGCTTTAATTCTGTAAACCTAACCCAAATTTAATAAAAATTAGGTGCCTCATTTGATGACTTGTGTTGTTTATAATAACACAAGTCTCTGTAGAGCAGAACACATAACCTCTTTCTCTCGGTTTAGCTCCGGTTTTCATTTCCAGTAAAATGGATCTGGATTTTACCAATTCTTTTACCTTCTCTCAAAGCTATATTGATTTATTGAGTAGCCAACAAGAGATTAACACTCCAGAATCCTTGTCCCAACAAACATATTCACCTTTAAACCAAACACCTTCAACAGACAATAGAAAACCTAGGCAGAGATGGAAAGTCGTTGAAGAACAAGTTCTTGTAAGTGCTTGGTTAAACACATGCAAAGATGCTATTGTGGGAAATGAACAGAAATCAGGGACATTTTGGCAAAGAGTTGCTGACTATTACGCTGCAACTCCTCATGTGGCTGGTCTACCACATAGGGAGGCCAATACTTATAAGCAGAAATGGAAGAAAATCAGTGAGAGTGTTAGCAAGTTCGCTGGCTGCTATGAATATGCCACCCGTAACAAGAAGAGTGGCCACAATGAAGACAATATTATGGAGATGACTTACCAGTTGTACACCTCTGATCACAAGGTGAAGTTCACCTTGGAACATGCTTAGAGAATGCTAAAGAATGATCAGAAATGGTGTACATTTATTGCTGAAAAAAATAAACCAAACACCAACAAACAGAGGACAGGAGAGTGTACTGGTCATTCCTCCAGCTCCACCACGGCTGGTCATGTGGAGGAAGAAACAGAGGAGAGGTCATTGGGTGTGAAAGCTTCAAAGGCCAAGGGGAAGAAGAGAGTTCGGGGCCAGAGTGAAGATGCAGATGTGAGTCCTTTGAAGTTGCTTTAGGAGATGTGGGTGATAAAAAAAAGGACTTGGCTGCTAAAGAAAGACTATCCAAACAGAAAATTCTTGATAGCCTCATTGCCAAACCCGAACCACTATCAGAGATAGAACTCACACTTAAGAACAAACTTATGACTGAGATGTGTAATCTTCTAGGTAAGTTTTTCATTGTGTTCTTGTTTGTTCTTGCTCAATGACTTCCTTCTCCTGCAAAATATTTTTTTATACTTTATTCTTATCTCACCTGCATTTTCAGAGATACAGTAATAAACAAAATATATGTTGGGAACCATATCTCTACTTCAATAGTGGATAATTTTTTTTTTTTGAATAAACACCATGAACACTTGTTGTACACCATCTCCAATTTGAGATCTTTATGCTATAAATAGAAAGATAGATAAAGTGAATGATCATCATATAAAAGTAATGAATAATTTTCAGCTTCTAAAGTTAGATTATCAAAAGATCCACAAACATTTGTATGTGTTATCCGAAAGAAGTTGTGTATTTTTTGTAGCCTATTTCTTAGCGTTTACCTTTAATGCAATCTATAAATGATTCCATTTTTATTAAAACTAGATTGGGAATGACTCCATTTTTGTTAGGTCTTCTTTTAAAAAAAAATTATACTGGAAATGTGTCATAATCTTTTGTACCACAGAAAAAAAAAATCGTTAATACATATTTTACGTTTAAATGCACAATTAACTACCATACATGGTGAGATGTGTCTCACAAAATTGATCAATTGTGTTTAATTTATAAAGATGATCATCTAATAATCGAAAACAAGACAAATATGGACGGTGAGAATAGTGTCTCGTAGGATAATATAAATGGTAGATTTGAAGTCTAAGAAAGTTGTATTATTTAAAGACAGCTAACTTTTTTGTTTTCTTTTTCAGAAAAAAACAAAAGGTAGAAGATTTGAAGTCCTACCATGAAATCATCATCGTACATACGATCCAACCAATATAGTTGTAGTTTTGGTTTTTTTTTTTTGTGTTTCTCCATCCTTTTAAAATCATAGAAAAATTATAATAGTTATTTATTACATTTAAGTCAGTCATCTGTATATAAATAATACATATTAATTTTTAAATGGAAAAATAAAAATTAATGATTAAAATGAAAGATTAATAAAAGTTAGCGTATTATTTTATATGAGGTAAAGTTGAAGTTTTTCTTGGCATTTTTTTTTACAGTGGAGGAGTTTTTTGACATTTTTTCCATTTATTTTTAATTTTTTTTTGTGTTTTTTCATCCCGTTAAAATCATAAAAAATTAAAATAGTTATTTATTATACAGAGAAAATAATAAATTTTGCATAAAAAAGTGAGAACATCAGTTAATTTAAACAAAAAATTTTTCTAAAACATCAATTATTCTGATATAGAGAGAGTATATTTTTTTAATAGTAGAGAATTTAACACGACATAAGATTTAAATATGTATAAAACTATAACATATATTTCTACATTTTTTTTTTGGAAAAGAAAACAAAAAACAGTGAGCTGTCTTTACTTGTCTAAAAAATTCCACACGTGAAATTCATTATAACAACTTTCTTAGGCACTTTCCTTATTTGTCTTGTTCGGGGGTATTAGTTGATGATCTTTGTAAGTTAAACATTTTTGTAGTACAAAAGATTATTACATATTTCCAGTACAAATTCCTGATTAAATGTTGCATTGATCCTCGAGATCGTTTGCTAAAATGTTGTCCATTAACTCCAGCGGTTTCTCCAAACGCTGCGTCATGGAGTTCTTCACCTCCTCAACGGTAGTGCAACTCCTTGTCACTTGGACTAGCAATGGCTTAGAGTTCAATTCAAAATGTGCCTTCTGCTTTTCCCTGAAGCGATCACTAATCTTCTCCACAAGCTCAAACTGGCCTTTCACAAAATCATCGTTTGCAAATTCCCATTCTTGTTCAGACTCAACTATTTCAAAGCCCTAAAAGACCAAAAAGTAATCTCTTAGTAAAATATGACAATCTTTTATATTTGTTGGACCTTTGCTACCAAACCGATTGGATAAAATCAATAATCCCTACGTGAGACCACGCGGTTGAGAATTAATTCAATGTGATATGATAGCTTATTGGAAATTGTCGGCCCATTGTATGTTAGCATTCTTCAGCATGTCTACTAATAGCCCGATCACTTCGATGTTTACTTTTGATTTTTGTTTTTCGCTTAATTCATACACTTTAAAATGAAGAAAAAAAAAGAAGAAAATCAATAATATCACGATAGAAGGGAAAAAATATGGGTGTATAACCTGTCAAGATGATTAAAAATCTGTAAATTTTATATAATAAGAGTTCGGGTAACTAAAATCGCTATCCGTATAATACCTTAACTCACAATATATCGGATAATGTTAGGTAATTGGGGTATACCCAAAAAAATTAGGATTTATTATTTATTTAAAATATTATCTATGAAAGATGATTTTAGAGCCATGGCATAAGCAGAGTGATGAGCAACGACAAAAATGTTATGAGCATCTTCCATTAATTTTTGTTCGTTCTTTGCAACGAGTAAGGGCTTCTTCCTTCTCTATCTTCGCACAGCCCTCTTTCTAACTCAAAGTTCTCTCACCAGTTACTTCAGATCAACGAGAGATAAGAGAGGAGGGAGATATATCATAAGAGATTACAAATTATTTTCTTTTTTCTTGTTGGTTTTAATGTTGGATCGGGTCGAAATTAGGGTTTAGTTGGGTCAAAATCGGTAATCACGGTATAGTAAAATAAGAATACTGGTTTACTAAAAAAAACCGATTTCAGTTGGATATGTCGAAGCATATAGTTTTTGATAGTTTGTAATTTTTAATATAGGGAGAAAACCTTTTTCGATAATCTTATGCACACCATACCTAATGTTCAAGGAAAGACAAAAGACAATTTAAAGTCTAGATTGGACTTACTTGATATATGTTCTCGAAGAAAGCTTCATGTCATGCCAAATGGGAAAGCATCAATCCCTCGATTCCGATTAGATGCACCTTCGAAGGAAGTGTTCTTAGAGTGGATTATGAAGGAAGTCAAATTTCCAGATGGCTATGCATCTAATCTCCGTAACTATGTGAATATGGGAGAGGGGAAGTTTCAAGGATTGAAAAGCCACGATTGTCATATCATTATGCAGCGCCTCCTACCATTTACTTTTGAGCATCTTCTACCACAAAATGTACACAAAGCAATTGCAGGTATATTATTATAGAATTTAATTACTATTTATATGTAACTATATATGCGATTTAAAACATTTTTATACTACGCAGCTATAAGTGTGTTCTTTCGAGATTTATGCTCAAGAACACTAACGGCAGAAGGTATACACAACCTGGAGAAAAATATACCGGTGATCATATGTAACCTTGAGAAGATTTTTCCACCGTCTTTTTTTGATGTTATGGAACATCTTCCAATTCATCTCCCCTGAGAATTAGCACTTGAAGGCCCCGTCCAATATCGATAGATATACACTTTCGAGCGTTACATGGATACTCTCAAGAAGAAAGTTAAAAATTTGGCAAGAGTAGAAGGTTCCATTGTAGCTCAGAGCATCAACGAAGAAACGTCACACTTCTCCGAATATTATTTTCCAAAACATGTCCAAACAAAGACCCGAAAACCTGCTCGACATGATGACGGTGGTGAGAAACCTTTTTACCCAGTACAAGTTCCTAATTTATTTGCACAAATTGGTCGATTAAGTGAAAAATCGAAGAAGCGAAGGCTAACGGAGGAGGAGCATCAACACTTGTACATGTACCTAATCAAAAACTGTGAAGAGCTTTTAGATTATGAGAGGTATTATTTTCATCCAATGTTAATTTTAAACTGTTAGTTTACATTTGAAATTATTAATTATCATATTTATTAATTTTCAGGATTTACTTGGGTCAAGTACGCTTCGCATATCCAGACATGATGGAGGATGACGTTCAAAAACTCAAGCATAATGAATTTTTGGAATATTTAATCAAGTAAAGACAGCTAACTTTCTATTTTTCTTTTTCAGAAAAAACAAAAGGTAGAAGATTTGAAGTCCTACCACTAAATCATCATCGTACATATGATCCAACCAATATAGTTGTAGTTGTTTTTTTTTTTTTTTTTTGTGGTTCTCCGTCCTGTTAAAATCATAGAAAAATTATAATAGTTATTTGTTACACTTAAGTCAGTCATCTGTATATAAATAATACATATTAATTTTAAAATGGAAAATCAAACAAAATTAATGATTAAAATGATAGATTAATAAAAGTTTAACTCTTAAAGTGAGAACATCAGTTAATTTAAACAAAAAAAAATTCTTAAACATCAATTATTCTGATATAGAAAGAGTATGTTTTTTTATAGTAGAGAATTTAGCACGATACAAGATTTAAATATGTATAAAACTATAACAGATATTTCTACTTTTTTTTCTTGAAATAAAAACAAAAAAAATGAGCTGTCTTTACTTGGCTAAAAAATTCCACACGTGAAATTCATTATAACAACTTTCTTAGACACTTTCCTTATCTGTCTTGTTGCATTGATCCTCGAGATATTTTGCTAAAATTTTGTCCATTAACTCCAGCAGTTTCTCCAAACGCTGCGTCTTGGAGTTCTTCACCTCCTCAACGGTAGTGCAACTCCTTGTCACTTGGACTAGCAATGGCTTAGAGTTCAATTCGAAATATGCCTTCTGCTTTTCCCTGAAGCGATCACTAATCTTCTCCACAAGCTCAAACTGGCCTTTCACAAAATCATCGTTTGCATAAGCAGAGTGATGAGCAACGACAAAAATGTTATGACCATCTTCCATTAATTTTGTTCGTTCTTTGCAACGAGTAAGGGCTTCTTCGTTCTCTATCTTCGCACAGCCCTATTTCTAACCCAAAGTTCTCTCACCAGTTACTTCACATCAACGAGAGGATAAGAGAGGAGGGAGATATATCATCAGAGATTACCAATTATTTTCTTTTTTCTTGTTGGTTTTAATGTTGGATCGGGTCGAAATTAGGGTTTAGTTGGGTCAAAATCGGTAATTACGGTATAGTAAAATAAGAATACAGGTTTACTAAAAAAAACCGATTTCAGTTGGATATGTCGAAGCATATAGTTTTTGATACTTTGTAATTTGTAATGAACAACTGCAACTTTCTGGGTTGTAAAACGAAGAGGTCAAAGTTCAGGGGGAAAACGTTTGAATCGTTATTCTTGATGAGCGGCATTGCTACAATCTATCATCTAATTATTGAGAATTCGACTAGAAGCAATAAATTAACAAATAACACACTGAAAATCATAATATTTATTGAGCACTTTATAACATAGGTAATGTTTATATTTCAATGTTTATATGGCTTTCAACAAAAAAATTCCAATATTTTTAAAACATATGGATAATTTTTAGTGGTTTTTATTATTTATTAATTCGGATATTTTGAGTAAACTAGTGGATATGTGCCCTTATCCGTTCAAATAAATTATCATTACCCAAACGGATATTTCAGGTAACCGTATCCGAAATATTCGGGTTATTCGAGTTGAGTACAGGTACTGTCGGATTATCCGATCCGAAATGTCTACACCTAGTTGATGGACCATGGTGACTAACGTATTAAGATGATTATTGAAACGACCACACCCGTTTTTTTTTTTAAACAACAACAAATACGTCCATACAAATTAGCTATACTTAAAACGAGCTCAAATGCAACAAAACTCGGATTTTATTAAACGCATAGCAAACCGTCAAATAACAGAAACGCAAATAACAAAACCATTAAGTTCAACACAGCACACAAACAACAACCGAGTCCTAATCATCCCCTTCTCTTCGTCCTGATTCCAAGATCACACTTTATCCTTACCTGCAACTCAGAAAAACACAGAGATGCGTAAGTATTATCACAAATACTTAGTGAGGTGGTCCTCCCATCTACGAGCTATACACACAAGCAAGTAAGACGATACCCCGCTCACAACGCACAAACGCAACAAAACACAAAACGATAAACGAATTCGATCCGAACACAACAGAACGACCAGCAACCTAAACCCTTTCTGGATCGATCGATCCTCCCTTGGATCGATCGATCCCCTTACCTTTGCAACCTCAAACACGACCTGCAACACTGGATCGATCGATCCTCAAGCCTCTGCAACTCAGATCGCAACTTCCACCACCGCACACGACCAACAACCACCCAACCTTGCTTCTACAGGCGATTACACACCCAAACCCCAAACAACAAGGAAACAAACCACAGAAACCAAGCAACCAACCAAGGATTCAACAAAACTAAAACCCAAACGCATCAAGAACACACCAACGTCTCAATTGCTTAGATCAGCTCATGGTACGCACTCACCTTGATTCCGGAAAGACTACAGAGCCACGAACAGCCCACCACGAAACCGGTGAACCCTCACACCGCAACCAACGATCCTCTGCAACTCAACCACACCAATCTTCTTCCTTTCTAAGCAACAACAACGATATAAGATTTAAATATGTATAAAACTAAAACATATATTTCTAAAAGAAAAAACAGTGAGCTGTCTTTGTCTTTACTTGGCTAAAAAATTCAACACGTGAAATTCATTATAACAACTTTCTTAGACACTTTCCTTATCTGTCTTGTTGCATTGATCCTCGAGATATTTTGCTAAAATTTTGTCCATTAACTCCAGCAGTTTCTCCAAACGCTGCGTCATGGAGTTCTTCACCTCCTCAACGGTAGTGCAACTCCTTGTCACCTGGACTAGCAATGGCTTAGAGTTCAATTCAAAATGTGCCTTCTGCTTTTCCCTAAAGCGATCACTAATCTTCTCCACAAGCTCAAACTGGCCTTTCACTAAATCATCGTTTGCAAATTCCCATTCTTGTTCAGACTCAACTATTTCAAAGCCCTAAAAGATCAAGAAATAATCTCTTTGTAAAATATGACAATCTTTTATATTTGTTAGACTTTTGCTACCAAACCGATTGGATGAGATCAATAATCTCTAGGTGAGACCACGCGGTTGAGAATTAATTCAATGTGATATGATAGCTTATTGGAAATTGTCGGTCCATTGTATGTTAGCATTCTTCAGCATCTACTAGATTTTACTCCGCGGTACACCGCGAGTAGATTTTTTTTTGTAGCTAAAAATTTAAATTTTAAGTTGTATTTGTTTTGTTAATATTGTTTGTTTTGTTTAGTGTTTAAGATTGTATAATTGTATTTTGATTGTTAATTCTAAGATTTCACCTACGGTATATCATCCCGTATTAATATCGATCCAAACATGTCCAGTCATATAACCTCGTCCCGTGATATTTTAAATTTTCTAAAAGTTTAAATATTATACTTTAAACATTTTATAATGTTTAAACTTATTAAAAAGTTAATATATTTATAATATTTAAATTTCTAATAAAGTTAAAGTATTTATAATATTTGAAACTTCATAAAAGTTTTAATATTATAAATATTTTAAACGTTTTATAAAGTTTAAATTATTAAAATTTAAAAATTTTGAAATATTAAAATTTTATTAAAGTGTAAATATTTATAATATTTAAATTTTATATAAAGTATATATATTTATAATATGTTAAAACTTTTTAAGAGGTTAATTTCTTTGAAATAAAAGACCGGAATAAACCAAATAAAACTTTTAAAGTTAGACGCATGATAAGTCAAGGTTCCAGCTCATTTGTATTCAGAATCATTTTGGTATATTTTATAATATGACTCTGAACTATTGTCTAATTTTTCAGGCGATGTGAGACATTGTACACATATTATTTGTATTCATTTATTAAGTAATATATGTCCGTTTTAAAAAAATTTAATCATATCATATGCAAAAAAAAAAATTCAGATTTATTAACTAAATACATTATATAATAATTCAAAATAATTTAAACATAAGGTTAAATAAAAGTGAAAGAAGAATCATATATTTATGTTTGAATTAGATAGATATATTTTAGGAAATTAGCTCAAATTTGTTATGGTAATTGTTGGTGTCAATATCCATTAAAGATTTTCGGATATTTTATTATCCGATTTCAAAATTGACCTGATCCAACAATAATATTTTTTGTAAATAGTTTCAAAAACCAAATGTTTTTCCCAAATGTACTTCGAAAATGTTAATATAGATACTAATAGCCAGATCACTTCGATGTTTACTTTTGATATTGTTTTTTCCGCTTAATTCATACACTATAGAATGAAAAGAGAGAAAAAAATCAATAATATCACGATAGAAGGGATATCTGTAAATTTTATGTAATAATAGTTCGGGTAACTAAAATCGCTATCCGTCTCATATCTTAACTCACAATATATCGGATATGTTAGGTGATTAGGGTAAATCCAAAAAAAAAAATCATTGTAACAATGATCATAATATGATAAAATAATATATTTTGCATAGAAAAAGTGTGAATATCAGTTAATTTGAAATCAATTGTTTTGATAGGAAGTGAGCATATTTTTCTAATAGTAGAGATTTTATAACGATATAAGATTTAAATATGTATAAAACTAAAACATATATTTCTAAAAGAAAAAACAGTGAGCTGTCTTTGTCTTTACTTGGCTAAAAAATTCCACACGTGAAATTCATTATAACAACTTTCTTAGACACTTTCCTTATCTGTCTTGTTGCATTGATCCTCGAGATATTTTGCTAAAATTTTGTCCATTAACTCCAGCAGTTTCTCCAAACGCTGCGTCTTGGAGTTCTTCACCTCCTCAACGGTAGTGCAACTCCTTGTCACTTGGACTAGCAATGGCTTAGAGTTCAATTCGAAATATGCCTTCTGCTTTTCCCTGAAGCGATCACTAATCTTCTCCACAAGCTCAAACTGGCCTTTCACAAAATCATCGTTTGCATAAGCAGAGTGATGAGCAACGACAAAAATGTTATGACCATCTTCCATTAATTTTGTTCGTTCTTTGCAACGAGTAAGGGCTTCTTCGTTCTCTATCTTCGCACAGCCCTATTTCTAACCCAAAGTTCTCTCACCAGTTACTTCACATCAACGAGAGGATAAGAGAGGAGGGAGATATATCATCAGAGATTACCAATTATTTTCTTTTTTCTTGTTGGTTTTAATGTTGGATCGGGTCGAAATTAGGGTTTAGTTGGGTCAAAATCGGTAATTACGGTATAGTAAAATAAGAATACAGGTTTACTAAAAAAAACCGATTTCAGTTGGATATGTCGAAGCATATAGTTTTTGATACTTTGTAATTTGTAATGAACAACTGCAACTTTCTGGGTTGTAAAACGAAGAGGTCAAAGTTCAGGGGGAAAACGTTTGAATCGTTATTCTTGATGAGCGGCATTGCTACAATCTATCATCTAATTATTGAGAATTCGACTAGAAGCAATAATATTAACAAATAACACACCAAAAATCATAATATTTATTGAGCACTTTATAACATAGGTAATGTTTATATTTCAACGTTTATATGGCTTTCAAAACAAAAATTCCAATAGTTTTAAGAACATATGGATAATTTTTAGTGGTTAATATTAATTCGGATATTTTGAGTAAATGACTGGATATGTGCCCTTATCCGTTCAAATAAATTATCATTACCCAAACGGATGATTTCAGTTAACCCGTACCCAAAATATTCGGGTTATTTGAGTTGAGTACAGGTACAGTCGGATTATCCGATCCGAAATGTCTACGCCTAGTTGATGGACCATGGTGACTAACGTATTAAGATGATTAAAAATGTGAAGAATGTAAAAAGTAAAAAAGTAAAACGTAAAATGTAAAAAAGAGTGGCAATAAATAGGGAGTAGCATTACTCCACATCCCATAGCTCTTCTCCAATCTAAGAGTATAACACAAACGTGAGGGCTCTCTCTCTCTCTCTCTCTCTCTCTCTCTCTCTCTCTTCACATTTTTTGTCGACATTTATATTTGCATTATGATAATTCGATATGATTTCATCCTTGCTTTTGTATTGTACATAGTTTTGTCATGCAATCATTGTTGTTGTTAATTTC
This sequence comes from Turritis glabra, assembly GCA_900406565.1. NCBI lineage: Eukaryota > Viridiplantae > Streptophyta > Magnoliopsida > Brassicales > Brassicaceae > Turritis > Turritis glabra. The sequence continues at coordinate 5,986,940 of OVBN01000001.1, read as the reverse complement.
TACTTATTGAAGTTATATATACGTTATTACCAATACAAATATATTAATGGGCCCTTAATGTAATTTTCAATTATACAGAGAAGGAGAAGTACGTTAAAAAAATTCTCAGTGTCCTCCTTGGAAGATATAGAATACATTTAAATTATCTCATAGTAGAAGTGGATATGAATATAAAAGATATATTAACTTATTTCCTCATCAGTGATACGTAAAAAACAAATTTTGTGTTACTTCTTCTTCCACTGTTTGCTTTACCAAGTAACCATTCTGTTTGTTGTTTGTTGTTTCTTTTTTCTTAGTGTGTTTTTTGAGAATAGAATTTGAATCTTTCAGGGGTTTTCACTAAAGTTAAGAGATCGAAGAGATGTCTGAGAAAATGGGACCGGTCGGTGGTCGAATACGAAAAGGACGGAAAATTTGAAACCCGTGAACACGGGACGATTCGTGGAGAACTAGAAGAGGTAAGAAAAGTATCATGACTTTGTTATCCTCCAATAAGTTCTTATCAACTATTTAAAAGCTTATAAATTGTTTGTTTATAATGGAAAATGAAAATCAGTTTGTGGTGGATTATCCAAGTGAATCTATCACATCCGTTGGTGGAAGCTACGGTCTGGTTAACCGCTATAAAGCAGGGATTATCAAATCACTAATCTTCAAACCTCTTATGGAAGAACCTCTCCAATACTCGGCGAGACGGATTCATCTGGAAATCCAGCTGGGAATCAATTTATGCTCGAGGGTACAAATGTAGGAAAGCTTCTCGGATTCCACGGACGCTCTGGTGAGGCTATTGATGCCATTGGTGCATGTTTTTCGCTAGTTCCCGAACCTGAAAAGGTAGAAGCAATAGGTGGTAACGCGGGAAATGTATTCGACGATGGTGTTTTCGATGGTGTCAAGAAAATAATTATCGGACATGACTCTAGCTGTGTGTCCTATATCAAGATCGAATACGAAAAGGACGGAAAATTTGAAACCCGTGAACACGGGACTATTCGCGGGGAACTAAAAGAGGTAAGAAAAGTATCATGACTTTGTTATTCTTCAATAAGTTCTTATCAACTATTTAAAAGCTTATAAATTGTTAATTTGTTTCTAATGGAAAATAAAATCCAGTTTGCAGTGGATTATCCGAAAGAATGTATCATATCCGTTGGTGGAAGATACGGTCAGGTTATCAACTATAACACAGTGCTGATCGAATCGCTAATCTTCAAAACCTCTTATGGAAGAACCTCTCCAGTATTCGATGAGACAAACTCTTCTGGAAGTCAGGCTACGAAAGAATTCATACTCGAGAGTAAAAATGGAGGAAAGCTTCTTGGGTTCCACGGACGCTCTGGTCAGGCTATTGATGCCATTGGTGCATATTTTTGGCCAATTCCCGCACCTGTACCCGAAAAGCTGGAAGCAATGGGTGGTAACGGAGGAACTTAAGGAGGAAGGTTACAAGATCGTTGAATTCCATGGGAAAGCTGGTGATTTGGTTCATCAGATCGAAGTCCATGTTGTGTCTATCTATTATCACCAATAAAAGACTTACTCTTTAGTTTTCTTTCTCTCTTGATTCCGTAAAATAAGGTCCATGCTTTGGATTTGTGTCACTCGAAGTCTTGAGTAAGCATTTCAGCTTTTATTGTGTTTATGTGTAAAATAAGGTCCATGCTTTTGGATCATGTGATGTTCTCTGCTTTGAACGTGTGTTTGTCGATTTAAATAAATGATGTTTCTTTCCAGTATCGTTTTCGATCTTGGTTCATTTTTTTTTTTTGTTTATTTTACTTGTGAAATATTTTCAAAACAAAAATAAAGAAAATTCCCTACATATATTACAAGAGGGGAAGGACTAAGGAGAGAGAGAAAAAACGTCCCCTAATTTGTGTTTTGAGTTTTCTTTTGTGATGAAAAAGATAAATTTAAAACGATCTAAAATGTCACTTTGGTTCATGTTTGACATAATTTCTGGATACAACAACATATCCCAACAGCATAAACCAACACAACAAAATAGTGCCAAATCAATGGTACAACCTTGAGACATTTTCATCATTGATACGGAACCGTCCGGTTTCGTGGTTTAAAACAACAAATCCATAGCCTGGCGTCGTTTGTCATATCCCTTGGTCCCAAATTCCCCAAACAAGTAAATGGAGATTGGTGTTGGCGATTTGACTGAATGAAGAGGGGATTTTCGTCGCTTGTAATCTTGTAAAACTACGATTTAACATGCGGTACACCGCATGACAAAAATTTAATTTATTGTTCTGTATATAATGATTTATTATTTATAAAATTTTAAAATTCTGATTCAAAGAAGAAATATGTCTCTATTTTTTAAAACTTTTATTATAAGTAACATGATTAAAAGTTATAAATATCGTTGTTCGGTTGTCGTATTTTTTCTGTTAAAATATTTTCCTTTTAAGTTTAATGTTATAGAACTATTTATCGTATAAGAAGTATGATTATCGTATGTTGTGTGTTTGTTATATTTTCAGTCTCTACTATTTTCAGTTTCTGAATCGTTAATTTTTAAAAATATGTTCATCCACTTATATTATAATCGAATGTGTATATATTCAATTTATTATACATAAATCTATATATTGAAGATAATTTATTTAAGTTATTCTACATTTAATAAAAATATTCGATTGTAATTGAACTATAGTATTTTTAATTAATAATGAATTTCATAGTAACATAGTTAATTTATGTATCACAATACAAAAAAAATTAATTATATACTCCGATTTCAAATTTCACCAACCCGCTGATCTTTATGGTCTATTAATGTTTGGTGAGAAAAGTTTCTTAAATATTTTTAAAATCTTTATGATACTTCATTTTTTATAACAAAATTTTTAAACCCGTTTTAAAAAATTTGAATCACAACATATGCAAAAAATGTAGATATTTATTTATTATATTAAATATGTATTAGTTCTAAATATTTTTAAAATGTGATCAAACAAAGACGAGAGAATAATTTTTAATAAAATCTTCAGAATATCTCTAAATTAACTAAAAATAATAATTTTATTGACAAAATTAGAAGAGAGATATCTAATATTTCCTTAAACAAATGATTTTGATTTTAGTTATTTTAATTCCAATATTACCCTTTTTAATTGTATTTAAATATATTTTACACATAATTCCAGTGGCAATTGAAATAAATAAATAATTAATTTTGGACAATGTTCAAAATTTACTTTTCTTTTAATTATATTAAGATGTATGACGGTTCTGCTTAATTGATTTTGTTAAATATGGTTATTGAGCGAATTGACCCTTATTCCTTTATATTTAAATTTAAATCTACTATAACACATGAGTTTGTATTCATAGCCTTTTTAAAAATTTATAAAAATTAAAATCGAAGTCCAGGTTTACTGTAAAAGGTAGTCATTTTGTTTGAGATGATATATTTCGAATTCGAAAAAAAAACTGTAAATATATTTTTACTTTTATCCCCCCACCCCACCCACTGATCCACAATTAATTTCCGTAAATGGAATTATATTTGCGACAAAGGAAAGGGCTGAAAATGTTATTGGGCCTCTTTTGTTAATCAGAGTGGCCTTGGCAGTTCGCGCTTTACGCCATTCGCGTCTGAAGACACTACCGGAGTTTTTGTTCGGCGATTGTAGTGGTGGTGGATCGAGGCATATTCTTCGATAACCGCGGTGGATCTAATCGATCTAGATCTGATAATAGCTCTGCTTGCATTTTTCTGGAAATTTGAGTCTGTTTAGGAATTCTCGTGAATCCGAATCGTCTTTGCGGATGCAATTGTGCTCAGATTTTGAGTTGTTTCATTGATCTTGGAGAACTGTGAGAGAGCGATATCGAAATGTTGCGGGCGAGAGCATTTCGGCAGACCAATGGTAAGATTGTGAAGATTCAGGTACATCCCACGCATCCATGGCTTGTTACGGCTGATGATTCGGATCACGTCTCCGTCTGGAACTGGGAGCATCGTCAGGTCTGGTTTTTATCGAGATTCTGATTTGATTTTGGTTTCGGTTTTCATCCTGAATCGTGGATCTTTCAACGTTTATGACTGTTTTCTAGGTAATTTATGAACTGAAAGCCGGCGGAGTTGATGAGCGCCGTTTAGTTGGTGCCAAGTTAGAGAAGCTTGCCGAAGGAGAATCCGGTGAGATATGAACACCTTGTTCCTGTCAAATTTCTCTAAACTGTTGTTAAATGAGTATACGTTTCAGATGCTTTCTGTTCTTACTGACATTCATTTATTGCTCAGACTATAAAGCCAAGCCCACCGAAGCCATTAGAGGAGGAAGGTAGTAGATCTTTTCCGCTGCTATTCAATTGACCCTTTCTTTATGAGGAAAATGACTTATCTGCTCAATGTTTGCATCTACAAGTGTTAAGCAGGTGAAGTTTTATGATGATGATGTGCGTTATTGGCAACTGTGGCGCAATCGTTCTGCAGCTGCTGAATCTCCATCAGCTGTCAATCATCTCACATCCGCTTTTACTTCTCCTGCTCCATCGACTAAAGGCCGGCATTTTCTGGTCATCTGTTGTGAGAATAAAGCTATTTTCTTGGATTTGGTGACAATGCGTGGTCGAGATGTGCCAAAGCAAGAGCTTGATAACAAATCACTTCTCTGGTATGTTCATTGTTTTTTCTAATGGTTAGAGTAGTTAGTTAACAGCTTTTTTGTTGGTTATACAATGCAATTCCCCTTTGATTAATTGTATAGACGATTATGATAATTTATTTCAGTAAATGCATTTTGATAAAAATTGAAGTTTTTTTTGTGATTTTCAATTGAAGGAGACATGTGAATTTTTCCACTCCACCACCACAATTTTCTTAAAATTGATGCCCCTAAATAATTAATAAACTTATGAGTAATTAATGAGGATAAAGAAGGAACTGGATTCATCTTCTTCACTTTCATTCTTCTTCTTGAATAGATGAATATATGTAGCTGAATTCTGGAAAGACCTCCCATAGTTACTACGCTGGAAAGCTTTGAGTCAACTGTAGACTATGCATAAATTGATGACTGTGTGCTTTTAAGTGTAATGGATACCAGACCACCTTGTTCTTTATTGTTCCAGTCAATGTTTAACCAGTCTTTCTACTTTTCCGATTTCTTCTGTGCCATAAAGTTGTTAGAATTCTTCCTTTCTTTGCAGCATGGAGTTTCTTTCTAGATCATCTGGTGGTGATGGCCCTTTAGTTGCATTTGGTTCAACTGATGGTGTCATTAGGGTTTTATCAATGATAACATGGAAGGTTTGTTTGTTCCAAAACTTGAATGTTTATTTTGTTTTCCTGCTGGGTTTAGGGTTTTATCAATGATAACATGGAAGGTTTGTTTGTTCCAAAACTTGAATGTTTATTTTGTTTTCCTGCTGGGTTTAGGGTCCTGATAGTGATCTGGCTAATTTCCCTGAATGTTTACTTCCTTGCAGCTTGCACGTAGATATACAGGTGGCCATAAAGGATCAATTTATTGCTTGATGAATTTCATGGCATCATCTGGCGAAGTAACTACATATTCTCTCAAATTCCCCTTCTTTATTACTCTGAATTTATTTCGAGTTGTTTACTTAGTACCATCTGACAGATGGAAGTGTCATGCAACGTCATATAGTTTAGAAAAACATACGCAAGGTCACCTGCTAAGGTTGACTAATATGTTAAAAGAAAACGGATATTGGGCATAGCGTCTTTGAAGTTTCTTACATACATTATTTCTTCTTTCTAAGATCAAAATGTCACATTCTATTAAGTGGGGAGTCCAGACCGCAACAGGCCTTACTCTATGGATGCCTGTCGTACAATAAAAAGATCTAGCCTTAGTTTCTTAGACCTTAAACTACTCAATAGAAGTTCATTTTCTTCATAATACGTTTGGGTTAACTCTCATGCATAGCGCAGTATTAGGAGCGGAAGGAATTTAGACATTGGCATCTATTTTCCAAATTGCTTGTTAATACTCCACATTCGTTATATATCATGATTAGGTTATGTTGTTAGCCAATTTCAACTAATACCAGCCTTCTTTTCCTTTCTATTATAATTTGACGTTTTTAATGAACGCTTATCAAGTATTTTCTCTCCGTTATACATGATACATGCCATTCTCTATCTAATTGCAATTGCAGGCACTCCTTGTTTCAGGTGGCAGTGATGGCTTACTTGTACTGTGGAGTGCCGATCATGGCACTGACTCAAGGGAACTTGTACCCAAGCTTAGCTTAAAGGTATTCTTTTCATGCCTACTCTTTCATGCAAAGTTCAAGAGAGGATATTACTGTGGCCGTTCAAGTCATAGGCCTGGCAAGATTGGCTAGATTTGGTTACACCTGAGGACAAGGCACCATTGTTCTTAGTTTCACTGAACCTTCTGAGTTGATTTCTGTGCCTGTTTCTAAATATTGGATAATTAGCATATAAATTTTTTCTTACATCCTTTTGTGATTAATAGGCAGCGTAATGTTTATGGGAGTATGACATACTCTTGTTGTTTTTTTGGTTAAATAGAGACGCTCTTGGTTGCTTAGTTGTGTCTATAAGTTCCACTTCTCTGTTATACTGTTTTTGTCCTTCCAGATATGGCTTTGTAAAAGATTTTGCTCACCCTCTTCTGATGTTTTTGTTCTGATTGTATTAGGCACATGATGGTGGGGTAGTGGCTTTTGAGCTGTCAAGGGTAAGTGGCAGTGCTCCACAATTGATTACAATTGGTGCTGACAAGACATTGGCCATATGGGACACCATGACATTTAAGGTAATGTTGTATCTGATGTATGGATTTTGCATATTTTACCGATCTTTTTTCAACATGCATGTCTACTTTTTCTCTACAGGAGCTGCGTAGAATTAAACCTGTCCCTAAACTAGCTTGCCACAGTGTTGCATCTTGGTGTCACCCTAGAGCGCCAAACCTCGATATCTTGACTTGCGTTAAAGATTCACATATATGGTATATTTGGTTAAACATTTGGTAGTGTCTATGGTAAACATCTTTATGTATATTAGATGAGTGTCTAGTTGTTTGACTTTTCGCAGGTCTATTGAGCATCCAACTTATTCAGCCCTGACAAGGCCATTATGTGAACTTTCTTCCTTGGTTCCACCTCAAGTACTTGCAACCCACAGAAAACTTAGGGTAATTAGCTCTTGCTTCTTTCTTATTTTGAGTTTGACAAAGCAAAAGCAGCACAAGTGGTGGTTATTTTTATTTTTTTTTATATTGTTGATGAAATCCTTGGAATCTACACCATGTACCATGTTGTTTCGTTCTGCCTGCTAATTGTATACTACGTTAGTAATTAGTTTTTTTTTTCTGTTACTGTGAGTAATTCGTGAACAAGTCTAAGCATGATAATTGCTCACTTAAGCTTGTAAGAGTTGCATCTCCATTCTATGTGCCCTACAAAACATTAGCTTGGTTAAAATACTAAAGTTGGTGATCTGTATAGAACTGCACTTGGCAATGCAGAGATATTCCGACTCAACTAGACAATGAATATGAAGATTAGAGTGCACTGTTTGATCATTTGTTACTTCTTGCGGAACAGTTCCATGTATACTTAACCCTAACCATCTACAAAAGCAGACTTTAGATTGATAGCTGTTTTGAACTCTGGATGTATCTTAAAAAAAGTTGCAATGGAGAAAATAAGTAACCTTTATATGTCAGATGATGATCAAAAAAGCACATGCGGCAAGCAAATTTGGGAAGTTATCCTTTTCCAAAATTTGCAGGGTTTATTTTCTACTTGAAATTGCCAGTTGATTTTCAAAGGTTGCAGGTTCCTTTTGCTTTATTATAGCATTGCTTCTGTGCTTCCTTCGCTTTAGTGTCTTCAATACATTGGCCGTAGCTCACATTAGTTACTTATTAATTTGATTTTTTCAGGTCTATTGTATGGTTGCACATCCTCTACAGCCACATCTCGTTGCAACTGGTACCAATGTTGGTATTATAGTTAGTGAATTTGATCCTCGTGCCATCCCGTCTGCAGCTCCTCTACCAGCACTGCCTGGAAGTCGGGAGAATTCAGCTATATATATCCTTGGAAGAGAATTAAAGCTCTTGAACTTTCAATTATCCAACTCAGCCAACCCATCCCTTGGCAATAATAGTGCCTTGTCCGAATCAGGGGTGTCCAAGGGAGACCCAGGTGAACAGTTGACTGTAAAGCAGACCAAAAAGCAGATTGTGGCACCTGTTCCACATGATTCATACTCGGTTCTTTCTGTAAGCAGTTCAGGGAAGTAAGTTTCTCAGCTAATTATATTTTATGAATAATAAATTTCTTAGTAACTCAGTTAATTTATATGTTATGTACGTAATTGTTTAATATTGTTAGGTTTTAGCCAACTAACTTTATTCTCTGGTTGTAGGTATGTGGCAGTTGTATGGCCTGATATTCTGTACTTCTCTATTTACAAGGTTAGTGACTGGTCCATTGTTGACTCTGGAAGTGCAAGACTGTTGGCTTGGGATACATGTCGCGATAGATTTGCGATACTAGAATCTGTTTTACCTCAAAGGATGCCTATAATCCCAAAGAGTGGTTCATCAAGAAAGGCTAAAGAAGCCGCTGCAGCCGCAGCTCAAGCTGCTGCTGCTGCTAGTGCAGCTTCATCAGCTAGTGTCCAAGTTCGTATTCTCTTGGATGATGGTACCTCAAACATACTAATGAGATCTGTAGGAGGTCGCTCTGAACCGGTATGTGTCTTTTATTTCAATTGTTGCATTCAGTAACCTTTTTTGATGGTTTCCTAAACAGTAGCCGTCTTCGATATCCAATTCATCATTTTTTCTTTTATATCGGATCCTCTTCACGTATTCTAAAGCAGATCCATTGAATAATGCTTCTAATTATGCTTCTAAGAATTTCTGTGCTTTAGTTTTGCAATGAAGATACTGAAAAATAAACAAATTCAAACTTGGAATGCAGTAGTTTATTAATTTACGTTTGACCAAAAGGATAAGGTTGCTGAACATGAGAATCTTATGCATCGAAAATCCACTTGACTTCAAGTGTATTTTTTCTTAGTTTTGAAAAATTATCAAAGGGCAGAACGTCAATGCTTGACTTCTAGGTTAAGCAACAATCTTATGCTTCAAAAATTGTCCTTGCAGGTCATTGGTCTACATGGTGGTGCTCTACTTGGTATAGGCTATCGCACGTCCCGAAGGATTAGTCCTGTTGCTGCAACAGCTATTTCAACCATTCAGTCGATGCCGCTCTCGGGATTTGGAAACAGCAATGTTTCTTCGTTTTCTAGCTATGATGATGGTTTTTCTTCGCAGAAGTCTGCTGAGTCCGCACCCCTAAACTACCAGCTCTACAGGTGATTAGGGTCTCCTTCTTTTTTTTAATGCGAGGCTCATTTCTGTTAGCATTCTTTGTTACTAAACTAGCGTGCAAGCAGCTCGCTGTTGGGCATTATTACATTTTGTTTTCTTTAGTCAACTATATTGACCTAATCATAATCTCTTTTCCTCCTCTGAGATGTCTGGTAATATAGTTACTTTTGTTTGATGGAATAATAAGCAATGTTCATCTGTAATCTATACTGATGCCCATAGCTACATTTTGGTTAGGTCTACTTTGTGGCACTGTCTCGTGTTAAAGTATTTCATTTACATATTAATCTAAATGGAAGTTTCATTTTGTAGTTGGGAAAATTTTGAGCCAGTAGGTGGTATGCTACCTCAGCCAGAATGGACGGCATGGGACCAAACAGTTGAGTATTGTGCTTTTGCTTATCAACAATACATGGTCATATCGTCCTTGCGCCCTCAGTATAGATATCTTGGTGATGTTGCCATTGCACATGCTACTGGAGCTGTTTGGCATCGCAGGCAGCTGTTTGTGGCTACACCAACCACGATTGAGTAAGATTATTGCTCTATGTGATGCAGGATTTTTCTTCTGTTTCGTGTCAGTTAACTTAAATCTTGCTTCCACTTGGATAAGACAAACTAAAAATCGAATTTAAGAACTGTCTTGCAGCTGATGTGTATCAACAGTTATTGATTATCTAGATGGTGCATAATCCAAAAACTCAGAGATTGTAACTTCTTGAAAAGAATTTATTTTATTCTGACTTCGTTAAGGGCATGGCTACCTGAATCTGTTACTTTCTGAAACAAAATATCTGGGGAGGAATGCTAATACTTTCTTCCATGCCTGGATTTCCAGATGTGTTTTTGTGGATGCGGGAGTTTCTGAAATTGATATAGAGACTAGGAAGATGAAGGAAGAAATGAAACTTAAGGAAGCCCAGGCTAGAGCAGTTGCAGAGCATGGAGAGTTAGCCTTAATCACAGTAGAAGGTTCCCAAGCTGCAAAGCAAGAAAGGATATCTTTAAGGCCTCCCATGCTGCAGGTGGAAATTTCTTGCTTTTACATGAGATATATGTAACTATTTAGAAGCTTAATTTTTGCAGGTCTAAGCTTGTGTTTTTGTACTGCATATTTGTCGACATCTATGTCAATTCTTGTCAAATTAACAAGAGTCTTCCTCATGAATATACTCTTTAATTGTAGGTGGTGCGTTTAGCTTCTTTCCAAAATGCTCCATCTGTTCCGCCATTCTTATCATTGCCAAGACGATCTAGAGGTGATGGCGATGACATTATGGATGAAAGAAGGACCAATGAGGTAGCTGTAGGTGGTGGGGGAGTCTCAGTGGCTGTTACTCGTTTTCCAGTGGAGCAAAAACGACCAGTGGGGCCTCTTGTTGTTGCTGGGGTACGGGATGGAGTTCTTTGGCTCATTGACAGGTACTAAGAGTCTCCTGTTCTTACCTTCAGACAAACTGTTTCTTGTTAAAACATTCCTTGTTGGATGCAGACTGTGAATTGGTGAATTGTTTATCTTCGCTTTCAATTCGATTATGATTTTCCTTTTCATTCTTAGTACGCACTAGGTAGGCTCATTGACATCTAACCTTTTGCAATGCAAGGCTTCCACGAGCACCAAAAATATGTATTCACAGATTTACCATGTTTCCATGTTTGTTATCTTGAATACTATATCTTGCCATGATCGTCATTTTAGTCACTTGAAGAATTATATAGATATTAAACCTAAGATCGAAATTCTTGTCTGCCACCTCCATCTTCATGGTAGGTATATGTGTGCCCATGCCATATCACTGAATCATCCTGGTATCCGCTGTCGCTGCCTTGCTGCTTACGGGGATGCTGTTAGTGCAGTTAAATGGTATGGATATGTTTCTCATAACCTTGTGTTTATGTGAGTAGGAAAGTAGCTGGAATGCTTATACAATATTTTTTGTTGCACAGGGCAAGTAGGCTTGGGAGAGAACACCATGACGATCTGGCACAATTTATGCTGGGGATGGGATACGCAACAGAAGCTCTTCATTTGCCTGGAATATCTAAGAGGTAAATAAAGCATATAATGTTTTGGTGCCGCTATTCCTTCAATTTGGTTCTACTATGCACAGTTTTCTCTAGTCTCTGAATTGCTTATGCTGGACAGTAAACAGATTTCATTGTTTCACTCATGTATTGAATCCTTCATCCTAACTGTCAACTCACTCCAACATCAGTGATTATTTTCACTTTGCCTTTCGGTTCGGAGTTTCACTTAGCTTTATGTTTTCTCAGGCTGGAGTTTGATCTAGCAATGCAGAGCAATGATCTTAAGAGGGCTCTTCATTGTCTTCTCACAATGAGTAATAGCAGGGACATTGGACAGGACAGTGTAGGCCTCGAATTGAGTGACATTCTCTCATTGACAGCTACTAAGAAAGAAGATGTTGTTGAAGCTGTGGAGGGAATAGTGAAATTTGCTAAGGAGTTTCTTGACCTTATAGATGCTGCAGATGCAACTGGGCACGCCGACATTGCTCGCGAAGCTCTCAAAAGACTGGCAACTGCAGGTTCGGTCAAAGGCGCATTACAGGGTCATGAGTTGCGAGGCCTTTCATTACGCCTAGCAAACCATGGAGAATTGACACGCCTAAGTGTATGTCTACAGTCTCTCTTTCTTTCGGTCTCTAACTTGGTTTCTTAATTAACGATACCTACAGAAATCTAAAGACTGTTGTGTTGTTCACTAAAAGTCTAATGGTGATATGCTTTTGATTTTATAATTCGTCTCTGCAGGTCCCTAATTGAAAGATTATTTTTACTTTTTTGCAGGGTTTGATAAACAATCTGATCTCCATAGGCCTCGGGCGAGAATCAGCATTTTCTGCTGCAGTTTTAGGAGACAATGCGCTCATGGAGAAGGCATGGCAAGACACGGGAATGCTCGCAGAAGCCGTGCTTCATGCCCATGTAAGATTTCATATATACCTTTTTGTAGTTTGCTTGCTTATAAATAAACCTTATATTGTTTCTGACTTCACCTACTGTAATTATTCAAACAGGCACATGGTCGTCCAACTCTAAAGAACTTGATCCAGGCTTGGAATAAAACGCTGCAGAAGGAAGTTGAGCAAGCTCCATCTTCCAAAACCGATGCTGCAAGTGCGTTTCTGGCTTCTCTCGAGGATCCAAAGCTCACGAGTTTATCTGATGCATCGAAAAAACCTCCAATCGAGATTCTACCTCCCGGAATGTCATCAATCTTTGCTTCCATTACTGCTCCCGAAAAACCTTTACTCACACAGAAGACTGCACAGCAAGAACCAACTAAGCCATTGGCGCTCGAAGAACCTACGAAACCATTGGCTATTGAAGCTCCTCCATCTTCTGAGGCACCAGAGACCGAATCAGCGCCTGAAACTGCGGCCGTTGCTGAGCCACCAGCACCTGAAACTGCAGCCGTTGCTGAGTCACCAGCACCTGAAACTGCAGCCATTGCTGAGTCACCAGCATCTGAAACTGCAGCCGTTGCTGAGTCACCAGCGCCTGTGGATGGACCAGTGACGGAGACAGTGTCTGAGCCTTCTCCCATAGAGAAGGAGGAAAGTCCCTTGGAAGAAAAAAGCGATAAGTCTTCAACTCCAAGCACAGAAACAGCTGCAGCAACAGAAGATACTAGCCAAACAACAATGACGCCTGAAACTGTTACAACAGCGCCACCTGAAACTGTTACGACAACAGTGAAACCATCAGAGAATGCAGCAACCGAGAGGCGAGGAGTAACCAATTATCCTCCAATAAGAAGCCAGCCAATTGATTTTGATTTCTTGAATGGCTAAACCAAGTTTGCACAGAAGATTCCAAAACGAAGATAGCAGTGGAATGTATATCGTTTAGATATATTCATAATCAAAGCTTTGTGGCCAAATTAACTAGAGGAAGAAGACTATATGCGTTCATGATATTCAATTGAGTTTGATGTGTTTAGTGTTTTTTTTTTGTATTGTGTCATTTTTGTTTGTTATCAATTATCGGCATTATTAAATGGTTTGTAATATTATTATCAAACAAACCTCTCTGAGGTACGTATCTGTGAAGCGTGTAAACTGATTAGTATCAAAATGTTTTCTTTTTATCTTTTTCATGAGAAGGCCTTGGATCTAATTTCCATTTGACACATGACAGTAACCGAACCATGGAACTTCGAATTGGACGCTAAAATGTGAAATGTATATAAGATTAATTTAGCCCTTTACGACCGACTTGAGACCTTGTCGTCAAATGTATAAAAACACCGACTTGAAACCCTCTGAATCATCCAGAAGTATTAAGCTTGAGTTGGTGGAAAATAGAAAAGCGAGATTGGGTTGTTGTTTATGTAATCGTCTGATTGGCGATAAATCCTCTCTTTCCTTCTCATCTCTCTCTTCCTCTCTTTTCTCTCTCTCAGCCCTAAGAGAGAAGCAAAAGGCTCTGCGCCTTTGCTTCAAGAAAATCACCAGAAAAGCTTAAATCGTTAACAGAATTAAAGGTTGGGTTTTTATCCCCTGGTAAAGCTATGTCGCATATGGTGTTTCAGAGCGTCGTCGCTCCCAAACCCTTATCTCCTCTCAAACCCTGTTTACCTATCCCTCGTCCACTAGCCACTCTGCCTTGTAAGCTCCGTCGCGGCTTCGTTAGGGCTTCGTCCTCTTTTCTTGTCGATGATTCAATTTCAGGTCTCGAGCGCTGCTTACAGTTGCCTTCGGTCGTTGAGTTAGGCCCATCTTCCTCTGGCTCTTTCTCTGCAAGTACTCAGATGTGTCCTGTGATGAAAGGCAAGTTTGGTTCTGTAGGAGCTGTAACTTTGGAAAAAGGGAAACTTGATATGACCCAGAAGATATCTGAGACCAGCCCTGAGGTCTCTCTCTCTTTCTCCTTTTGCAAGAATTTTCATTTTTTCCCCGAACTATAGCAATCCTAATCCAAGAATTAAGATATAGTTTGGTGTAATTCTCTATAAAGGCTGTGCCTTTTATCTATTGTTTGGCTGCATGAGCATGTCGTTGCTTGTTTTATCCTCTCTGTTCTCATTTTTTCGATGGTTCATCAAGTTGGTGTTAGAGAGAGTGGCGAGTTGGTCATTTTTCTTAGGTGTTCAAAATTTGTTCTTCTTTCCATCGTCTACTAGTGGGGAAATATGAGTAGCACACGGCACAGTCTCTAGCAGTGTTTGTGAACTACTATATTTTAGTCCTGCTTCTTTGTTCAATGTAAAAGTAACTTAATTCTGGATCCGACATTACTTGATTTTAATCCGGATAAGTTGATCATTTATTTTGTATAAACGTGGGGGATTTTATATTCTTATAGATAACATCAAGGAGATGAAGCATACTGTAGCTGAAAAATGTGTTACGATAATGAGCGGATGCAAGTTCTTGGATTATTATTTCCAGAAAATCTTAGGAATGATATCTTCCTTGGAGATAAGAGTTTTCAGTGAATCTATTTTCCACCAATCAGAAAGGAGTAGCTTTGTGAATTTCTATATCATGTTTCATTATAGATTGCAACTGGAGGAGGTGGTGGAAACATTGGAAAGAGTATCAATAACGGTGGTGGCGATGGAGGTGACGATAATGGTGATGATGATGATTACTTTGATGAATTTGATGATGGCGATGAGGGAGATGATGATGGACTTTTTAGGCGTAGGATGTTCCTCGCAGAGGTAAGAGCTCTTTACGCTTGTGTTTTGTTGATTTTTTTCATGTATTTTATTGTCATGGTTTCACGCAGTAATGACATTTATGTTATTGTCCAGCTTTTTGATAGGAAATTTGTTGATGCTGTGTTGAACGAATGGCAAAAAACAATGATGGATTTGCCTGCCGGTCTCCGTCAAGCATATGAAATGGTGATATATCCTTTAAGCTTTCTGTTATTACAAAATGGTGATTTTGGGATGCTGACATATTTGAACTTACGGTAACTTGTATGCAGGGTTTGGTCAGCTCAGCACAAATGGTGAAATTCCTTGCCATAAATGCCCGTCCTACAACAACGAGAATGATCTCCCGTGCTCTTCCTCAGGGATTGTCGAGGGCCTTTGTTGGCAGGTAATTTTTTGGGTTTCTTTTGTGATCCATCTGTACCTGTGGACTTCATTGTCTCTAAGTTATAAGTTTCTATATTGTCATACTATATGCAGTCTTGACTAAGTGACTGTCTTGTGTAGGATGTTGGCGGATCCTGCATTTCTCTATAAACTTCTTTTGGAGCAAGCTGCCACGGTTGGATGCTCGGTTTGGTGGGAGGTAAAGAATCGTAAGGATAGGTATGTTCCTTTCCGTGTTACCTAAACTTTGAAGGTTTTGTAGCTTTTGGTTTCTTGTCCTAAATTGTATTCTCTATGATTTGCAGAATAAAAGAGGAATGGGATCTTGCACTTATAAATGTTCTTACTGTATCAGCATGCAATGCAGCTGCTGTTTGGTTGCTAGCTCCATGTCGTTCCTATGGAAACACATTCCGCTTTGACCTGCAAAATACACTACAAAAGCTACCAAATAATTTATTTGAAATGAGCTATCCTCTTAGAGAGTTCGACTTGCAAAAGAGATTTCATTCTCTTTTCTACAAGGCTGCAGAGTTGTCCATTCTCGGACTCGCAACAGGAACTCTCCAGGGTTCGTTGTCAAACTTTCTGGCAGGAAAGAAGAAGAACAGGTTCATCACATATCTTCTGTTTCAATCCTGGGATTACAAATCTCTTGTTTCACTCGGGCAGCATCTCTGTTTTTTTATGCTTGACTTATAACTTGTTGTACCTTTGTTCTGACAGAGTATCTGTGACGGTTCCATCTATCAGCACAAATGCTCTTGGTTATGGTGCATTTCTTGGAATATATGCAAACTTGAGATATCAGCTGTTATGTGGATTTGATAGATCAGTGAGCAGCCACTTTGATGTCATAGGAGTAGCACTCTTCTTCAGCACTGCCTTGAGGTATTCCTCTCTTTCTCCCACTCTCCTGTCCCACATATGTACATGAACAGGGCACGTTGGAAGTGTGGATTTTGTATTGCAAAATTCGGTCTTAGGACTTAGGAAACCTTTAATCTGGGGATCAAGAACGTTGATGAATATGGATGTATGTGGTACAGGATTATGAATGTTCAGTTAGGGGAAAAGTCAAGACAGGTATGGCTAGGTGTGGAGGCAGACCCACTGGCGCAGTCAGATGATCTGCTGGCAAAAGCATACAACCGACCCTCAGAGGAAGCAGTAGCAAAGCCATCTTCAAGATGGTTCATCTCAAAGAATGCAATTGTCTCAGGGCTACTTGGGAAGAAGCAAGAGGACTCAGTTTCAGATCCCCCACCTCCAAAGGCTCGGCGAAAAAGGATTGTGAGGAAGAAGGTGGCTGCATCTGCGTCTTAAATAACCAACAAAACCTCTAAAATGTCACAATTTTCAGAGTCCATGGAAGAGCAACAGTGAGGTTATGTTGTTCATTTGAGGCACACATAAAAAGTTTTGTTGCCAGAGGAAGAAGGGGTCACCAAACTGGGGGAATTGAAAAAAGCTCTATAGCCGTTTTTTTCTTTATGACTCAATCTCTTAAGTTTTAAGTGCTTTTGGAAAAGACATTTCTATTGTTTAGGTGTGGTGATGATGCTATCTCTGGTTAAATCTCAAATTGCCATTCTGTATTTTCACCTTTTTATTACCTTTCTTAATGTTTCTAATAAATAGCCACATCTCATATGTTCTTAATCCGAATACTTTTCACAATAATACAAAGTTGGTATATCATATGACGTTCAAGAAACATAAGTGTATAGGAAATTTTAGATTTTCTGAATAATTCAAAGCAAAAGATTGATTGTTGAAACTTGTTTATCGTTCGAAACATAATAATCTTTCATCTTGAAAGTCCTAGTAGCCCTAACATATTCTTGAAAAAGAAAAAAATTCTTACAAAATGTTGTATATGATACAGTAGTATACAATTGCAATAAATCTAAGAATCTCTGAGAACCATTCTTCAATTTTTATGGAAGCCATTAGAATTCAACAAAGTGACTATCAATGGTCTTGAGCTTCTCCAACTCCTCTCCATCAGCAATTCCATTTTCAACGTACAATATCTGTATGTATATATCATCACAGTATTTCCCAATCACGCTCAGAACGAATTTCAAAAGATCACTCAAATATATGCCAAATAACAAAGAAATGATGGATATCAAAGTTTGAAGCTGAGACCTGATACTCCGGACACGTCAATGTGTGAGCTCCTCTTCTAAGATATTTCTCCCATCCTTTCTTCTCTATAAGCGCTTTCTCTATAGCTTTAGTAAACTGCATTCACATTCAAGTCTCACCATCATTAATCACATTCAACTTTAGTAAAAGCTGATGTTCATACATAGACATGTCGTCACTGCGTTTCCTAATCATAAAAAAACAGTAATCTCACATCAGCCGGGTCAAAAATCAGGAGATCGTACTGAGGAGTAAATGAAGTTCCTTGCAACCGTCTCTGAATCCCAACAATTGTCCTTGAGTGCCCTTCATGTTGGAAATACAAGGGCCTGCAGTACACGCGATTACTACGACTCAGGAACCCATATGTAATGTGTTTTGAAGTTATAAAAGACATTGCCAAGATCAAGAACTGAAACAGAACCACCTACCCTTTGTTCGTCATATGAACACCGGAGGAAACATTTAACCTGTTATCTGAGAAGTAATTCCAAACCCAATTCATCAAAATCGCTCCTTTGCTGATCCTAGAAGAATTAGAACCATGAGAGTCATCTGGTTTTCCCGTCCCACTTCCGGCCTTTTTAACCACATATCTATCCATGGAACCATATGACTTTACCTTGGGAGCAATAGCAGAACCAGGAACTGAAAGATACATTGATTTAGACTTCTTGGGAGCAAAATCAACAATCCTGGCTCTTAACCCGAAAGAGCGTAACAACGCAACACATTCAGTGGTTCCAATCCATCTCTTTGAACCATGGATTTGATTATTAAAATGTAGAGCTCCAGAAACATCAAAACCCTTGTTCCACGCTAACTCGAGCCACTGCTGGAGCGAGGGAATGTCAGGAACAAGGTTAGAGCCACCAAAGAGAACTCTTTTAGCTTCTTGTCTATGAGAAAGCAAATGAGAGCACTGCATTTGAATGTTCCTCCATCCACATCCCCAACCTTTATCCTCCTTTGAGGATTGAAAATGATCAACAAAGCCTGATAGTAAACTAGTACTGCACTCCAAAGGTTTCGACTTCGATTTCCGTTCAGATTCGAGACAGTTTCTCAACAGACAAATCAAACCACCATGACCTACACTGTAGAATGGACTCTTGATCTGTGAACGCACCAAGGAGGGAACTTTGTTGTGCAAATTCAAGGAATCGTCCAAGTTCTGCAGAAATAAAACAACTTTCTCAATTGGGTACTCGACCTAACGCAAGAGGGGAAATAAGATCTAAGGCTCGAAGAAAGCTTTACAGAGGAAGATGGAGAAGGATCAGAAGCGAGTTGCAGAGCCAAGTAGTGATCACTTTCGATTTGGGGATCGATTTCATCGTCGTCGAAATGGGAATTCACATGGCTGAGTCAAATCTCCGCCATAACCAGACACACACATCAAGACCTCGATAGATGCAACTAAAGGAGCATACAGAGAAAGAGAGAGAGAGAGAGAGAGATTAGGGATTGATACCTTTGGATTAGGGAGAGAGGAAGCGTAAGATTGCAGACAGGACACAAAGCTGACATTTTTCTTTTCTCGCCGGAGGAAATGACACAAACGCATGCGTTTAATTGTGTAGTGCTTCATTGATTATCACTAATACTTGGAATTTAATTCTTAATGATTCGGACCTATTAAGCTAATCCATATGAAATATCCAAAGCTACAAATTATTTTCTACACCAAAGTCTAAAAACCGAAGTTCCCAATACTAGAGGGAGATTGGTTTGAGAGATCACTTTGGATTAAGTAAATAAGTAGGAAGCATAAAATTATCGGACATATTTTTAGTATTTTTTATTTTATGTTAAACCAAAAATAAATTCAGACGAGAGAAAGTAGGAACTAAAAAAAAATCTTACAAAAAGTATTAAAAAAAATTAGAGATACTATCATCATAAACCCCCTCATGCATGTGTCTATACTATATATATAAACGAGAGAAAGAAGAAACATTGGTGTAGTTTCGGGTAGAAAAAGATTAGTGATGTTAATATGGGTAAACACATCCCATTTAAACCCACTCTATTTAAATTTTACCATATTTAATCTTAAATCCATATAAACTTATTTAAGTTTGAACTCATTTAACCCCATCCATTTAAATTCTCTTGACCCATTTAAACTCATTATGATCCATATATTATTGTTTTGTTGTAAACATTTGACTAATTATTAATTAATTAATTAAATTTAATTGATAAATAATGATATAATTATACATATTATTTTGAAAAACATAATTTTGCGATTTTGGCACGAAACACGATATTATAGAAAAAATATTATTGGTAATAAAGCACAAATTTAAGGTTTTGGCGAGAAACACAATTTTTCGATTTTGGCGGGAAAACACAATATTGCGGTTTTTGCGGAAAAACGCAGTTTTGTGAGAATATTTTTTGGGTGATAAACACACACTTTTGCCAGAAAAATGTGGTTTTACGGTTTTTGCGAAAAACACAATTTTACGGTTTTGGCGAGAAAACTCGGTTTTGTGAGAATATTTTTTGGGTGATAAAACATAATTTTCAGTTTTGGCGGGAAAACACGGTTTTGCGGTTTTGCGGTTTTGGCGGGAAAACACGGTTTTGCGGTTTTGGCGGAAGAACACGGTTTTGTGAGAATATTTTTTGGGTGATAAAACACACTTTTGTAGTTTTGGCGGGAAAACACAATTTTGTGGTTTTGGCGGAAAAACACGATTTTGCGGTTTTGGCGGAAAACGCAGTTTTGTGAGAATAGTTTTTGAGTGATAAAACGCAATTTTGCGGTTTTGCCGGAAAAATGTGGTTTTGCGGTTTTGGCGGGAAAACACGGTTTTGCGGTTTGCCGAAAAAAACACGATTTTGAAGAAATATTTTTTGGTGGTAAAAAACGTGATTTTACGGTTTTAGTAAGAAACACGGTATTGCGATTTTGGCGGGATTATCTTTATTAAATATTTAATAATATTTTATATTTTTTGTTATTAGGATTTAAATGGGTACAAATTTATTTGTGTTAAAACTCATTTTATAAATGAGGTTAATTGGGGTACCCCATTTAGTTTTTTTCAAAAATGGGTTTAAATGGACTTATTTTCATAAAGCATACTCATTTAATAAATATGGGGTCTATACCCAAATTAACATCACTAAAAAAGATGTTCAGACAGCTTTTGTTAATTTTCAGCTCAATGTATGTTGGGTATGCGATATCATACTATTACAACAAACATCGATACGATTTGTGAAGAAGAGAGCTAAACGTCGTTGTTAACAAGATCAGATGCATTGCCCCCCCACGAAACATGTAGTGGCCACTATGATTTTGTCAAAACGATGGCGGTCTATTTGGACGATAGTGCCAAGATTTGGGTACCAAAAGATCAATGATAATACTCACAAATTTATTTGGTAGTTTACTTGACCGTTTATTTGGCAAAAATGATCACCAACAACAGTGTTTATGACGGTTTATTGACAAGTCATTACAACTCCACAAGGCACCTATATTAGAATATTATTAGTGATAGAACTCGGTCCTTCTAGATGTCATGTTGATGTGGGAAAATGGATTGCAAATGTTGTTGATTATAGGGTGCGCGAGCTAAGGTTGATGATCACGTGGTCTACGGAACCTGCCAGTTTGTCTAAGAGCATGTACACATGTGATACGCTTGTTAAACTATATCTTTCCGACAAGATTCTTGTGGATGTCCTTCTCGGGTTTGCCTCTCATCCCTCAAAATCATTGTTCTTTTCTCTGTGGTGTATAAAGATGAAGATTCTCTTGTTCGGCTTTTATCAAATTGTCATATTCTCAAAATTTAGGGTGTGGAATGACATCACCATGACAACTTAAGAAATTTCAATATAAAAGTCCCATCTTTGGAATGCTTGTTATATCAAAATGTTGATTTTAGAGTGCACAACGAAGGAATAGGAGATCTTTAGTTATAGATTCCCTGATTGTAAAGAAAATCTTCAGTGATTTTTTGGGAGATTATTGATCGATTGAAACAAGCTTTGTTTTGATAAAGCAAGTATCAACTTTTTTAGTTACCCTAATGGCAAGTTTATGAGATCTATCTCTTCAGTCATGAATCTCGAACTATATTTGAGTGCTGCAACCGTGTGTTGCGATATTTCAACCTCCTCTTTTTCTTATTGTTAAACGCGTATATATGTGTTGTTGCCTTCATTGTACGCTGCTATTAATGCTATTAACTTCTCCTAGCTTATGGAGTGTAATGTAACACTTTTAGCTGAGTTAGACTGGTTGGAATCACTAATGGGATTGCTACAAAATTCTCCTAATCTTAACTTGGCTTAACCCTTTTCTCTCTGAATAGATGCATCATATCTCAAGAAACTCAAGAAAACATATGACTATTCTACTATTCTTTTCATATTCCATCATCTTGCTTACATGGCCGATCCAAACTTTTATAGGCCTTAAACGAAATAAACATTATGATATTTAATAAACAAATCTTTTATTTTTTATTTTATTGTCAATAAAAATAAATTTTTTAGTTTATTATGATCATATATAATTTAGTAGTATTCATTTTCAAGATACTAAATTTATAAAATTAATTTAATAGATAAATATAAATTGAATTTTAAGCATTTTTAATAATTCTGGCAGAAAATTTTATTCTGCGATTTTGGCAAGAAATCGCGAAAATGCAAATTTTTTATTTTCCGATTTTGGTCATCGGTTATTAGATACAACGTTTGACAAAATTAATTTTGAAAAGATCTTTACTTAATTTGGTTCTTAATTTGCACTTTAGTCTTTACTTAATTTTTAGATAAGCTTTTACAATACAAATGGTCCGAATTACCAGTAAAAAAATATATTTAAAATAGGTGGTAAGCGAATATTTCTAAATGTACACCATAGACACGACTGGTCACACACATAACAAGATGCTAATGTGTAAAAATATGGGAACATCGTGACAATGTGGTCATCTTGGCTAAGCCGGAGGAACCAGCTCTCCTGATGGAACCAAGTCAATACCAATGCCCATACTACTTATTGGTGTGGTGGCATTGACGATCTCTTGGTTCTGAGTGCTCCAAATACATCATCCCCAGCAAGAAATTGGTTTCTCCTTCTCCGACGAGATCGAACTTTATTTTAAACGAAATGGCAGCAGTTTCTTATTTATAGAAGAAAACAACCATGATATAGCAACCGACTCAGTGTTAGTTAACGGTTTGACTGATAGTGTTACGAGTTCATATATGCTTAAAACTATTTTTAATTGATTTGTGTATGCTATTAGTTCAGATACATATTGAAACGTACATGAACTAATAAACTATGCAACCTCATATACTAGCTAAGTTAATCTAGCTAATTTTTAGAAAAACGAATAAAATTTGGCTTAAACCAATATTGATCCTAACGATATTAGTCAACCTGTCTAAATTTGTTAAACCACATGGCATGATATAAAAAATCAAAAAGATAGACCAACTATATGCAAATGTATGCACCAGACAGACTAGAAGATAGGCCTTGGCCCATTCCTTAAGCTCCTATCTTTCTAGGTCTGTGGTGAGATAGAAAAATCTTGGAACACTAGGACCGACCACTATGCTACCAAATATCTTTTTTCAATTCTTTTTGCTTTCACCTTTTTTGTGTTGATCTTGCAATATTACAAAATTGGAAATGGTGGTCACGTATCATAATTGCTGACGTGATTGAGTGTATTAAAATGTAATTGAGATATTTTTGATGAATGATGATTAATTTATTAATTGATTAGTATTAAGGAGATAGTGATCACTGATCAGAATCCATAGAGCATATTCCAACTAGAGATTTCAACAGTTGGTGACCGGCCACTCTGTGTTTGCAATATTAATTTTTCAAATCAATTTCAAGATTTTACCATAATTATATATTTTTTCATGGTTTACTAACTTTGACTCACTTAACCGGTAAACTTGTCTTGGATTTCACCAATGGAATCCGGATTTGAGTTTCTCATTGTAACATTGTTGACAAAAAAAAACTAATTTTTCATTTGGTTTAAGCGAATTCCTCAACTATAAAATAAATTGAACTCAAATTCAAATCATACCCTAATAACTTTTTTTCCTGCAAAAATTGAATAAGATAAATGTAATGAAACGATAAGAAATGTGTGAATTTGAAAGACTAGCTAGGGAAACTATGGCAAGTCATGCGTGACCTTTTCTTGGCGTTTTCTAATTATATTCCATGACTTGCGATGTTCCATAACTATCTGTCTTTACATAATTTAGTAAATTTGATCAAAATTAGAAGTTAATTCACCCGATTATAGCCCAAAACCTAGTTACAAAACTTCACACAGACACGAGGATGCAAAAGATTGACAATGGATTGTGGAACGCACTACAAGCGGATCAGATAAATTAAACAAAACAAATGTGGTTTGTGCAGAATAAATGGTGTGGAATTAATATAATCAAAGCTGACTATATATCTCAATTGTATTTATCTATAAATTTAAAACATACGATTTTTTAGTTTTTTCTTGAAAAAATTTTAAGAAAATTTGAATCTTAATTGAATCACCCTACTTTTTGAGGTTAGTGTGTTGTCCAAATATGATTCACTACAAGAAATGAACAAAAATATGTACCGCATTATTTTATCATCACCATGACACGATTCATAACCAAAGTCTTTATAAGTTTCCCCATATACATACACCAATAAAGAAATAGCTGATAAGTAATTTAAGAACTAACAATCAGAGCCGTAACGTTAACTATACAAGAATAGTTGTATAATCGTGATGGCCCTTGACTTTGGGAGAAATTGTCCAATTAAGAGAAAGAAGTGGGGATGTGGGTTACATCAACAAGGCTTTGTGCTCGAACTTACCGCTATAATTGGCGGAATATATTAGTGGAAAGGATAAAGGTGAGAAAATGATTTCCATATTCCTCTATCCCAATTATGAGAAATAACGGAAAAAATATTTTCTCCATATTCTATGCAACAAACAACCAAAGTACAATAGCAAAACAGAAGAAAAGTTTACGTTAGTTTTATGTATCCCTGAGTATTTGGATTCAATTTAGTTCTGTTCCTTTCAAATTCGAATCGACTCTAGTGTTTATATTTGAAAATATGGAATTGAGAAGAAATAGAACTTAAAAATAAAGTTGCAAGTAAAAATGTTTGATTAGTTATATACTTACGCTAGTGTTCGACTTATACTATTTCCTTTAGCTATCCCTTCTGAATTCTTCTGTATTATTCTAATTGCAAACCATACGTACGAATTCTACCTTTATATCTCGACAAGACGTAACCTATTTGTTTCTCTTTTTTTTTAAACTCCACATTTGATGATCACTTGATTTTCTGTTTCTCAGTTAGTTGATCACTCAGCAAATCTATAAAACTTGAAAATTTTAATTTATCTTTTTTTGTCGTGAAAAATATAAATTAAATTTTAAACACTGATTTGACGAATATGTGGAGAGTTTCAATAAAATTTTGATATTTAAAGCGTATTATATACTACCTAGCCGTGTAGACTAATATTTTATGTCACGAAACGAACTTTATAGTAGATAAAAGTTAGTACAAACTAAAAGAGATTTTTTGTCCAAAAAAAAAAAAAAGACCTAAAAGAGATTTTGGAAAATGATCCAAAAATAACATCAATCCTGCAATGTCAACTATAATTTGAAAATTTTACTGTATTTTGTATTCCTTATTTCTAATAAATTGTGGACCCACAATTCTTTTGTTACAAAAAAAAAAAAATTGTTAATGTAATTGTAAAGAGGGTTTTGCCTTTGACCAAGTAGGGTTTCATTGAAAATTCAAATACTCTTTCATTCAAGTATATTATTAGCGTCCAGTCAACGTTTTCGCCAAGAAAATATATTCAAAAGTTGATCATGCACCATCTGACTAATTTGTTACCAGCAGCTGTTAATTAAACACAAGTCAAGGAGGATTATTGCATCTATGCTAACGATTAGTTTGGTGGTTTCCGAAAGCTACACACAGGGCCATTAATGTTTTGAATTAAGTTTTTAGAGGATTATATAATATCTTGACAATTTGATGCTTTAAAAGCAATTTCCAGAAAAATTGTTCTTCAAGGCAATACAAAATTCAGTTAATTTCATTTTTCTAGTGCAAGGATGGTTGATCTATTGATAAGAATAGTGGTCCGAACTTGCTCTAGAAAAAAACAATTTACAGCGGATAAAGAGTTGGTAGATATAATCAATCACAATCTTAATTTCTTGCATGTATATATGAAAAAACGTTTGCACATCGTAATCCTCGAGTTTATGACCACTTTGAAGATGTATTATTATGATCTATAAACATATAGCTGGTTTTGATGAAATTGACAGCTCAGTCCTCAGTGGGATAAACATATAGCTATGGTTTAGACTTGTAAATTGATCTAATGTAGAAGATCTATAAATTAGTATTTATGGGCATGTATGATGCAAGACTAAACCATATATAGCTCGAAACTAAATAATGAATAGTAACTCTTATTATAAAACCATCCATGATTTTTTTTTTTGGATAAAACCCATCCATGATTTCCAATTGATAAATTAGATGTCCACATAAATAAATAACATGTTATGAAAAATTCATCACGTTATATGTATAGCAGTTAGATAAAAACTAAAATTGTCCAAAATATATATTAATCCATTTTGTTCATTAGACTAAGAAAATCTATTGTCATTTAAATTTTCATTGTTTGATTGCAAGTACTCTGTTATTTCTTTGTAATGTCTTAATTTAAATAAAATAATTTTCATTTCTCTAGATTTTTTGCCATATACTACAATTATAACTGAACCAACAAATTTCACTGTATTGATTAATATATTTTTTAAAAAAATTTCCTGTCTTCTAAAAACATATTTGTCTCTAACCAATAAGACAATTGTATGGTATCAATAAAATATTAGAAGTTAGTAATTGAATCCAACGTGAATATCGGAAAAATAATTAAAATAAGAAAATGTTGTAGAGGAAGGAAAAAAAAACTCACCAGAAATTAAAAGAAGAACAAGAGACAGATACATTGAACCTAGACATATACCCACCCAAACCTCAGACTCAAAGACGCCTATTAATAAGGAACCTTCAAGAACCAAAACAAAACACAAAGCAAAACATAACCAAAAAAAAACAAAACATAACAAAAAAGAGAAATCATCAAAAACAATACAAAAGAAAATGGGGAAAGGAGGAAACTATGTGACGGTGGCGGCTTCTGAGGTGGAGGAGTTACGGCGGAAGAACGGAGAGATGGAAAAGGCGGTGGAGGAGATGAGGAAAGAGATGTTGCAGTTATGGAGGCGGACGCAAGTAGCGGAGGAGGCAGAGGAGCGTCTCTGCTCTCAGCTAGCCGAGCTTGAAGCAGAATCTTTAGACCAGGCTCGTGATTACCACTCTCGCATCATCTTCCTCATGAACGAGCTCTCTCGTCTCTCTTCCGACTCTGCCTCCGCCTCTCCGTAGAATAGATAGATATTTGTTGTGTAAAAGATAGGTTCTTAGGCTCTCATATCAATGCCAATATGTAGAGTTGCTTTTTTTTTTTTTTTTTAAGGAATTTCTCCTTTGAAATTTCAATCAAAACAAAAAAGATTTGATGTTAATACCAATTCGTTTTTGCGATTAGTCGGGCGCTTCAACTAAATTCGAATACCATATGGTAAATTTAAAGAAAAAGTGATGAATGAAAAGTCTTTGAAAATAAAGCAAAAAGATATTCAGTTTTTGGTTTGAAATAAATCGAATTTTCGTTTAAAGGACCTCCAAATTACTTTAGAAAATAAAAGTAAGACAATCTCGAGTATTTAAATTGACAAGTTTGATCAAAGTTATTTACAAATAAAGATTTTGTTTTTAGGATTATTTTAATCTATGCGTCTATGAGTGTTTGACTTCCGTTGAGTCATTGACATTGCAACAATGGTTTTGGTCTTTGTAGAGTTTGATGAAATACCCAAGTTTTTTTTTTTTTTTGCAAGAAAACAGATTGTAAAAGCAGAGAACATGGTTTGCTTTCTGGGAGAAAAATGGAAACGAATTTACGTATCCAACGTCCATGTACTATGTTCACATATTAATAACGGATTTGTTTTTGAACAAAATCTAGTTTCTGACATACCAGGTGATCTGACCTGGGCAAACAAGTCTAGTCCATATCCTTTAGTTTTTTTTTTTGTCAATCAAAACCCTTTAGTTCTTCACATATAACTTGATGATATTAAAAAAACAAATACAGAATGATTTTTCGAAGGATAACTAAAAGCTTCTTCGGAAAAGTCTTGGAACTGATCGAGTTGAAATCGATCTTCAGCTCTCGGATCTGCTTGAGTTTCGAGGATGTTAATAGTTATCTTGTATTTCCTTTCAATCGTATAGAAACATATTTTTTTTGGCAAAGAGTTTCGTGCTTAAACAAAACAAATCTATGCAATTCATGTTCAAATAATTTATTACCAAAAAAGAAGAGAGGCTTGACATTGAGCTAGAAGCTTTTTATTCTTAACTTAGAAAAAAAGATGTGTCTTTATTTAAAAGATTCGGCGACCTATTGGATGGTGGAGCTGATGTGATCCTGTTCCTGAAATAATTGGAAAGCTAAACCCTAAAGAGAAGGATATACTAATTGGTAGGCAAATAAAAAGATCCCATATATGATATATGGTCTCACATCACATGCATTGGAGTCATTTTCATGAGTATGTGTTTATATTAATTGGTTTAGATGTCGATGTGATACCTAACATAAACAAAATAGAATATAAACAATCGATTTTTATAAATACAAGTAAAGTTTTGAATGGTGAAACGCAATCGGTCTCTTTAAGAAATGTAGGATGGTCATGGTTTTCAACAACTAAAATATAAATGCCAAACTACATCTTTTGATTGATGATGTTTTACTGTCGTGGTGTAACGTGTACTCCTTGTGTCATTATTCAGTGAAATGGTAAGAAAATGGTAGTAGACAGGTGGTATTATCATTTTTATCTTATTGTATTGTTATTTTTTACCATTAGTTTTTACCGCTTCTAAATATACTGCCATCATTTACTGATATCTTATAAGGCTTAATACTTTTACTGCCTTGTGGCACTAATCAAACTTTTATCTCTTCTTTTTGAAAACATTTCATATGCTGACTGTATATGTTAAATTAAAATATTTGAGTGAAACAAAATAGCTAGAGAACTGTCATGAATACAAGGAGTAGCATATGCTATTCAGAATGTTGAGCGATTCATTATTAAATCCAGAACACTACAAGTTTTTCTTTCTTTGTTTTTTCTCTTTAAAACTGTCACGAGCCACCGTCAGTGCGTGATCTTTGCTTATTATATAGTGTGAAGATATTTTGATTAACATAGTCGTCATTAAGCACAAGGAGATGTGAAAATAAGAAATACAAGAAGATTCATTACTCTAAACTATAATTAAGTAACATGATATTTAACATGAACAAATACTACAGTATTCTGTGCAGCAATTTTAATATTCTTTACATTTACAAATGCTTCCAAAAATCTATAGAGCCATTTGCATCTTTCTTTCAACCCACAATGATCAAAAATACATTATATGGACCTCCCTATCATTAATGCCTACAAGAGATTCGATAGTTTATAGTTATATAGTCCCCGTAAAAGGATCGCTCCAACGTTTTCGGATATCCTACGGAAATCTACAAAATAGTTTTGTTAAAAGAAGAAATCACAAGTTATACTATTGGATCTAACGTGTATATCGGAAAATAATTTTAAAAAGGAAAATGTTCTAAGTAACCATAATTTAGAACGAAAAACAAGAGATATCAATGAACCTAGACATACACCCTCCCAAAGGCCAAATCCCAGTCGCAGAGACGCCTATATAAGGAACAATCATTCACCAAAAGAAGAAGGAAGAATAACAAAGAAAAACTCAAAGAGACAAAAAAAAAAAAAGGAAGGGGAAATGGGGAAAGGAGGAAACTATGTGAAGGTGGCGGCTTCGGAGGTGGAGGAGTTACGACGGAAGAACGGAGAGATGGAAAAGGCGGTGGAGGAGATGAAAAAAGAGATGTTGCATTTGTGGCGACGGACGCAGGTGGCGGAGGAGGCAGAGGAGCATCTTTGCTCTCAGCTGGCCGAGCTTGAAGCCGAATCATTAGACCAGGCTCGTGATTACCACTCTCGCATCATCTTCCTCGTGAACGAGGTCTCTCGCCTCTCTTCCGACTCGGCCTCTCCCTAGAGTAGATATTTGTGTAAAGGATAGGTTCTTTAGATTGTTGAGTGTATCCTCCAATTGGCTTATATCATTGCCAATATGTAGAGGTTTTTATTTTGGTCTAAATCTCGAATTTCTCCTTGGTAAATTCAATATAAACAAGAATCGATGTTGTTACTGGCTCATCCTGGGATTAGTCGGGCGCTTCAACGAAACTCAAATATCATATGGTAAATTTTAAAAGAAAAATCGATCTTGTTGGACAAAGGTGAAGGATGAAAGTCTTTGAAAATAAAGCAAAAAGATATTGGATTTTTGGTTTGAAATAACTCGAAATTTGCTTAAATGACCTCCAAATCTCTTTTAGAATTTTGAAAGCTATTAAGAAAACAATTATGTTTCATTTTCCTTTTTTTTTTTTGGTCATATCCAATTGTAAGATAATTATGAGTAAGTGAAATAACAAGTTTGATAAACGTTTATTTACATTAAAAATTTTTGTTTTCCTAGATTTCTTGGGGACTATTTTCATCAATAAGGATTTTTTGGCTTCCGTTGAATCGTTGACCACTCTGGCCATGCAACAGTGGTTTTGGTATTTGTAGAGTTTGATGAAGTTTATTACAAGAAAAAAGATAGTAAAATCGGAGAAACATGTTTTCTAATCAGGGAGAAACGTGAAAACGAATTTACGGATGTAACGTTAGAGTAACAAGTTCACTTATATTGATAAATCTAGTTTCTCAATTCTAACATTCCAGAAAACCTGACCCGAACAAACAAGTCTGGTCCATATCCTTCAGTTTTTATTTTGTCAACCAAGACCCTTTAGTTTTAAATATATATATATATTGCACTATACGTTTAAAGAAAACAAAATATATGCATTTTCTTTTAAAATAATATTAAAAAGGAGCTTGACATTGAGCTTGAATCTTTTTTTCTTATCTTGAAAAACAATGTGTCTTTATTCAAAAGATTCGGCGACCTATAGTATGGTGGAGCTATTGTGATCTTTACCAGAAACGATTAATTCGAAAGCTAAACCCTAAAAAGAAGGATATATATATATGCTAATTCGTGGGCAAATGAAAAAGTCCCATATATGACATATGACCTCACATATACATGCCTTCAATTCGAGTCATTTCCATGAATATGTGTTTATATCAATTGTTTTAGATGTCGATGTGATTGTGATAACATAAGTAAAATAGAAAATAAACAATCCTATTTTCTAGCTACAACAAAGTTTTTAAATGGTGAAACGCAGTCGGTCTCTTTAGGAAATTTAGGATGGTCATGGTTTCAACAACTTCAATATGTGAAACTGCAGGCGGATCTTTATATTTTTTTGACTATAACAATTTTAATAAAGAGAACGTCATGAATAATAAGATAAAGCATATGCGATTAGATATATTGAATGAGTCATTGTTAAAGCCAAAACACTACAGTTTTTCTTTCTTTGTTTTTTTCTTTAAAACACAATGACCACTCATCACGAGCCACCGATGACAATGACATGCATATAGGTTATTACGTGATTTTTGCTTATTATTCTAGTGAAGATATTTTGATTAACATATTCATTACGCACAAGGAGATGTGAAAAAAGAAGTACAAGGAGGTTCATTACACTATACTATAATTTAGTAACAAGAGATTCGACATGAGCAAAATACTAAAGTATTCTGTGTAATAATAAGTTTCTTAACAAACTCTTCCATAATCATATAGGGATTTGCATTTTTCTTAATCCAAGTAAAGAGAAAACATTTGCTAGGTTTCCCTACAATAGATTCAAGAGTAATATGTATAGTCTCGTAGTTCATGGCTAGAAAACTTAAATTGACATATTATTTTCCCTTTTCAAATGTTTAGTTTGAGTAAGAATGATAATATGCTAAGTTGTATAGGAATTTTGACAACCACACAAATGTTAGGTTTCTAAAACTCATCAACAAATTTGTTAAAAACTCAAAATCCATGTGTTTAGGTTTCTGTTAAATTAAATTATTAATAACATGAATATTTAGAGTTTGACTTTAAATGATCACATTACTACTTGATTAAGAGTTTTTATTGGATTATGCATTTCAACCATTTCTAGGTTCATAATAGAATACTGATGTGAATTTTTAGCTATTGAGACTATAAATTTGGTAAAAATAATTGGAAATCGTTAATTACAAAACACATGATTTCTAAACTAAAATTTTAAGATCACAAATTCTGACTACACTTCAAATTCAGCACAAATCAACGGCAAGTTAAGATCATGAATCATTTGAAGATATGTTATTGACTTTATTTAGTCAGTTTTAAAGATTATCGAGTGGTTTTCGTTAAAAAAAAATCTAACATGATAAATTTGTAATCGAATCAGACACATATAACTCGTAAAAAGAAAGAAGAAATCAAAGTAACTTGCTAGCAACATCAGCCAATACTAATAATTAATAATAACTGTGCTTGAGATCCTTATAACATCTTACAAAGATAAAGTTTCTGCCGAAGACAGAGAGAGGGTCTTAAGTCTCAACCACGACCCCGTTTGCCCTTCAGCTCAGGGTCCCTGTATAATCACCACAATTCAGTTCACTTGAGTGATTTCAAAGATTCATGTCTCTGAGAATAGAGCGATGAGAAGTTAGATTCGAACCTTTGGATGTGATCAAGTATCAGTAGCCTTGGTCCAGGCGGGATGCTCACGTCTCTTAGCGCACTGGACACACAAACAGAGTTTAGAGGGCATAAGATTTCGATATAAAACAGTTGAGTTTTTTTAGTTGATACAAAAACAAAACCTCAGAAGCTCAAAACAGTATAGTACCTATCAGTGAGCAATGGTAAAGTTGGGTCTGCTAATAAACCCTTTTTGAAGTTCTTCTCATACTTCTCTAGACCCAGTTTCAACAACATAGATCTGCCCCGGGTGTAAAATGGATCTTCAACGCTTGGTTTAGAGAACCTTTCACCCAACTGAACAAGACCGAAAAGAAGAAAATAGAAACTGATATTTAATGATATGCCTAGCTAGTTTCAAGAAGAGTATTATCTACTATATGATCACTCACCTTGAAAAAAGCTCCTTGAAAAAGAGCGAAACCAGCAGCAGTTGTGATTGCATTCATAGGTTGTCCTTGTAATCCAGCGCTCACCAGAGAATATGCAACTCCAGATCCAAATGCTGCGACCACACTGCACAATTGAAAATCTTCACTCTTTTTTCACCCATCAAGTTTCAACAAACAAATAAGCCAACCCATCAAAGATTTGAGTTTAAGTTGTTTCAAATCTAAACACAAGTGGTCAAATCCCTACAGGAACAGTGAATCATTTTAAGCATCAGAATGACCATAACAAGCTGATTCGAGAATTTTGTGAAACAATAAATGAAAGAAAATAACCAAAGTCAGATTCTTTCTCCATGTCATAGATTCAATCCTTTGACAGCGAAGCTAATTAAGGACCTGTAACTTGTGTCAGCTACATGAACAAACCCAACCAATGATAAAAAAAATGACAAGTGCAAAACATAAACACTAGTTACAGACACTAATTGTCTCTAACAGCAGTTCCAGAATTGAGTTTCTAAGATTCGTTAAGTCCTAGATCATTGGAAACAACAGGTCACACACACAATACAAGCTTAATAAGAGCTACAACTCCAATTATTCAAGGAGCAAAATGAAAACTTACGCAGATTCTAAATCCTCCTTGCCTCTAATCCGTTTCATAACACAAGCTATACCAGCATTAACACCAGTTATAGCAGCAAAATTCCGAGCTTGAACCAAAGGCCCACCAACAAGAGCCTACAAAATCTCTCTTCCATCAAATCAAATCCTTCAAAAAATAGCAATAAATGGTTGAAAGTGACATAACCCAAGTATCAAACAAATTTTAGGGTTTAAAAACCTGAGTTTGCTTTAACGAAGCCATGGCTTGAGGGTCAACCCCAGCCTGAGGCATTTCAGGGGAGAGAGTACCCATTAGACCACCGATAAAAGCTCCCTGAACACCACCCATGGCGGTGACTACGGCGGCTTCCACAGGTAACTTCTGTTTTGACAACCAAGACTTGAAACCAGTCTCAATCTCCTTGAATTTGACTTGAAACTGTTGAATTGGATTCTGCTGATCCTTCATTAAGCTCATCACCGCCATTGTTTCTCGCTTCTTGTCTCCTCCTCCTCCGTCTTTCCCCATTTCTCTCTTCTTTGTCACACTTTTCTTCTTTCTCCTCCTTATCTCCCTCCTTTTGCCGTTTCCGTAAATCTACGCTGTATTAATTGGGCCTCTTAATAGGCCCATAGGATGGTATTAGATTAGTTTATTGGCCCAAAAGATAATAGCTACGTGTTTTTTAAAAAAATATTCTAAAATAATATTAAAACAATTTTTGTCCATAATTATAACACATACACATATTTCAAAACTTTCCAAAAATATCACTAAAATAATTTAAAAATTTTTGGGTTTGTGTTTAGTATTTTGGATTTAGGGTTTAGGGTTTATTTTCTAGGCAATTTTGATATTTTAAAATCCCCCCCAAAATTAAAAATATTTTTTATATTAAATTTGTACTATTTTTGAAATTTTGAAGATAATGTGGTAAATTTGGAAACAAAACTTAATTTTATGCTATTTGTGAGAATTACCTTTTTTATATGTTATAGTTACAGTATGTTGTTTTTGTAGCCGTCGACGACCATCTTATTAATTTTACAATTTTTGTATTCAGCCCTAAAAATCTGTAACAAAATCTTATGATAAAATCTTAACATAATTATATATATTTCATTATATAAATCTTGGTTTTTCAATATTACTAACTCACGTGATCGTGATACGTGTCAAGTCTAGCGATTAGATGTTGACATGTATCAGAAAAAAATTTAATTTTTTTTTAACAAAGTAGAAAAACTAATTTGAGAGACACATATTTACATACAATTTACATGTTTATATCTAATTTGATATTCCTTATTTTTAACTTTTTTCTAAACTAAAAATGAAAACTAACAAAACAAATATATATATTTGCATATGCTAATTTTACCAATTAGATTTTGACATCTATCAAAAAACCTAATTTATTTAGCATGGATATTAACCAATAAACAATGATTAATGAAGTTCAAAATAACAATGTAAGTTATTTGACATTAATTTGATTGGATAAAAATATATATTTATCGTTGTAATATTGTAGTTTTTCATTCGTAAGTAAAAACACAAAAAACTTTAATAAATAATGACCTTATATGAATGAATTTTTGAATATTTAACAATTTTTTTTTTTAAAATGCCCTTTTCTAAGTACCCTTCATAAAAAATACCTCATTTTCGGTCTATTTTCAATTTTGCTCTCTCTTAATATTTAATGATCATCATACCCTTATTTGAGAAATACTTAGGTCAACAAAACAAAAAAGTGAATTTTCATCGTCGTAGTTTCATCTATCATATCCTTTTATCTACGTCATCGTCGACATCTTGAGTAATTTTCCCGCCAAAAACGTGTTCTCATCATTTTTGAGCCAAACATTATTTTAGTGGAAAAGGTGATCCTATAGTTTTTGGCGGGAAAACACGATTATATAATTTCAGCGGAAAAACGCGATCCTACAATTTTGGCGGAAAAATTCGATTCCACAATTGTTTTATAAGTTTTTATAAGTTGTTTAAATAAGGTTTCATAAGTTGTTTTATAAGGTTTTATAACTTAAATAAGGTTTTATAAGGTTTTATAAGTTCTTTTATAAGGTTTTGTAAAGGTTTATAAGTTGTTTTATAAGGTTTTATAATGTTTTATAAATTCAAAAACGGTTTAATAAGTTGCTTTATAAAATTTGATTTTGGCGAAAAAATTCGATTCCGCAATTTTGGTGGGAAAATGTGATCCCGCTATTCTTGCGCGTAAAGATAACAAAAAACTTAAATAAATAATGAGGTTATAAGAATAAATTTTTGAATACTAAATGAGAATATTAGTATAGTTTTACATTTTTATAGATTTTAATGCATGTAATCATAAGTGAAAACACAAAAAAAAAAACTTTGATTTTAAATTATTACTTATGAGATTATGAAATATAGAAAAATATTATTTAGGAAATTTTGGATTTCCAAAAAATGTTGTGGATTGTTTATTATTTTTTACTAATTATGATTTGTTAAATTTGTAACTTTTTTAATATTAACTAATATTAGATTTGATATGATGCAACATTTATTTTTGATATTAAATTTTAAATTTTTATCTATTAAGAACTAGTGTGTAGAATTAAAATTATGTTTTTATGATGAAATGGACAGGTAAATTATATTGCAAAATTGAATGTATATGGTTGAAATCGAGCTTAAATAGTATGAGATACAAATATTTAGTATTACTAGAGCAACAAGTAAAATTATTAATATGAGATTACGACATCTAGAAAAAATATATTACACAATTTTGCTAATTATGTTTTGTTAAATTTTTGATTTATTTGTAGTTTAAACTAAGATCTATAAATTTGATATGATGCATATTTTTTGTTTTTTATAATTATTTTAGCTTTAATCCATCAAGATGAAGCGTCTAAAATTAAAATATAGTTTATTATGATGATATAGATAGTTAAATTGTATTAGAAAATAGAAGAGAAGTTCACATCCGGTTAAAACAATTACTTAATAAAATCGAAAAATGTATAAATTTTACATTTATGTTTTTACACTCGTATTTAGACGAACCGTATCTAGTACACTAAAAATTCACTTATTAACAAAAAGTT
Organism: Turritis glabra; assembly: GCA_900406565.1. Taxonomy (NCBI): domain Eukaryota; kingdom Viridiplantae; phylum Streptophyta; class Magnoliopsida; order Brassicales; family Brassicaceae; genus Turritis; species Turritis glabra. The sequence continues at coordinate 5,950,283 of OVBN01000001.1, read as the reverse complement.
CGCTATAACACAATGTTTAAAACTTAGGTCAATTTTGAAATTCCGGATTCAAAGTCCAACAGCGGAAAATCTTTTTAAAGTTAATAAAACTTTAACATAATTCTATATACACACTATAAATTCACATCTAGACAAAAAAAATATACTGTAGCACAACATTTTAAACTTAGGTCAATTCAAAAAATTTTAAATCCATTGTAGCACAACTGTTAAAACTTAGGTCAATCCTGAATTTCTGGGTTCAAAGCCCAGCAAGCGGATAATTTTTTGTAGCACACAACGATTGAAACTGAGGTCAATCCTGAATTTTTGGTTTCAAGGCCTGGCTAAAAAAAATGTTGAAATGTTGTTCGAATACGATTTAGCCGAAACAAGAAGGCCCATAAAATCGATTTTGGGCTTTACTTTCATTTCCCTTTAGGCCTATTGGGCTTTTAATGTAGTTTCTACGTCCACTTGGGGATAGTATAGTATATTGCGACCAAACAACAATTGGAAACGCGAAACAAGCAGTTTGTGGCCTAATCTTCCCGCGTCTTTCACACACGTCAATCTCGCCGCCGGCGAAAGCTTTGCTTCTTCCCTCAGTCTATTCAGATCCATTTTCTAGATCTCGTCGCCGGATTTCAACGTCATTAGATTCGTTGATCACTCAATTTCGTCTTCTTCTTCTTCTTCAGGTGAGATTCGATTTCATTGGATTTTTCATCGAACCAATCGTTTTTAAGGTCTCTTTTAGGGTTTTTGATTTACGAAGTACTGCCTGTATCTAGGAGCTGATTCTGATTTAATTGAGTGGAGATTGAAGTTGGGAAGAAGCTTGGATTGGTGTTTTGAGCTTTGTAGAAGAGAAATTATGAGCAGCAGCTCCAGAGAGGGATCTCCAGATTGGCTTCGCTCTTACGAGGTTTCAGATTTTAATCTGATTTTGTTTGAATTATTGGTTTGACTTTTACAGAAACACAACTGAAAATTGGATGATTTTGTTACGCAGGCACCCACGATTACTTCATTGTTGTCTCTATCATCACTGTCTAAATCATCTCCAGATGATAGTCCTTATAGGGAATCTGAATCCATTTCGTCTCTTCCTGTGCCTGATGACGGTGACGCCATTGCGGTTCTTGAGAAAGAATCTGTGGAGACTCCGTCTAGGAAAAGTTCCAAAACGAAGGTTGTGACAAAGCAAGTGAGTATCGACCAGGTGTTTTCTAGAAAGAAGAAAGCAGATGCTAGTCTCAACCTTGAAGGTGTGCTAGATTTGTTTCATATGATGCACCAAAACTGTGTTTTTGCTCTGAGAGAGCGAGGGAGAGACTATCAATTTCTGACTTTTGGGCTCTTAAAAGCATGTTTTTGACTGGAGAATCATTTGCAGGGAAGCAGAATGGAAACAAAGTTGACGGTGAAGAAATATCTAGCAAGCATAAAGATGTTCAAGTAAGAAACTTTTGGACATTGTCTCCATTGTTGTACTCCTAAATGCTTTCATTGCCTATACTTGCCTTTGTGGGTAGTTATTGTGATTCGAGCTTTTCCTGCTTGCATGTATATGTTTTATAGTGAATTTTATTATCAAGAAGGTGAATTCCAACTCTCTGAGCGATGATGAAATTAGTTGGCGATCTCTCGTCCGCACTCTTATCTGTCGTAGTAAGGGTTTGTTGTTTGCTTGGATCTGTTCAATTAATGAAACATAATATCCAAGGGATGTAAAAATGTTAAATCTTAATTTTGTTTGGTGTTGAGAAGTTACGATAACACTGATTATTTTTCTCTTTAGCAGGGAGGAGATGATTCTGTATGGCTTGTCTCCTCTGATTCTGAGCCACCGTCTAGTGCTCCGATAAAGCAGGAAGTGACTGTGCCAACTGAAAAGGATGAGGATTTTGTTCTTGAAGATACAGAGGGAGAACCTGCAGTTAAAAAGGTTCGAAAGGAAAAATCTTCAAAAAAAAAGTCAAAAAGTGGTCGCAAGACGCCCAAGGAAGAAGATAGTGCACAGGAAATTTTGAAAAGTGAAGGTAAGAATTGCATTAATGTTTTGTGAATTTAGGATTTTCTAAAGCAACCCTAACGATTCCTCTATCATGCAGATAAAGATACAGATTCCATTATAGCGGAGGAAGTATCAGCCGATCAGAAGATCAAGCCTTCTTCTGTAAGGACCTTTGTGCTAGGACCACTATTGTTGTTTCTTCTCTGGATCTTCCTTATGACCAGATTTACAAATTCCAGGGCTCAAGTTCAAGATTGCCTTTGGTACTTTCTGAGAAGGTGAATCGTACAAAGGTAATACAAATATGTTTCTTTGCACATGGTTTTACACTCGATTCGACGTTTATATATCATTGTAATGGCAGCTGGTGACACTTATGTTCCGGAAAGGCCAAACTGCATCAATTTTTAGAGTTTTATTTGTAGATAAAAGCGCAGTGGTTAACAAAAACAATGACCATATTTACAGGTACTCGTTGAATGTGAAGGGGACTCGATAGATTTGAGTGGAGACATGGGGGCTGTTGGGCGCGTGGTTGTTTCAGACACAACTGGGGACATGTACTTGGACTTGAAAGGCATGTTCCCCCAAATATACATATCGCTGGCTTCACTTTTTTTGCTTTTGATTTTTAATTTCTTCCATTGAAAGTCCCAAAATGGTTCTCTTTTTATTTTGCAAAACATGAAACAGAATCAGCTATGCCTATTGAGTCTAACAGAGTTGATTCGGTTACATGTAACAGAATCCGTTCATGACTGGAGTCTCTCGAGTAACACTTATCATTTCATGTTTCAGGAACCATATATAAATCAACAATTGTTCCATCCAGAACATTTTGCGTAGTACGATTTTGTTTTCCTTGTACCTTCATTTCAATTTATAAGGGCACTTGTGCTATACAATTACTCACACTAGAGATTTTGCATTTCAGGTTAACGTAGGTCAGTCAGAGGCAAAGGTTAGTAATTTCTCTTGCGCTTTCATGTTTCAATATATATCTATGCTGATACCATCTTAAGTTGTATATATTCTTGCTCATAGATCTCGACTCTGTGTGCACTCTAAACTTTTGTGAAGCTAAATTCTAGCAGTTGGTTGGGAAATTAAACAATAAATTAGAGCGATAGCCTCATTTTTGGATTATATGTTTCCTTGTCAGATTGAAGCTATTATGAATGACTTCATACAGCTGACACCACAATCTAATGTCTACGAGGCAGAAACAATGGTGGAAGGTCAGCTCGGTTTCTCTCTCTGTTTAAAGTGATGACATTATTGCTACCTTGTCTTCTTGTAGCGATTATGGTAAACTGATTTTACGCAAATGTCTACTTCTACGGCTAATACATGAACCCAATTAGGCACTCTGGAAGGATTTTCGTTTGAATCAGATGATGAAACTAACAAAAACGCCAAGACTGCTTCAAAGCCAGCTGATCAAAGTGGAGGCCCAGAGGAAGAAACCAACACAAAAGCCAAAGCCAAAGCCAAAGCAAAAGGCGAAACTGTACGATGACAAAACTCAGAATTTCCTCCTAAGAAATTTATATAAATCCCTTACAGTGAAATAAGATTTGTTTTATGTGGAATCTTTGCAGGTTTTAGGAAAAAAGAGAGGCAGACCATCTAAAGAGAAGCAGACACCAGCAAAAAAGGCTCGAAATTCTGCTCCTAAGAAGCCAAAAACCAAGAAATGAGTTGTGATTTTGATTTCTCCCACTCTTTTAAACTTGGCATTTCATTTATTCAGTTGAGACAACATTTAATACATGAAATAGAGGAGTTTTATGAGTTGTGAAGCCAATTCAAACAATTCAAGGTAATCTAAGGACTTTGAATAGTGAAGCTCACTCTTTGGGGAGACAGTAAACATGTCTGTTTGCTTCCTTCCACACAGTTACGTATCACTTCGATCTAGAAAGGAAGAATGATGATGATTCATGTCGTGCCCGATTGCCTCAAAGCAGTTAGACTGAGGCCAAGAATCAACAAGACAGGGTAAGGTCGAAGAATAATGGATGAGGATTGAGTCTCTCTCTGACTCTGATCCTGAATTGGGGGATTCATATACTGGTCGTTTGGATCTTGGTTCACAGTGGGAGGAGGCATGAACTGCCCATTCTGATTCTGAGGTGGGGGAGTCATTGATTCCCCGTTTGGTCCAGGTAGGTTCTGAGCGAGAGGAGCCATAGGTTGACCGTACTGATTCTGAGTCGGTGGAGCCACAGGTTGATTGTATTGATTCTGAGTCGGAGGAGCCATAGGTTGACCATAAGGATTTAGAATAGGTGGAGCCACAGGTTGACCGTACTGATTCTGAGGTGGAGGAACAATAGGTTGCCCGAACTGATTCTGAGGCGGGCTGGGAGGATCCGAGCTCTGGCTGTCCGGTCTTTTTACCCTGGATTTGTTACAGGGATAATAATCAATCAGAATCTGCAAATACTTTTTTTGAAAAGTTGCAGAGAACATTGTAATATATTGAAAAGTGAAGGGCATATGGTTTTCTACCTGCCAGGGCAGAAGATAATTGCATATTCAGAAGCCTTGCAAGTGAAAGTACTGGTTCCATCATCAAAGGCATAGCTATAAGCTCTGGGACAAGCTCTCTTGAAGATGGAAGAGTATAAAGACGGTCGACATGTGGTCGGGTTAGCAAACTGACCGCTGCAACAGTACTGGTCCAACCCAAAGGCCTCACAAGCGCTCTTGCATGCAACAACTGCTCCTCTCTCTGCCTCTTCCTCTCCCATCACTTGAAGCTCCTTTGGACAGCTAATGTTGATATCAGCAACACATCCTGTAGCATTACAAGCTCCAACTAGTCCACCACCTGTCGGGAGAGCAACTATGGGAAGGTTATACCCATCAACAAGACTGACATCGTAGAAATCTTTGTCATCAGAACCATGACCGAGCGTGATCTCAAAAAGTGATGTCGGCGGAGCAGCGCCATTACCAGCGCACTCTAGCTTCCCGCCGCAGTCTCCGGTCATACATTTCCCGGCCCCATTAGCATCAAAGTTGCAGCCGGTCCTAGCCCATATTCGACCTGACCAGCCTAGAGCCGAGGGAATCCTAGCAGACTGTCCCACATCAAGCCTGAACCCCGTGGTGGGTAGTGGCTGGGTGCCAGAGCCTGCAAGAGTGCCAGGCCATATAGTAAAGGGACAGTTATTTGTGATGACGAACGTGGAGGCATAAGAAACAGAGAACAGTAGACAAACATATAAAAGAACAGCCAAGGGAACCATTGGTGATTTTTGCATTATGTTTATTTCAGAAATATGGATTTGGCTATGGACCAGGGTTTATACCAAAAATAATGTAGAGGGAGAGAAGGATTCAATGTTGAAGCGGTGAAGTTGCTTTAGAGAGCTTCAAGCCGCAAGACAATGATTTAGGGTTTAGCATTACTCTTAGGGGACTGGCCTCTCCGACAAGGCAATTCTTTGCCTTACTTCTCCAACCTCTTTTCATCCGTATTATTATATTATTATAGAACTAATAAAGCCTCTATGAGATGATGTATCATGCAAGGGAATCTACACTAATTCCTTTCAAAACCACATTAAAGTAAAAATCTTAACTCAGATCCAGGTTCCTTGACAATTGACTTGATTTAGTTATGAAATAAGTAACCAAATATTACCTTTGGACTTTGATAAAAGTACTAAATGATAAAAGAAATAATCTTTCCAGGCAATCAAATTTGTATTTCTCAATTTTTATTTTTAATAAGAAATTCAATAATGAATAGTGGAAAAAATCAACAAAAAACAAAAGTAAAATAAAACAATGAATGTTATTATCATTAGCTATTAGGGAGAAATATTCCCGTACCGTTATCTTATCATAGCGGCTGAGTCAACATTTGATACTTTGCCAACTTCTTCAGAAGAGAATCTTCCACGATCCCAGGAAACTATCGAATACCTAGACATTTTACCTTTCTGTCAGCTTCACTGTTGCATTTGCATCAAATCCACGTTGAAAACACAATTTGAAGCAACATTTCCCATTTTCAATTCTACCTATGAAGCAAGCAAACCATTGAAGCTTTTTTACAAAGCCCTCAAGTTGCTGCAAACCTAGAAATAATATTCTAAATGAAGATTACATGGGTTTCTTCTTATTTTTGAGTTAATTCAAATCATCATTGTATATATGCTTCAGAATAGGTGATTTTGTGGGTTGTAGCCTAGGACTACAACAAATAGCTAGGAAACGAGGAGGTTGTAAGTACGCTATGACTTACCAAGTCTCCGGTTTAGGTGGGAGCAATATAAGAGGTCAGATTCCATCTGGGCCACATATTATAAACAAGTTGTCTTCATCAGAAACATTACATTCTAAAGAGATTGTACCTGGTCATAGATATTGGACAAATATCAGAACCTCAGATACAACCCACACCAGAGAGAAGCGGACAAAAGTCTATAGTCATAACGAAAAAGTTACGTGGCAGAAGATAACAAACATGACGTTAAGAGCTCACAAGTAAATGGAAAACGAAGGGTAACAATTCCGTAAACATCATGTCACATAATTACCATGTTTAGCTGATACTTTTGAACAGTTGGCTGACCACATCCTCGTTGGGTAGTTCATACCTATTCCATGCGCTCCTTCCTCTCACAGTTAAGGAGTATCAACTTATGCTGCTAATGAATTAAACCAAATGTGTTGTTTCCTGCTGAGCACACACACAAGAGGACCTGCAAAGTAAGATTTAAACTTCCATCCGTTAGACTTATTCCTTTGGTTAAAAAAAAAACCAAACAGTCAAATCAGTGTACACAAAAGAAACACAATTAGATACTCCTGAATTGCAACATTTGAAACCTGCACAAACAGAAAACATCTTCAGAACCCCAAATACTCATCAAACAAGGAAAGGAAAGTTGGATAGAACACACACATAATTTGTTAGAATTAGGTTTCGATCAGAAAGGATTTTCCTGCAGGATAACAAACCAGAAAATATCCTTTATCGTCAGGAATTGGTTAGCAATGTGTAAAACCCTGTAGCACCACACTTACAGAAATCACCCATGGTGTGTCAGGCTCTGCGTAATGATAGGACGCTAAAAGTCAATGGTAACCAAAACAAGATACATAGCTGCATAAAAGCCTGCCTAAATATCGTATCCAATCACAAGGAAAAACTAAATATGCAATCACAAGAATAGATATCAAACATCACCAAGAAGAAGAAGCAAGTTTGCTATTCTATTACACCTAAATGCGACAGCAGTAAGATCCAGAATAAAGCATTAGAATTATAAAGTCTCTCCTACATAAGTACTAAATAAAGTTCAACAATACTAAGATAAAGCTCTCTTTAGGGCAAGGAGGATGCCTAGACCCCCCTGCTGGAGCAAATAGCACAATGTCACTTATCCATAGTTGTCCAAAAGAAAGAGAAAGGGAAGTTATTCTACTTAAGATAAAGAGCCTCTCAGTTTCAGGATTTGAGGAGATCAACACGGATCTAACTCAACTCCATTCCGTCTCCAGCTGGGCTGCAGATGGGGCTCACAGCAGTAAAAGACCTCTCGAAAGGAGAAGCGTGGAACTGGGCATCACGACGACGACGCTTAAACGAACAGCTCTCAGAAGGATGACTCTCAGCGTCAAGCTTCCTCCGGACCCCTTTAACCGCCTGCTCCTCAACCGGTGAGAGAGGGAAAATCCGGCCGCTGGCTCGGCACAAAGAGCTATGATTATCATAGAGAATCCGCTGGTTACAGTTCTTGTCGCAGACATGAGTCAGCCCAGTTAGTTTGCAGCGGTACATATTCCCACAAACATTTTCATTCTCACATTTCCAGTCACATTTGTGACACTGGATGGGTCCATCGCAATCGCGACCCAGAATCGCAGACAAGTAAATAACATTGGCAGATGTAACCATGGGAGATTTTCCAAATACCTCCATCTTTTTGCAAAGCAAAACTCTGTGATCTGAAAAAGCTCCACACAACCCTTTATACTCTGCAGAACCCAATAAAGCCGAAGAAACCATCAATATCATCACAGACAACGTAGATCACTCCAAATTTAGCTAAATCAATTCTTCAAGATCACATGAAATTTCGTCTGCAAGAAGATCTAATCTCGAATCTACTTTGACAAAAAAAAAACTGAAGAACGCAATTAAGCCAGATTCTGGACGTGCTAAGCTACAGAAAGCAGATTCCACAATAACTCATCTCTAAGAACAATATCAGACATCCAAAATTGAAATAATTCGAACATGAAACCAAATTGTAAGACCTAATTTTAGCAGAGTCCAAGCTACAACATGTAGCTACCAGATCCGACGGTAGGATGAAGAAGATTCTCCAGGAAATTACAAATTTAAGAAGCAAATTACATAGAGAAGAGAGACGTACCTGACGAGAGAAGATAGTGCAACGAAACCCTAATTTTGACTCTCGAGAGAAACGATGTAGCAAGAGGAAGAAGAACAAAGTGAGCGAAGAAGAAGAAGATGAAGAAGATATTTATAGATTAAAAAAACTCACACTGTCTTCTAACGGATAATATATTCTTAACTCCGTTAATTAACGGTCCCACTAAACGGGTCGCACCAGTGATATTTTCCCTTTTATATTATTTGTTTTTCATTTTCAAAACATGTACTACTAATTAACTAATTCGTCTATTTAATTTCGTTTTTTTTTGTTTGTCTTATCTCGAAAGAGAATGATAATAAATCACGTGTCATTTATTCAATGGTTTATATGTACTTATATCTCCAAACCCTACTAACGCGGCAAAAAAAATACAAAATTCCCCACCCAAATTTCACCTATTTTTTTTTTCTTTTTCTTATCTTCTTATAATTACCTATTTGACTCTTATGTGATATTTGAAGATTTAAAAATGGTTACTATTGAGCTGTGGTGATGAGATACACATCTGTTAGATAAAAGTGGAAAAAAATGATTTTGCCAAAAATCATATTTATTAATACATAGGAAAAAAAAAAGAGACGAAGGAAAAGGAGAAACAAACGGTAAAAAGAGAGTGAGACAGGGCGATGACTTTGGCCAACCTAACTTCACCCGTCTTCTTTGCTCCTTCACATCCTTTTCTTTAACGTATCACAATATTTTGACTTTTTGTATTGACCGCACTTGGGCTTAGTTTAAACTTAAAAGCCCACTTGCAATTTAATCACATACTTTTGCACTTTTTCACTGAAATTTACACCGACCAATATTTTGGCATGTAGAAAAAAAAGATCGAGAAAACTTTAGAAAACGAAGCTTGCTGTGTGGCCTGACGAAAATTCGAAGTGAGTATACAAGGAACCACACTAATAAGTATAATGACATATTGTGCAAATGATGGGAAAGAAAAAAATTGACATATATTGTGAATTATTTTTTTAAAAAATTAGATGAGAATTCGTGCTTGGGATATTTCTTTATTTTTTAAATATTTTAATATAATTTTTATGTTAAATATAATTTCAAATTCAAAATTGTTTTGGAACTACTGGTGTCTAAAACACTAATTGAGTAGTTTTTGAATTAAATTTTTGCATTCGTTGAGCAATCATATGACTAAATCTTGATTTAGTACACGTCTTAAAAACAGTTTATATCATTCAATATATTTAATCTAAATATTATGTCTATTTAATCTTAAATATTATGTCTTTTTGTCAAATTCTATGTGTTTGCACTTACGTCTCCAAATAATGTCGGATTTTGGCAAAAATTTTGTCCAAATTCAAGTAGTCAATTTCTACATCTAAATATTATTTTTTGATCATTTGGCCACGGTAACTTGTTTAAAATTTTGGTCGTATGTTCATCTGCGACTTTTTTATGGGTCATTTTTTTCAATACATTAAAAAATAATGATCTTACAAAAAATGTTGCTTGAACTTAAAAAAAACGAAAAGATAAGGGTTGGGTATGTTGTTCTAATAATTTAAATCATAACACAATTTTTTTCTCGATTAGGCTAAGGACTTTTATGATATTGAAAAAATAAGACCAAACAATTTTGAGAACTAGAATTTTATTGTCCTGTTCCGGTTTAGGTAAATTCTTAAACCGTGTTACCAATATTTATACATCATATCATATCACCTATAAACAGACAAAAAAATTATAAATCATGACTTTAACTAAAAATCTTGGTTTGCAATAAATTCTTAATTTTGGAAGAAAAAATAATTTTAACATAAATTTAAAGAACCTAGAAATTGAAAACGACGAGATTACATTAAGAACATATGGTGGAGACGAAACCATAATATTTACTAACATCGATTTCACTTTTACTTTTTCGTAATATTCGGAATCAACAATGGTTAGAAGTGAAATAGAAAGACATTCTAAATTAATAGTGGTCTCAACTCTAGAGGAGTCGGAACAGAGAAGACGATGAGACTGTGAAAAAAATCTAGAAGAAATATATTCATTTTATATATAATTTAATTTTATTTTTCTTTAAACAAATTAGAAATCCATGTGTCATTATCAAAAAAATTAAAATGATGGTGTGTATTATTTGTTTTAATTTGATTGGTTGTTTTTTTAAAATAATGTATTTTTAATGAAAAGCTTATGTGTCTAGCTAGACAGTTGATAAGGCAAACTGGAGAATTGATGTGTATTAATTAAAATGTTGTAATTGGTTTGCTTTTTTAATGATGTGTTAGTTTCAAACAACACCAAAAAACTTAGGTGTAATGACCGGAGAGATTTTTAAATTTTTTTATTATATTGATGTTATTTAAAAAAAAACAAAAAGAAATTTTTAATATCTTTTTCATAACGACAAACTGAATAAATTTCTTTCTTGTTTAAGTAATTTTTAACTCAAATTTCTAAAATCATTTTGACAAGTGATATAACTGATGTGAACATGTTTAGTGGATGATATCATATTGTTAATACTTCAAAGGGAAAATGATAGCTACCTACATCAAGTATAGGTCACGACATGGTCACATATCCCAAATTTACAAATATATAGTGAACTACACCAACTATATATATTGCATACTCATATATACCAACTAACATATGACATGGTGCCAACATCATAACCATCATATTCCAATACACCGGTCATCGGAATCCATTAGAGACCGGCATTGACTCGACGTTGACAAAAAAAGTTCAAAAATATTAGTTTTATTTATTTTTGATAAAAAACTAAAATTACAAAATTATATAATAACTAAAACTAAATAATACATTATTATATATATGTGCATTATAACTTTTAAAATTGTATATGTGCATATAACTTTTAAAATTTTAAATTATATACGTGCATTATAACTTTTAGAATTTTAAATTATATATGTGCATAACTTTAAATTAGTTAACTAATTTTTAATGCACACATACATTTTATATAGAACTAATTAACCAACTTATATTTATTACATTACATTATAAAAAATATCACTTGGTTAAATTATATATGTGCATTGTAGCTTTAAGTTAAATCAGTTAACTAACTTTTAATGCACACATATATTTTATATGGAACTAATTAACCAACTTAATATTTATTACATTAAAATTATAAAAATATCACTTAGTTAAACTATATATATGCATTGTAGCTTTAAGTTAAATTAGTTGACTAATTTTTAATGCACACATATATTTTATATGGAACTAATTAACCAACTTAATATTTATTACATTAAAATTATAAAAGTATCACTTAGTTAAATTATATATGGGCATTATTTTAAGTTAAATTAGTTAAATAATTTTTAATGCACACATATATTTTACATGGAACTAATTTAACTAATTTCATCTTTATCAAATTAAAAAAAGTTATACATTAAAATCTAAGTTATATGGGCTATGCGACGATCAGACAATACTACTCGGGGTCAAGAATCAACGGAGAAGCCCCTCCATTATTTACTCGGAGTTGAAAGCTTTAATATGGGGTATAAAGAATATCTTTTCAAAAAAAATAGATGGTCAAGTGTTCGAAACATATTGTAGAGAGTTGGTATTGATAGTGCAAGTCTCTTGAAGGATGGCATGCTTTCTCCAATCTACTAGATGAGTTCGGTTTGCTCCGTGTTTATTTTTTTATTTTCGCTATCTAATATTTCAAGTTCTGGTAATTCAAAACCAGATTGTTTAGATTTATCCTCTAGATTGTTATTTTCTAATTTTGAATTTGTAAACTCTTTTTCTCTAAATTGGACTACCAATCATAAATAATTCTTTTATTTAATGTGTGGTTGATAAAAAAAAAAATTATAATGCACATATATAATTGACAATGGTAAATTCTTTAGTTTTATTTACTTTATAATTTTGTAAATTTATCTTATTTTTAATAAAAATATAAAAAAAATTTTGTGATGTACCCGAATATGATGACTATGATGTTGATACCATATATATATTAGATGATATATATAAACATGTAATATATATAATTGATATATATAAATATGAAAAGTATAATTATGCCGTGGCATATACACATAAACATGTATATATAACCACGTGTTAACCTATTCGAAGATAAACCCACGTGAATAGGTCCGGATGCTTACTTCGAGACAGATCCAATAATAGTTGAAAATAACAGAGACTGATTAAATTTTGTTTATCACAGGTCAACGAAAGTCTTTATTAATGGTAACGGTAACATTGTCAGACGCTCCCAATTAAATGCTAATCTTAATAAAGCATTTTCTTAGCTCCCCAAGCCTCCCATAGGACTCTTTAGCACGTCGTGGTGGTGGTAGTTGTTGTGGAAACTGGATGAACATGCAAGTGACACATAAACTGCTCTACTTTCTAGCAAGTGGTACCACAACGTACACAGATAATTAAATAATGCAAATTAATCCGAAAATATAAAAGCAAATTATGCAAATTAATTTGAATATATAAAAGCAAATTAAAATAACTCCAAAATAAATACTCTCTAATAACAATAATAAAAAATAACATAAAATAAAGTAAAGATTGTGATTTTGAAAAAATCAGCCATTGTTGTTGAACATGTTCTTGATTTTTTTTCCGTTTCGTTAGAGATGATCAAAATTTCGAAAAAATTAAATATCTTCTTCTGATATAGTTGTGTTATAAAAATGACCTAAATAATAAAAAAAATGTAAAAACTAGAGTTATAAATAATAACAGTTCAACTAAAACTCAAAAAAAAAATAGATACTCTACAGATATAGAGAGATGGAAATAGTCTAACATAATACTTTGTAAAAAAGATATATAAATAATTAGAAAAGAAGACATACCTCAAAGAAATCAGATTTGCGTTTCCATTATCATCTCCAACACTACATGCATGAATATAAAAAAAAATATGTGAGAAACTATATGAAATTAAAATTAAAATTTCATAAATTATAAACAACATAATATAAATATGAATTGAAAAAATAAAACGAAAATTTGAGTTTTTATTATAATAGATATTTCGTTTAGTGGAATGACATGATCTTATATAGTAAAGAGGGAGTGCCGATTTAAGGGTTTGTAGAGAGGAATATTTTGTTTAGCTTGTTGCAAAAGTTTTTATACTGTTTAGCTTGTAGAAGAATTTTTTGAATCAAATTTTGTTTTTATTTTAAAAAACTGAATCCTTAATTTATTTATGAGATTATCTTTATATTATAGATGTATTTATTTTTTAGATTTGTTGTTAATATCTATTTTAAGTAATTTTTATTAAAATCAATAAATTAAAATTAATTAGATTCTAACAATTTTGGTATTACATATTTAATTCCATAATCACAATTATGTTTGTTAATATCTTACTGTCTAAAAACGAAATCTTAAATATTTTGTGGAATCTTGTTACATAGTTTTAAGAAACAAATCATACCAAAATAAATCTGAATCATTTAGTTTGTTATTTTTTCCATATTAATATCTACAAATTAATTAGGTATAATGGACGGCTAAGATTAAAGATTAAAACCCGTATTAATTATTTGGGTTGTACTTAAACCCGCATGTTTATTCGTTTTGAGTAACTAATCAAAGTTACAATGATACCTTTGTAGAGAATTAGGAAAATGGCTGTAATACCAATGACAATTGGATGTAATTATTAACAAAACTAAGTATAATCCTCGATTAATAGTAGTAGGATATAGTCCAAATTGCAAGAAAATGTGTTGGGCTCTTATAAAATTTGTACGGTATTGTAACATAACTATCGGCGTAAATAGGATGGTACAAATTGAGTGTGTTATCAATTATAAAATAAGATTTAGTTTGAAATGAACCGAAAAAAAATTATCATTTCAATAGAACGTGTTAAAAATCTCATATAGAAAATAAGATAAAATTTAAAGTAATATAAAAAATATGAACCAATAGCTGTTACACTCATTATCCTATTATTGGCGTAAATAGGATGGTACAAATTGAGTATATTATCAATTATAAAATGAGATTTAGTTTGAGATGAATCGAAAAAAATTATTATTTTGAGAGAATGTGTTAGAAATTTTATATAGAAAATGAGATAAATATAGAGTCATATAAAAAATATGAATCAATAGCTATCACACTCCGTATCAAATAATTTTAAATTAGAAACTTATGATTTATCACTAAAAATAATATTAACAAATTCATAAACTTTCAACTAAAAATCAAATGGTAATGAATATATTAACTCTAAAACTTACAAATTCTTTAGAAATATCTCGATTTTCAGTGTGTGACAATTTTACCATTCTAATAAATCTCTTTGAGATGAAGACGAAAACAAATCAATCATGTAAAAGATATCTATCCAAGATGGATTACTTAACGACGTGGAAAACCGTTTATGGGAACAATCTAAAATTTGATACCATTTCAAGAACCATAAGATTCTAATTCAAATACTATAGTTAGAGTAGATGGTGTTTTAATATAGAAAAGAGAAAAAAAAATACATAAAATATGTGATTTTTATCAACTTGTTTTTAGTTAAAACATTTTTAGAATAAATAAAAAATATTGAGAAAAACCTATAGTCTAATGGCTCTTGTTCACTGCCAATTCTCACGAGGAAAATTCGACTCCTACTCCATTGGTGGGGTATATATATTAGTAAAAAAAGAATTATTAGTATAAAAGCACTTACACAGAACTTAATTTTTTCACTTTCCACTGGAATATGGAACTTGGAAAATTAAGATAAAATGGCTAAGTTTCATCTTCTCGCTAAGTTACACAAGTATCTACGAGCAAAGGAAACACCAAATGAAAGACCAACCATCAAACACGAGTTACACGACATAGCGAACTGCAGAAACACGAGTTACACGAGACATTTGTTTTATCCTCCAATTAGTTCTTGCCTGACTTACCATTGTACAAGGACGTCAAAAAAAAAAAAAAAAAAAAAGAGCAATTAAAATGAAGAATTAGAAATACAGGAACAACATAAACGGACGATTAAGAAAAAACAAGGACAACATAAACGATTCCATAGTTTACCTCAACGAATATAAAAGTTTGGACTTGGTTGATTCATATACACTATGATAAAAGAGTCAGAATTACATCAAATCCTAGTTATTAGCCGAGTAATGTATGTGTATACAAATCAAACTCGATGTTGTTTGATGAGTTCATTGTTTTCGAATTTGACGTGTAAATATAATCTAAACGAACATATTCACCCAATTAAGAGTTCGAACATGTCCTTTACTTTCGATTTTTCTTTGTAGCAATTTAAATTTTAGATATAGTATTTACCAGTTTTTCTTTGGTCAATGTTGGGTTAACGTATCACCAGGTGTGTACCTAACTGTTGGTTTTCTTGACCGTTTGCTGGGCGACCTTTGATACTTTGCCGGTGGAGACTACCAATGTAGATTTCCGACTTAGTGAGAACAAATTTCTTATAACTGACAAGCGTGGTGGCAAATATACAGTCATAATTCACATCATCTCCAAACTCATCCACCATTTTGTTGCCTTCATTATCTAAACCAAAATGCTTCAATCCTTGGAAAAGAAAACACATCTCAAGATTAGTAACCGCTCCGGTTGCTTTTTGCAAAGAATGTATTGGCAAAGAACTTCAATGCGTAGCGAATCACCGAATTCCGAACTATTCTCACCTACTTTCCGTGCTCCCAATTTCATAATTTCTAGCAGCAATCGTGTCCCATAGCGTACCGATTCAATGCCAAGTTGTTCAACAAGCAACGAAGGATCAAAGACAAATAAATTGTTGGGATTCTAGATGATAAAGATGAAAGAAATGCAGAAGAATGGTTTGTAGAGCCAAGTGAAAAGGATGAAGAGCCTGATGATGAACCTGTTTACCAAGCTCCAAATGATGAACCTAGAGAAGATCTTGAATCTGATGAAGAGTATGATATTGCCATTGATCTTAAATTTAAATCGGATAATGATCAGGTGGTGAATGTGGATGTGATCGGAGAAGAAGTTTATTAGGATTTAAGATTATTTTTGGTTTTTCTTAGTTTACGTTAAGTTTTTTAGAAGAATTTTACACTATTAGATTTTTCATTCTTAACTTATGTTTGAGTGAGATTGTTTAGGTCCTAGTTTTATCATTTTATATTTGCATTTATGTTGAACTTTATCCTAAATTTTAAAATTTGTGTTCTATTATAAAAATCCAAAAATAATAAAAACATTTAAAATTAAATAAAAAAAATATAATAGACTCCACGTAGGTTTAGATTAATTGATCTAGACGCTAGGCCCACATATACTCTGAACATTGTTTGGAAGTGTTATTTAGCCAATTACGAGCACTCTGCTTGCATTGAAATTTAGGACCACGATGCCTGTGGAATTTGCAAAATCTTACATTTTCTTAATGCCGTGAAAAACTTTTGATCACTACAATATTTTGTCTTTTTAGAAGTTTTGTAATTGTTGTACTAATAATAATAAGAAAAATGGCAACATCGGTCTGGTGGGGAACCCTCGACGAATATATACCGATTCCAAATCAGCTGTGAAATGAAAATATACGTCATTGAAAGTTGGTGGGCCTCTAGTGGGCCGTAGATGTTTCACAAAAGTTGTCCACTTTCCTCAACTTTTTCCCCTTTTTAACTTTTTTTCAATTAAAAGCCACATTCATTTTATTTTTTTATCGGTCGAAAATTAGCTATTTTAAAATTCTACATTTTTAATCTATTTTAAATTTACAAATTATTATCATATTTGAATTTTTATTAAGATAGATCAATGGTTTACAACTTAAATAAAATTTTCTTTATTCATTTTTCAAGTTAGATTATGTTGTTATTATAACAAATATATCTTTTGCAAATGAAGTTTCTAAATTTAAAAATTTAATTAGTGTTTCATTATGTCATAGTACTAATAGATATATCTTTTGCATTTTTTTTGAGAAAAGTTGTAGAAAACTTTTCGCATGCTTTTGAGTTGTGAGTAGTTGAAAGAGAAAACTTTGTAGTGTGAGTTGTTTGACAAACAAAATTACATAACATCTTTTGCATTTTTTATTTATTAATTCACTAATGGATCTTTTGATTATAAATGGTCAACATAAATGAATAATTAAGTGGTGGATACGAAACTAATTAATTTACTATTGTTTACTTTTTATATTTTAAATAATATAAATTCACATTTTCTAATATTTTCAAATTATTGTTTCCACTAAGATGAACTCCCAACTAGGAATTACTAATAAAGTTTCTAAAGATTTCTTTAATATTTTTGTGATAATTTTGAACCAAAAAATCCCATGCTCTGTTTTTAGAATAAAAGGTTGTAAGGTTAAATATGGAAGATAGAAAAAAAATCAAATTATAGGTACAAAGGTTAAATTTCAATTTTTTTCCTTTTTGATTGGTAAAATAAAATATTTATGATCTGTCTTTTTTTATTTATTTATCGCAACTGATTAAATTGTGTAGTCTTTATAACTTATCAGTGCTTCGGAATTCCCGTGAACTGGAACTGAACTTTAGTATAGTAGTTGTAGCAATTATTTGTAACACTGGATTTTTGCATGTGGTTAAAACTCAAAATGATGAAGATATCCTAAATGCACGATGAAACTCTTTTGCATTTTGGGAGTCGTTTCAAAAATTTCAACTAGATGTGAATATAATTTAAATTAGTTGATATGTGTATATTATTTTATAATAACTTTAAATTTTATGTTTTTGTTGGTAAATACGAATTCCAAATGGCAACGGCCGGTCCACACTTAACAGCTAGGGTTCGTTTTTCACAAGTGGAGATGTGTAGATATTTAACAACATAATAACATACACACGTTTTGTATATAAAGACTCAAATCTATAAATAGAGGTATAGAGTGAGAGGAAACGGCTGAGAATCCGGGAAGCTCAAAACAAATCAACAAAATAGAGAGAAAGAGAGAGCATTAGATACGGGAGGGTCCACGTAAGACCCGTACTCTACTTTGATTCTCTCAATCTCCTTCAATTTTTTTTTTTTTTTTAATCATTTATTGTGATCAATCTCGATCTAAGAAGATGAAGCGTGAGTATTTGGATTACACACTTGTGCCTTTAGGGCTGGCTTTGATGGTGTTCTATCATCTATGGCTTCTCTACCGCATCATCCACCGTCCATCTTCGACCGTCGTTGGCCTCAATGCCTTCAATCGCCGCCTTTGGGTCCAAGCCATGATGGAGGTCTTTTCCTCTTTTTTTTTTTTATCATATTTATTTGCTTTTGGTTATTAAAAATTCATATGCTTTATGCACATAATCACATATAAATGTAGATTTTTTTTTGGGTCAAATATGTAGACCTCTCCATATATGCATGAGTTAATGATCATTTTCCTGGAAAAAATGCAAAATGATTATCGGAAAAAAAATTGATTCAGCTTATTGGTTATGTTTTGAGGGTTGTTTTTTTTTTTTTATATACTAAAGGTGATTCGGACTTTTTACCACCCGACTAATTCCTCATTTAAAAAGAATCTATCACTGACCTAGATCAACAGGGCAACTCTTTCTCAAATAAAAATCATTAGACCACTACCACTTAGTTTTGTTTCGAGGGTTGTTGGAGATAACTAAGGAGAATCCCGTGCATATCACGAATGGATGTGTATGTGTTCTAATAAATTGCATATAGTGTGAATTTACACATAACGATAACGATAAAGATGAATAAGATGTGATAAATGATAAGTGTATGCATGTACAGAGATTTTTCTGGGAAAGACAATTCTTTCAACGGTTTCAGTTCCGTCTGTGTTGGAGGATGTGAGGTTGAGAATATAAGTATATGTTTATATAAATAGGAGTATAAGTATATTCATCATGCATGCACCTTACCAATTGACAAGTGATTTTGATACATTGAAACAGTATCAAATTGTGTTTTTCCTTCTTTTGTTTCTCAGATCTTTTCGTTTCTCATATGTGAACGTAATTATGTTAAAAGTTCTTTACGTAGATGTCAGATTTTGGAAATTTCCTTAATAAATGAGTCCCCAAGTGTGAAAGCTAATGACACTGAAAAGATGCTTTGCAATTCTGGGAATGTTTTTTGAAAAATGTTAAAAATTACGTTATTTCCTCCACCAATATTTTTTCCCTTTTTGTTGGATTTCAGATTTCTTGTACTAATAGATTACAACTAATGTAAACAGGACTCATCAAAAAATGGCGTTTTAGCGGTTCAAACGCTAAGAAATAACATAATGGCGTCAACTCTATTGGCATCAACGGCAATAATGTTGTGTTCACTAATCGCGGTACTAATGACCAGCGGTACAGGAGAGCGATCAGTATGGTTTGTGTTTGGAGACAAAAGCGACCGAGCCTTCTCGCTCAAGTTCTTCGCAATCCTCGTGTGTTTCCTAGTCGCTTTTCTCCTCAATGTCCAATCAATTCGTTATTACAGCCATGCAAGCATCCTCATCAATGTCCCCTTTAAACAGCTCATGGCTGTTTCTTTAGGTGGTCGTGGTAATGGTAGTCTTATGATAAACCAGGACTATGTGGCTGCGACGGTTAATCGTGGGAGCTACTTCTGGTCGTTAGGACTAAGAGCGTTCTACTTCTCCTCGCCTTTGTTCCTATGGATCTTTGGTCCCATCCCCATGTTCATAACTTGTTGTGTTCTTGTGTGTTCGTTGTACTTCCTTGATTTAACGTTTGACTCGATGAAATGTACCGTTGGAGTCGCAGACACGGAGGGGCCAGAGATTAGAAGCTTAGCTCAGAATGTTTAGTAGTTTTATAAGTAACAATGATTAGGGATTCAGAGAGATTGAGGAGAGTTTTGTTTGATGGAACATACAAATCTTATAAGTTGTATTGATTCAGGTTCAATGGTAGTTGAACCGTGTCATAGAGTCACTCTGTTGCTAAATGAATAAAAATTATCATCATTTAACAGTAAAATTATCATTTGGTATATATATTCGCATCTGAGTTATATGAAAATGGACCATACCATGTTTATCTTCAAAACTATGAAGAATACAGAATCAGTTACAAATTAGATAAATATTTTAAAATTTAATTGGACTTGCATCAAAACTATTTATAACTTCTGGTTATATATAGCTTTTTAATCTTCTTCGTTTATAATCCCCTGATATCAGTAAAGTGATAATGTATTAGGAGGTGACATTTTATTTGTTATCCTGGTCAACCACATTAAATGTTTAAGATCTCCTAAGCCTTTTTATATATAAATAGGAAAAATGTTAAGGATCCATAAAAGTCAAACTTATTCAATTTTGGAGATACGAATTCTGTTGAAACAAAATCTGATATTTATTTTTTATCTCTGTAATTTTTGAATATTGAACATAATAAATTAATATATACAGAGTAAAACTGAAATTTTCTTTATTGTTATAAGTTTATGGTAATCTATCTAAAGTAAATTTGTTTGCACATAAAAAAATTAGGATAGTCATGTATCAAACAATGGAAATGGAAATCCAACTATCATAATTACACTGACATCTGTAATAAGTTTTAAAAGAACATGGTTTGGATTTAGTAGTTAGTACACTGCTACTTTAAAGCTTAAGATGAAGTTAAAGATAGTTGAGGAAAGGCTTAATTGTTTGAATGGTTATTGAGACTATAAATGGTTGCATTGAAAAGAATTAGAAGAAATAAGGATGAACATAACTAAGTGAAATGAAAAGATAATTAGGGGTAAAAAAATTAGGTTATTTTTCCCAATTAGGGGAGGTTTTTTAATAATATTTTTCTTCTTTGTTCTTCTAACTAATATGAAATGAGTTTTATATTTTATATTATATTTCTAACTTAACTAGTAAAAAGTGAGCTTAATATTATTATATTGACAAAAAAGAATAAATGTTATTTGAGTTGTGTTTTTCTACGAGTGCAACCATTTGCAGTTGAATGATTATACGATTGATATAACAGCTCAAAAGAGAATGTGTCCGAGACGATTTTAGTCATCAATTACCAACCACTCAACCACTTTTTTGCTGATGACAAGTTTCCTCATATGTTCAGGTTCCGTTGATGGGACTAGATGTTGTTCTAACTGAGAGGTTAGAACAAAAATTTTCGCAGTATGTTGACTTGTTAATAGCATGTGTAGACCAGTCAAACACAAAATTATTTAAACAAAACTATATATAATTTTTCAAAACGTCAAAAACTATTTAATAGTATTCAACATTACAATCCTATTCAAAATCCTTTAAGAAGATGTTCGATTTTCTTTTGTTTTATCTATAACATTTTTGTGTCATAACAAACTTTACAAAATGGTTTTTATTTTGTTTTAAGTAATTTAAAACTTTATGAAAAATATATCAAGTGATTTTTATCATTGATGTTGAATATATATAACCGCAAACACTAATAGCGTGGTGTTTGTAAGCAGTTGGAGGAGGAACCAATAAAACTCTATGCAACATCTCAATTGTAAGTCACACAACAAAGTTCAAGAGGCCGGCAAATTTGACCCAAAATTGAGAAACGTTGCTCAAATAAAATCTAGTTGGACTCTTGTCATGATTCTCCAAAAAGTGTTGAAACGGAATCGAGAGCAGAGGTTGGGTAGGGCCGGGTCGTCATCAGATACTTAGTTATTCAACAACTTGTAATTTTGCTGACATCTTAAATTTGGATCAGATAGAACAGAACGAATCAATCCATTCATGAGGAGCCAAATATTTTTAATCAAAAAAAAAAAACTTAGAGATTCCCACATGGTTTTGTAGAGCATATCCAACGGTGTAGATATCCAAAAAATATATTAACACCAAAATATTAGTATTTTATTATATTTTAATTATATATTTAATTTTAAATTTTAAATTTTAAAATAAAAAATTAACCAGTTAAACACAGACATGTGTAAAATAGATTTCTAATTTAGATACCGAAAATTCTCATTTGAGAATTTCTCTCTCTTTCTTTTCCATGCTTTTTATTTTTTATTATTTTATAAAAGAATATTTTAATGGAATATTTTCAATGAAAATGCCTTTCACGAGCTAGACAATAGTTTCTTATGTAGCTTTAACCTTTCTAGTTTTTCATTCTGTTCACAACATCGACAAGTATTACGTAAAGGTCAAACACAATGCAAACGCAAGCACTGTGTAGGATATTTTAAACACTAATTTATGTATTAGCGTTCACTTGTGAAAAAAATCAATTAAAGTTTCAAAATTTTAAAAGTAAAAATATTATTTTTATAGAATAAATACGTCTGTTCACCCGCAAAAATATTGTCAGCAAACAGACTAAAAGCATAATTGTTCCTTCTGAAATTTACAAATGAATTATTACAAAATTTTAATGTGTAAACTCAAATGCAAAAATTTGTTTTTACGTTTAAAACTATTATGACCTAAATGTTGTGTTTGGCATTTGTGTTGCGTTTGTAGACAAATGTCAAACACGACACCAAAACGCAAAATGTCAAATACAATGTTTAGTACGTTTATTTAGAACAAATATATACGAAACGTAAAAGTAAACGCGAAAGAAATAAAGAAAGTTTAAAGAGAGCAGTTGTAGACCTTGGATACTGTGGTTTCGGGAAGTGGTTTGTTTACTTTTTTTTGTCTGATTACTTTGGGCTACTCACACAGTCTCCCATTATTTTTATTTTGGCTGTGGAGTTAGTATATAAGGAATTGCAAGAGATATTTTTTCCTCTCTCTTACTTTTGGCAACCCAAAAATAAGATAGCAACTTATCAAGAGTTGGGGTTCAATAAATGAAGATAATTCCAATTTTCCATGGAGATTTTGTGGTTTTTGTATTGAATCTTTCATAATTAGCTTTTTTTTTCTTTTTCTAATGATTAGGCTAGAAGTCTCTTTTATAAGATTAGATAATTAAATTTGGAGTTTTTCCGGGTGTAAATCTCTTATCCTAGTGGTAATTAGTTTAGACTTTTACTGGTTTTTGTGGGTTAGAAGAGGAGTCAAATTTATATTTATTGAGACACAGTAACAACAAAAATCAAACACAAACAAATCATTTCTATGCTATCGGTGAAGGTTGGATGTGAGCTCTAGTCAATCCAGCTTATGTCTTTCCACTCGCTTTTTATCTCTTTGGATTAGCCATCATATCCATTATGGCTCGTTTTCTTTCCAAGCGAAAATTTCGATTTTTTTGAAATTGAATTTAGTTTCTTTAGTTTCCAGGTGGTCTTTCTTCTTAGTGTTGGTCGTTGTGGGTGTTAGTTGGCTCGTGTTGTCGTTCTCGTTTATGAGGATGGTGTGAATCGAGGGGTTAGACTTCTCTCCTTGTCTCTGCTTTTGAGATCTGTTTAGATCTGCGAGCTTTTTGAAAACTTTTATCTAGGCGTTAATTGGCGTTGATGTCGTCTTCGTCGCATCCGAAAGCGAAACGTATTCATTTTCCATCTAGGTGTCTTTGCTTGTCGGGTTATAAAGTCTTAGTTCTTGGTTTCGAGAGATTAACTCTCATTGTGATAAGAGGAAGTAGATGTTATTATTGGGTTGGCCATGGGCATCCTTAGTAAATCACATTATTTGGTTTCTTATTAAGAAGATGTCGCTTTGCTTTCTTGGGAACTATTGTTTCTTTTCGGTTTTAAGTCATGTTATATTTGATCTTAGTGTAAGGTTATTTTTGAATTTGAGCTTAAAAATTATGAGTTGTGATTCTAGTTTTTATCGTTTTCTTTGTATGGGGTTTAGTTTTCAAAGAAATCTCGTCTTCTTCCGGTTGTGACTCAGGAAACATTTATATCGTCTGCCGGCTTAGCTTTCTTTTTTTGAACATTGTATTCTATCTTGATTCCAGAACAAGTTTATTAATAAAAATTAATATGACAAAAGAAAAACCAAATTAAACCAAAGCCGAACCACAAGTTGTTGTATTAATTATGTGGTTCAATTGGGTTGTCATTTATTGGGCTTAAACAACAAACCCTATTATATATATGCAATTAATAGTAAACCAATTATTAAAATATTTATATATTTTGTTTACCAGTAAAATTTCCGTACAATTTCCTTTAAAAACGAATAAAATTGAGAACTTGGACTTAAGTTTCCGTACAACTTCCTTTACTTCATCTACGTGTCAATAGGTGATTGGGTAGCTGATATCTCTCTTTCAGACATTAGACCAGCGACAAAATATATTTCGAATTCTAAAAAAACTATAAAATGTTTTCGAATTTTGAACAATGTTCAAGATGAACTTCTTTTTTAATTATATTAAGATGTATGACCGATTCTGTTTAACTGATTTATTAAATATGGTTATTGAGCGAATTGACCCTTATTCCTTTAGATTTAAATGTACTATAACACATGAGTTTGTATCCATAGCCTTTTTAAAAAAATATAAAAATTAAAATCGAAGTCCAGGTTTACTGTAAAAGGTAGTCATTTTGTTTGAGATGATATATTTCGAATTCGAAAAAAAACTGTAAATATATTTTTACTTTTATCCCCCCACCCCACCCACTGATCCACAATTAATTTCCGTAAATGGAATTATATTTGCGACAAAGGAAAGGGCTGAAAATGTTATTGGGCCTCTTTTGTTAATCAGAGTGGCCTTGGCAGTTCGCGCTTTACGCCATTCGCGTCTGAAGACACTACCGGAGTTTTTGTTCGGCGATTGTAGTGGTGGTGGATCGAGGCATATTCTTCGATAACCGCGGTGGATCTAATCGATCTAGATCTGATAATAGCTCTGCTTGCATTTTTCTGGAAATTTGAGTCTGTTTAGGAATTCTCGTGAATCCGAATCGTCTTTGCGGATGCAATTGTGCTCAGATTTTGAGTTGTTTCATTGATCTTGGAGAACTGTGAGAGAGCGATATCGAAATGTTGCGGGCGAGAGCATTTCGGCAGACCAATGGTAAGATTGTGAAGATTCAGGTACATCCCACGCATCCATGGCTTGTTACGGCTGATGATTCGGATCACGTCTCCGTCTGGAACTGGGAGCATCGTCAGGTCTGGTTTTTATCGAGATTCTGATTTGATTTTGGTTTCGGTTTTCATCCTGAATCGTGGATCTTTCAACGTTTATGACTGTTTTCTAGGTAATTTATGAACTGAAAGCCGGCGGAGTTGATGAGCGCCGTTTAGTTGGTGCCAAGTTAGAGAAGCTTGCCGAAGGAGAATCCGGTGAGATATGAACACCTTGTTCCTGTCAAATTTCTCTAAACTGTTGTTAAATGAGTATACGTTTCAGATGCTTTCTGTTCTTACTGACATTCATTTATTGCTCAGACTATAAAGCCAAGCCCACCGAAGCCATTAGAGGAGGAAGGTAGTAGATCTTTTCCGCTGCTATTCAATTGACCCTTTCTTTATGAGGAAAATGACTTATCTGCTCAATGTTTGCATCTACAAGTGTTAAGCAGGTGAAGTTTTATGATGATGATGTGCGTTATTGGCAACTGTGGCGCAATCGTTCTGCAGCTGCTGAATCTCCATCAGCTGTCAATCATCTCACATCCGCTTTTACTTCTCCTGCTCCATCGACTAAAGGCCGGCATTTTCTGGTCATCTGTTGTGAGAATAAAGCTATTTTCTTGGATTTGGTGACAATGCGTGGTCGAGATGTGCCAAAGCAAGAGCTTGATAACAAATCACTTCTCTGGTATGTTCATTGTTTTTTCTAATGGTTAGAGTAGTTAGTTAACAGCTTTTTTGTTGGTTATACAATGCAATTCCCCTTTGATTAATTGTATAGACGATTATGATTTTTTATTTCAGTAATGTATTATGAGCGCCGTTTTTAGTTGGTGCCAAGTGTAGTTGGTTACATCACTTCCACTTCTTTTTCCAGAAGCTTATTTTACGTCCTCTGCTTCAAGGGCAAAACAGGTATTATTCACTACTTTTTCGCTTTACGCGTAAGGAACGTGGTCGGGTGTTTCTGCGAAGCAGTGGCGCGTGTAGATACGCGCTGTTTTTTTTCTCCAACTCTTTGATAAATCTCTTGTCTGACCAAATCGTGT
The DNA here is from genome assembly GCA_900406565.1 of Turritis glabra. NCBI lineage: Eukaryota > Viridiplantae > Streptophyta > Magnoliopsida > Brassicales > Brassicaceae > Turritis > Turritis glabra. Next base: position 5,923,817 of record OVBN01000001.1, on the reverse strand, counting down.
CACACACATCTCCCTTCCTTCTTCTTCACTTTACCAAAAATCGTGTCGAATTTTAGGGTTTTTTTTTTTTTTTTTCTTATCGATCGATACCTTTGAATCGCATCTCTGATCCATTTTTGGATTTAAACCTGAACCCCAATTTGTATTATTTTTTTATTTTATTTCTTCTTCTCTCAAAGTTTTCAAAGTCGCACGCACCTATGAAAGACGTATTATCGCTGGCTTCGCTACCGGTGGGGTTCAGATTTAGTCCGACGGATGAAGAGTTAGTCCGGTACTATCTCCGGCTCAAGATCAATGGTCATGATGATGACGTCAGAGTAATCCGTGAGGTCGATATCTGCAAATGGGAGCCATGGGATTTACCTGGTATACTCACTTTATCCTTTCTTCATATCTCTCAAATCGATCTTGATTACTTTGGTTTTAGCAATTCTCAGGCTTCAGTTGCGATTTATGCCATATCTGAAGTTTAATTTGGAACAACGTTATCAATATTTGCTTAGCTTGGGTAGTGGAATCAGTGAATTTGAGTAGAGCTTTATATTTTTTGGTTTTGTGATGTTGTTGTGTTGCAGGTTTTTCTGTGGTGAAGAACACTGACTCAGAATGGCTCTTCTTCTGTCCATTGGACCGGAAGTATCCGAGCGGAAGTAGGATGAATCGAGCTACTGTTGCTGGTTACTGGAAGGCGACGGGAAAAGACCGTAAGATCAAATCAGGCAAGACCAAGATTATAGGTGTTAAGAGGACTCTAGTCTTCTATACAGGTCGTGCTCCTAATGGGACACGAACCTGTTGGATTATGCATGAGTACCGCGCTACCGAGGAGGATCTTGATGGAACAAAGTCTCGCCAGGTAAAACCAACTTGAGTAAATGACATTATACAGGTCGTCTTTTGATCTTTCGAGTTTCTCATTCTCGTTCTTGGATTTGCAGAACCCATTTGTTATTTGCAAGTTGTTTAAGAAGCAAGACATTGTGAACGGAGCTGCATCAGAAGATTCAAAGTCATGTGAAGTTGAACCAGCGCTCTCGTCTCCAACTGTTGTGGATGAGATGAAATCTGAGGTTGAAATGTCTGAGGTATCTCCGGTCTTCCCTAAAACTGAAGACACAAAGCCTTCTGACGTCGCAGAATCTTCTCTTGTAGTCTCCGGCGAATGTCATAGTGAAAACTCTGCCCTTGAGGCGACAACTACCGGGGTAAGGATGAAAAAGATTCAGTCTTTTCGTTACAGGAGGCGGTATAACTGCTTTGTAAACTTACAAACTTTATTTTACTCAACAGCTTGACGATATTGATTGGCTCTCATATATGGAGTTTGATTCCCTGAATCAAAAGTTGTTCTCTCCCTTGCACCGTCAGGTTCAATCCGAGTTCGGATCCTCTGTGAATGGATTTCAATCTGGGTCAAGCGAACTGTTCAGAAACCATAATGGGGATCACATTCAGACTCAATACGGTACAAACGATGCCGATGAATATATGACCAAGTTCTTGGAGTCTTTTCTTGAGGTTCCCTATGAGCTTCCAGAGAGGAAAGAGTTAGTGCAACAGACGCCAGAACAGATCCCACATGACCCACAGAATCTGCTCAGCACATGCAACAAGATCAATGATGTATCTGAAACAGGAATTAAGATTAGGACACGACGGGCACAAGCCCCGGGTTGTGCTGAGAAGTTTGTAATGCAGGGTGATGCCTCAAGAAGGTTGCGTCTGCAGGTTAACCTTAACGGTCACAAGTCAGAAGAAATTGACGGCACACAACTCCCATGTATCAAGAAAGAGGTGAGAAGAAAGTAAAAAAAAAAAAATGTTCAGATGGGAACCATTCACATGCGTTACGATTTCTAACCCTTTCTCTTACGCGATAAAATGTATACAGGTTAAGGACACTACAAGGGAAACTATAACGAAAGGATGTGGAAATTTCACCAGATCAAAGGGCAAGAGTAGTTTCATATTCAAGAAGATTGCAGCTATGGGATGTTCATACAAAGAGCTTTTCAGAGCGGGCGTGGTAGCCGCTGTGTTTGTGATGTCGGTTTGTAGTCTAATTGCGTAATCCGCTGAATGTGATGTTTGTACGACGAGAATAAAGAAAGTGGTTATACGGGTTTGTGTATAATAGGGTCTTGGCCGGGTTTTGCATCTGTTGTTGTTGTTGGTTCAAGCATAACTGTTGCCGGTTTAGGAGGGTAGTAGTTAACATGTTTCATGTACAACAATCTACAGTTGGTATGTTTAAATGTAAGAGACTAAGAGGGAATCTAAAGCTTTTGCAAGTTTATTCCTGACCACATGCGTTTTGAGATTGCGTTGTGACCATTTCCGAATTTGAATGGAAATTGTTCTCGACATATTGTGCTCGCAGTGTACGTTGGAAAATACCGACTCTAATCAGGATACTCGAGGATTATTGGGCTGCATTTTTCTATTTGTGTTGTGTTTTTGACATAAAAATTGTGGAACCGTTCGTCAGTTGGTGCTAAGTGGCAATAATATATTCTAGAAATTTAATCAGGTCTGTGAACTAATAATTTATTCGAGTTCTAACCCGATTATATTAGGTTGGAAAATGCTTAACTCATCTTGATGATGGATTTGATCAAGATGGATCGATCCATTGACTTTTCGATTCACATTAACACTATTAGATATCGGATCTGAATGATAACAGCAAAAAGAAGTATGGAATAAATGTAGTTAGAGCGAAGACAGAATTAGGGGTGTTCATTTTAGATTCGGGATGAATAATTGCGGGTATAAGTCACGATAAGATATACAATAATCACAATAAAGATCCGTAAGAGGTTTATAAATTAGCAGAGAGCAAATCTGAAGCGGGGAAAAGTAGCACAAGTTCAATCTGAACACATATCTCCATACTCTCTTTTCTAACTTCAGATTGCACACGGTATTAGTGTTTTACCGATGGAGATTGGAAGGATGCGACATTGTTTCAGATTCAGGCTAATTGTGTTTTCAAAACAACGTGAAAGAATCAATTATGGAAGCCATGAATATATGCATGACCCTTTCTCTACTACACTTTGAATTAGAAACACAGGGTGCCGTGCCTAAAGTTATAGAGGTTTAAAGCAATTTTAGAAATTGTGGCCTTTAATTTATTAAAAGAAATGTTAGTATCATCTTTGAAATGTACCAAATATTCATAATGAAAATTTACTATATAGAAATTCCAAACACTAATATTTGTTTCTTCTTTTATTTTTCATTCACAAACCTCACATAATCAAATATTATAACCAATTTATTCACTATAGTTTATCACAACTCGACACATCTCTTGTCACTATATAATTTTACTTCAAACTATTCAACATCGCTTGTCACTACATAATTTTAATTGTCATGCATTTACTGAAACAGAGAATCCAAATACATAAATATCAATCTAAGTTAATAACCTATTTTTGAACAAAATGTGGACTTTTTTTTTCATTTTGTTGTGGCTTTGGGCAATTGCTCATTTTCTAAAGCTAGAGGCACGGCTCTAGAAACACTCATATAAGTCACTATATATATGCTCGCACAACAGAAAAATGGTGGTAGCATTCACAACATGCTGCTCTGAATTGGTGAAAAAATGTTTACATCAGCAGATTGACATACGTTCTCGACATATTTGAATGAGTTTATGAAGAATAAAGAAATAATATTTTGTTTTCTTCATTTATTTGATTCCACAAATTCAAAGGCGGAAAAATTGGCATGGAGTGCTAGACTTTACCCACATGACAATATTATCTATGTAGATCTTGTATCTCTAGTTTGAATATTTGGACCGTTTTGATTAATTATTATGTTAACAAATAAAATTACGGGTATTTAAAAATATTATTCGATATATGCCTAATAAAATACAAAATCGAAAAGTTATATAATGAATAGAATTTTAGTACTTTAAGTATCTAAAATCACTATATAAACTTTCACGAGTTCGAAATAAGGTTAAAACTTAAAATCGGGTATTTCATGTAATTTAATTAATTTCAGTAAATCATAAAATTATGAATAATTTTACAAAGAAAATTCGAGACACCTTATCCTTTACCTAATCTGTTAGAATAAATTAAATTGTCTCAGTTAGGCATTTATTTTAGTGGCGTCATTTGGGAGGGATGTAAGTTGGATCAGAAAACCCTTGCCGTAATGAAATGTGGCTTAGTCTGTATCCTTTTCAAATTGCTACCCATTCAAAAACCGTGGCCATATCGTGTAGTGTTCATCAACAAATTTGCAACCACTTTTGTTGTAGTTATTTTATGGCTATTACATAATACTAATAGCTAGTTTATTGCCAATATTAGCTACCTATTTTTCATGGCAGATCCGTAGTTAAGTTTTGTCACTAACTTTCTGTGATATTAACGTCGGTAATTTGTCACTACAATTTTCGTGGATGAAATATGATATTTAGCCACAAAAACAGTGTGTTACCAATCTATAGCCAGGTATCATCAAAATATGGATAATTTAATGGTAACTGCCGTTTAACCAAAATTAAAATATGTGACCATCGGTAACCATGTGTAGCTGGCTAAATTGGCATTTTCTTGTAGTAATAATGAGGTTATAATCTTATAAAATATTCTCTTTCATTGCTAGATGATTAAATTTGTTCAAATCCATTATTTCAATGGGTTGGTAATTGATAACTACAAATATATTGTAATTCTAAAATTTATTTAGAGGGTGTTATTGGTTTGTGATTTAAATAAAATTTTAATAATTTTAAAAATAAATAATTAAAAGTAAAATTTTCTGATTTTAAAAGATTATCAAAAACTTTTGTATATTCTCCAAATAACTTTTGCATATTCTCAAAGATTTTAATCATTTCCATTAATTTTCACCATCTTCCACCTCTAACTGTCCTCTTTATCTGCTTTATCTGATTGGAATGATGATGATTTGTGTTGTCTATTTGGAATCTCTTGTATGAACATCTCCGACTTCTCTGTCTTTCACGTCGTTGGAATTTCTCTCACTGGAAAACATCTTCGTGGCTATGTCCTCTCAGAGTTTGGCTTGCTTGTCTACTTACGCCGTCTTAACCTTCATGAGAATGAGGTTTACGAAAGCAATCTCACAATCTCTCTATTTTGATGATACTTTTCATAATTTTATTTTATGAAAAAAGTGTATAAAATCATAAACCAATAACATAATAATTTAATTCATTAACAATCAGAGATTCTTTTATTGTAGTTGAATAACACAAAATTTTATTGTCTTTATAAAAGTATGAATCCAATAACTCCAGATTTATGAAAATTTTAGATTAATTTTTACAAATCAAAAACTAATAACACCAAACTTTAACAGAGTTTTAAAAAACTATTGAACAACAAAAGATTCTTCATAACATTTTAAGTCATTAAAACTCTATTTAAATCACAAACCAATAGTACTCCCTTAAATTAATAATTACTATAAATTAATAAATATATTCTGTCCTGAATTGTAATACAATATTAATTTTTGTTAGAATTCATTTCTAATATTTTTATTGCATCAAAATTTTTTAGTGTTGTATTGTAGACATGATATTTGATGTTTAAAGTTTTGGCATATCAATTAAGAAACTACATAAATGATCTAGTTTTTTCTATATTAAAAATTATTTTATATTAAAAAATTATTCAACCAATAGCAAAACCATCTGGAAAATACATATGATCAAATAAAATAAAAAATATTAAATTTTTGCATAAAATAATAAGAACATTACTTAATTTGAAACAATTTTTTTTTCCTAAAACATCATTTATATTGAAACGTAAGGAGTGTGTAATTGGTTTTAGAAAAATATTGATTATAGTGAAAAATGTTATTTTTTAATAACTTGCTTAAAAAAATTAGATAAATATCTCTATAACTTAATAATTATTAATTTGTCTATAAACTAATACTTTAATAAATTGATGAAATATTTTAATCTTGATATTATTAATTTATAGAGGTTTTACTGTATATATCTATATTTAGATACAATTTTTTAGACTACTATTTGTAGTGTAGTAGTTTGCATTATATCGTTGTTATATATATATCATATTTTGGATTTAAACCAAAAATATATGTTTCAGTACAAAATACAATTCTTTCCAATATATTAAACATCGTAAATGCGTAAAATATATGCATTCGAATCTTAACGCCATTGCAGTTGGACTCATGTCTCCACATGCGATGCACCGAACACCAACTAACTTTAACTCAACTATTTTTAGAATTCATGTATCATGTTATTTAATCTATTTAATATTCCGATTATAATGACCAAAAAAGGTGACGCACACTTTTAAAGGGTAATATACAATAGTGGATAAGAATGACTCGATGCTATAATACATTAACATCGCATATTACATTAAACAATAGTCTATTTATTCTACTCGGAATATGGCATTAAAACCAATTCGGTTGTAGCATAGAGTTATTATCTTAGTCAATATTGCTTTTTGTTTTTTTGACTTTTTCGATATACTTTTGAATCAGACTAAAGTCGCATAATGCCGGTTGGTATAAAAGGAACTTCATGTTATTTCCAGAACGATCAACAAAATATTTCATAAATCATCTTATATATATGTATCATATATATATCAACAAATACAAAAACTATTCGTAAAAATAAACCATTAAAAACCAAAGATTTTTATGATTTGTGACGATGAATTTTGAGATAAACAAATTAACAAACCACTCAACAATGATATTTTTGCAAAAACAATAGTTGAAACCCAAAATATATCACGTCTGAAATGTAAATTTAATTCAGACAAAAATTATAGAAACGATATAGAATCCGAACTATGTCATTTATTCCAACTTAAAAATTCACTAATAGGTATACCAAAAAGTTATATCCAAATTGACAGTCTTGACCAAAGTTACAAAAATTTGGTGAGATAATATCAGCAAATTTACTAAAAGTTGGAGACAAATTTTACTTTGCAGCATAATATAGAAAGTAGAACTAGAAACTAATGTAGGGATGGCGACAAGGTAAATTACCAGTGATTTTGACTAAGTATGTTATTTATTCGTTTTATACAAATAACTAAATTAGATATTGATTTTTTTTGGTTAAAAATTAGATACTGATTTGATTCGTTTAAAATAATTTTGAACGAATCAAATTAATATCTATTTGTTTTACGTTTATATAATCTAAATGTTGTAAAACATGTTTTTATGTATCAAAATTTTTGTCGACGTAGACATTTACTTTACCCAATGGATTTATATTGTCATCACATCCGTGTGTGATTTATTATTTTTAAGACTATACTCATATATGTGGAAAACCATATAAATATATTTTTAGAGTATTATTGAAAATAGTGTATTATTTTTCAAATTTTATGAGTGTATACAGAATAAATACCAAAAATTGAAAATTTAGTTCTAGAGATTCCTAGAAATTCTTGCCAAACCCATCAAGAAATATGGAAATAAACGTACTTTTGTTAAATCAAATTTAGATAAAAGATGCATACATAGATACACACAAATATGTATGTATGCAGCATCTTGTATAAGCTGAGTCAGCTCCAGGTGTTTGGGCACATGTAAACATGGACCCGAACTGTTTACCTTTTTTTCTTCTGTAAATAATAAAATACATGACTTGATAAAGATTTGTTTTAATGTTCTACTGTTGCACTAAAAAAGGATTCTAATTCCAAAAGAAAGAAAAATATTATAAAATTAAAAAGGTTATTATAATTTTTTAATTTTTACGTACATTAAAAATATGAAACATCAAATATATAAAATAAAATAATTGCACAATATTTTTCAGTAGTTTGAGAAAATTCAAATCGTATACTTAAATAAAATTAAAATAATGGAGAAATAAAGATATGAATTGGAAAACCTGAATTTAGGTCTTTCTATTATAAAACATATATGTAATCAAGAAGAAACATATGCTTTTGAGGTGAATATCCTTTTTATCTTTTAGGAATTTTCTTTTATTAATATTGTGAGTATGAATTACAAACACTTAGATACTTTTATATTTATGTGTCGAACCGACACAATTAAGAATAAGAAATCTTGAAAATATTGTAAGTTTATTATATTTTACAATAGCATTTCTCTGCTCATTCGAATAGTCTCTAAAACTTACACTTAGAGCATTTCTATTGGTTAGAGACCTAAGTAAGTCTCTTATTAATATTTTAAATATAATTTAGTTGTGTAACTAAATTTTAAATTATAAAAAGAGTTTGAACTAATCATGTAATGACAAGTATGATCATAAGTCTCTTAAAATAGACTCTTTTTATTCTCTCTGTTCTCTTTTTAATATATATATATATATATATATATATTTTATTAGTGAGAAACTACCACAATATATATGTTTTTAGATTTTTAAGTCATCTTGAATAACAAAAAGATAACTGAAAAATTTACATCTACTACCAAACAAGGATTATTCACCGCTCAACTACATACATTAAGAATCTGAGTGAATTCTCTGCACACTTTCATCTATCATTTTCTTATAGCTAAGTTTGTCTTAGTGGTTAGCCGCAAATGCCTTTAAAAGGATCACTATAGTTTATAATTATGTTTCATCTAACTGTATTTATAGCTTGTTTATTATATAACTCTAATCACTGTGTATAATAATAAATATATATAAGTGTATGTATATGTCACTATGTCTGAGTTGCTATATATCAAAGAGGGCACAATGATAGTGATATCAACCAGAAGGATATGATCTACGTGTTGTCGATAACGCGCCCCTAAATCATTCATTAACCATTCACATAATGTCGTAAAAATTAACATTAGTAACAAACAGCTATTGGTCTACAAGAGTTGTCTTAACTGCCAAACAAGATAAATCACTCTTATTTTTCCAAATTTAATCTAAAAGCATCCCACGTGATTTCTACTTTCCACCATGCCAAAGGTTCTTACAAAAAATTTCATCCACAAATATTTTTAATAATTTTCATTTTATTGGGCACCCCACGTTGCATCCATCCCAAAAATTGCTTTTTAAGAAATGGGAATTCTTTGGTTGACAAAGAAAAGAAAAAAAAAGAAACGGGAATTCTATTTTTATGAAAACATAGAACACATGGTTTAGTGACTCTTCTACGTACTGATTAGATAGTTCTTAGAATCGAGAATACAATGAACTGAAACTTGTGGTTAAAGGATTTTTGATGCTTCTTCTAAAAGGAGATAAATCAAATCAATCAAATCCGCTTTAACGAACGAAGAAAAATTATTTAATAGTTTCATACAATGTATACAACTATAGTTTGATTTGTCTTTTCTAACCGCTTTGAAGCATAGGAAATCACTTGGACGAACGAGAAATAAATAATATAATTTTCGAACTATTTTTATTATTTATGCGATTACATTACACATTACAAATATCACATGGAGTTCTTAGAAACATAATTAATATTTGTAGTTTTAGTTTGCGTGGCATCTAGTGTTAACATGTTATTAATTAAATTTGTTTTCTTTCAAATGAACTCACCATCATTGGTTTTATAATTAAAAGTCTCTTGTAAAGTGTAAACATAAATGCAAAAGTTAGAAACCAACTCTCATCTATCCGAGCAATTGGAGACAAGCGATATGAGAAAGGTCTACAAGTTTGGTTTGATTCAAGAAGATAAAACACCAAAATCTTGGGTTTAGTTTCTGATTTTTTCCTGATTTTACACAAGAAGCATCCGATATAAAAATATTATTTTTTATATATATTTAACATTACATTTTATAAAATAAATAAATACAAAAGTTAATATAAACAAAAGTAAACATTATCTTACAAAAGTAAACAAAAGTAAACTTATAATGTACTCGACAACCTATGCGATCAATACAATTCCAATATATAATGTTAACCGAAAAAATTACATTTACAATCGAAGGAATTGTAAATTACATAGTGGTACGGTACAGACAAATGCTCGATACACCATTATAACATTTTGGAGTCCATTAAATGTAGGGAATGCGAGAACTGGAAAAATAGAAAGTTTGAGAACCGAGTAAATAGATAGATGGAGGCTTATCACCAAATTAACAATGATGGAAAGATATTAATACTTTCATTTTTTTATGTGGCAAAACTTAATTAAGCTTTCAACTTTGTACTGCAATTAATTAGTATATTTTTAGTAGATAAAAATTAGCTGACAACAAATTGTTGGGTAGAGATGATGACACGTCATCTAATCATCTTTTTCTCGAACTAACATTGGTTTATATGTATACTTAAGAAATAAGAATAGGAAAGATTGGAAGAAATTTACTATGGAAAATAAAGAAGGAACAGTTTATAAATGTAATCAATAAAGTCGGTGAGTATGATGCAAAGTATTGTCCTTTTCGATGCCAAAAAATATTATCTCATGGTCCCATTCCTTTTATTTATATATAGTTTTCCTCGTTAACAAGAATATACGTTATACATATCAGGAGAAGGGATTATTATGCATTGAGGTTCAGTACCAATTCAATTCCATAACATGAAAAAAAAAAGTGGAACAAGTGGAAGGAATTGACAAAGAATCCATTGTTGTGTTAGAATATAATACATATGTGATATTTCGTTCATTCGTTTGAGCATCCATCTAGATGATGTTCATGATATCAAAATTAATTTGACTCCGGATGTTGAGGTATAAAAAACTATAATTTTATGCAAAAACTTGTAGATTTTCAATGCAATTAAAAAATCAAAAACATGTGCTAAAATTAATAACTTATAATACAAATGACGTGCAGTATTTTTAGAAAAATTCACAATTTAACGCTGAAATTGCAAAAGCTTTATTTTTGTGTCGAAGTACATATTCTTTTGGTCATCTTGTTATTAATTTTAACTCATAACCTTTTACAACAATACGAACAAGATTAAATTTTATTTCAGATGCCTAACTGAAAAACTGACTAAACAAAACGAACAACATCCGGAAATTAAATTCTAATGTTGAATTCATCAAGGTGATTGATCAAGAACACCCACATTCTCTGCCTGTAAAACCTACCGACCTCGGACCATTTTCTGACCCTCTTTCAAAAAGTTTTTGAAGGTAAATCGCAAAAAAAAAAAAAAAAAAAAAAAAAAAAACATCGAAAAAGTTGTTTGTAAAATAATTACAAAACATAATTAGCGGTGAGAATAAATCTGTATATAAGGTACAAGGGTGAAGGGGTCTGTCTATATATGTTGGAATTTGGATGATTAGTTTCTGCCATGTGCTATGGAATCAACCTCTTATGCTTTATGTTCTGTTTAGTTCCTACCTTATACTATAACTTTAATTATTCAGCAATAATTCCATTCCTCCTTCGTCTTTTTATATTTTAGTCTTTCATATAAATACTCGCTCTCCCTACTCATTCTTCCATAACAATTCTCTCTTCCTCATTCCATATATAATCGTCGTATAACCACAGATTATAAAAAATGGGCGAAGAAGTAAAACCAGTAAGATTCAAAGCTCTTCAATATTCTTAATTTGCAACAAAAATATATACCTATATATCATTAATTTGTAGTTGATGTTTTCATTATTAGGAGGCAAAGGAGGCAGCCTCTGCTCCAGAGGCCGTCCCAGGGCCGGCCACCACGGAGGAAGAGGAGAAGAAGAAAGATGTGGCGGAGGAGAAGAAAGTGGCAGCTGAGGAGGAGAAACCAGCGGAGGATGAGGAGCCTCAACCACCACCACCGCCTCCACCATTCATACTCTACGTCGACTTGCATTGTGTAGGATGCGCTAAGAAGATTGAAAGATCTATTCTAAAAATTAGAGGTAAACAAATATATAAATAGAGGGAGAATTATATTCGGCTAAGAATAATTGTTCATCACTATTTATTAAAAAATAAAACTCTATTTTTAAATAGTAAAATATTATTTAAATAGCTTCATTCTCAAATCCCAACTACCTAAATATTATTTTATAAAGATCCATGAGTAAAATATATAGTTATTAAACTTTTTGTTGTGAAAATGTGTAGGTGTGGAAGAAGTGGTGATGGACATGAATGAGAACCAAGTGACGATAAAGGGAGTATTGGATCCGCAAGCAGTGTGCAACAAAATCAAGAAGAAGACTAAAAGAATGGCCAAAGTCCTCTCTCCGCTTCCGGCGGCCGAGGGAGAGCCTCTGCCACCGATCATAACCTCTCAGGTCTCCGGCGGCCTCACCACCGTTGAGCTCAACGTCAACATGCACTGCCAAGCTTGTGCTGACCAGCTCAAGAAGAAGATTCTCAAAATGAGAGGTACATATACAATTTTTTGGATCTACTCAAAACCAAATACTCCTTTTTAATGTAAAATTTATAATAATTTTAAGAATAGATAATTCCAAAAAAATTTCGGTTATATTGATAAATGGTATTTTCTTTTATAATATGTTGTTCTGAATGAATCACAACAATCGTTAAAAGAAAAAACGAATATAGTTTTCCCATTATTTAAACGGACGGACCCGGCCCATGTAAAAATAATATATCATTCTGTATAGATGTCACCTTTAAAACCATTATGTACCATGTCAAAAAGAAGAGTCATTATATATCCCACTATGCGTCACGTGCATGTTTAAACTAAAATTTGTTGATGACATGAGGTTTTGGTTTTCTAGAAGCGTTTTGGTTTATAAGATTTTAATTTGTTGATGACATGAGGTTTTTTATTCGTAATAATTTTAATAGTGAGTTTGAACGAAAAGTTAACTCCCAAACAATGTGAACTTTATAATTTGTACGTTAGTATCGTAGCTAAATCAGCATAAATTAAATGGTTAAATGCAAATCGTTGTCGACAAAAGAAAATAAATACATGATTATATATGGACTAACTAATATTGTTGTTTAGGGGTCCAAACAACTGTGACGGAGCACACCACCGGAAAAGTAATAGTGACCGGAACAATGGACGCGGAGAAGCTTGTGGATTACGTCTACCGTCGGACAAAAAAGCAGGCCCGAATCGTACCCCAACCTGACCCGGAACCTGAAAACCCGGCTGCGGAGGAAGAGAAGAAAGAGGAGAACGGCGAAGGCAATGAGAAACCGCCAGAAACCGGAGAGAAGAAGCCAGAAGAGAAGAAGAAGGAAGGAGAGGAAAAGGAAGAGGAAGGCGACGGAGAAGAGGCGGCGACTGTGGAGGAGAGAAGATACGATGAAATGGCGGCAATGGCGGAAGAGGAAGGGATGAAGAGGATGATGTATTATTATCAGCCTTCATACGTCATTGAAAGGGTTCCTCCGCCGCAGCTTTTTAGCGACGAGAACCCTAATGCTTGTTGCATTTCTTAATTAATTTGGTTTCGTATGGTCTTTGGAAAGTATATAACTAGGGGAATTAATTACGTAAGAAAATGAAGAAAAAGAGAAGAAAGAAAATAGGTAAAGAAAATGTAAACTATATATATTATTTATAATGTGTGTTTGGTATCTTTATTTTTTCGATGGATACGTTACGTACGCTTTGGTATATACGTAATCGCAACTGTAACAACGATCGATACGGAATCTATTCAAATTCATGTTAGAATATGAGTGTGTCACGATCGAATTATGTGTCACGAATTTGTTTTGTATATTCTTGAGGAAATTTTATTCAATAATGAAAATATGGAAATAAAGAGACAGGAGATTCTAGTGAGAATGGGAGATCTACGTTGGTCTGCACATGGTCTGCTCCTTTTTTCTTTTGTTACGTCAATCTCCATTTTTCGGACGTGGCAGGCTTTTCCAGCCTACCTTGTCTATTTCTTCTCAACCTCTCAAAATTTTTGAAGGTCTTTTTCTTTTTTAAAAAGATTGAAGTAAAAATATTGATGGAAGTGACTTGTTATCATGTGCTAAAAAGGTTGAAGACTCTCGCTGAAATGGAAGGTCTCTATTGAAAGAGGTTTAGGTCGATACCACGTGAGAAGCACGCGTGAGTTCAAGTGTTCGTGAGTGTTATATTCTTTAGCTGGAATTGAACAAATTTTAACAGTATATTGTTTCAATTATAAAAAAAATGTGTTTAAAGTAAATCTTCGAGCTGTGGAATTTGAAGGGGATAACATTAACATCAACAACCTCCTCAACCCGAACTCTATGAATCTCCGACTACGGCATTACATTTAGACGATCTCACAATGGAGAACAAGCTTCACAGAAATAAGATTCACGTTTAAACATCGGGAGCAAAATGCTTGTGCAGATCTATTAGCCAAAAAGGCAATTACTTGTAATAATCTCTGGTGCATGTATCATTCATGTCCTTATTTTTTTTATCTGCTCTTGTAAACCATGACAACGACATTAAAAACAAATAAAGTTCTTAGAAGGGAAAAATAAATTAAATCTTCGATTTTGGGCCTAAAGTCAGCTTATCGAGTGAGGTGATGATTCGATAAGCCGTGGATCTCAAGCCCACGAGAGAGTTAATCTTGTCCAATTTGCAGACATCGTTAAAGGAAAAGAGAGATATCCTCTTTCAACTTTCTCGGCTAGAGTGACAAGATTCCTCTGTCTTATCTTCTCAGTTTAGGTTAAGAATTTCTTTGTATATTTCAACAACGAGTTTTATAAATAAATAAAATTTCCGTTATCAAACTTTTGTTTCAATAAATTTACGTTTGTATATATGTAAACGTCTTATAGTTGATGTACAAATAAATATGTTAAGTTTCTTTCAGCATAACGTCTATATATATTTAACGACATATGCCCAAGATATTATTTATATACAAAGAATAACATTATATAAATAATCAATGCCGTTATATTAGATAAATAAATAGGCAATTTGTTAAATTTGTATAAATATCTATAAATCCACATATGTATTTAGTAGATGTGTTATTTTTGCTAGAAACGTCTTTATGAACTTCAAGTGACTAGAATCAATACTAGCAATAGACGCACGATCAAGTCTTTGCAAAACAATTTCATTGAGTCATCTATACCAATTTTAGTAGCTTCACTGAGTCATCCATACCAACTTTAGTAACATTGTCTGCTTGTTACAAGCACCAGCAACATCTTCAAGTAGAGCTGTCAATTGGGCCGTCCGCGTCCATTTGGACGTTGTCCAAATGGACCTTTTTTTATGAGCTATATTGGTCCGGTCCATACTAGACAATGGTCCCAAAAATGCCCACGCCCAATTTTATGTAATTTTTTTTTATTTTGGTTTCAATCTATTTAATTTCATGTAATTTTCCAATATATATGATCATGATTTGATGTTTCTAACTTCTTTAAAGACAATAAAGGTACACAAACATCAAGTTTTATAGAATGTTAGAGATGAATATTAAGAATTTTCTTAAACAAAGTCATAAATGTGAAATGATATCTTAAACATAAGTTTTATAGGATGAAAAATGATAACAAAGTCTTAACAAAAACATTCAAAACATAACAAAGTCTTAACAAAAACATTCAAAACAATAACAAAGTCTTAAACAAACACCCAAAGTAATAATAAAGTCTTAAAGAAACAGCAATAACAAAGTCTTATTTCTGAAAGTCATTTAACAATAGTCTTCTCTTCCCATCACCATTATGAATTCGCAAAAATATAAATATATAAAATCGAAGAGAATTGAAGAAGAAATGAAGAAGAAATTGAAGTCGTCGTAGAAGAAAAATGAAGAAAAAATCAGATTTTCCCCTAAATTGATAAAACCCTAAAAATATTTGACCATGGGCGGCCCAATGTCTATATGGTTTTGGCCCAGTTTAACCGTGGACAAATGGGTCTTCCGCCCAATTGGACCGTCTTATTTTTGGGCGAAACCATAGCCCGTCCACAATGATTCGGACTTGGCCAGACCGTAGATGGACCGCCCATTTGACAACTCTATCTTCAAGGCTACATTATCATTTTAGTTGCTAAAATCAATAACTAGAATTGTTACAATCGTCGGTGTCACCATCTTCTCCATTTTGTGATGGGAGGAAAATACTCCTAAATTATTAGGGTTTTTCTTTTCTTTTCACGTCAGCCTATTTAGAAAAAAGTATTGATTTTGTTACGGAGGCTAGTTGCAGCGTAATCTGGTTCTTTTGCCTTAGTCATTAATAAACAAACACAAAGCGCTGCCTCATCAACAAGATCATTGTATGATTGTGTATCAACTGAGTCAAAGGAAAAGTCCGACGATAAAAAATAGAAAGATTAGTTGCTAAACGAAAATTAAAGATGGATTATATGGAAAAATTGTGTTATGAAAATATGCTACTCACCCGCTTTTTTTAATCGGTATTTTCATTTCAGTTGGGGGAGAACATAGAAATGGGAGATGTATTATGATTGTAATTATTTTTAGGAACATATTAAATGTTTAACAGCTGTGTGTGATAACTCCCCAAACCTTCCATGTATTCTTGTTATAACATAAAGTCTAAAGTCTTGATATAAAAAATTATTAAATTACTTTTAGTTTTTTTTTTTTTTTAATCAAACTACCTAATGTCTTGACCAAAATTTAGCGAATGTGCACTAAATAGCCAAATGCTAACATTTTACTGGTAAAAGCTATGGATAATAAAATTTCAAATAAGTTGGTTTTTTTGTCACATGTTTCTTTAAAATAACATTGATTTCACACAAGTTTTTAACAATATCATGTTATATTTTTTTTGATAACACACTATTTTTACATGATATCAAATCATTATTATAAATCACACATAAAATACACTATTTATTAACCGTTTTGTCACCACATGTGTGTTTTTTTGACAAACTTTTGCCAAAATCTTGTAAGGCTATATATAATTTGAATCTGACGGATTGCAAAAGAGGATTTTTCATAAAGCCAAAATCTTGTAAGGCTATATATAATTTGAAATTGATATTTTTCAGTTGTGTTTAAAAAAATATCAATTTTGAGCATACTACGTTCATGGTCTCCCAACTACTCGGAAACCCATCATTTAAACTAAAAGAAATCGTTGTCAAATTAAAATAAACTAAAAGAAATCTTATAGTCACAATAAAAGAAATTCAAATAGTTGGATGATAGTAATTCTTAACGAAGAAATGTAAGAAAATAGGCCGACAAAAAATTTCAAGCAAATAGCAAGCCTTTTAGATAAACTTTGCGACTTCATAAATTAAGGGATTGTCAAGATTTTTCTTTTTGTTCATTGGATAAAGTTTTCGGTCTTTGGTCAATAGTCTTTCTAAGTTCCTAACTAGCTTTTGATTATATTTATGACGGATCCACAAACGTAAATCATCCTTCTTCAAATATAGTTTCTAGGATTCAAACTCAAATTTAACAGCACTGTAACAACAATTTTTGAACTAGTTGAAAGTTGAAACAACCGTATTTGGGTGGATAATCTAGTTAAGTATGCAAATGTTGCTTGTGATCAAATTTGGAAGAAAAAACTCGTGAACTCTTTACTTACGGCAACGAGTCAAATTCCAGACTTGACTCTTTTTCACTCGATCATTAATTATTGTTATTTTAGTCAAGCGTTTGAACATAAATGTTACACGTTTTACCTACCAAAAGAAGTAAAAAACAACAAAACAAGAGCATTTGTTATTTTCCTTCAAAACAAATAACATCATGAGCATTAAGTTATATAATACTTGTATATCACGGAGGATGTCTTTATTATCATAGGGTCTACAATCATGCAAGTCGTTGGACTAGTTATTAGCAAATATTGATTGAAATAAACTATTCAATCTATAGTGCAGTCATTTTATTATAATAAAACACTGCAATTCTGAATGAAAATATTGTTAAAACGAGAACCTTAACAAACCTTACACAACATAACAAATTTAAACAAAGACTTCACAAACACATGTTTGTTAAAAATCTTTTCAAACAAATTCGTTTCAGATTATTTGATCAGGATTACATAACATCACCTTATGTGGACAGATTCCTAATTTATCCAGTTCACAAACACAACAACAGCTAAACACTCTTTATTCACTACCAATCTAAATACAAGACACTTTGCTCATAGCTTGATCCATTTTTCTCTTTTTTTTTTTTTCGGAGAGTATCCTCATAGTAGTGCTCCTGACCATCTCTTATGTCCGTCCACACCTATTTTTAACACAGACCCTTCTATTATCCAGAAGATCATAGTAGGCTGCTACGACAAGATGGATTTCCATCATCTTTTTCCAGACTGACATTACTTACTTTAAGCAAAATCAGAACCTCCTTCATTTGCTTAAAGTCAACTTGCCACGTTGTTAGATCATCTTTTAGTTTCAGGGTTTGCCTGTTTGAGTTCAGTCTCATGACTTCATCAAATATAAGTAATTAAATTTTAAGATTCATATGTTAAATATAACATAAGATATACATACCCTAAGAAATATTTTTTTAACAGTCGCAATTACTTTATCTTTTTTGTTCACGGAGTGCTAAATTTACCGTGTATCCATTGACTCACATCATGTGATTGATTATTGTTTTGGTCATCAGACAAAAATACATTACACGTTGTTATTCGGTAGACAACTATTTTTATTAGAGAATATTATATATCGATAATAAATGGCGATCTAATGTAATATGCAAAAAAAGTAAACTATTCAATTTGTTATATCTCGATTTTAAAATTAAAAAAAAAAGATTTAATATAAAATGAAGGTTTTAAAATAGAATCTCAGTGAGTTTTAACATTTTTTTTCTCTTGACATGCCACAGCTTTTTGGCTCTTGTTGCAATAGCACTACATAACATAAACTAGTCAGTCCTGTCGCTTCTACTACAATCGCATTTCGATAACAAAATAATACTCCTTCCATTTTAAAATAAATAGCATTCTAGTCAGTTTTTTTTGTTACAAAATAATTATCACTTTAAAACTTCAATGCAACTTTACACATTGTATTCATTTTTTAATCTCAACCAAAATTAATAAAATGTTTACAGAAAAAAATAATGGAACTAAGTTAGAAGTATAATAGAGTTTTAATTCTATTTCTTAATTTATGTGTCGAATGCTAGAATGTAATTTATTTTAAAATAGAGGGAGTAGAACAAAGATCTCTCCAAACAAAAACAAAATAATAGATCAATTATTCTTTGTGTGTCCCTATACGTATGCGATTTGGCTTGATTTGAGTGGTGACTTGCTGGGAATACCAGCTACATCAGATTAGTCGGATGCAATACATTGCCGATTTACTCGGAATTTTGATAAAGAATATTTTATTGTTATCCGACTAGCTCTCCAAGCAACGGTTTATTATATCTGGAAAAAAAAAGTAATGCACAGAAACATCAACACTTTCATCATCAGACTACTTATCTCATTCGGGTAATTGAAAAAACGGTTTGCAACCGTATTAGCTCATTGGGATAACATGCTTCGCCTACGCTCAGTGACTTCTCCAGAGATGGTTCTGCTTGTGAAACTATACTTAACATCTTCCCTACTTTAATTAGCCTGATTCTTTTTTGTTCTCTCTGCTTATTAAAACAGGTTGTACCTAAACATTCTTTCTAATTTGCTTAAATAAATTTCACATTATATATCTATAAATATCTTTTTTCTTTTTCTCTAATGGTTATTTTGATATTCCAGAATAAATTATTTGAATCATCTCTCTTGTAATTCACAATTCCACCTCTTATATTTGAATCATCTCTCTGATTTGATGTTTTGATGATCTATCAGAATATTGTTTCACGGCAAATGGTTAACCGGATATCAAAGCGTGTGATATTGTTTTTCTGTTAAGGTTAAATAAAGAGTTTTTGATCGAATCTCATACATTTTCTGTTAGAAAACATTTTTATTAAGTTGGGAATCGGACAATTTTTAAAAAAAAAATCCAAATACGCGCTACTAAATACTAGCCCAAAACTCATTTGGTAGCCACGCAAATGATAATACTTTTCAAGAAAAAAAAATTATACTAAAATTTTATTTCTCTCTTTTCCATTTCAGACTCTATCTAACATAACTAGATATTTTTTTCAGGCAATAAGCACAATAACTACCTTCCCTTGGTTGAACTGTAAACCGTAAATTCCTTTATCTTTGCTCCCATGTTCTGATCGTCGTGATATAGCTGTGCAACTTCAAATGGTTTTTGTTATCATTCACATTTATTGCACTCCCTAAATCAGCGCGTCGCATTCAGACTCTTCCGGAGTTAATCTCCCCTACTTTGCCCATTCGAGCTCTAGTTTTCACACTTCAAGCAATCTAGGCCATCCCACCATCTTTGTCACCTATTTAATGAACAGCACCGTAGTTTTCATAAAATCACTTGATATCCACTAATTTATGAAAATATGTTGTTCACCCATTTCTTATATTTATTTAATTGTAAAATTAAATATAATTAATTAAAACGGTCAAAATGATTAAAAGTGTAATAGATAGAATTAATAGTTATTAAAGTTTTAGTTTATAGTATTTCTGTAACTTCTTGATGCTACTTTTTGTTTTATCATCAGGATTAGAAACCCATCACCATTAGCTAGATTCATGTAATTATTTGATTGATAATCACGATCATCTACGTTCTAGCGTACGCTGTTTTCCCTTTTAGTAGCTCAAAAGTTTGTTAATTTGCTACGGTCACTCGTTTGTTTCTAATTTGTATAAACTATACGCGTGGTTATACTGGTTCCTTAAGCTTCGACAAAAATGTTTTGTTATACTGAATTTATGGAAACAAAAGATTAATCGGATGGTGAATCCTGGATTACTAATGCTAAATTAAAAGAAAATAAATAAATCTTTGTATGATCTTTAATTTTCTAGCGAAAGGAATCCGAACTCAACAAAGAGTGCATAAGAAATAGTGGAAAAAAAAATTAAATTTAATAAAGTCGGTAGATCTGACGGCTAGAATAATTTATGACCAGAACCAACCAAAATTTATGGCCACTAGCTTCAGAGCCTAGACTCTCTATAAGTAAGACAACGTCTCTTAAAGGTAACTACATTGTCCTGTCTTGCAAGCAAATTACAAGATCATAAAAAAAGGTTTAGAGGTTATTTTAACAGACGTCACAGCAAATTCATCATCATAACAGCATCTTCAAATCGTCATGATAACAGTAGCTATAGCCGCCGAGTTGCTTGAAGAATACACGGCGGCGCTCACTCGCATCACCGCCACACTCCTCCCTCCACCACCGACAAGTCGTCGCCGAAGTGTTCGACCTCCTACCACCAACCGAGCTGACTCTCCCTTGCCTCGTAACGATAACTCATCCTCACGCGCTCCAAATTACACTGCTTTTCTGTTGAATTTCTGATTATTATTCTTATTTTTTTTATTTTGGTAATATATAGACGAAGAGATTTTCGAATTTTCTTCGTCTTGACTGTACTTTCGAATGATGTTTGTGTTATTAAATTGGAATTTTCTATTTATTTTCGAGTTGATTTTATTGATGTTTTTTTCTACAGTAATCATTAGAAAATTCAAATAGGAAAGCATATGTTTGTGGCGTTATAATAAGATATATAAGAGAGTTCTAAGATTCATATATCATTGATGATAGATAACGAAAGAACATTGTGGATAAGTATGGAGATATATCCAAAGGGCGTATAAAATTATACATAATCAATTTCATTTCTTGACGTTAAAAAAACAAAAAAAATTGATATTTCATCTTTTTTGGGTAGTTTTGTTTATTTTCAGTAATTTCGTTTATTTCTCTTTTGTTAGATAATTGATATTATCTAGCATCATATATGAAAAAGGTAAATTATAATAAAAAAGTGAGTACGATGTTCAATGAAAGTCGTCACGCTAACTCAAAATGATATTTTGATATTGAGAGATTAACTAATATTACTAATATTAATTGTGTGTTTTGGATCTTGTTGATTAGAAACGGGTCCCTAAAGATGCTCCATTTTGTTTTTTTTTTTTTATGAAAAGGGGTATTTTTGCAATTGTAATTATAATATCATTTTTAAAATTATTTTGGGATTTTGTATTTTGTGAAAAAGGAGACCGACATGATGGGAAGGGGACCGAATCACATGACATTGCATTTAAAAACAAATGATTCAGACGTAAAAACAAGGGAAGATTGTGTGACGAACTAGAAAAATAAATACTTTTATTTTTGGTGCGACGAATCTAAAATAAAAAGTTTTTTGCTTTTTATTTCATTGTTTATATAAAATATATATACAAATGAGTCCACCGATTATAGTTCACCCGTGACCGTTTTCTTATAAAGGTAAGTCATAGTGCTATAGTGGTTCCCCTTCGAGCATGAGCATCATCATCATGTGGTGAAAAGCTTGCTGATGGGCTGATTTCTCCAGGTTATTTCTGATTGAATCACGAAGAACATATCGACATTATATTTAGGTAAAATCGTTCCACCCAATTAAGATTCTCCAACACTATTTTGTCCGTTCTTACAATTAGAATGTCAATCAGTTGTTCGAAATCTCTCCTTCCATTATGAACACATTGAAATTATGTTTTATGTTTTCCAACACGTTCTCGTTTAACTACATGTACATTTTTGAGTGTTTTAGATCCGTTTAGAATAATAATTAAACTATGTCATATGTAATTTTTTTTTTAAAGATCGGATGACGAGATTATTAGATGTTGTAAAAGAGAGTACAAAATTATTTTAAAAATAAAAGACGATCATACTAGCACTATGCACAAAATTCCCTATCATAAAAAAATAATAATTTAAACAATATCGAAAAGCACTTTCGTCTTACCGAGTGTCACACAAATTGTCATTAATTGACCTCATGTTTGCTAAATATATATTTAGTATGTTAGTATAAATAGATTGACAGTCATTTCACCTATTCACAATTTAATAGTTATGTATTTCTTTTTGTTTTAGAAAATAATTGTGTGTTTGATTGGTGTGACACCTCGTACACAAATATGAGGTTTATGCAACTGACCTGACTTGTTTATTAATTGTACACATACACTTATGGATCATTACTCTTATTTTTTCTTCACGTATATGCATTTTTCTTGGGATGGACTAATGGACGTATTTCATCATTTACCGTTTAAAGATTTTAATCCAAAAATAACAAGAGGATCACGTCAACAGATTTGATTGACAATTTTTTACCAACACTTCTTTTGGACAAAGAAGTTTCTGAATCACAACACTTCTTTTGGCCTAATCTCGATCCCTTGAACGATGTTTCCGCCTTTCCAACCGCCTTCTCTTGTCTCCAAGACGCTCATTTCGAGATCCTCCTCATCGAAACCAACATAATATTCACCGAGTTCAATCTCCAACCAACCCTCTTCTCTAGATTCATGCGTTCCTGACTCAAGAAACACTCTTCTATTGTTATAAACCTCAGTTATTGTGGATCGAAAGCTCACCTCCAAAGGCAGAGACTCAAATTAAAAGGCTCCCATTTTGTTGTTCTATGAAAACAAGGTAAGCTCCATAAATTGTAGCTCTGGAGAGAAGGGATGTGCTTATTTTGCCTCGGATTTCAAACCAACACACCATTAGAAGCCCTGCAACTTCCTCGAACCTGTTATAAACTAATCGAAATCAACACCAAGAGCTTTGGATTATAAGAAGCAAAAAATGGAGATGAAATTAGTTAACCTGGAGTCGGGAATCGAAATGCATATCCAAAATCCAGGACTATCAACCCATATAATATCTAGTTTCCTTGCAGATAACATCCAACATTTATTCCCGCTTCTCTTTTTCATCCAAAAGCCCTACATTCAGATTTCAAAAATACTTTAAAAATATTGTTCAAATAATTGAGTGCATCATCCATGTCACATTCTTTTCAAACAATCACTTTTTGTTGTTTTTCTTTCTTGAGAATCCATACATTAAAAACATGGTAGCGCCCTAGTGATTTATGCTCTGGGTCACCATCTGAATTTAAACCCGCGTAATGCATATTGTTGACAAACAAAGAGATCAGGGTTAGCGTATATTACCGTTCTTCCATCGTCGATGAGAAGAGGAGATTCACACAAACGGAGGAAGAGCTGGTTGTTGGAAAACCTAGATAGAGAATGTGATAAAGAAATCCTAGTAGTTGTTATGTAATCATTAAGTTGTCGTTTTCGTGTTTCTAATTATGGAATTATATTGTAGCTAATTTATTGTCATTTTGCCATGGATCAGGTCACATAAACTTTTGTTCATTCATTTTCATCGAAAAAAAATATTTTCTGAGGATTTTGATGGAGTTATATATTGTGCCACATAATGATATGTAATTTTTTTTTAAAATTTTTTACCCACATACTGATATTTAATTTTTTAAGTTAAATACTTGAAAAACAATCTTGACTAGAGTTAGTAGGCTGATGAGAGCTGTTCTGTTTTAGAGAGGGAAACTTTTCTCGAATACTCTTGGGTTTTAGGTTCGCCAACGCGCGAATTATTGTTTGATTCCTTTGGTTCATCCATTTCGCTTTCGGGCCCCTTTTTTTGGTTTTAGGTAGGCAAGCGTATTGGGCTAATTTGGGCCTTCGTCTATTGTTTGTAAACTTGGTTCGGTTATTGTAATTAGTCTTTGGTTTGATTGTTGTAATTAGATCGTATACAGGTTTGGATTTAGTTTCTAATTTCGAATTTATTTTAGGAGGCAAGACTTTGTTTGTCAAGTGACTTAGAAACAGAACTCTTATTAAGATTCATTATTTGATCTCCAAATAAGCAAACTATATATATTTGGCTCTATTATTGTTTCTCTTTTATTTATATGTTAACTTCTGATCCTATTTTTCTTATTACTAGGACTGATCGAGACCCCTGCGATGTCCGGAGAAAATATCATGCATCAATTTTACATCAATATTTCATAATTATCTATTATCTATTATATATATTAGTATAATAAATTTAATTTCAACTATTTTAAAACAAAAATATATCGATATTCTTTTATTAAAATGTAAATTCATTTATTTTGATAAAGTTATGCGATCTTTCCGATGATTTTAAGCAAATTTCAAAATATTTAATTAATCAAGAATGGTAGGTACTTTTAAGAAATTTAATATGCTGCATGTTATAACATAGTTTGGAAAGTATATGATACCGTTGGTTATTTAAAAATATTTTAAACTAAAATTCATGAAAAATGGTAGTTATCTAATAAAATTAAAAAATTAAAAATACATAAATTTCAGATAGACACAACTATTAGTAAATTAGTTATCTAATAAAATAAATAAAAAACAAATAAAATTAAAAATGCATAAATTTTAGATAGACACAAGTATTAGTAAATTACACAACCATCTAAAAAAACAAACATAACTAAAAAATATTATGGCATAAAAATGCAACTTTAAGTAAAAAAGTATCAAACAAAAATTCATAATAAGTTAACAACATTTCATAATTTTTAACATTTACGATATAAAATATTTTTTTTGAAGAGTTATGATAAAGAGATACAACCCTTGAGAACATTTATTTGAGATTTTTATTATAAGTAAAAAATGTATGATAATTAGACGCGATCCGAAGTGAAAAATATCAAACAAAATGTCATAATAAGTAGATGTAATCTTTCATTTAAAAATTATAATAAAAAATCTATTTTATGAATAGTTATGATAAAAGACTCAACTTTCAGAATCATTTATTGAAATTTTTATTATTAATAGATTTTTTTTTTAAAGTTGGTCTCTTCGTTAGTATTTTGAATTTAAAATTGGTTAGAATTTCTACATATTTATTTGATTTCTAAAAATCGTTTCTTAAATAAAAATAATATGAATTATATCAAACTCAAAATGATGCATGTATAGTAACTTTGAAAGTATTGAATGAAATAAAGTTTATTATAAAATATAAATGATTTAGATTAGGGGTGGGCAAACAAGAATTCAGGACGAGATTTACGGGAACATGACGGAAACGAGAATTTTGGAAATTAAAAAACATGTCTCGCCATTTAAATTTCGGAACAGGGAGACAGGATGGGAACGAAAATTTCCAAAAAACAATACTCATCACGTGCTACAACTAAAATAAAACAACGTTTGCAATCTTGTATTTAACATGTTTCTTTCAATTCATCTAGCATAGACATGTTCCAAATAAGAAATAAAGAAACATTAAATGTTCTATAGTAGTTAAAACTTAAAAGACAATAGAAACATAATCCAATCTATATGAACTAAACATAAATAAAGAAGTTTACTAATTTTTATAATATTTTTATATATATTATAGATATATAACTATATTGTGAATATATATAGTTATTTATAGAATATATATTAATATTTGTTGAAAATTTGGCAGATGGTACGGGATGAGACAGAACAGAACAAGAATTCTGCCCACCTCTAATTTAGATTCACTCTTAAACTAAATTTTTAACAAATGACAAGAATTGGTAATTATCTAGGAAAAAAAAGAAAAAAAAATATGAATATTAGATTAAAAAACGTAATTTATATAATAAAATATCAAAACGAAAAGTGATAATGAAAATGTACACAACTTTCTATTTAAAAAAATATTTAAATAAAAAGTATTTTAACGAAAGATTACGATAAAAAGACGTAACCATAGAAGCGATTTATTAAAATTGTTATCTATATATACAAATTTATTTTTATTCTAATATAATTTTTATTTTTCTTAAACTTTTTAAACAATTATAAACTTCAAGAATTAGTTTTTTCTTTTATTGTTGTGTTGACAGATCTCGTACACGTTTTATTTGAGCGACCGAGGCCTTTCGAAACAGACCACATGAGTGAGTCTTTGAAAATAATACATTCATCTTGACTGATGTTGTGTGTATATTAAATAATATATTTTAAAATACTTTGTAATTGGTCTAAGTTTAAATAATCTTATAAAAGCGCCAAAACAAGATGCGAATAACAGTTTGAATAATTCCAGTCTAAGTTTGTTTAGTCACGAGACTCGCGACGATCATCCAATTGATAAAACAAAAAGTCATCAAAAGGCAACCGCTTCAGTCAAGATTATGATTATTTTATAATTAACAAAAACTATCCGTAAGATTCCATATATGGTACGCGTGTGCCCTAGCTAACTATCTCTCTATATAAGAAGAAATGGATGCATTGAAATTTCTCACAATTCTCTAAATATCTTCAGTCTCAAAAAAAGTAAAACCTAAATTTTGTTTTTAACTAATTAACGTCCGAGAAAATGGCAATTAAGCTAATTGCACTGGTAATCACACTATGCGTAGCATCATGGGATGCTTCAGAGGGAAGATCTTTTAGATTTCCTACGACTCCTCTAAATCGTTATAGCTTTCCTCCTCATTTTAATTTTGGCGTTGCTTCTTCCGCTTATCAGGTTTGTTTGTAATGTACTAATGTTGCTAATTATAACATAGAGTTGCACAAGTGTAACTTAATTTCGAACTGGTTTTAGGGCCATGTACTCATGTTTCGATAAATTTAATTATTTTTTAAAAGTAATGAGGATATATGAATATATATGGAATGCAGTACGAAGGTGCAGTAGAAGAAGGAGGGAGGAGTCCGAGCATATGGGATAATTTTACACATGCATTCCCAGGTTCACTTTTTTTATTCATCCACGTTGTTAATTATATATTTTTTAATAATTTATCTTCCAAACGTTTTCTATACATATCTATACGTGAAATTGTAAAAACAAATTTCTTCAGAAAGGACAAACATGGACAATGGAGATGTTGCTGTAGACTTTTATCATCGTTATAAGGTTTGTGCATGACTTGTTTTATTTTTATTTTTGCTTTATGAAAAAAGTGCCTACTTTTCAGCATTTTTTGGTCATTTGAAACGTGATTTAATTGTGAAATATCATCTTAAAAAAATAGGGACATATCTGAATAATCAAGCTTTAAGTTAATATTTATTTTTCTTATTTCTTATAGTAACTACTTATATAAATTTAAATTGACAAAAATGAGCAGGAAGACATCAAACTAATAAAGGAAATGAATATGGATAGTTTCAGATTTTCTCTATCCTGGTCAAGAATATTACCAAGTAAGTAAAAATTTGGATTTTTTTTTCCTACTATCATTTTGGAAGCTATGACACATACAGTTGTCGTTTTTTTTTTCAACCTTTTTCCAAAAAACTTTTTTTACCGTTTTCAATTTTAAATTTTCAGGTGGAAAACTAAGTGATGGAGTAAATAAAGAAGGGGTTCAATTCTACAAGAAACTTATTGATGAACTTATCAAGAATGGTCAGAATCATATGCTTAAATCGTTATTAATAACGCCATGCATCTACGAATTTACACATCAACTCTTTAATTTAAAGTGAATTGCTAAGTTTTGTGTTTGAAATGTTTCTCATCACACTATATATTTAAACATGCATGCAGGTATAAAACCTTTTGTAACAATCTATCATTGGGATATCCCTCAAGCTCTTGATGATGAGTATGGTAGCTTTCTAAGTCCTCGAATCATGTAAGTTAAAAGCTTAGATTCATACATGATATGTATAATTTTAAAATATTGCTCTTTTGACATTTTTTGTTGTGTTGTTTCATCCAGAGATGATTTTAGAAACTATGCCAGATTCTGTTTTCAAGAATTTGGAGACAAGGTCAGTATGTGGACAACGTTCAATGAGCCATTTGTTTATAGCGTTTCGGGTTATGACGCGGGAAATAAGGCAATGGGTCGATGTTCAAAGTGGGTAAACAGTTTGTGTATAGCCGGTGATTCGGGCACAGAGCCTTATTTAGTATCTCACCACCTTCTTCTTGCTCACGCTGCTGCCGTTGAAGAGTTCAGGAAATGTGACAAGGTAAATAAGATATGACTATGTCTTCCTAAAATACTTGCTTTTAAATTTTATTAGTTTTCAACATAAAAAAAAAAGGATTGGTTCATTTCATTAAAACTATCAAAAAGGATTTGAACACAACAAAAAAACTAACATTTTGATTTATTGTATTTGTGAAACAGATTTCAAAAGATACCAAGATAGGCATAGTGTTGTCTCCTTATTGGTTCGAGCCATATGACATTGCTTCTAATGCTGATAAAGAAGCAGTTGAACGAGCTCTTGTTTTCAATATTGGTTGGTAAGTTGTCATCTATGTAATCCAAGTCGAAACAAAACAAATGATTTTCTAATCTTGTTTATCTTACAACTTTATCTAGGCATCTCAGCCCTTTAGTCTTTGGAGACTATCCCAAAACGATGAAGACAAACGCTGGAAATAGATTGCCTTCTTTCACCAAAGAGCAATCTATGATGGTAAAAAATTCATTTGATTTTATCGGAATAAATTACTATACTGCACGGTTTGTCGCTCATGATCTTCAAGTCGATCTTTCACGGCCTCGTTTCACAACTGACCAACACCTTCAATACAAATGTAAGTACCCATAAACAGATTTGGTAACTTTTATTTGGCTTTTTAGTTTTCTTATTAAAATATTCATGAACCTACAACTAACGACTTTACATTTTATTACTTTTTTATTAGTGACAAATCGTAGCGGTGATTACGTCTCATCAGAATCGGTACGAACCTTAATATCGCACAACTTTATTTTAAAGTTTGTATCTTGAACAACGCTTAAATATAACCATTTTTTCTTCGATTTTCCTTCAATTTCAGGATGGAACCAAAATTCTCTGGTCATATCCGGAAGGCTTACGAAAGATTCTTAATTATATTAAAAATAAATATAATAATCCAACAATTTACATAACTGAAAACGGTAAGAACGTTAGAAACATAATCTTGTACATTTCAACAACTAAATATCAATTATTATTCATATATTCTTCTTGTTCAAAAAAAGTAACCACGTGAAAATGTGTAGGTTTTGATGACTACGAAAATGGAATAGTGACACGTGAAGAGATATTAGAAGACACAAAGAGAATAGAGTACCACCAAAAACATCTTCAAGAACTCCAGAAAGCGATCACGTAAGATGATTTCACATATATATATATATATATATATATGAATAAAAACTGATTAGTATATAATTAATTAATAAAATCTTGGGATCACAAATTAATTAATCTTATGAATACAAATATACAGTGAGGATGGGTGTGACGTGAAAGGCTATTTCACATGGTCGTTGTTGGATAATTTTGAATGGGAACATGGATATGCAGTGAGATTCGGATTGTACTACGTTGACTATTCAGATGATCTAAAAAGACATGCTAAAAATTCAGCCAAATGGTTCAAGCATTTTCTTCAGAGACTCGAAAATCCAATGTCGTCGATGGTTCTGTTTAAGAGTGTCAAGAATTGGTGGTCTGCATTACAGATGATATAAGCTCGTTTGCTGGGGAAACTAATTGCAGTTTTGAGAAGTAACTAATTCTTTATTTATTTGTTTGATAAACTTATTGGGATAAGAATATGTTAATATTGATGTATACCATATACAGTATATTTGTAGAAAAGAACATGTTAATATTGTGATAAAAATATGTTTATTATTGATGATGATATGTCAGAAACCATCATGTTTTCTTGTAGTTCATATTCAACCTGACTTCCATATTAACCCAACATAAGCCAATATTTCACCAATGCCATCACTGTGTTCACCCAAAATCGAAGGAGAGATCAGATGGTAGATGAAAAGGGGTCTACGATTCCTATTTAACCTTCTTCAGGGACGGTTTAGTCTATCGATTCACTCCTTTTCGAATGTAATACTCTACGACTGGTCCTTCTCTTTGTTTATTGATAATTCTCTATATTTCTCCCTCGTTATGACAGCTAGATTCCGAAAACAAAATGAATCTAATACCCTAGCTTTCTATTTATATTTTTCCCCTTTTACTTGCTCCCCTAGCCTAGCAATCATTTTTTATTGTGTGCTGACTTAAATGATTTTTCTCTTTCTCGGTTTTTCGCAGTAACTCTCTTTCTTTCCCCTCTTATTCCTTGGCCGCGAATCTTGCGAATTTGCTTTTCTTATCCACGTATTCTCTGTCCCTCAGCTCACTTCCTTTTTCTTCACTCGTACAAACTTTAGTTTCTTTTTTCCGCATGTCCGTCTCATGTGGGTTTCTTTTTCCAGTACGCAACTTCCTTACTGCTTTTTTCCTTGCCAGGATAGTCCTGCTTATGACCGCAACTTTCATTTTTCCAGGTGATTTTCTATTATGCGGCTGTCCCCTTTTTATGCTTTCCTTTTTCTCACCCATCCCGTGTTTACATTTT
Source organism: Turritis glabra (assembly GCA_900406565.1). NCBI lineage: Eukaryota > Viridiplantae > Streptophyta > Magnoliopsida > Brassicales > Brassicaceae > Turritis > Turritis glabra. The sequence goes on along the minus strand of OVBN01000001.1, from coordinate 5,892,603 downwards.
CCATGTTTTTGTTTTGGTGCAGTTTTATCCTTCACGGGCCTGTTTAGTCCACATAAGCATTTTTCAGATTCTGGAGGCCCTGTTTCATGACATAGGCTATAAAAATCATTGTTCGTTTGCTGATTTAGAATATTTTCAGTCGATCGATTACTATCAACGAATTTATATGTGCCTTCAGCCTATCAGAACTGATCATAATATTGACTATTCTATTCGACAACCTTGCATGGAAAGTGGGAGACTTGTGCACCTTTGATTATTTAATATTGACTAACTAGTTTATTATATTTGACGACTGTGTATTTGCATCATTAGCGCTACTAATAATTGCAAAACATATATTATTGTAGTTTTTAGAGGCCCCTAATAAACCATATGACATAGAATTTTTCTGTATCTATATATTGCCATCAACATTTAACCATTAAAACCATATAAAAAATTTGACTGAGACTTAGCTAATTTTGATTAAGTCTCCAAGTCCTTGGATAACACAAGAGTATTATTATGGCAAAAAAATAATAGAAATCAAGAATATGGGATTTGAAAAAAAACTCTTAGTAATCAGTCAGAAATAAAAATAAAATAGAAAACGTTTAGACAGTTTTATCACTGTGATTAAAACACTATGAGACACGTGAATTTTTTTCCGTAACAATTACTTTTCTATGTGATCATCCAATTTACCAAATGAATTTTTATTTTCATCAGATAAATGTTCGGGAGTTTAAGTGGCATTGCCACCTCTACAAAAATTCACAATTTTTTGTAGGCCCCACATCCGCTCTCGGTCTGTGGGCCCACCTTTAGCCTGACGGTCGGTACGCTACGTCCGGGAGCCTTTAAAGACTTGTTTACCGACCCTACAAATCACTACGTGATTTTTCTCCGTGTTTTGTTCTCACTCACACGGTTCCGACAATCACTTCCCGGAAGGTCACCCATCCTGAAATTGCTTCAGCACAAGCACGCTTAAATGTGGAGTTCTCTCAGGACAGTTGACCGAAAAGATAAGTGCACTTTGGTGACATAGGTGGCCAAATCAATTCTTTTAAACCTCTCCGCATGCACCACTATATTTTCTGAAACCGGGATGTTACAATTTTCTACAACTCCTCTGAATCGTTATAGATTTTCTCCTCATTTCAATTTTGGCGTTGCTTCTTCTGCTTATCAGGTTCGTTATTTACTTATAACATTACGTTTCACTAAGTGTAACTCAATTTCAGACTCAACTTAGGGTCATGTTTCGATAACCTTTTTAAATAAATTTAGTTAGTTTAAAACTACATTATTATGTATATATAGTTACACGTTTCTTTTTTCTCGTTTTATTTTTTTGCATCATAGATTACATATTTTATAAATTAGTTAAAGCCGTATTGAATTCATAGATTACATAGTTTATGAATTAGTTAAAGCCGTATTGAATTACATGTACGTTAATGCAGTCTGAAGGTGCAGTAAAGGAAGGAGGGAGGGTCCAAGCATATGGGACAGTTTCACACATGCATTCCACATTCTAATTTATCCACATTGTTAACTTTTTCGATTAATTTATCTTAGAAAAGGTTTCTATATATGTACAAGATCAATTATAAATAGTAAGTATAATGGTAACATTTTTGCAGAAAGGACGAACATGGACAATGGGGATGTTGATGTAGATTTTTTTCATCGTTATAAGGTTTGTGCATGACCTTATATTTAATACAAATATACAAGTGGCTATTTATCAGCATTTTTGGCCATTTGCAACTTGATTTAATTTAAATATATCTTCTAAAGAAATAATATGGGGAAATCTTAAAATCTTAACAGATTTTCTCTATCCTGGTCAAGAATATTACCAAGTAAATTTTGGATTTATTATTATTATTCTTTTCATATGGAACTATTATTCTTAGATATCCCACTATCATTTTAGAAGCTATAACCCTTTTTTTTCAACTTTTTTTCTTTTACCGTTATGAGTTTTTAATTTTCAGGTGGCAAACTAATTAAGTGATGGAGTATATAAAGAAGGGGTTCAATTCTACAAGAATCTTATTGATGAACTTATCGAGAATGATAAAAATCATATAAATCGTTAATTATAACGCCATCTACGAATTTACACATCAAATCTTTAATTTAAAGTGGATAGTTAAGTTTTGTGTTTGAAATGTTTCTCATCACCCTATAGCTCGCTCCCCTCTCTCGAAAGCCGAACTGGCGCCTTCTTTTGATAACCTTTTGTAACAATCTATCATTGAGATATCCCTTAAGCTCTTGATGATGAGTATGGTAGTTTTTTAAGTCCTTGAATCATGTAAGTTGGTGAAAAAAAAAAAAAAAAAAAAAAAAAAAAAAAGAATCATGTAAGTTTAAAGCTTAGATCCATATATGATATCATGGCCGCCTTGACCTAAAGCAAGTAAAATCCTTGCTTAAGGCATCAAAAAATATATATATATATATATATATATATTAGTATATACTAGTATATATATAAGTAAAGGGCATGAATTTTCGTAAATGTACCGTAGTCCAATAGTTAATTCCGTTATGCAAATCTACTTGGCCATATGTTCGATTCTCAAATCTGATATTTTGCGATTTTTTTCTTTAAATGGGCTTAAAGACTTTTTTGCTTTAGACATCAAAATCTATTGGCCCGATCCTGCAATACGATGTATAAGTTTAAAAAATTGTTCTTTTGACATTTTTGTTGTTGTGATTCCATACAGAGATGATTTTCGAAACTATGCTAGATTTTGTTTCCAAGAATTTGGAGACAAGGTCAGTATGAGGACAACGTTTATAGCGTTTCGGGTTATGATGCGGGCAATAAGGCAATAGGTCGATGTTCCAAATAGGTAACAGTTTGTGTATAGCCGGTGATTCGGGCACGAAGCCATATTTAGTCTCTCACCACCTTTTTCTTGCTCATGCTGCTGCTGTTGAAGAATTCAGGAAATGTGACAAGATTTATAAGATTATCTCTTTCTAGACTAGTTGTTTTTCAATTTCATAATTTTTCAACTCAATAAAAAGAGCGGATTGGTTCATGTCACTTAATCTACAAAAAAAAAGATTCGAACGCAAAATAAATAACATATATTGATTGATTGAATTTTTGAAATAGATTTCAAAAGATGCCAAGATAGGCATAGTGTTGTCTCCTTATTGGTTCGAGCCATATGGCATTGCTTCTAATGCTGATAAAGAAGCAGTTGAACGAGCTCTTTCTTTCAATACTGGTTGGTAAGTTGTCATTGGTTTAACAGTTTTCAATTTATTAATTCGTTATCCATATTCGAAAAGACAAACAAATGGTTACCTAATCTTGTTTATCTTACAATTTTATATAGGCATCTCAGCCCTCTAGTCTTTGGATAGTCTCCAAAGACGATGAAAACAAATTCTGGAAATAGATAGTCTTATTTCACCAAAGAACAATCTATGATGATAAAAAATTCATTTGATTTTATTGGATCAAATTACTATACTGCACGATTTGTTTCTCACGATCTTCACGTCGATCTTTTACGCCCCGTTTTACGACCGACCAACACCTCCAGTACAAACGTAAGTTACCCCTAACATATGTACGCAACTTTTATTTGGTAATCAAATTTTCTTGTCAAGAAAATAGTCAAAATACTAATGAACCTACATACTAATGAACTTGCAGTGACAAATCGTAACGGCAAGTACATATCATCAGAATCGGTACGAACTTTAGTAATGCACATATCATTTCTCCAACATTGTTATCAATTTTGCTTCTGATTTCACGAATTAGCAAATCCTCGAGCCTAGTTTTCGTGTATGGAACAGGACTTTTTTAATGAGATAAGAGAATAAAGACATTACGAGTAAGGGTTTGGTAGGCTAGTGTTTAGCTAATTCGATCCATTTTGAGAAGAAGGGTATTCCTAAAGGCAATAGACTAAAGACTGACTCCAAACTCACGGAGAATATAACTTAGGCCTGAACTTTGAGCAAATAAGAAAAAAGACATTACGTGTTAAGCATATGAATACTAACGTGAAAATAGCAAGAGGGTGCTGAGTGCCATGTAAGTGTCAAATATGGCTTGTTTTTGTTGGAATCTCACCTATAGAAGAAAAAGAAAACATAAATAGAAGAAGAGTTTTACAAGAAGGAATCGTAAGTTTCTTCTGTACTTGAAATAAAGCGCACTTGACTAAATTACTAAGCATGTGAAATTAGCAGAGGAGTATAATGAAATTAGTCAATTTACCCATTATCTTTTTAGTTAATTAGCAATTTAGCATTTCATTAGTTTTCCTTTTTTTTTTCTGGTTTAAGAAACGTTCTTAGAAGAATTTTAACTATATGTATGTAAGCTCTTCAGAGCAAACGATCTAACAAGAGTTTTGACTATACGTATGTAAGCTCTTCAGTACAATAAGAGTTTTTATTAAATCTTACCTTCTATTTTACCATTTTATTTCTCTTTTCAGAACAATTTAGCGTTCTTCGTTTATCTATCATAAATTCCAACAGTCTTCTTCTATAGGAAACTATCACGCGGTGGGATTTGAGAAAAAAAGAAAGAAGATAAAAGTAGTGTGCTTCATGGGATCTCGATAGGTGACTAAAAAGAGGCCAAAATGCAAACCGTATTACATTTACATTCCCAGATATTTTTATCATAAAAAAACTATTTTATGATTTGTGATGTCCCTATATCACCACTCAAATCCAAATCCACATAATGACATAATGCATATTGTTGAAAAAATTAACATAAATTTTATTATATTGTAAGTAAATTAATATCTACATATGATGTTAAAAACAAAAAATCTACATATTTTTTTTTTTTGTCAAAACTAAATATATGTGATCAATATATTGCTAAGTGAAAAAGTTTAACAATGTTCTCTATCATCTTCTCTTTAGTATACAAATATAAGTATATGAATATCTTAAATAAATTACAAGTAATTAACTGTAGTATATTGTAATTAAAACGAGATAGATAAACGAACCTGATTGGATGATATTTAAGATTGGATGATATTTAATAAGATTCTATTTAGTTTTCTTATGACGCACCTGATTGGATGATATTTAATAAGATTCTATTTTTTCTTCTTGTTTAGTATCTAAGATTTCTAGTGCAACCAAGTAAAATTGTTGTGGTTTTGGAGAAATAAAACAAATTGTATAAAAGATCAAGCTGAAAGTTTTACTATACAACAAAGCTCATCAAAAAATAATTCCATCTATTATGCTGGAAAATTAAACTAAAAGAAAGAAAAAAAGAGAGGAAAATGTTCATCTACTAAATTGGAGAGAAATAAATATATTTTGAAAATATTATTCTAATGTCCACATCCCATTCAACAGTTTTCAATTTTTCATTGATCTTAGTTTCATTTATTTCTTGTAATTAATTTTTAAAATGCGTGTTTTTGTTAAACAGTTTTAACATGTGTCTCGTCACAATCACATTTAACGAATTAATCTAACATTATGAACGAAAATAATTTTAATATTTACGTACTGTAGCCTTAAGAAAATAATACAAAGAAATTTTCCCTAAAACCGCAGTAGAACAGTGAAAATATTAAATGATCAAACAATTCAATAATCTTGAATAATCAATTCTTTTTTGCAATAACAGAGATCATACATTTTAACAAAAAAAAGGTAAGATAATACAAGAACATGCTACATCATATGTTGTCGGCCGGGAATCTAGGGTTTCATAAGAAATAAATGAAAGATACTATTAGTTTTTCAAAAAGTATTTGAATCATTAATAACCAATTTTGAAAATACAGTCAAATTTGAACATCGTATTAATTTATTATTTAAGAGTGATGTTTTTCTATATGATTTTATATAGGTGCATATTTTTGGACATAAACCGTTTCAACATGACATGTTAGAACATCTCCATTCAAAAGATACTCACTAAAATTCTTAAACAAGAAATATATTAATATTTTAATATAAATTAATTATATAATTAAATTTTATTTAAAAGAAAAAATTGAACAACTCTATAAAAAACAAATGTCCTAAGAGTTTTTATGGGTATCCTAAACAAAAACTCTTTTTCATTTTTTCTTCCCATTTTTTTTTTAATAGAGTATCTACATTAAAACCTCTTAATCGAGGTACTCTTACGATTACGGTTTTAGATGCAAAAAAATATAAAAACAGGTTTTTTTGGCGTAGTCTATTGTGGTTTGTATTTTGCGGCTTCGACGAGATAAACATATGTAGATAGTAAATCGATCCGAAAATATGATATTTTTAATTTAAAATATTCATTTTTTAGTTTTAAATATAGATTTTTTGAATTTTTATATCCAATTTACTAAGTATATAATATTGATTTTTTTGGAAATTAACTAGAACCTATCATAATTTTCTACTCTTTTAAATAAGTGAACAAAAAAAATATTGAAATTTAAAGAGCTTTCCCACCCGCAAAACCGCGGTCATAAGACATGGCAGGTTAGGGTTAGTGGTTTTACGATGGCGGACGGCAAAAAATCTTAGACTATTAAAAGGGTTTTTGGTTTTTTTTTGGAAACAACAGTTGTTCATGTTTTTAAATACTGTACATGAGATCTAATTATATTATATTAATTATTATTATTATTCATTTTTATAGTTTAGAAACCATAGAAAAAATAATAATAAATAAAAAATTATGTGCATTATCTAATTTTTTTTGTAGATGAAGTAAAACAAAAATTGATTTGAAAATTTATTATATATATAATTATGTGAGAAAAAAATGGGATCACAAGTAAGAGAGATAGACAGACAGCATAGCCTTTGCAGGGGAGATGGTCTGTGAGAAAGGGAGAGAAATGGAATATACATATATTGATGAAAAAAAATTGATTTCATGTTTTCCCTAGTAAAAATTGGATGATGCCATAATACATGTTAAAATTTTCTATTTTTATAAGATAAATAATAAATTCAAAGAAAAACAATTGTTAACTACACTACACTGAATGCATGATCACACATGCCAAATATTTATTTTATATTTTTTTATTTTTTTAATTGATCAAGATATTATAATATTAGGATAAAATTAAAATTTTATCAAAAAACTGAATTGAAAATCTAAAATGACAACTATTAAAAAACAAAAATTAAGTTATAAAAGGACAACTAAACTAAAATAGAGATAATATTTTATTCTACTCGATGACCGTGCATGGAAAATGGGAGACTTGATCCAACAATCACCATAATCATATATGATTATTTAATATTGAGTGATTTTTTTTTTTTTTAATTGACTAATTACTTTATTCTATTCGACGACCGTGCATATGCATTAGCTTTAATTATGGCACATGTGAAACTAAGAAATGGGTTGATCTTTGGCTGAATTCAGTTGAAAAAAAAAAAGACAAAATGAACTGAATTGCTGACTTTTTCAAAAAAAAAAAGAAACTGAATTACTGAATTTTATTTTCTTCCTCGATGTCTGAATTATATATATATATATATATATATATGATCATTTCATATTTATAATTTTTGTATTTTTACTAAAGAGTGATTAAATTATGTTATAATTAATATAATTATGTTAATTATAATATTTTCTATAACTAATTTCAAAATATAATAAAGATAGGAAATTTTTTACAATTAGTTATAATTAAATGAAAATACGATTAGTTATCAGTAAAAGATTTAAACTTAAGGTAATAATAAAATATTATATATGTTTTCATATGAAAATATTAAGATTATTAAAATAACGAAAGATATTATTAATCTTTGGGCACACCTGAAAAGATTCAACCATCCATAATTCGTCTAAAACATATTAAAAAAGAAAAACAAAATTCAAACATAAGATCATTAAGAAATAAACTTTGCTCATCTATAATGCATCCTAAAAATATATTGAAAAGCAAAAAAGAATAACGAATATTATGGCACTCGTACAAAGCTTTATCAAACATTTTACTTTTATGTTTTTATATGAGACATACCATTAATATACTATTAATATTTTAAATCAAAATTTCGTAAGTTCTTTATTAGTTCACAATGTAACTATAGAAAAATATTGGTCGGAATGATTTAGTTAATTAGTGTGAGAATTCTAAATAAATTTTTGTTTTGTGTAAGAAGTTCTATATGTACAAAAGAGCTCAAAGAAGAATAATTTAATTTTACTAGCGAAAACTTATTATTATTAATATTAATTTTAAAATAGAAAAACTTAACAAAGTTTCATTTACTTAAATAAATGAAGAAACAAATGTATCATATAATATAAGAAAACCTACAATTAATTAACCCAATTACTGATAATCCATATATGGTGAGGGCAATTGACCTAATAATGATGAAAAATATAAGAGAGGGCACACATTTTCGGAAGACAAAAAGAGAAAGAAAAGGTGATATGATGATCTTGTGTAAGGGAAGAGAATTCTTGTTCGATCAAATGTAAAAAGAATATCATTTATTTTACTCATGCATGTGACATTTTTTACATATAGTCATTCCAAAAATTATCTCTTAAATGTATTGTCTTTGCAATCTACCTAATTCAGTTTAGGTTTGTTATATTAATTATCTTTGAGTTAAATTAATTATTTTTGGAAATAATACATTTATTTTGTTTTTCCAAATTCAGGAGAAACATATCTGTGGATTAAGCTTTAAAAAAAACATACATTTGAAGACAAGACTTTGTTTTGTTTAGTGACTTAGAAACAGAACGCTATTTATGATATTCATTATTTTTATCTCTTAATAAGCGAACTAATATATATATATATATGAATCTATTAGTGTTTTAGTTTAATTAGATATTAGTTACCGATCTTATTTTTATTGTTATATATTTTTCATTCTACTACTTTTTATTTTTCTTCAACGCTTCAAACAATTATAAACTTTTTTGGCCAAAAAAAACAATTATAAACTTCAAGAATATTGTTTTGTAATTATAAAAAAAAAAGACTATTGTTTTGTTTACGGATATCTCTTACACGTTTTCTAATTTGAGCGACCGAGACCTTTCGAAACACACAACAATATTGGTGAGTCTTCGAAAATGATATATTCTTCTTAATTGATGTTGTGTGTATGTTAAATAAAATATTTCAAAATACTTGTTTTGTGTTTAGTTACAGACTTAACGCGATATGTTGTAATTTGTCTTATCTTATAAAAGCGTCAATACAAGATGGGAATAACCGTTTGAATCATTCCAGTCTAAAAGTTTCTTTAGTCATTCCAATTAATAAAACAAAAGTCATTAAAAGGCAACCGGTTCCGTCAAGATATGATTATTTTATAATCAACAAAAAATACTCTTAAGATGACAGGGTACGCGTGTGCCCTATCTACCTCTCTCTATATAAGAGGTAATAGATGCCTTAACATTTCTCACAATCCTCTAAATATCATTAGTCTCAAATAAGAGTACAATCTAAAAGTTTGTTTTAACTAATTAATTAACGTCCAAGAAAATGGCAATTAAGCTAATTGCACTGGTAATCACACTATGTGTAGTATCATGGGATGCTGCAGAGGGAAGATCTTTTAGATTTTCTACGACTCCTCTAAATCGTTATAGCTTTCCTCCTCATTTTAATTTTGGCGTTGCTTCTTCTGCTTATCAGGTTCGTTTGTAATGTACTCTTGTTGCTAATTATAACATCGAGTTCACAACTGTAACTCAATTTCGGAGTTTTTTAAGGGTCATGTTTTGATAACCCTTTTATTTTTTTTCTCTCGATAACCCTTTACAAATTAATTTAATTAGCTTTTGAAAGTAACAGGGACAACATTTTTCTTTTTTTTTTCTTTTTCTTTCTTGCATCACAGAATTTATAGTTTAGACTTTAGTTAAAACCGTATTGAATTATATGTACGTGCATGGATGCCATGCAGTATGAAGGTGCAGTAGAAGAAGGAGGGAGAAGTACGAGCATATGGGACAATTTCACACATGCATTCCCAGGTTCACTTTTTACTTCATTCAAGTTGTTAATTTTTTTCTATTATTATATCTTCGAAAAATTTCTATATATGTACGAGATCAATTATAAATTGTAACAGGTTAACATTTTTGCAGAAAGGACGAACATGGACAATGGAGATGTTGCTGTTGACTTTTATCATCGTTATAAGGTCTGTGCATGCCCTTTTTTATTTTATTTTATTTTTGCTATGTAAGTGACTATTTTTCAGCATTTGTTGTCATTTGCAACTTGATTTAATCGTAAAATATCATCTTGGACATATCTGAATAATCAAGCTTTAAATTAATATTTGTTTTTCTAATTTTGTTTTTTTTCTCAATGCGACAACTTATATTAATGTAAATGGAAAAATTGTGTAGGACGACATCAAACTAATAAAGGAAATGAATATGGATAGTTTCAGATTTTCTCTGTCCTGGTCAAGAATATTACCAAGTAAGTACAATTTTATATTTAGGTATACCTTTTTAGAATGAACTGATACAGTATTCTTAAATCTCCTATTGTAATTGTAGAAATGGATTATTGTTAATTTTGCTATTTTGTCACCCAAATCTTTTGGATTTGTCATTTTGTTTCGAATATTTTAGATTTGTCATTTTTATCACTTTAAAAGCTATATACTTGTGATTTTTTTTTAAAATACATATTTAATAACAAACATTAAACCCTAAAAAATAAAACTAAAAAATCCAAACATAATGTGTAAAACTGTGTTTTTAAATATAAAAAATAACAAATTTAAAATATTAAAGGCAAAATGGCAAAATACCACAAATACCACAAATAGACTTTTTCTAATTGATTCTTGTAGAATCTATAACACCATTGCTTTTTAACCTTTTTCTAATAAGAATTTGCTTTTTACCTTTTCGAATTTTTAATTTTCAGGTGGAAAACTAAGTGATGGGGTCAATAAAGAAGGGGTTCAATTCTACAAGAATCTTATCGATGAACTTATCGAAAACGGTCAGAATCATATGCTTAATTAGTTAATTATAATGCCATCAACTATCTGATTTAAATTTAACGTGAATAATTAAGTTTTGTGTTTAATGCTTTCTCATCACACTATATTTACACATACATGCAGGTATAAAACCTTTTGTAACAATTTATCATTGGGATATCCCTCAAGCTCTTGATGATGAGTATGGTAGCTTTTTAAGTCCTCGAATCATGTAAGTTAAAAGCTAAATCCATGCATGACATGCATACCATGTATACGTTTATAAAGTTGTTATTTTGACAGATTTTTTGTTGTGTGTTTTCATACAGAGATGATTTTCGAAACTATGCCAGATTTTGTTTTCAAGAGTTTGGAGACAAAGTCAATATGTGGACAACATTCAACGAGCCATATGTTTATAGCGTTTCGGGTTATGACGCGGGAAATAAGGCAATGGGTCGATGTTCAAAATGGGTAAACAGTTTGTGTATAGCCGGTGATTCGGGCACAGAGCCTTATTTAGTCTCTCACCATCTTCTTCTTGCTCACGCTGCTGCCGTTGAAGAGTTCAGGAAATGTGACAAGGTACATAAAATAAGACTATTTTTCTTCTAATAGCTATTTTCCAATTTCATGACCTTTCATCTCAAAAAATAAGTAGATTGGTTCATGTTACTTAATTTATAAAAATAGGATTTGACCGCAAACGAAATAACATTTTTATTGATTGTATTTATTGAACAGATTTCAAAAGATGCTAAGATAGGCATAGTGTTGTCTCCTTATTGGTTTGAGCCATATGACATTGCTTCCAGTGCTGATAAAGAAGCAGTTGAAAGAGCTCTTGCTTTCAATACTGGTTGGTAAGTTGTCATCTATTTGATCCATTTCGTGCATATTAATAAATATTTATTTTAAATCGGAAAAAAACTCTAATCTTGTTTATCTTACAACTATATTTAGGCATCTCAGCCCTTTAGTATTTGGAGACTATCCAGAGTCGATTAAGACAAATGCTGGAAATAGATTGCCATCTTTCACCAAAGAGCAATCTATGATGGTTAAAAATTCATTTGATTTCATCGGAATAAATTACTACACCGCACGGTTCGTCGCTCACGATCTTCACGTCGATCTTTCTCGGCCTCGCTTCACGACCGATCAACACCTCCAATACAAATGTAAGTACCCATAACAGAATTATGCAACTTTTATATGGCTTTCTAGTTTTCTTATTAAGATCATACTAATGAACCTACAACTAATGACATTACATATATCACTTTTTTGTTAGTGACAAATAGTAGCGGCGACAACATCTCATCAGAATCGGTATGAATTTTAGTTTCGTGGAAATTATTCCTCCAACTTTATTTTGAATTTAGTATGTTGAACAATGCTCAAGTATAACCATTTTTTCTTCTTATTTTCCTTCATTTTCAGGATGGAACCAAAATTCTGTGGTCATATCCACAAGGCTTACGAAAGATTCTTAATTATATCAAAAATAGATACAACAATCCAACTATTTACATAACTGAAAACGGTAAGGCTGATTACAAACATAATCTTGAACATTTCAAAAATGGCTAACTAATTATCAATAATTATTTACCCGTTCTCTTTGTTTAATATTTGTAACCACATATAAATGTATAGGGTTCGATGACTACGAGAATGGAATAGTGACACGTGAAGAGATACTACAAGACACAAAGAGAATAGAGTACCACCAAAAACATCTTCAAGAACTCCAGAAAGCAATCACGTAAGTAAATTTCACTATATATGAATAAAAACTGATTAGTATATGATTAATTAATAAAGTCCTGGAAATAAAATAATTAATTTTATGTATACAAATATGTAGTGAGGATGGGTGTGACGTGAAAGGCTATTTCACCTGGTCGTTGTTGGATAATTTTGAATGGGAACATGGATATGCAGTGAGGTTCGGTCTGTACTACGTCGACTATTCAGATGGTTTAAAAAGACATGCTAAAAGCTCAGCCATATGGTTCAAGCATTTTCTTCAGAGATCCGGAAAGCCATTGCCGTTGGATCTGTTTAAGAGTGTCAAAAATTGGTGGTCTGCATTACAGATGACCTAAGCTCGTTTGGTGGGGAAATTAATTTCAATTATGAGAACTGTGATTTATTTATTTTTTTGATAAATTTATTGGATAAGAATATGTTAATATTGAGATATGCCATATATAATTGTGTATTGTTAAGTATCCTTTTATCGTTCTTTTGACCTAATTCTTGTATTATATATAGTTTGTTCTTTTCATGAATAAAAGATCATTAATTCCTTTTAAATCTAACTTAAGAGTCATAAGGTATATTATTCGATTCTTGTTTTTCCAAGAGTGTAACATATTGTGCCATGTACTGAAATAATATAAAAAATTATTTTGATTTACTGAGTTTTGTTACCCGCAAATAAAGTGTATATATATAAGCTTCTATGCAAACTGCATCATAAATATAAAAAAACAAATAATTTTATTCAAAATCACGTAAATTATCTCTCTCTTTAAATATTTAGGTCTATCTGGCCTTAATTTATTTGATAAAAGTTTCATGACATTTATTTCCGTCTTTGACAAGCTCCTGGCAGCAAGCATTTATATCCATTGCATATTTTGGATTGATATTGACAAAACATTGATCCCATAATGTTTTTTGTTCACTTACTTCTTCAGCAAATGTTGGGACGACGTAATCACTTATCACAACTAGAACAACAACAAAACACTATAGCCTTTATTTTGGTTATTTTTTCCCATATCTTTGTGACTAGAGGATTTTATTAGCTAAATCGTCTTAGGTGAGAGATCCAAAAAAAAATCTTTTTTTTTGAGAGATAAAAATATTTTTGTAGTTTATAAAGTTTTGAATAAAAAATGCTAACTTTATAGATATGAATGGTACTTCAATCAAAGGAAACATTTATTGTAATGCACTAATTACTTTCTTAACGTTCTTATTGTTTATGAACTAATGACTACTTTTAGCTGTTTCGAAACGTTGGTTTACTGATACAACATACATATATTAACTGAGATTTAAAGATTATTCTTAAGAAACCATATTCTCATATGAAGATGTAAAGTTTGTTTGATTTTAACCATCTTTCAAAAAAAAAAATGTTTGGTTTTATTAAGTAATTACTGTAAATAAAACGTGTTAATCGATGCAACTAATACCAAGATAATATAAAATGTTGGAAAAGTTGCTTAGACCGAGAAAGGGTCAATACAACTAATTTGAAAACCCTGAAAACCTATGTTTATTTTTATAATTTTCTTTTTGAAGAAGCCTATGTTTATTTGTTACATATAATATATGCTAAGTTCAAGTACAATTTGAGTGTGAATGGTAACTCAATTAAAGGGAGAAAGAGTGAGAGACTGGTAATTTTTTCACATAAGGGCCCACAAGAATAAATATTTATGATTTAATTAAGTTTTCGTTTTTTTTCCGGGAGAGAAATATTTTTGATACAAGAAAAAAATGATTTTTAAATAAAAATATCATATTTGGGGGAATGGTAAGATATTAATGGTACTGCAATTAAAGGAAACATTTATTGTAATACACTAATTAATTTTAACGTTTTTATTGTTTATTAATAAATGCGATGCATGATTGGTCAAAATAAGCGAAAAGTCATTTTTCAAACAGATTCCTCAGATTTGGTGAAGATGGTGTCATCCCCAAAAGATTGGCCAGCATTCACAACCTATTTGAAAGCGATTCAAAGTGATTGGATGAGTTTTCTTATTTTTTTTTACTTTTGGTTCTTCGAAGTGCGAATAAGAAAGCAGATAAGTTGGCACGAAATGTACGTTCAGAACAACATCTCGTTACCTATATAAACAATATCCTTCAAAATTGGTTTATTTGACCAATCTAAAGAAGTTGTTGAAAAAAAAAAAAAAACTATTAGAAGCGTTTGTTTACTGATATAACATACGTTTACTAACTGAGATTCAAAGATATTTCTCAAGAAAACATTTTTTTTTTATCTCATATGAGTTTCTATATCCAGTACGAGGCAATTTCCTTGTTGCTTTTTTCCTTATCCGGATTATCTCACTGGTCCGGACTGTCGTCTATTTTTCCTCTTATTTTCCTTGGGCGAATTATCTTCACGGGCCCGGTTTAGTTCATAGAGAAGCATGTTTCCGATCCTGGAGGCTCTGTTTTCAAGACGCATGCACGATGTAATTGTAGAATTTATTTTATTTTGATTTTGTCACCTAAAAATGGATTTTGAAAAGGCTTAAGTGCATCATAAATATAATAAAAAGAATTATTCAAAATCACTTCTTTTTTTTTGAATTTAATGTTAAATTATATTCAAAAAAAAAACAAATTAATGCAGACTGTTTTAAAAGATCAATCCAAAAAAAATATTATCCTTACCTTTGCCTTTATGCAAAGCAATCTTGACTGCCCCTTACATATTTTAACTCTTCACCACTCCGTATTGTGCTTAAACAGTTGCGAATGTTTTTGTCAATCAGTTTTACAAGCTTCTCGGTTAGAGTTTCAGTTTTTCGGGTCATTTGGTCCATTTTTACTCTTTTTTTTTCTTGGGCGAATTTATCTTTCAAGTACAGACCAATTCATAGAAGCATGATTCCGATCTTGAAGGCTCTGTTTCAAGATGCATGATGTAGATATCATTGTTAGTTTGTTGATTTAAATAAATATTTTCAGTCGATTAGTATTAAAAAGTTAAGATTAGCCGTCAACCCATCACAACTTATCATAATATTGACTATTCTACTCAGACGACTTTGCTTGGAAAGTGGAAGACTTGTGCCCACAATTATCCTAGTCAAATATCATTAATTAATATTGACTAACATTATATTGTATCATATTTGACGACCTTGTATATTGCAACATGACCGCTGCTAATTAATGCAAAACATATGTGATTCTATTGTTTTGGGGGCGCATAAGAAACGATTTACATGGAACTCATGTGTATCGATTGGCATCAATATTTAACCATTAAAACGAAAAACAAAAATGGCTGAAAGTTACCTTAATTTGGATTAACTCTCCTAGTCGTTCGAAAATACTAAAGAACAATGGCAAGAAAAATAATGGAAATTAAAGATATATGCTATATTGAAAAAATATTCTTACTTACCAATCAAAAATTAAAATCAAATAAAATAACGTGTGGAAAATTTCATCAATATGATTTAAACACCATGAAGTATGAAAATTTCCCTCCTAATAGTTATTTTTTTTATGATATTATTCAATTTATCAAATAAATATTTTACTTCCATTAAATAAGTACTCCCTCCGGTTTTGATTAGTTGTCGTTTTAGACAATTTTCTGTGTTTTATTTTAAGTGTCGTTTTCAATTTTCTATGCAGAAAATAAATAAATTTAATTTATTTGACCAATAGTATTATGCAGGATTTTTTTTATTGGTTGATTTAGTTATCTTTAATGATGATTTTAAAACAGAGATTTTTTAATTTATGTGCAAAAATCTAAAACGACAACTAATCAAAACCAGAGGGAGTATACGATTTTGTTGGGAATAGTTATGCGACTTCCAATGAAAACGCGCCATGCGGATAAAGACAAAATTAGTTCATATACACTATCAAAGTAAGGTTCCTTAGTTTTCACATAAGCGCATCTCCAACCACGATTTACACACCAGCTAAATGGCTTGGAGTATAGTATCCACCAACTACGCACGAAAACAAACCCTATAAACACTTGAGTGCTCTATATGCTCTCTATTGTTAGCAGAAGCATGCAACTACATGCTCAACCATTAAGAATCAAAGGAGTATAGTTTGTTCCCTCCTGACACACTCCGACCAATCCGACCCATAAAGTCTAATTTCGAGGCGAGATCAACTTAAACACCACGAGACGAAGAAGAAAAGAGGGCCAGACAAGATAGAAAATGAGACATATCCATACATACATTTATGGCTTGACTGATTTAATTGTGGTTGAGGTGGGTGTGGGTGCGAGGGTTTATGAAAGCTTATAGATGTAGTTTTAAATGTTATCGACCAATTTATACGACTCGTATAAAAGTTAAAAAGAAATGCATTTGTGAAAAATTTATGACTGTTTGACAGTAATTATGTGGGTGGTTTAACATAACTTATTAAAATACATAGAATATAATTTTTAGAAGAAAAAAAACTAAAAACTATATATTTATAATAAATTTTTTATTTCAAATAAATTATTGAATAACTAATTAAATATATTCATTTTGAGAGGCTTGGAATATTTGTTAATATACACGAAATTTTTTTATGATTTAGAAATATATTTTTTTGTCGTCTATTACATCATCATTAGAGATATTTGATCTAATCATATTATGATGAAATTTAACTATCTGCAGCATATGCAATTACGATGAACGGCTCTCACAAACAATGATTCCACGACGCAGCTCTCCCCGCAACACTCGGATCTACAACTGACGATTTTGCATGTACGACGTTCCCCACGATCCCACGATGGATATGCTCCTTCCGTAACACACGAGACCACGACGAAAACATCTGGATCTCCCAATAAGATTTTCACCATTACTCTGCAAGAAACTACGCTCACTAGGAATCAAACCCCAGACCTGATGTAAAATGTTAATAAATCATTGGTTAACCATTGGACTAAATAAACTTTCACAATTTATAAATATATTTAAGTTTAGTTTATATATATATATATATATATATGACCGTTTTCCATGGGGATGCGACTAACATGTAGTCCGTGTCTCACATGTAAGGAAAAGTTCTTCATCCGTTCGAGAAGTACGTCCCAACCAAACATCCCGGCTAACCTGAATGGCAACGGTCATTTCCTAATGAGAGACTAACCCAATTCGGAAAATAACTCTTTTTTTTTTCTATTCGAATCCTTAATGGTCCATATCATCCAACAGAGAGGTTCACACCCATCCCCCCCACCCTCTTTGTCAGAAGGATTAATTTTCAAACACTAAATGTTATATCGTATCTTACACTGCTTTTGGTTAAGATCTAGAACTAAACCACAATTGTATCTCGTAAACCATGTCTCCATCTGGGTACGTTGATCCTTCTTATTAGAACATCAGAGAACCTTCGAAAAAGTGTATGCTTGAGCTTGTTAATTACTATAGGCCTCAAGTCTGGCAAATGATTGTTCTCCGGTGTATGAGTCTCTCTTCATGCGCTTGCCGGTTATTCACAACAAACAAAGTTTTTCGACACCTCAAGAATAAACAAATCGACTCGAAAGTTTATCCATATATATTTATTATTTTAATGATCTACTTTATTTTTTAATTTTAAATTGTATAATCTGAAAATTCTGGATATAAACCAATACATCTCTCAAAACTCAAACCAACCATCAATAAATTAGCATTTCCAACGAAAATCAAATTCATGTTCTCCTAAATACCTAGGTTTTTTTTGTCTTACACGGATTCAACCATTTCCTTAACTCCACATTAGTTCTACTTTTTATTTAACTTATCAAGTGTGATATCTTGTGTTTTTGATAGTTTTAAAGCTTGTTTTATCTTTAGTTTCTTGCTTAATCTTGGCATTTTAGGATTGTTTTAGATTGCATTTGCATCAAGTTGTTTTTTTTAGGTACATAGAGTGGAACTTGGAGTTTTCGAGGCAAATAGAACAAAAAGGAGATAAAAGAAGGTGATTCAAGCAAAGAGGATCAAGAGTTAAAAGGAGATTGCAAGCAGAAGTGAAGAAAATATGATCAAGAAGAGCAAAGACATGGAATCGACCAACAGGTCGATTGTGAGCTCGATTGCAAGTTGAACAGGCGACGGGCAAGACCTTGACCGACCAAGCAATCAACCGATTGAAGACTGGAGCCACAGGACGCACCAATTGTCACAAGACCGGTAGACGGACGAGACCATAATCGACCTCACGATCGATCGATTTGTTCAAGAGTCTGATCGACATGTTGGTCGATCGTCTGGTCAATTGCAAGGCTTATTGTTTGCAATTTTTTGGGTTTGTCCCGGGTTGACCCGCTTCATTTATGTTTTTCTATAAAACCCCTTAAACCTATTTAGAGGGTTCTTATGCTTTGTTTAGAGATCTAAAAAACTTCTTAAGGTTTCTTTCGAAGATTTTTGTATGAATCTTTGTTCTTTAAGTTCCAATATCAAGTTTATCTTTTAAATCTCTTATCTATTTCCTCTAATCATGATCTCACAAATATCAAATCCATTACTTTGTGCTTTCATGATCATGAGTGAGTAGTCATTTAGAGCTCTTGCGTTTTGGTACATTAGGATGATTTATATGTTGGGTTATGGAGCATAGATTTAGATTGTTTAAGATCCTTGCTTTGTGGTTGTTATTAAATGTTATATCAACTTTGATCATGTTGATTTAGACATTAAGAATTATATGCCCGGAAGGTGTTTGATAAAATTCTCAAACCAAAATTACTAAGTGCTTTTCATTCCTTACTTTTGGAAATTATTGACTAAGGTGATTAGTGGCTAGATAGATTTGTTGTTAATGCTTATTGATCATTTGATTACCTTTGAAAAAAAGTTGATGATTGATCGATTAGTAAAGAGATTAATGTCATAAAAATGAATTAGTCTTTGCTTAAGTGTTATATGGTTTAAGGATCACACTTGTTAGAAATTGTTTTAAGCTCCATAAACCATCTCTTCATCATTTCTAATCGATTGTCTTAATTCGGAAATTCGCCTTTAAATTTTGTTTAGTATCTTTGCTTATTTTCCGCTTTGTTTAATTTCAATTTGTGTTAGTTTTTTGCATGTTGCTTTCTTTTGTTTTCTATCTGTTTTGGTTAAAGTTTGTGTTTTAAATCTAAATCAAAATCATCTTAATTAGTTTAAATTAAGTGAACTTGTGTATTTTTGATGAGTTAATTGATTATTTTTATGGTTCGATCCTAAATATTAAATCGATAAAATCACTAGTAGATATTAATTGACTAAAACCCAGGATCAAAGTGTTATATATTTGTCTATGTGGAATGAACTGATAAATATTTTTAAGATAAAATCGCGTCTTTATTTTCATCCTAATTTTTTTGTTTTTTAGCTATTCGTCATCCTAACAGAAATAAAATATATATTTTTTTTGTTTTCATCCTAACCGAACTACAATTGACCCAATGACCATGTAATCCATGTACGGTCACAGGAAAATAAGTATTAAACTGTTAACAGACTTAAAGAGTGACGTCCTCCTTTACACATCATCTTTACCTTTTCTTTCTCTTTTCTTTTTCCTCTACACATCATCTTTACCAAACTTGTTACCCAATGAATATTTTGGCTTTGATCTGTTCATAGAAATTGATTTATTTCCACGATTCTACTAACAATATTATTTATTTAGTTTCATAAATTTTGGTTTATTTTTTTTAAACGAAACAAAATAATCAAAAAGTGGTTATATGATTCTGAGTGGGTACACGTCCTTCTATTTAGAAATTATAAAATTGAATACTGCGTATTTTAGTTATTAACATTACATGTAAGAAATTGCAAACCTTTTATCAAAAAAAAAAAGTAATAACATGTAATTAGTTTATTTAGAAAGCATAGAATAAATGGCGAATTTCAATAATACCCCTTTTACAGTATTTTTTACAGTACTCTTTTTTAAAAATGACTTTATATGTTGTCTATTTTCAATTATATCCTTTTTATAAGATTTTATAAATATTTTAAAGATTTAATAAAGATTTTAAAAGTTTTATAAAATTTTAAAATATTTTATAAAGATAATTTGGGAGTCCAAAAACCGCCATAGACATCAAAGAACATTTAAAAAAACTAGTATAATTGAAAATGAACAATGTATGGAGACATTGTAAAAATGGTATTTCTCAAAAGTTCCCTAGAATAAAACGATATTTATTTCAAACTACCCACATAACATGTAATTTTATTTAGATAACAAAGAGTAGATGATATTTTCTGTTATTGGTAAACAGAACAAATAAAATTTCATCACATGTTTTATTATTTAGAATGATGTGTTCTCATTTAAAGTTACAGATTTATTTTTTAATTAATATTTTGACTAGTGACTTTGAAACGTAACTCTATTTATGGTTCATAATTTTGATCTCTTAATAAGTGAACTATATATATATATGATATTATTAGTGTTTCTAATTTATTAATATTTTAGTTTTTTTTTGTTAAAAGGCTTGCTTTAATATTTTAGTTTCTGATCTTATTTTTCTTATTATATAATTTTCATTATAATATTTTTCTTTAACTTTTTAAAGTCGTTATAAACTTCAAGAATATATCCTTTCGGGGATATCCAATAAAATAAATTTCAAGAATATTGTTTTGTTGACAAATCTCATACACGTTTACTAGTATGGGCGACCGAGACCTTTCGAAACACACCACATTGGTAAGTCTTCTAAAATAACTCTTTCCTCTTATTGATGTTGTGTATATGTTAAATAAAATATTTCAAAATACTTATTTTGTGTTTACGTACTTAACACGATATGTTACATTTTCCTCTTTTTGTTAGTCTGTTCTTAAAAAGCGCCAAAACAAGATGGAATAACATGGAATAACCATTTGAATCATTCCACTCGAAGTTCGTTTAGTCATTAAAAGGCAACCGGTTCAGTCAAAATTAAATATTTAATAATTAACTAAATCTATTCTTAAGATCCATGGTACGCGTGTGCCCTAGCTACCTCTCTCTATATAAGAGGAATTGAATGCATTAACATTTCTCACAATCCTCTAAATATCTTCAGTCTCAAATACGAGTACAATCCAAAAAAAAAAATTTTAAACTAATTAACGTCCAAGAAAATGGCAATTATGCTCATTGCACTAGTAATCACACTCTGTGTAGCATCATGGCATGCTGCAGAGGGAAGATCTTTTAGATTCTCTACAACTCCTCTAAATCGTTATAGCTTTCCTCCTCATTTTGATTTTGGTGTTGCTTCTTCTGCTTATCAGGTTCGTTATATATTTGTTTGATGTAATGCACGAATGTTGCGGCTTATAACATCGGGTTTCACAAGTGTAACTATATTTTGAACTGGTCTTAGGGTCATGCATGTGTCGATAGCCCCTTTTTGTTTATGTCTCAATAACCCGTTTAAATCAATTTAATTAGTTTTAAAACTAGTGGGGATATATATGTATATAGATTACATAGATTCTTTTCTTTTTCTTTTTACATCATAGATTAAAACCGTATTGAGTTATATGGATGCCATGCAGTATGAAGGTGCAGTAAAGGAAGGAGGGAGGAGTCTAAGCATATGGGATAATTTCACACATGCATTCCCAGGTTCACTTTCTACTTCATCCATGTTGTTAAATTTCTATTAATTTTTCTTTTCAAAAGTTATATATATACGAGATCAGTTATAAATAGTACGTAAACTTTTTGCAGAAAGGACGAACATGGACAATGGAGATGTTGCTGTTGACTTTTATCATCGTTATAAGGTCCGTGCATGCCCTTCGTTATTTTTATATTTGATATATAAGTCGAAAAAAAATTGCATACTTTTCAGCAGTTGTGGTAATTTGCAACGTGATTTAATCGTGAAATATATCTTCTTAAGAAATTGTGGGGAATATCTTAATTATAATCAAGCTTTAAGTTAAGTATTTTTTTTTCTTAATGCAACAAACTTATATTAATGTAAATGGACGAAATGAGCAGGAAGACATCAAACTAATAAAGGGAATGAATATGGATAGTTTCAGATTTTCCCTATCCTGGTCAAGAATATTACCAAGTAAGTATAATTTTATATTTGTATCTAAATTTTTAGGATGGACTAATATTCTTATATCTCCTACTTTTAGAATGGACTAATATTTTAATAAGAATTTTCATTTACGTACCTTTTCGAATTTTTAATTTTCAGGTGGAAAACTAAGTGATGGGGTCAATAAAGAAGGGGTTCAATTCTACAAGAATCTTATTGATGAACTTATCGATAACGGTCAGAATCATACACATCAACTCATTGATTTAAATTTAAAGTGAACAGTTAAGTTTTGTGTGTGGAATTTTTTTCATCACACTATATATGTTAACATACATGCAGGAATCAAACCTTTTGTAACAATTTATCATTGGGATATCCCTCAGGCTCTTGACGATGAGTATGGTAGCTTTTTAAGCCCTCGAATCATGTAAGTTAAAAGCTTATGTCCATCCATGATATGTATACCATGTGTACGTTTAAAAAGTTATTCTTTTGACATTTTTTTGTTTTGTGGTTTTACAGAGATGATTTTCGAAACTACGCCAGATTTTGTTTCCAAGAGTTTGGGAACAAGGTCAGTATGTGGACAACGTTCAACGAGCCATATGTTTATAGCGTTTCGGGTTATGATACGGGTAATAAGGCAATGGGTCGATGTTCCAAATGGGTAAACAGTTTGTGTATAGCCGGTGATTCAGGCACGGAGCCTTATATAGTCTCTCACCACCTTCTTCTTGCTCACGCTGCTGCCGTTGAAGAGTTCAGGAAATGTGACAAGGTACTAAAACGGAACTTTCTTTCTAACTTCGTAGTTTTAAAATTTTATAAATCTCCAACTCAAAAAATGAGTTGATTGGTTCTTATCACTTAATCTAAGAAAAAGGATTTAAATGCAAAAGAAATGACATTTTTAATTGATTGTATTTGTGAAAAAGATTTCACAAGACTCCAAGATAGGCATAGTGTTGTCTCCTTATTGGTTCGAGCCATATGACATTGCTTCTAATGCTGATAAAGAAGCAGTTGAAAGAGCTCTTGCTTTCAATATTGGTTGGTAAGTGGTCATCTATTTAGCTCATTCTGTGTTATTAATTCATTATTTAAAAGCAAGAAAACAAAAATAACAAATGATTATCTACTTTTTTTAATCTTACATTTTTGTGTAGGCATCTTAGCCCTCTGGTTTTCGGAGACTATCCAAAGACGATAAAGACAAACGCTGGAAATAGATTGCCATCTTTCACCAAAGAGCAATCTATGATGGTTAAAAATTCATTTGATTTTATCGGAGTAAATTACTACACCGCACGGTTTGTCGCTCACGATCTTCAGGTCGATATTTCACGGCCTCGCTTCATGACCGACCAACACCTTCAATACAAATGTAAAGTACCCATAACGAATTTATGCAATTAATTTGGCTTTCTAATTTTCTTATCAAGAAATACTAATGAACCTACAACTAATGACAATTTAATTTTTTTTTTTTTTTTAATAACTAATGACATTACATTTATCACTTTTTTATTAGTGACGAATCATAGTGGCGACTACATCTCATCAGAATCGGTACGAATTTTAGTATTGCACAAATTATTTCTCCAACTTTATGCTGAGTTTCAGTATGTGTAACAATGCTTAATTATAACCATTCTTTCCGGGTTGTTTTCCTTAAATTTCAGGATGGGACCAAAATTCTCTGGTCATATCCGGAAGGGTTACGCAAGATTCTTAATTATATCAAAAATACATACAACAATCCAACTATTTACATAACTGAAAACGGTAAGAACGTTAGAAACATCTTCTTGAACATCTCAATAATGTCTTACTAATCATCAATAATTCCATATATATTTTCTTTAGTTGATATAAGTAACCACATGAAAATGTTATAGGTTTCGATGACTACGAAAATGGAACAGTAACACGTGACGAGATACTAGAAGATACAAAGAGAATAGACTACCACCAAGAACATCTTCAAGAACTCCAGAAAGCGATCACGTAAGAAAATTCACTATATATGAATAAAAACTAATTACTATATAATTGACCTATAAAATCATGGGATAATTAATTAATCAATAATATGGATACAAATATGCAGTGATGATGGGTGTAACGTGAAAGGCTATTTCACATGGTCGTTGTTGGATAATTTTGAATGGGAACATGGATATGCAGTGAGATTCGGTCTTTACTACGTTGACTATTCAGATGGTCTAAAACGACATGCTAAAAATTCAGCCAAATGGTTCAAACATTTTCTTCAGAGATCCGGAAAACCAATGCCGATGGATCTGTTTAAAAGTGTCAAGAGATGGTGGTCTGGATTACAGATGATTTAAGCTCATTCGGAGGAAGATAAAATTCAATTATGAGAAGTAACTGATTCTTTATCTAGTTCTTGGTAAACTTGTTGAATAAAAGTATGCTACTATTAAGGTATACCATATATATATTTGTATATTTTTTAAGTTTTCTAATTTCTTCCTAGAGGTTCTTAATTTTGACATAATTCTTGTACAATAGTTTGTTCTTTTCATGAATAAATGAATAAAGATCATCTTTTTGGCATATGGTATGAGAGCCTTAAGGTATATTTTCCAATTCTTGCGTTTCCGAGAGTTATCTTCTCGAATATTTTGTCATTTCCGAGAGTTTTGTTTCTCTCGTGTACTATCTTTGTTCCACTTCGCGAGACACTGTCTCTTCTCTGCTCGTGATTGATAGAGGTTTGTTGTCGTTATCCTTCTCTGGTTGTGCTTGGCACAGGTTGCGTGTTTTTCTTTGTGACGACTCCTTTAATCAAATTTATCAGATAGGTTGGGAAATATCATCAACAAGGCAAGAAAAAGAAAAAAACACAAGTTGATACATCAGAATGAACATGCTAGTTCTTATGTTGTCGGGAGGGAATCTAAGGTTTAGACATAAAATATATTTTAAGAATATTATTTAGGTTTATAAAATTGTTTGATCATTAGTTATTACCAATTTTAAAATACAGTCAAAATCGAGCATCAGATTGACTAGTTTTTTATGAGTGCTTGAAAACTGTGTGCGTTTTTTTTTTTTTTCTATGTCTTGTTGACGGTTTAAAATAGGGAAATTATAAAACTAAGTACACTTTACATTAAAATGAAAACAACATTTTGAGGAAGCCAACATCAGGAAGGGGTATTAAAATAAATAAATAATTTCTACTAAATTATTCAGACAAAGTGCCACTGTTTTTGTCGTATTTCTGCTGTTCACATCTAATCCACCGAACATGGACTTGTCATGAAATCGTCTATATTATCATGGACTCTTGAAAAATAGTCTATTTATATCAAAATTAGGAAAGTAATATATATATATATATATATATATATATATATTAAATAAAAAATAGTCGAATTCTATATAGTAAATCATAAATTTGAAACCCAAACCTCTAAAAACTAAAAACTAAAACCTAACCTAAAACTATAATCTTAACCCATGACTCCCCAAAAAAAAAAAAAAAAAAAAAACACGAAAAATGTGTATCTTCTTAGTTTTGAAAGAATCATTCTATTTTAGTTTAGAATTTTTATATTATGTTCTTAAATATATATATATTATTGTTTTTAGCAATATATACATGTATTTTGATGTAGAATAAAATTAAATACATAAACGTTCTTATACATCAGAATTATAGAAATAATTTATCACCCAATACTAATTAAAACAGGGTAAACCATCGAAAACTTTTATATATCTATATATTAGTTATACGATATTATATACATATACCAAAACTAAAACCATAATATATATGGATGAAACTTGCAAATTTATATAGATGTAGATATCTGAATAACATGATAAAGTTGTATATATAAGCTAATTATTCATAATTTATTTATTTTGAAGATGTAGTGTACATAATATATATACATGAGTTATGTGCATGACATACAAAAACTGTACATATAATCATCTTTTAAAAAAATTTATATACTTTATGTAAATTTAAGAAACAGTTATTTTGTAGAAATATTGCAACAGTTAGTAGTTTGTTAAAATATTTAATATATATGCATTACTTATTTCATCTGTAGATGAACTTTAAACTAAATTTAGTTGGAACAGTTATTGTGCTTATATGTTTATATATGTGATATCATTTATAAATATATAATGTGAGACGAGGGGAAAGTGAGAGGCAAGTCTTTCAACTCGGGAGAAAAAAGAGGAGAAACTGATCGAGAATGAATGAATGAGTGAATGATAATTGTGTATTTCTCTTATTAAAAATATTTGATCCAGCAATATATATTAAAATACTTTTCTTTTACATTCAATAAGTTGTGGTGTTTTTATGATGTTTTTATTATTAACAGGACTTGGTCTCCAACAGATTCTCCATAGTTGACCACGATGGAGGCGGCTGTCGACTTGAGAACTCCTTCGACAAATAGATCTTCCATATATAAATAAATTAGAATGGCGTAAAAAATCCAAACTGCAGGTATAAAAAGTCTACAAACATATATATATATATATATGTTTAGTATTATATCCGTTTTAAAATTTATATTGTGTGGACTATAATTTTTTATTCTTATAAATTCATTCAGATACAGAAAAAGACAGATATATTCATTGGTGTGGATGTCATTTTCATCAATTCAGAAAAATATGCCGCAAATTTCACTATCGTTTGTTGGTTTTTGATCATACAAGTTATAGTTCATAAAAAGTGTTTTTAGTTTTTGTTTAGACAAATAATTGATTCGTGAGAGTCTACGAAAAACAAGAAAATAGTAGAATATAATTTATTTATTGATCAAAATATCAATAGCAAAATACAAGAGTTAAAACACAACGAATTAGTCTATAAATCCTAGTCGTGTTTTAGAGTTGAGTCGTGTTCTACAATTGAGTCGTGTATTTTGCGTTTTCGGTTAGTCTCTTGTTTTTGCTTTCGATTTTGTGTCTCGTTATGTCGAAGTAGTTCTCTTTTTATTAGAGAGATATCTTTGTAGGATTCGGATTCGAGTAATTGTAATTCATATAATAAGATCGTTTCGAATATTCTTTTGACAAGATCGATCCAAGTATTCTTTTGATAAAATCAATGATTCCTGACAGGATAAAGTCATTCATAGAATCTGGTTATTACCCGTGTTAACCCGATTCTTACGAGTTACGGTCCGTATTGTCACGGTTTTTATGCGTTACGGTCCGTATTATCACAGTTTTTACTGGTTATGGCCAATATCGATTCTTTATGGAAATTTCTGAAATATTCTTTATTACTTTTTCTATATATAAAGGTTAATAAATATATACTAGAGTTTATCCATATAATTTTTATGGTTAAAATTATACCCTAACAATTTTGCGGTAGAGAAAGAAGGTTTTTACGTGCATTCTTAGTCTCTATTACATCATCGTGAAAGCAAATTAAACCAAGTCGAAATTTGAAATTAAATATGTCATTTTCTTTCATGAGTCATCTACGTAATATCGTAAACTAATGCAACCGGACGTTAAAGCAGAGGGTGTGGAAACATATTGTTCCAAACGTAGTTCTTTAGTTTGAGTCGATTTCCATATTAAAGCTTTGCTTTCTGATAACTTATTTACTTCTTGTGGATTTCTATCTAATTTTTTTAATAATCTTACCACTAAGAATTTTCAAGCATACCAAAGAATTCAAGCGAAACTTTGATTATTGAAAGCTCAAAAAACTGAATTTATGAAAAAAGTTTTACTGTAGAAAGTAATTTCGACAGATTGTAATGCTTGAAGATCATCGAAGAGAGCATAATTAATTATATTTTACCTGCTCCATATCTTTACACATCAAGCATCATAATTTGCATTCTAATTTTTAGATTTTAGCAGTATTATCAGATCCGACCCGAATCCGCGGTTAAACCGGTAAACCCGGTGACGCGGTCACTAATTTAGTTCGGATCCATTGCTAATATTAGCTAATTTTAAACCTGATAAAACTCAGTAAATCCGACAAAACCAACAATCCAGTATTATTGGTTGAACCGATCGTGTTTGAAAATCATGATTAAACTTTCTATTTTTCATAATTGTATAAAATAATAAAAATATATTATTTGTCATCATTTAAATTTTGATGAAAATTTTACTATATTGCTTAAAGAAAATAAGCGGGATGAAACCAAAATTTGTTGATGATGCATTATAAGTTTATTCAATCATTGATGATTTACATCTTAGTGGTTTAATTTCTATTTAGTATGTTTAATCACTTTATGATTATTGTTTGACATCATAATTTTAAACATAATTATTTTAAAAGTTTTTTTATAGTTATCAAATTTATATATATATATATATAATAAAATATAAAAAATGTTAATTAATTTATTGACATGCGGTCGACCCGGATCGACCCACTAATCCGGTGACCCAAAAAGTAGTCCGGTTCACAGTCTCGATCGGATTTAAAAACATTGGATTTTCAATTACATAAGCAACATGTTAAAATTTGCTACATAAAATATGGTAATTTGGGTACGCACTTCAATTTTTAGGATTTCGCTTGCAATAGACGAAAGTCTAGTCCTTGGAAGTTCAAAGATGATCTGGACTATTTAATAGAATGATTTAACTGTAATTTACCCGATTTTATGAAATTTAAACCTAGTGTATCTCTCTTAAGTACACTGCTTTATGGGATACTCCAAATTTATGAGATATCTATTGGATTGAGTGCATATGTTGTTAATTTTTAAATGTTAGGATCATTCCATACATATATTAGGTATTCTTAACCAACTCACTTTTTTAAATGAAAAATATAGCCAATATAAACTCGTCAATGGTTTGGTCCACCGAAGAGGGAACATATGCTTCATTCTGGGTATGTGCTCTTCACGGATGATCCTTCTCGAGTCTTTAGGTTTCGTTCCTACAACATTAATATCGTCAAAAAGATCTTCCAAAGATAAAAAGAGGGTTTGTCTTCTTAAGGGTTGGTTCTAATCAGAGGGAGTTCCGCTTTACCTATTTGTCGAAACCGCTGAGTTGTCGTCTACGAGTCATTTGACAATGAATGCAAAATGACCTCCAACAACTTCATTGCTTAGTTTTTCCGTTTATTTACTGATAAATTTAGAAAAAGAAAATCAATTGGAACCATTATTATGTATATTTCTGTGAAATTATATACACGTTAATTAAAGAATTATATGGATGGCTGTGTATTTTTCGTAGTAAAAATTATTGGATCCAACAAAACCTACTAAAATATTTTTTTTTTATAGTACATTCAATAAATTATGGTGTTTTTATGATGACTTTTTAAAAAAGAAAATGTTTTTCATTCCTCACACGATTCTCCTTAGTTATGATGATGGAGACAACTGTTAAAGCTCCACCTCTAAATGGCTAATATATTTCCTCCGTTTCAAATTAGTTGTCGTTTAAATTTTTTTCACGCATATTAAAAAAACATTCAATTTTTTTTTACTCCTAATTAATATATTATTTTTTTGATATCATCAATTAATAAATTAAAAGAATATGGGTAAAATTAGAAAATTTATAAAAAATCTGCATTGAAAACATAAAGCGATAACTAATTTGAAACAAAATTTAACTTCTAAAACGACAACTAATTTGAAACGGAAAGAATATATCACTAAATTCTACACATAGCGTCGTGATATGATGTGTAAGTGATTTTATTAACATCTGACTGAAAAGTTCAATGTTTTTTTTGTTAAAACTGTAAACCTCATAGTTATTTTGTAGATTTAAATAAACACTCCATCTTTTTTTATATAAGATTGTTTAGCTAAACATATGGAGGTAAAAAACTGTTACCTAATACATAATGATGAAAACTAATTCAACAAATAAAAAAATAATGTATAATCTAAATGATCACAAAATATAAAATAAATATTATTTGCTAAAACTTTGAAAAAAAATCAAATAAAATGAAACATATGAAAACTCTAAAACATATTATAAAAGGGAACGGGAGAAGTATATCTCTTAAGCCATTATCACCTAATTAAGAGCCGTCATAACTAATAATAATTGATTATTTTAGTCTATGCGACGACCGTGCATGAAATGTAATTTTTAACAATCACCCTGATCCACATGCATAAGCATCATTAGTGCTACCAAAATTTACGAAACATACTAAATTGTGCTTATGATTGTATTTTCTTATTGAGCATAGGATCCTACTAACAGCGTCATAACATTAAACTGAAGATAAATCCATCCTAGGCTCGAAGTAAAATATGTGGCCTTCCACGAACTATCCGTCTGGCACATTGATGTTATCATGGACTCCTACGGACGATCTTCCTCCTCATGAAATTGAGTAGGTGAGACATGAGCTTCTTTTCAAACCTTATATTCATTGATGGTGTGGTTATTGCATATAATGCTTCAATGTGATTACCATAAAATATTATTTCAATGATAATCTTCCAAATGAACCACAATACCTATGAAACTACTTCTTATTCAAACGATTGGTCATGTTGTTCTGGTGATCGACAGAATAAGTTACTCATATTGGAGTAAACTGATGTTAATGGATATACATTCTAAACAGATGACCGCATAATAATTTATATTCGTATATGATTTGCCTCTTGGTCAGATTTTATCACAATGTATCTCTTTTTCATTTAACTGCGATTTCACCGCTATGCATCCTGAAAAATTCTGCCAAATAAAATGTTATAGTTTGCAAGAACCTTTAACTTTTCATGCTTGGACTTTCAAAATGATGAGACTTTGCCACCATTCGACTATGCAAGCTGGTAACATGATTTCATTATGTAACTCCTGATATAGTAAAGCACCAACTCTAACTATCATCTTTCTAAGTTTTGCTTGTAGCTAACACCCAAGCCGGAATATTTCTTAACAAACCATATTCAAAGATATTTCTTAAGAAACCATATTCTTATCTCATATAAGCGAAATATTTTTTGGATCCACAAATTTTCGAAACATATTATTTTTCTTTCTTTGGTCAACGGAACATTAAGATGGGAAACCTTTAACGAGGGATGGAAAATTTTTCTCCTGCCTTGTGCCGTTTGGAGTAACTCATCCGAGATCCATAGATCATTTCATATGTTTTAAAACCCTAACCAATTTTTTAAAATAATATTCATTCCATTTTGTTTGATAAGATGTTATGACGGTTTGTTTTTGTTTCATATCATCTAGTTTTTTTTCAATTTCTCATGCATCATCTAAATTTATTTCACTTAATTTAAAATTAGTATTGGTGAAGAAAACTTAATCCAAAAGTACAGAAATTATTCATACAATTTCTTAATTTCTGCTTATATAGTCACATCCCAAAACATTTAATAAAATACAAAGAGAGAGAGAATCTCGCACACGTTTTCTAATTTGGAAGACCGAGTTTTTTTTGGACGCACGACATTAGAGCACTTCCATTAGAGGTATTTTAGATGGGGTTCTTATAATAAAAAAAAAATAGAAAATAATAGGAAATGGTGAAAGAGAGTGAGATGGATATCTTATCTAAGAGACTAAGAAACTCATTAGAAATTTTTGTGCTACTTGTAACTTAATGAGTGGTTCGAATTTTTTTTTAAAATAATATTTAATTATATAACTAATATGTATTAAAATATTAGTATTTTCTTGTTAAGAAACTCATTCACTACAAGAAAACTTATGATTTCCTACAACAAAAATTGTAAGAATTTGGTAGGAAACATGAAATTCGTAGGAAAATTTCGTAAAAAAATGGACGGAAGATTTTGACCATTTTTTTACCAATATATTCGTAGGAAATATTTTCCTACCATTTTCCTACGAAATTGTTTCTACCATTTTTCTACAAAATGTTTTCTACCATTTTCCTACAAAAATTTTTTATTAGTTCCTACAAATTTCCTACGAACTTAATAAAAAATAAAATTAATTTATTTATCTTTAATAATTATATTAATTTCGAAAATTAAATTAAAAATTATAAAATAATCATTAATTATTAATCTCAATAATATACAAAAAAAGGGTTTCATTAAATTAATTATTAGAAATACAATATTTTTTCATTTAAAACATAAAACCTAACCAAATAAACCCAATTGGTCCGGTTAGCATTACAAACCGAAATTGAATAGCTAAAAAAATAGGCCTAAACCAAAATAAACCACACATTGCCGGAAAAGCTTTCGCCACGTCGCCTCTAGCTGTGAAGATTCTTTGGCTTCTTCGCCGCAGATTCCTTAACTTCCTCGCCGCCTCGCCGCATCGGAACCACTACACAAGCCACACCGCTGGGAAGGGAGTTTCTTCCATTGATTCGTCTACGGTGATATTTCCCAGATCCGGATCTGTGGCGGAGAGCTGGTTGGAGCCAGCGTGACCCGCTCACGCATCTGGCGCAGCCATAAAAGTCGATTTACCCATTACTTCCCTTGGCAACACGTGAAGAAGGAGGAACTGGTTTAGCGACAATGAAAAAAAAAAAAACAAGAGATGAAGATTAGTAGATCTAGGTTTAAAGATGGAGGCGTGGAAAGTATAATATAAGGGTGGAGGCGTTAAAAGTTTAAGGGTAGAGATAGTAGATCTAGGTTTTATTTATTTTGTAGGCTTTTGGTAGGTTTTTTTCTTTTTTCTTTTTACAAAAGAATTTAGTAGATAAAATATATAATTATTATATTAGTTCGTAGAAAAATGATAGGATATATTTCTAGATTTACCTACGATAGCTTTTGGTTATTTTTGGTAGGAAAATTGTAGGATTTTTTTTCCTACAAAAAAATGGTAGGAAAGTTTCTTACGAGTTTCTTACGAAATTCTTTCGGTTCAGTTTTCGTAGGAAATTAGAAGAAAATTTTCCTACCAAATTCCTACGAAATTGTTTCTGTATAGTTATCGTAGAAAATTTAACTACCAAATTCCTACCGCATCATTTCCCATCAAATTCTTTCCATTTTTTTACAAATTTTTCTACGACTCAACGGTGTGTAGGAATTTCGTAGAAATTTTTCTACGACTTTCTTACGATTAAATTTCGTAGGAAATTTTTTACGACAACTGTTTTTCGTAGAAGAATCGTAGGTATTTGGTAGGAAATTTTTCCTACCAAAATTTTGGTAGGAAATTTGGTAGAATTTCATACTGTTTTTTGTAGTGATTTGAATCTCTTAATGGATGGAAATGTTCTTAGTGACTCTCTGAGAGTAATGATTTTTTCTTAATTGATGTAGTTGTGTATATATTTTTTTTTTTACATAATTGTGTGTATATATATTACATAAATTATTTTGATTTTTTTTTACTATTTTACACTTTATGGATGTTTATGGACGGGAGACTTTACAATTAACGCTAATATTTTGCAATCCTAGTCTTATCTTATAAAACCGCCAAAGCAGTATTCAATAACAGTTTCGGCCAAAATAAATAATATAAATAACATTGGAATCTTTTTTTTATGATTAGAAAGTTCAGGATTTGTGGGCCTGTATATCACTCAGAATGGAACATAGACCATGTAATTTATTTTTTTTAGAGAGCAATCTCTCTTAACACGGCTCGAAATTGTGACTTACAAAACTTTTACGTTTTTAGAAACTTAACAGTTTAACCAATAAGCAAACTCGTCGTCGATTAACACTGGAATCATTCTTTCAAACAAAAGCCTGTCAACGTTTGTTTAGTGATAACGATAATCTAATTAATAAAACAAATTTCATTAAAAGGCAGCCATGTGAAGATGATTATTTAATAATTAACTAAAACGATTCCTAAATTTTGTGGTATGTGTGTGCCCTAGCTCTCTTTCACTATATAAGGGGACATTGATGCATAAACATTTTCACAACAAAAATCAAGATACATATAACCCCTTAGATATCTTCAGCCTCAAACTAAAATACATTTTAAAATTTTGTTTTCACTAATTAGCGTCCAAGAATATGGCAATTAAGCTAATTGCACTGGTAATCGCACTATGTGTAGTATCATGGGATGCTGCAGAGGGAAGATCTTTTAGATTTTCTACGACTCCTCTAAATCGTTATAGCTTTCCTCCTCGTTTTAATTTTGGAGTTGCTTCTTCCGCTTATCAGGTTAGCTTCACATTCTTTACGTAGTGTATCCATCTTATAATATCTAGTTTCATAGTGTAACTAACTCAATTCGGACTGGTCATATATAGGGCCGTGTCTCAATAACCCTTTTGAATAAATTAAATTAATTAGTAATTACCATTTTAAAAGTGGTAAGGATACAACTATGTATATAGCATAATTTTAAAGATAAATTAAATTAACCCATATTTAATTATGTATGTACGTGTGGATGGAATGCAGTATGAAGGTGCAGTGGAAGAAGGAGGGAGGAGTAAGAGCATATGGGACATTTTCACCCATGCATTCCCAGGTGAAAATCTTAATTTATCATCTGATTCCTTTGTGTTGTTAATTTTTTTCTGGTAACATAATTTTTAGTTACGTTATACATATTTCTTCGAAAAGTTCTCTCTATATGTACGAGATCAGTTATGAATACTCTATCCATTTTGTTTTTAACTTGTATTCAAAAATATGTAGTTTTGTATTTTCAATACAAATAGAATAAAATTTTAGTTTTATCTTTATTATTTTCTTTCATTATTAATTAGAAAGATAAATCTATAACATGAAAACTTTTTGTAGAAAGGAGAAATATGGACAATGGAGATGTTGCTGTTGACTTCTATCATCGTTATAAGGTTTTTATTCTTTATAGCTATTTTCATTGGAAACATATGGCTATTTTTCAGCATTTTTGGCCATTTGCAACTTGATTTAATTATGAAATATTTTCCAAGGAAAAGGATGGAACATATTACATATAAAGAATATGAATGACCAAGCTTTAAGTTTATAATTTTCCTTTTTCAATGCAAAAATTTACATTAATGTAAATGGACGAAATGAGCAGGACGACATCAAACTGATTAAGGAAATGAATATGGATAGTTTCAGATTTTCCCTGTCCTGGTCAAGAATATTACCAAGTAAGTACAATTTTTTTTGTTTTATTAATTCTTTTCAAAAACAAATATTTTTGGATCTCCTACTATAATTGTGGAAACTGTCACAAAATTGTTTTTTACATTTTAGAATTTGAATTTCAGGTGGAAAAATAAGTGATGGAGTAAATAAAGAAGGGGTTCAGTTCTACAAGAATCTTATTAATGAACTTATCGAGAGTGGTCAGAATCATATGTTTAATTAGTTAATTATAACGCGATCTATTAATTTACATATTAACGTTTTTACTTAGAGTGAATAGTTAATTTTTGTATTTGAAATTTGTTCATCATAATTATCATTCAAACGTACATGCAGGTATACAACCTTTTGTAACTATTTATCATTGGGATATCCCTCAAGCTCTAGATGATGTGTATGGTAGTTTTTTAAGTCCTCGAATCATGTAAGTTAAAAATCTTAGATCCATCCAAGATATTTACACTATGTATACAATTGAAAA
Source organism: Turritis glabra (assembly GCA_900406565.1). Classification (NCBI taxonomy): domain Eukaryota; kingdom Viridiplantae; phylum Streptophyta; class Magnoliopsida; order Brassicales; family Brassicaceae; genus Turritis; species Turritis glabra. The sequence continues at coordinate 5,856,320 of OVBN01000001.1, read as the reverse complement.
GTTGTTCGCAAGACCTTTATTTTTGTTGTGTGGTTCCATACAGAGATGATTTTCGAAACTATGCCAGATTATGTTTTCAAGAGTTTGGAGGCAAGGTCAGTATGTGGACAACTTTCAACGAGCCATATGTTTATAGCGTTGCGGGTTATGACGCAGGCAATAAGGCAATGGGTCGATGTTCAAAGTGGGTAAACAGTTTATGTACAGCCGGTGATTCGGGCATGGAGCCCTATATAGTCTCTCACCACCTTCTTCTTGCTCACGCTGCTGCCGTTGAAGAGTTCAGAAAATATAACAAAGTACACAAAACTTTGTCTTTTGTTACGATCTCGCATCTAAAGTTAGAAAAAATATAAGTAATACATAAAAAGCATGACAAATCTTACTTTTACCAATTGGTTTTGAGTTTTAAACAAAAAACACCCCCCATAAAACTTAATACTGACCTTCTACGATAGTTATAGTAACCTAAAAAAAGGACTTGAACTTGAATGCAAAAGAAATATCCTTTTGATTGATAGTACGTATTTGTGAAACAGATTTCACAAGATGCCAAGATAGGCATAGTGCTATCTCCTTATTGGTTCGAGCCTTATGACAATTCTTCCTATGCTGACAAAGAAGCAGTTGAACGAGCGCTTGCCTTCAATACTGGTTGGTAAGTTATCATCTTTTCAACTTATTTATTTCGTTACGAAATCATTATTTAGTGTCTAGAAAAAGATGATTATCTAATTTTTTATTTTCTTACAATTTATCTAGGCATCTCAGTCCTCTAGTCTTTGGGGATTATCCAAAAACGATGAAGACAAACGCTGGAAATAGACTGCCTTCTTTCACCAAAAATCAATCTATGATGGTTCAAGATTCATTTGATTTTATCGGGATAAATTATTACACTACACGGTTTGTTGTTCACGATCTTCACTTTGATCCTTCACGGCGTCGCTTCACGACCGACCAACACCTCCAATACAAATGTAAGTACCTCTATAAAATTATTGTGAATTCTAATAAGTTTGAATGAATTTTAAAGAAATTTTTTATATAAAAAAAATAAAAAATAAAAAAAAAGAACAAAACGAAATTGAAGCAGGTACGTTTTTGTTCTAGGGTTTCCACTCCATTAGTTGTGTTGAATGAAATAATAACAAAGATAGGTTTGTTTAAGTTCTAAACACAATACGTATAACTAGGAATAGAAAAAATGTGAATGTATATATCTGTTCTACCGAGTATGGCCCATTAACCGTATACACTATTTTCAGATCACCTTGAACACTAAAAGATTTATAAAACTTTTCTTTGGTCATTTTAAAAATTAAGAAAATACTAATCAGCTTACAACTAATGACATTGCATATATTACTTTTACTAGTGACGAATCGTAACGGCGACTATATCTCATCAGAATCGGTATGAGTTTTAATATCGCCCCAACTATTTCTCCAACTTAATTATGAATTTTAGTTTGTTGAACAATGCTTCACTATAACTATTTCTTCTTATTTGTTTTCCTTGAATTATAGGATGGAACCAAAGTTCTCTACTCATATCCGGAAGGGATACGAAAGATTCTTAATTATATTAAAAATAAATATAAGAATCCAACTATTTACATAACTGAAAACGGTAAGAACGTTGGAAACATCTTCTTGAACATTTCGATAATGTCTTACGAATCATCAGTAACTATCCATTTTGTTTATTTAATATTAGTAACCACATGAAAATATTATAGGTTTCGATGACTACGAAGATGGAACAATAACACGTGAAGAGATACTAAAAGACACAAGGAGAATAAAGTACCACCAAGAACATCTTCAAGAACTCAATAAAGCTATCACGTAAGAGAATTTCACTATATATGAGTAAATAAAATCATGGGATAGTAAATTAATTTATATTGTCTATACACAGTAAAGATGGTTGTGACGTGAAAGGCTATTTCACATGGTCGTTGTTGGATAATTTTGAATGGGAACATGGATATGCAGTGAGATTCGGTTTGTACTATGTTGACTATTCAGATGGTCTGAAACGACATGCTAAAAATTCAGCCATATGGTTCAAGCGTTTTCTTCAGAGATCCGGAAAGCCAATGCCGTTGGATCTGTTTACGAGTGTCAAGAACTGGTGGTCTGCGTTACATATGGTTTGAGCTCGTTTGGAGGACAATAAAATTCAGTTAAAATATATTGAATTGTAGAGAAAGACGAAAGGCAGAAAATGTAACTGAATTGGTTGAATTTAGCTCCTTGATGCAACGATGGTTCTGGTCCTGATCTTTGTTTTCGCTATGCATAGACATCTATTTCTTCGGTTTAATTTTGTAAACAATGCTTGCATTCAAAATATATATATCTTATATCAAGAAAAGACAATAAAATTTTATATCTAGCTTCTCCTCCAGTAATTACATAAATGACTTCAAAATTTGTTCAGTGTAATCCTCAGAGTCGGAGCCTGTTTGAGTGTATGCAATTTGCAGTTTTCCTTTAACTTAGTCTTGGAAAGCTCTTTGTATATAAATCTCATAGTAGACTTTCACGAAATCCATCAATCATATATATAGGCTCATTTTGGACTATGATATTTTGTTGGGCCTTAAAGTACTCTAACCAGGAAACCGAGTTAGTAATCATATATATAAGAACGAAATATTTTCTTATATATATGATTTAACACACAAACAAATATCAAGACATTTATCAGGCTAGCTAGACAGCCTAGACTAGAAGTTTAGAATTGATAAATAATTATGATTATTATTATTATTATTATCATCATCATCATCGTCATCTTCAACAAAATATTGGAAGGAGATACAAACAACATATCTGTCGGAGTATACAATCGAACATCAATGCTGCTACATATATTTTTATATATATATGCCCACTAGAAAAACACATTGGCCAGAGACGTATATGTATAATAGTATCTTAGTTGTTTCGAAAGTTCTCGAGGCAGTGTTCTTGGTCCAGATTCCTACTCCAAAACTTCTTGTAGTATTCTGCATAAGTGAAGTCTCTGTAGATTGGCTTCATTTCGTCGTCCTCGGCTTCCCACAAGGGCTTGGCCGGACTCATGACAATACAGTCAGATGGGCACAGAAACGACGCAACAGATAATCTCGGGGTTTCGGTGTTTGTTACAGCTCGATGCCAAACACTTTTGTATACCCCGTTACTCAATGCCTGAAACACACACATTTAATTAAGATCTTAATTCTAGACAAACATTAGATCTTGATAACTGGATTAACCTTTTATTAACCAGAAAAAGAAATCTCTAATCCTTCCACCGATATGTTAATTGTAGTAAAGTTTAAATTAATGATTTTTCTACAATATTTTTTCTTATATCTTGTATGAAAAAGTCATATTTTAAATCAATTAAAAAAATTCTATAATTTAAGTTCTAAAAGTACCCGAAATTTTTTAATAATAAAAGACCAAAAACACTTTTTAAAATAAATATTCTGAAAAGCTTAGACACATCTTCCTAATTTTTTTGTGGTATTTTTTGAAATGTCCCTGTAATTAATTCTCTATAATTGTTTTAAATATCTCAATTTAGTGGGGTAATTGAGTGGAGAAACTATTACGTAATGATGGGCAATTCTTTCTTTTTTTCATAATTTTGAAGTTTGAAACCGAATCCCGTATATTTTTATGAGGCCGGAACTAGACGGTTGACACGGCAGAAATCATCCATTCTAAAGTTGAAGTAGGGGCACAATAGACATAAATGCTAAATCACTAGCCCACACCACTCCTTTCGTAATGAGTGGTGATACTTTTTTTGTTTAAACTCTATAAATTTTAATATCAAGTCACATGGAGGAATTAAAGGTAATCAGATAAGTACCTGTAATTGGTCACCAATGTTGATGACAAAAGCATCAGGATGTGGGTTAACGGCGAACCATTGACCGTCGATCAAGATCTGGAGACCGCAAACGGCACAGTCTTGGAGAAGAATGGTGAGGGCGTTTGGGTCGGTGTGAGCAGGTAAGCCATAAGTGAGCTCAGGCTCAGGACATGGAGGATAATAGTTGACTGCCATGTGTTGACCTTGCTCTCCAAGCACATTCTTCATGTAATCTTTTTCTAAACCTAAGCTCTCTGATATCAATTCCTCAATTTTAAATCCCAGTCCTCTTACTTCTCTACTGTATTTACTCACTATTTCCCTGCAACAACAATAAAAACACTTATTAGTTACTAAAATCGTTTAAATTGTCAAGTATAATTCAATAACTATTATACTTACCAAATGGTTTTTAGTCTAATGCCATTTCTTATGACTTTCTAAAAGTCGCAATTTTATGATCCATAGTTCAAGTTCCACTTGAAAGGAATTTAAGCAATGTCTATATCTCCTAGAGAAGGATGTATAGGAGCCTTATTTTCTAAATGCTTATTGATGTATTGTAATCTATATGATATTTCAATAATTTTAATATTATAGTATCTTATGATTTAAGTAAAGGGTCCTCTCATATATCTGGACAGATCTGCAGCATTAATTAAAAAAAAAATGTATATATTATCAACAGTTTTAAATGAATAAGGGAACACGTAACTCACGCTGTCAGCTTCGAACTAACCCGAGGAAATGGTGGCAAAAATAATTACGAAAAGTAGGAAAAGAAAAAAAAGTGCATCGATCTGTTAAATCGAAGACAGAGTCAATGAAAATGAAAATAAAACCGATTAAAAGAGATCGGCATGATATCACGACGCTGACGTCAACGCGGTTAACAGTGACGTCTCTTCCCCATAACCACACATATATCTGTATTTTATAGGGTTATATGATTTTGCTTATATATAATTATATTTCTGACGCGTAGGGATTCTTAAAATATTAAAGAATCAATCGTTCAATTTGTCTTTAAGTACAAAGCAATTATCGAAACTGCCCTCGTATTTAATTGTTATGATATACTTCTTTTTCCATATTTCATAAGACTCTGCATATTAAAATTGTTTTTTATATAAATACAGAAATATTATTTAATATTTTAGTTTTAAAAAAAACAGTCAATCATAAAATTGTATAATATAAATTATCACAAAATATTAAATACTTTTAATTTTTTTATAGAATTTTGTAAAATAGAATAGAAGGAATATTAATTAGACTGCCACTAATGATAATTGAATATTAAAAAGTAATTACATCTGATGTCAAAAAAAATTGTATTTAAGGGCTAGTTAGTTAGAAAAAAAATATCTTTAATATAAATTAGGAACATATCAAGTCTGACAATAAATAATTTTTGAAAAATTATATAATAATTATACCTCATCTAACTATCATGGAAAACTTGATTTACCTCTATAATGTATATGATTATTTTATATGGATGTTTATCAGATTGGAACTTTTAGCTTATAAAAATAACTTATAGTTTAAATAAATATTAACAATGATAAATAAATTGTGCGCTATGCAACAATTAAACGACAAAAGTTTAATAAATAAATGTCTAGATTCGTAATAGTTAGAGAAACAAAAATCATTGTTTACAATAAATTGTTGTCTCATCATTATTTATTGTCCTAATTTATGTTAATAATCCTCTAGCTAACTAACCCTTGAATTAAAATATTACAAACATTATGATGCCGGGTTTTGGCCGGTGTTGACTCTTAATTTTGTAACAGTTCAGATGGAGATTTGTCGGAATGACAGAAGAGTGTTGGAAGTTTTCATCATACATTTTTTATCGTGTGGTTCTGCTTTAAATCTCTTTTTGTCCTTTTTCACCAATACATCTTTATCGAATCTTTCTTTATCTAAATGTAATTGTGTTTATTATATGTTTTCTTTTTACTTATTTAATAAATACATGTACTACATAGCATACACACGTTGCTGTTCATAATCAGTTCTATTGTCTTACCGAACAAGTCGGTTGAAGTATCACACGGTTTTGTAAAACTTTTTTTTTTTGATATTATAAAGCTTCTTATTTCCCAATTATTATTATAATTAAGGCCAACAACAGCCAGAAGTACAAATGTGTGTGCATAGGTATATTAGTGTATATATGCATGTAAAGATTTTATAAATCTTGGCAACCATGTAATCACATGGCGAACCAAATCAGAAAAACAAACTAAATGGGACCACAAGTTAATTATTTTTACCACAATTTTTTTTCTTTTTTTAAGAGTCGATTTCAAGTAAAACAAAAACAGTTGACTCAAATGAAGGTCGAATTTTCTTTTAAACAAATCCGAATCGACTTGTGTATTTTAAAATGACATTAGCTATTATGAATTGTACATATTCATATGAATATTCCAATATTCTAATTATTAAAAAAATAGAACACAACAAATAGTTTAGTGATTTATATTAGTATCATATCAAATTTTACATTTACATTTTACATTAGTATCATGTTGATAAAAAATAAAATAAAAATATCCGGTGCTAAGGTCATATGTTTGTATGTTTTAATAATAGACAATATATATGAGAAAAATGCATAAAGTTTTTTCGTTCTGTAGATACATTTAAAGAGAAAAATGCTTTGTTTTGTTTTGTTGTGTTTTTTAGGAATCATGAAACAGAAATTGTTAACAAGACATACTTCACCCTTATATTCTTTTTTGATAGGTAGCCTAGATGCTTTTGAAGCATTTTGTTTTATTAATAATTTAGGGTATAATATGATTATATACAGGGGTTAGAGCAACTCCACCCATAACATCTAATTTAATGTTGAAATTACACTAAATTTGGTATTATAGTGTTTCACTTTTTTTCATCTCCAACCACAATACTAAATTTTATACTATAAAAAATATTTTTTTATTGTTATATTATTAAATTTTTATTATGTTCTTTAAAATTATCTTATTAAATTTAGTTTTTATGTTTGTTTGGTTTTAATTTTTTAATTTTATGTTTTCAGTGTTTAATTGAATGTATTTTAATTTTAATTAATTTGATATTTATTTATATATTTTTGCAAATTAATATTTCATATTAGTTATAATTAAATGTTTATATTATTAATGTTTATATTAAAAATGAATAGATACAAAAATATTAATTGTATATTTATTTTTAGTTGGTAGATAACAATAGAATTATTTTATTTAAAACAAAATATAAATAAAATAATTTTTTTTTTTAGGTGTTTTATGAACAGTACCACACCATACTGTTTGTAAAACACCAAAAAGAAAAATTTGCTGTTAGTTTTACTGTCTTATTGGAATATGATTAACACAAACTATGATGTTTTGGCGTCACGTTGGAGAAGCCTTTAGTAGATTAAAATAGAATCTAATTTCAGATAAAGATAGTCTTAAAATAGCTAATAATAAACCTATATATGGCAATTCTGACACATCAAAAATCAACAATTATATTAAATAAAGACATAAGATGTACCATAAAACCTGATAGATCGTTTTACCTATTTAAGCACATGCAAATAATTTTTTTTTTATTCACTATGGAACAATCTAAAATCAATAGAATAGTTACTAGAAAATATTAGAGAAAGAAATGCAAAGTAAAATTAGAATTTATCAAAAAGGAAACAAGAAATAATTTTTTTTTTTGGGTGTAAATGTTAAAACCAGAAATAAGTTGAAGTGCTTACTTGAAAGGAGGAGGGTTTGAAGGCCATTCATGGACATACTTGTGGACAGGATAACAATGGAGTCTAAGATAGTCTCTCCAATTGTTGATCTCTTCTTTCTTCACATTGAAGCTCGTGGATAATCTTGTAGCCCTCGTTGGATCGTCTGAATATAGCTTCATTTTTTCTTCCATAGACATGCCAAAGAACTCATGCGCAACACTAACCATCTCATCTTTTATTTGTTTGCTTACTCCGTGATTTATGACCTCGAAAGATTAACCGTGAAAAAAAAATATAACTATAATGTTTTTGAATCAGCACAGAACTATCTAGTCATATATCATCACTTTATCAAAAAAACAAAAAAAAAAACTAGTCAAAATATCAAGAAAAAACATGTTTCTTGATATTTTGAATTTTTGCTGTCACATATAATCTAAACTTATATGTACTTATAATTAGGTACCTGAAAAAACCCAAATCGGGCACAAGCTTGGTGGATTTGTTGGACGAGAAGAGATCGATCGGTGGAAGAGAGATCGATGAGAGGGAAATCTTCGAGTTGAGAGACTTCGGAGAGACGTGGACGGTCGGAGATTGGCCGGACATAGTTCTCCGGCAAAGTAGTGTGACGAAGACCGGTGGATATAAGCTTTGCCGCCATCTGATGTCAGAAAATTGAAGAAGAAGCAAAAGGGTATAAGAGACAAATGAAGGCTTGAATTTGAATGTATGCGATATGCATCGATCGTATATATATATAAAACAAAGCAGTATACTCGGTCCTACTCAATTGATTATGTTTTCTAAGTGGAAAATTTTGTTATTTCAGTATGTATATTATTCCTATATTATTCGGGTGATCTTTTTTTCTTTTAAATTCTTAATACACCGAATATAGTGGGGTTTGTTTCGAAAAGGACAACTGTGATTTTTAATATGATTTATGGTCGAAAAAATATAAATGCCTGAATACTTTTTCTTTTCTAACTAAAAAGTTTAGATTGAAATCCAGACTAATTTCTGGAACTCACAAAATCCACGTATGACTAAACTACGAGATGCAAAGAAATTTCTAAAACATCTAAAAAAAATCCAACAAAAATTTACATTTCATCTTATACAAGAGTCATCAGCCCATTTACCAAAATTAATATATTTTATGGCGTAGGTTAACATCTATTTACATTTCTAGCACGTTCTTCAAAATGCTCAGCTTAGAATTAATAAATTAAGATTAAATTACGGTTCATGATTCGGATCCAGCTAGTTTACATTAGAAAGAAAATCAAAATAACCAATCTCTTTTTTTTTTTTTTTTTTGCCATAACAAAATTATATATATCTAAGTATATACATAATTTTGGGGGGGGGGGGGGGTGGGGGGAGGGGGGAATGAATACACATTAATATAATGTCATCCCAGCGTCACAGCAGTGACGTCATGAATGATTGTTGTCGAAGGCGTATCACTAAGTTATCTCAGCATCGTAGCGTAGGACTAAGTACTTTACTTCGAATGAGATTCTTTTTCTTTTTATTCGTCGACTTCGGAAGAGAAAATTATGAGATTTTAAAAAGAACAACGGCAAATGCTGCATTTATAAACATTACTAAAACTACGATGACAAAGTAATTAAATAATTTCTGTCAAAAAACAAGTAATTAAAATAGTTTTTTTTTACAATAAGGGTTTTCATTAACTACCTTTCCTCTTTTTTTGACCTTTTCAATTTTATTTACGAATAATATTCTGACAAGTGACAACTAAACGAACCCCAATATTTCAATGTTGACTTTTAAGTATATAAAATATAAGCAGGGTTGTGCCTAACGTTTTGAAAACCTAAAACGAATTAAAAATGAGACGTTATATGCATAATAATGAATGCATTGTAAACAAAATTTCAAATATTGCTAATCTATAAAAATGATTTTTAAACTCAAGAGAGAAGTATTAAAAATCTATCTTTTACCAATATTTCAAATAAAGTTTTAAAAACTGAAGCCTTAAGTATTAACATAATATAAGAGGATCTAAAGCAAATGTTTTATTTTTAGTCCATTAAGAAGGATTAGACCTGATCATTCGAATATTCAGGTAAGTTTGATTCGGTTCTTTCGGATTATGAATTTTTTGGATGGAGAATTTAAAATATATATAAAAATAAAAATAAAAATAGTTTAGATTTGTTTGGATATATTTCTGCTCGCATCAATTTCGGTAATATAATTGAGAATCGACATAAAACCAAAATTTATTCAGATTTGGTGTGGTTCATATATTTTTATTTAAATTATCCGAAATATCCCAAAAAAAAATTAAAAAAAAGTTTAATCTTCCAAAAATATATATTTAAGTTTGAAAAATAATTATATAACAAAAACATTTCTGGTATTTTGGTTATATCGACTCTAAACATAACTAATATCTTCGTATTTATAATTATCATTTTAGATATATTAAGTATAAATATAATTAAAATTTTTGTGTATATAATTATATTAAAATAATTCGGGTATTCATTGGATTTTCGGTTTGTAGATCCAAACATTTTTAAAAAATAACCATTCAGATATTTATGCTTATTTGATTCGGTTTGATTATATCTAATTCGGTTTTTTTTATTTCTAGGTAATTTGTCCAGATTGGGGAGGACCAATGTTCAAAAAAGCAGGTTAGACGATCGTTTAGACGCTAGACACTAGGCGCTCTCATAAAGCTTATGTTTTACTATAGTCATTGTTGTTAGATGAAGAGTTAAATTTAGTAGATTTTGTGATCTTTAGGTAGATTAGATTTATTTGGCGGATTTGGACAGAGTAAACAGATTTAAATAAATTTAAAATTTTATTTAAAAAGTAAAGATTTCAAAATTATGTTTTAAAATAAATAAATTTTTTGTCTTATTTTCAATGCAAACTTATAATTTTACTTTTTAAAATTGAAAATTTTAAGAGTTTGTTAATAATTTACTCATGTTTTTTTGGTTATATTGTATATAAGTATATATTATTATATTAAATGTTTTAGGTATTAGGCAGAGAATTGCTTTCTATCTAGCACTTAGGCAGACCTGTCAAAGAAAGACAACCCATCAACGAATGATTCTCTTTAAACTTAAAAATCGATGAATTAAAATATAAATAACTGTGAATCGTATAATAGAAAAAGAAATGTGGGGCAAGCTAGGATGAATGTAGCATGGCTTTCAAGCGGATTCATCGTTTTATTAATTTTTCAAGATAAATGTAATCATCAAAAGAGTTCACTTTACCAAATTTTGTAATAGACATAAAGAATGACATTATTTCAATTGTTCAAATAAAAATAATTAAATAAATTTGCGTTTAAGGAAAATTTATTTCAGACTTACACCAACAAAATAAATATTTTTCAAGTGGAAATCACTTAATTAATTTTTTTTTCTTTCTCTAACAGTTAAATTCACTAAAAAATATTTTAAAGCATATCACAGTTAAATTCACTAAAAAGGATATTAAGGCATGTCACTTCTCAATTTTTTTCTTTCTAAAAGGTACACCTCATTAAAAACCATTCAAATTTTAAATATAATAAATTTCAACTAAAGCTTTTAACTCGTTAAAATAAAATTTTATAATTTTATAATTTTCTTGTAAATAACTAAATACCTTATTACAGAAGATCTGGTTGATAGAATTTTTGAACCGTTGAAAACAAAACCATTTATGTGGTTACCAATTAGGTGATGATAGATTTAGGTAAAATATCATAATCCACTTAAAGTGGAATCAATTCAGATTAGGAAGCACCGAACCGAACAAGAATTAACATAGATACTCGAATGAATTCTATACTCCTATATCCAAAGAAACGAAATAATACTGAGAGAAAAATAGATATCGGAAATACAACTAAATATCTAAAATATTAGTCATATTTAGATTTGAAATAATTCAAATACTTAAAATTACAATTATAAACCTGAAAATAATAGTTATTTTTAAACTTAAATAATCGAAATAAACAAAATATCCGAAAGTCATTAGTTATATTTGTCAAAATTTAACCGAATTTTATTAAATTTAACCAAACAAATGTTTTACTTCCTCTGGTTCATAATATAAGATGATTTGAAGATTTTTATTTATTTCATATTTTAAGATATTGTTAAGTTTTTATGCAAATTATATATTGATTTAGTATTTTGTGACAATTTATATTCTGAAGTCTTTTTTTATTATCTTTTGAATTTTAAAAAATTAAATACTTTTTAATACGTGCGAGTTTAGTAAGAACATTTTATATTTTGAATCATAGAAAATAGTTTTTTCGGTTATTTCCAGATATTTCAAGTCATTTCGGATAGTTCGGTTAAAAAATAACCCAAACCATAAATTTTTTTGTTCTAAGTCATTTTTTATTTAAATATCCGATCCTTAACCAAAAATATAGAAAACTTAAATAGTAACTAAACCCCTATATCTAAAATATCCAAAACTTGAAAACCATTATCCGAATCCAAACCGAATATCCAAATATCTAAACTTAGATGAGTGGATATGACATATTCAAATACATAGTTGAAATTTGAATATTAGATATTAAATCGAAGCGGTTATGAATTGAGTAAAATAGATGTGTTATCATTTTTTTATTAAATTTAAAATTCAATATATATATTTTTGTTTTGCAAATCATTTTTTTATCGTTCTCTAAAGAAAATTTTGAAAAATATATAAAATTTTCTGTTTATAGTGTTCATTCTATTTACAATTACTTTTTACTATTAAATCATTGTTCACGAATCATAAATCATAATTATTGTTTTAACAATCCGTTTAAATCATTTTATCTTCTATTTTACCACTATATTTTACCATTTCGAACTTTCTTTTTAACAGATTCTTTTTACTTGCCGAAAAACTTTAATCGATTGGTTAGAAATATGATTCATCGAACCCAAAAGACAATCGAAGTCAAAGACTCATCATCCATGCAAAGAGTACGAATAATGAGGTTGGGATAGAGCAGAACACGTGTGGTGCAGTGGCGGTCCTAGAAAATTTTTTTACTCGGTGCAAGTCAAAAATATATATATATATAAAAAAAAATTCTTTATTAATTATATTATTCTACAAAAACATCCTACGATCTTTCATATTTTGAAATCTTTTCATCGCTGTCTCATTGGTAACAGTCTCAAATACATCTTTTTCAATATAACAAACTAAACAGTCATTAAGAAACTGATTTCCAATCCGATTCCGTCGATCTGTTTTCACAATCTTCATTGCTGAAAAACATCTCTCCACAGTTGCAGTTGCGACAGGCAAAATCAAAACTAACTTCAACAACCTATAAACCAAAGGATGGGATATATGCTTTCGTGTATCCACCAGCATACGAGCAAGATCTCCAAGACTCTTTAACTTACAAATCTTTCATCACTTCGAACATTATCAATGTATATAGCCAATTGCTGCTCAAGAGATATGCACTCTGTAGGACTAAAGTCGTTTGGATAGAACTTGGCTAATTTTATTAGCTTTGAGTGGTCAAACTCAGAAAATGAACCAATAGGAGATAAAGAAGCAGCACAAATAAGCAACTCAGTGTTTACCTCAGTAAAGCGATCATTAAACTCCTGAAGCTGCAAATCCAAAAAAGCATATAAACAATTGACCTTGTAGTGATGCATATTTTGTACTCCTGTTTTTTTTCTTGGTCTCTTTGGGTCAATAAAATCATCTTCCATGGCAACCTTCTCAATATCATACTTCTTACAAAAAGCAAAAACCTTATCCATGAGAGAATTCCATCCATCATCCCTAAAATTCTGGAATTGTCTCTTCGTTGATTTCACCAATGACATAGCATTCAAAATATCTTGGTCTCTTTGTTGCAAAGACTTGGATAAGTTCTCTGTAAGTCCTAAAAGGTGAATCATCATTTGCAGATAAAACACAAAATCAAAGCTGCTGAAGTATATAAGGAGACCATATGCTTGACGTCTTTTTGAGTCTTCTATGCCATCAGTCTGAATATGCTTAAGCACATTGATGATAGGAGAAAACAACTCAACCAAACGCAGCAAAGTTTTGTAGTGAGAACCCCAACGAGTTTGTCCTGGTCTTTGAATAGAAACCTCTTGATTCAACCCTTTTCCTGTGCTGATTTCACCATCAATAATATCTTCCTCAATCAGTTTCCTATGATCTTCGCGAATCATATACTTTCTTTTACATGATCCTCCAACCACATTCAACAATAGAGAAATCATATCAAAGAACCCTCCAACTTCAAAATGTTTTTTTGCAACTGCTACAACAACCAATTGAAGTTGATGAGCAAAACAATGAACATAATATGCTGATGTGTTTTCCCTCAAAATCAGTGACCTTAGTCCATTGAACTCACCCTTCATATTACTAGCTCCATCATAGCCTTGTCCTCTCAGCTTTTTGATGCTCAACCCAACCTTAGCAAACAAAGAATCAATAGCAGATTTCAGATATGCTGAAGTTGTCTCAGCCACATGAGTGATGCTAATGAATCTTTCTTTGACTATCCCATTTTTATCAACAAACCGAAATACTACTGCCATTTGTTCTTTATCGGAAACATCAGCAGACTCATCCACCAACAAACCGAAAACATCATGATCAATTTCTTCAATAATAGATTTGATTACCTCTTCTGCAAAGCAATGCACAATGTCTTTCTGAATCTTTGAAGAAATCATCTGATTATTTCCAGGAGCATTTTGTAAGACAACCTTACTCACAACTTCATTCTGCTCAGCAGTGTATTTCAAAAGCTCTACAAAGTTTCCTCTGTTAGCAGATGTTTCTGACTCATAATGACCACGAAAAGGGAGACCTTGCCTTAATAAGTATCTGGAAACATCAATTGAAGCATTTAACCGAATCCGATACTCATTCTTCATAATATCACTCAGTCTATGCAAAGCACACTCAATAGACTGGCTTTGTTTCATCAGATTTTCACATTTCAGATTTTCACATTTTATGAAAACTATTAACCTACCCCACATGCTCTGCAAGTCTACTAAACTTATTCCAACTAGAAAAACCTTCATTGGTTCATGCATCAGTTTTTCCACCTTTACCACTAGTATCTCTGAACAAGTAGCAACATAGACAAAAAGCTGCATATTTCTTAACACTATACTCTAACCAGTTACTATACTGATCAAACCAAGCAGGATTAAATAGCCTCATTACACCTCCTATCGATTTTTGTTTAAAAATATGACCACGAGGTTGGCAAGGGCCTCTAATCCAATATCTGCGAATTACCTCATCTCTTTGATTTGGATGATATTCAGATATGTTTTTTCGATCAGCTGGATCCCATGGTAGATCATCTAAATCACTTTGAGATGAAGAAGGCTCCTTTCTTTTCAACAAAAATTTTTCCATTGATTAAACTGAAAAAAAATTAGAAAAACATTAAATATGTTAATAAAAATATATAATGTATGGACAAACAAAGTAACAACTATGTCTTTTAATTAATATTTATAAAAATTTCTGTATGAATCACGTTTTTAAAAAAACCTTTAAGCCTAATTATCAAACCTATGAACTCAAACCAAATAACAATAGAGAGTTTTAAAACTAACAACTTAAAAACTGAAAAAAGGTTTAAAATTTGAAATCTATACTTACTTGTTAATCAAAAAGACTTGATGAATTTGGATTGGAGAAGAGGAGTTGAAGAGGCAAGAGGAGAAAAAAACGATAGATACTGTTTGGAAAAGTTAATTAGGGCAAAACACAAGGTTTAGTTTTGTTTATAAATTAATAAACAATATTTAAAAGTGAGTTTTCTTTAAAAAATTGGATCAATCACGTTTTTTTAATGGCCTATATGTTTTGTGGGTTCTAAATAATTAAAAAAAAAATAAAAACTGAAGTAAAAATTTTTTGTGGATTCAGCTAATAAAATTAGGTTAGGTTCAACAATTATAAATCTATTATACTAATAAATAAAATATTAAAATTTTGAGGTGTCACCAGACCCCACATCTTTAAATATGGGTCCGTGTGTTTTGGTACCAAAGAGATAACGTAGAACGAGTGTCTAAATGAAAACGACTGTTCGTATTCTATTCAAAATACGGGCAGGGCACGATCGTATATGGAAGTGGGGTCATCATGGTTGGGACTTCGGAGTCAAATCTTGATAAGTACACTAATGACTCTTGTGCCGTGTCAAACACTTCTAGTTAATATAAAATATTTATTACTATTCTCCGAATGATCGGTTTATCACCTCGCGTCGGTCGAAAACCGTGTTTTCCAAATTACCGATATTTAATTATCAAGATGCATGAATGTTTGGTGTGTAAACGAGTCATCTGGATATATTCTGAATGGTACGTGTTTCATGTGTTAAACTTTCTCGTTTTTGTCATCTCATGTGTTGTTACGTTTTATCTTACCGATTTTAATAAATTATATTTTGGTATAGCCTTACATTGCACAATCACCTAAGAATCACAAAATTGCGCTCCACTAAGGAAAAAGATATAATCAAATAATATATTTTCTTTCATACGGTATACCAAAATTAAGTTTTCGATTATTTTAACGTGGATTTGATCATTTCGATTCGATTATCTAATTTTTCATATATAACTTTTTCTAAAAAGGGGTGAGGACAATTTATATGAACATCTCCGTACGGGAATTATGAGGAAAACTCACACGAACAACTCTAGTTTAACTTTATTATTTTAGATGCCAAATAATAATATTTATTCGTATATGTTAATTATTTAAAAAGATGCACTACACTATTAATTAAATTTTAGTTACATAGCAGATAGTGTAGTATTAAAAGTAAACATAACAGTATGAACTATTGACTATTATCTAAATATCACGAGTATGTACGAATTATTGGATTTGGATGTGCCTATTTTTATTGGTTAGTGTAATATCAAATCAGAGTAAGCGTAGGTTTGGGGTTGAAGAAAGTAGAACACGTCAAAGTATGGCATTTTCGTTATGTCCCTTTCCTCCAAATTTGGACCTCTCGCATTAAATACAGTTGATAAATCAATTAAAGAGAATTGTAAGAAATACTCCTTTTTCAATATCTATTTTCAAAAAATTATATTTTCTAAAATTATTTTTAAAATATTTCTAAAATTTGAGATCAACCAAAATTACTTTATAAAATATTTTAAATATTTTATTTTTTTAACAAAAGCATACAAAACTATTTTTATATATGTATAATATCTTATAAATACCTAACAAAAACTTATAAATACTTGGATCGAATCTCCAACAACGAGATTTGGATATATTCTGAAATTCTATGATAAAATTGTTTCAAAGATAATTTATTTATTCTCAGATTTAGTGAAGGACATTTTTGAAAATAAACAACTAAAAATATATTTTTAAAAATGGATTCAGCAAAAGAGATATTTGTGATATTTTTGCAAATATCCCATCAATTAAAGTATAAATAAAAATCATCATAAAAACGTATTTATATATAAACAAATGTTCCATACCTCTTTAAAATATTTGTAACTAGTTATATATGCATAATTAAAAAAAAATTTTGATTTCTAATTCTAATCATTTTTGGTGTTTTTTTATCGTATATTACATTATCATTAGAAATATTTCATCTAATCCTATTATGATAATATTCAACTACTTGCAGTATATGCGATTATGATTAACAGTTCCCATGAACAATGATTTTACGGCGCAATTTTCCCTACAACACTTGAATCCACAACTGACAATTCTGCATGTACGATATTCCTGCGATGGACAAGCTCCCCCACAACACTCGAGACCACGAAAACGGCTTTGTTTGCAGTATTATCGACCTCTAATAAACTTTCACCCATTAATATGTAATAAACTGCATTTCTTAAAAATTAAATTTCAGACTTCAGAAAAAGTCTTCAAACCCTTTACCGCTATAAATTAATATATATAATGGGCTAAAGGGGTTTTTTTTGTGTTTATATATATATATATATATCGTACTATTGTATTTCCGTTTTTAACCCTTATTTCTTTTTGCTTTGTTTTTTTAATTGTTATGAGTTTTGTGGTTTTTAAAGGTTTTGAGTGATTTTTAAGTTTTCTTGGACTCAAAAAAATAGTTGGAATCAACCCGAATTAGGAGGAACATAACTGAATTGGAATCAGCATAAATACTCAAACATGACCTAGATTTCTATACTCGAATAATCAGAATCAACCCCGAACTGAACCGAGAATCAAATGGATAGTCTAAAATACGCGAAATATAAGTATTATCCAAAATATATTTATATTTTTACGGATAATTTGAGTAGATTTAGATATATTTGGATAATACAATTATATTTTTCAGATAATTTGAGCACATTTGGATATATTTGGGTAATACAATTAGGCATATGGTTCAAAATTTATAGTGGATTTAGAGGACACATGTCATCCTACCTCGTGAAAGGAAGTTCTGTCGAGTCACACCATCGATCATGAAGCTGCTCCCAAACCTGCACACACACGATACATGCAGCCCTTTTGAGCCGCCGACCCCCTCTTAGAGCCATGCAAACCGGTCAACAATGTTGTAAATAATGTTCTTACATTTTGAGATCTAAATGATGTATATTTTCAGGCCAGTTAGTGAAAGATTTTGTCAACTCTTTATCTCTAATCTTTTCTTTATGTTCTTTAGTTATGTTTATGCTTTCCATCATGTTTACTGATTAGTTTTCCAATTGAATCATGACTTATGCTAAATTATTATTATGATGCTTTTCTTCATGTTTAGTGATTAGTATCGTAAAAAAATGGATTAATCTTGTCTGAGTGTCTCATGTCATCCTAGTGATCCAATAATTTAGGCCGTTCTTATTATAGCTCAAAACGTTAAAAGAAAAGGCCCATAATCTAAAGACACAAAGCCCAAACGCGCGTATAAAAGCCCATTATCTATAGAGACGTCAAAGATACTAATATAGGCAGAGGGTTTATCCACGCCGTCTCCATTGATTTTTTCTCCGACTGACACTGACCGTTTGAAAAGCTTTCTCTCACTTTCGTCGTGAAGAAGCCAATCTCGAATCAGATCACACATTTGCCATGGATAACTCAGCTCCAGATTCGTTATCCAGATCGGAAACCGCCGTAACCTACGATTCACCTTATCCACTCTACGCCATGGCTTTCTCATCTCTCCGCGCCGCCAACGCTTCCTCCGGCCACAGAATCGCCGTCGGAAGCTTCCTCGAAGACTACAACAACCGCATCGACATCCTCTCTTTCGATTCCGATTCCATGACCGTTAAGCCTCTCCCGAATCTCTCCTTCGAGCATCCGTATCCTCCAACTAAGCTAATGTTCAGTCCTCCTTCTCTCCGTCGTCCTTCCTCCGGAGATCTACTCGCTTCTTCCGGCGATTTCCTCCGTCTTTGGGAGATTAACGAAGACTCTTCAACCGTTGAGCCAATCTCGGTTCTCAACAATAGTAAGACGAGTGAGTTCTGTGCGCCGTTGACATCTTTCGATTGGAACGATGTTGAGCCGAAGCGGCTCGGGACTTGTAGCATTGATACGACTTGTACGATTTGGGATATTGAGAAGTCTGTTGTGGAGACTCAGCTTATAGCTCATGATAAAGAGGTTCATGACATTGCTTGGGGAGAAGCTAGGGTTTTCGCATCGGTCTCTGCTGATGGATCCGTTAGGATCTTCGATTTACGCGATAAGGAACATTCCACGATCATTTACGAGAGTCCTCAGCCTGATACGCCTCTGTTAAGACTCGCTTGGAACAAACAAGATCTTAGATACATGGCGACGATTTTGATGGATTCTAATAAGGTTGTGATACTCGATATTCGTTCGCCGACGATGCCTGTTGCGGAGCTTGAACGGCACCAGGCTAGTGTTAATGCGATAGCTTGGGCTCCGCAGAGCTGTAAGCACATTTGCTCTGGTGGTGATGATACACAGGCTCTTATTTGGGAGCTTCCGACTGTAGCTGGACCGAATGGGATTGATCCGATGTCGGTTTATTCGGCTGGCTCGGAGATAAATCAGTTGCAGTGGTCTTCTTCGCAACCTGATTGGATTGGCATTGCTTTCGCTAACAAAATGCAGCTCCTTAGAGTTTGAGGTTAGAGTTTCTGTTTTGCTACATAACTATGAAATCGATCTTATCACATGAGGAAACAATGATTGTTTGTCTAGGTTGTGCTGCATTTCCCATTATAGATAGTATTGTAGCTAAACTTGGTTCTAGGGATTCTTGATTGCAACGCAACTAGAGATTTGACACAAATCGGGTTTTAGGTGGGCTATAATCCATTTCTTTGTTATGCATGTATAAATCACACTTTGGGGTGCAAAATTATGATGACCAAGATATCTTGTTAGCAACAGGTCTCACACTTGCTGTTATGGCAGATGGTTTAGTAGTCATATATTGGATCTTATCTAAGTTCATGTATGTTATGATCAAATTAGTTGTACATTCTTTGGGTTCTATGTTTGATTACACGAGTCCCGAATTACGTAACATATACAAATACCGGTTATGGTAAGCAAGGATCTGAGGATTGTTTCCGGATAATTCTGCTGTATGTCCTACATAATCAACATGTATACATAAATTGAGAATTACAACCGAGAAAATGCTGGTACGAACACCTTTCTATTTGTGCTTCAGGTTTTTGTAACTCATTTAGATAATTTAGATTGCATATGTGGAAAACCAAATAACATTTCCTTATGATTACTGTCCATTTCACTTGATGTCAGGTGCAGGTATGAAGTGATCAAAATCGGATTTAGCATAGACCCGTATAATCGTCACGTGCGCAAGATAGTAGGTTTGGTGCATGCGAACTCTCGCTTCTTGGTTCGCAATGCCTCTGTATCTATTCTGATTGTAACTAAAACTGAATTCATTTGATGAACCAAACGCTACTATTTATCTCTGTTGTGTATAAACCTAACCAGAATATAATGCTCTATTGCGGGTTCTGGTGTTTAGATTTGTAATTGAAGCTTAGTACAATGCACCGCCTTAATTTGTTGGGCGTTTTTAGGATAAAGTGGCTTCTACTCGTCAGCGGTTAAAGCGTTTAGCTGGCATCTAAACACAACAATTGTTTTTTTTGGGTAAGATCTAAACAAAACAATTGTTGGAGATGCGTTATAGGTTGGAAATTCGGACACACCTGTTGTTATATGATTTTGAATTAATTTAATTTTTAAATGAAAATTAAAATTTTCAGACATTCAAGGCTAAATCATTCAGAAGCCGATCAGAAATAAGAGTTATTTTTAAAAAATAATAAATACCAAATTTAAAGGTTTTTACTCAAACTAAAAAGTAATTCATTTTTGAAAGAAAATACGCATTTAAAATTTGAGAATATATTTGTTAATGTTAATGTTAAAGTGTCAATTTTTGATACTGATTAGAAGTTAGAAGGATTCATTACATATTATTAATTATAATTATAATATTTTATAAATAATTGAATTAATAGAAATGTCTATATTATTTATCGTTTTCTAAATTGAAAAATGGTGAATTTTTTTTTTAAAATGAATACTTAAAAAGGAAAAACTAAATATTAATAATTGTTTAGAAGATTAAAATCGATCTAAAAATTAAGGTGATTTGAAATAAAACAAAAAAAAACTTATCCTAAACATCACAAATAAAAATAAAATAATCTCATCGAATAATGAAAACTGTCTAATAATAATATTTCATAATGCTATTTGCAAATTAGGATCGTAATAGTTTGGTAGATTAAAGAGTTTTTAGCTGGACATAAGAAAGATTTTGTTTTTGGAAAAATACACATATTTTAAAGTTAAGAATAAGTTTTATGAGTTCGCAAGTTACATATTTTTAAGAAAATCAAAATTAAGAATACTATCTAAAATCATAATTTATGTTAAATTATATATGTGTAGAAAGAATGTTGCATTTTTTAAACGGTCAAGATAAAGTGTAAGATTTAACATTAAAATCTGATGTCTGTGAATGGGAACGAGTCCATATATGAGATTTTTTCTCTAGAAACCAATTTTATATGCACCAAAATACGGCAAAGAAACCTCGCGACAAAAAATGGCATCTTCCCCAGAATTTCGGACATTCACTTTAATAAGAAGATTATGCAACTCATAAAAATAATTGAGTATTAAAAGATGGTAAGGGGGAATAAGTGTGTCAACATAAGATGAAAAGAGAGCAGATGTCAGGAGGCGACAAGTGAATCACATAGAAGATGACGAGAGAAATTGTAGTGAAAAGTTTTTAAATATATTTTGGAAAGATAATGCACATGACTAAAGTAAAATCTTTTAAAATCCGAATGAATAAATTTATACTCAAAGATTTGTATTGGTAAAAAAAATTAAACTAAAATTCCGTAAAACGCTTGAGATACATAATTTAGTCATGAATAAGAACTGTATTTTTTCATGTGTGATTTAAACAAGAACTGGTATGATATCATGTAAACTTTTTTTTTTATCTTTCTTTACGTGTGGAAAGTACTTCTCAGCAAAACTAATACTGCATGAATCCTTGTAATTTGTTGGGAGTGCACATCACTCAAACCCAGTAAGCAATGCATGTTCTCTAATCAAATATCGAATGGAAATACTAGTCCTGGACAAAAAAACCAGAACCGAATACTTGAACCGAAAAATCCGAAAAAATACCCGAATTGAATCCAACCGATTTTAAAAAATACTCGAATGAGTCCTAAACTTCTATACTCGAAAAAACTGGAACCGGATTCAATATCCGAATGTTTTCGAATGTATCCGAAATACAAGTACATCTAAATATATTAGTTATACTTATACTTATAATAACTCAAATACCCAAAACTATAATAATAAACCCGAATATATTAGATACTTTTGAGTAATTCAGGTACATTTGGATATATTTGGGTAAAAAATAACTAATGTTTTAGTTTTTTTTGGTAATTTGGGTATTTTTGGGTATATTTGGTTACCTTTAAGTAAAAAGTAACCAATGTTTTAGTTTTTTTGGGTATTTTGGGTATTTCGGGTATTTTTGAAAAGATTTGGATAAAAAGAACCGAAGCCGACCCGAAACCGGAAATATTTCGGGTATTTTCGGTTCTCAACACAAATACCCGAACCCGAACCGAATTTTTTGGAATACCCTATGAATCTAGAACCCTCTACTCGAACATATTCGATATCCGAAAAAAAACCTGAACGGGTACGGGTACCCAAATGTCCATGGCTGGCTAGGGAATACCATTCACGATGATGCACAATTCATTCGTCTTCTTAATATCAGCTGTTTTAAGAACTAAAGTCCACAAACTCGTGTGTTTACTAAACGGCTCCCTATGCATATAGAAGACGTGTCGAAACTGTGAGTGCTTTGTAAACCATCTACGCTCACTCACTGAAAGTTTCCCCTCTAAGAAATCAACCGACTTTTTAATATCGCACACAGAGCTAAATTTGCATTTTTGCTTATAACATGTCTGATCAAAGAATAACCTCTTAGGTAGAGGAACTGACTCAACTGTATCCTGCGAGCTAAACAAATGCAAATCCAAACCAAAAATTAATAAACAAATAGAGGGCACTGTTTATGAACAAACAAATGCAAACAAAACCAATGCTTTAATGACCAACTCTATTGTTCGAATGACTAAAATCGAACCCACAACACAGAAATCCAAAACAAAGGAATTGATTGCACTAGTCTTAGTAGTTGCACTGGAAATCGCCTATGAAACCGAGTCTAGGTTAAGCTAATATCCGAATTTGAGTTAAACCGTTAAAACCGATCAAAAACCAGCAAAAATGTATGCTTAACTACAAATTTTAATAATAATTTTAGGAACACGGTAAATATAAATTTACTCCATTACGAAGGCATCATATGCATCAATCTTGTCATGACCACGATGCAACAGACAATTGATTGGGACTGAGAATGATATCGAAGCGTTGAGAGATGGAAGAAAAATAAAACACTGAAGAATCAATAAGCTGTTAAAATGACTGTCTACAAAAGAAATATAATAAATTACTATTTCATAAATACATACATCATACTTCTTAATAGTTTTAAATTTTATGGATTAATGAGTGTTTGATTTAGAGTATAGGGATTCACACTTGTAAATTTTGTTTTTCTATATCTTAATTAAGAAAATAAAATGTAACAAATTATTGTTTCATACTAAGAACAGAAAATAGAACAGCAAAAACTATTTCAAAATACAAACCAACTAAAGAGGAAAAATTAGCGAGTCTTTGTTTTTTAGAGTTTACGGTGATATCACGATACCTACAAAACATTTGATACATGTGTTTAGCGAATTTGTGGGCATATGTTCGGATGATAGTAGTTGAGTTGCCCCTTCTAAACATTATTTATAGGGAGAAGAGGTGAATCGGATCAAATCCGGAAATTTGTATAAAATTATCAAAACATTTTTAATATAATCAAAAATGACTCGTAGTTATCTATTCGAATAGGATTTTAATTATTCGAATTATCCTTTTTATAGTAGAGATTTTAACTACCTAAATTATCCTTACCTTGTTATCCGTTTTACCCAAAGGATTTATTTCGGGTAGTGTTTTCTGATACCCTTATCGGACCCTTACCTGCTACTACCCGACCTTATACATTTAATGCTCAGACCTCTACTAAAAAGTAAAACTATCTTTGACTGACCCTCTTGATCGAGCGAGGTCAATCAAATCTCCCTGAAACTTCTTTTTGTTGATCGGTCGATTAGGACGTTTCGTTGCGTCTTGTCTTCATCCGATCGACAATAAATGAAGGTATGATGACAACACTTGTCCAAAAATATCATAAAGATCAATGCATATATTCTCCATGATCTATACACTAGAATCTCTATTGTCTCTTGGAGGGTCTTTATTGATGTTTGAATAGGATCCAGCTTTGCGATCAAACCCCCATCTAATTGTGTCCATCATACTCTCGATCTTTGAATATAAACTTGCGAGTTGCGCTGCGATGAAATCATTTTCTCCCATTGAATCGCTTGGCTCTGATACCAAGTTGATACGAGCCAAAGCTTTAGACTTAGATTTCGTAACCGGACTCGTAACTATAGCTTGAAAATAGAAAATACTTAAGCAAAAGCTTCTTTTTAACCCATGTTTCTTTAGAGAATTAGGTTAATTATTGGAAATTTTTTTTCTTATTGATCAAGTTTTTATATATAGAGACCCATGTACAAACCGACTTAAACATAATTAAAAAGAAAAATACCAAAACATTAATTCTAGTGTTAAAAGGAAAACTCCCAAAATCCAATATTAAAAAGAAAAACATTAAGACCAAAATAAAACAAAAACACCAAAACTTTTAAACCCTTTGAAGAATATGATCTCAATTATACAGTCTTGCCCTTGTGTTTTTGGAGAAGAATTCACAGAAATTGTCTGCAACAAACGAATAGAACTGTGACATGAGTCTATATGTTATCAAATTAAAAAAAAAAAAGAGATGATCGTCTATTAAAAAAATGACATGATAATCGGATTGTTTGACTAGAAGAGCTTCTTCTTCTTCTTCTTCTTAATATATTTTGGTTCTTAGAGAATTATTTGTCTTGTCTGCTGCTTCTGAGAAGTTTTCTTCCCTTCTAAGTTTTGTCTCATGTTTCTTCTAATTCAATCTATACTTATGTTTTCACTTGGCACACTTTGGTCATTGTCTCTCTACTCTTTTCTTATCTTTTAACATATCTCTCTTATAGTCTTGTGCTGCGATTGAGAAATCTTTAGTCTCCACGAAGTTGAAAACTATTCTAGTACAAAGTGTGACAATAATAAAGGTATAAAACCAAGATTCTTAAAATTGGTTGCACAATTCAGATTATTACAAATGTCTTTGTATATTACATATGAAGATTTTGATTACGAGTTGACTTTAAAAAAATTTACAATTTATTTGATTGCTGATGAGGCAACAAAAATAAACCTGATTTTATTATTGGTTTTAAGTAGGAGGAAAAATAATTATTCGAGAATTTAGATTTCTTTATTCAATCATTTTTCTTCTCAATTTAACATTTTTACTCCAACATGCAACCTATAGGAACCAACAGATCTCACTCCTAACGACCTATGAAAGGATGCCACGTGGATACTATTTTTCTCTCTCATTGGCAATTCAATTATGTTTATTCCATCTCACATTCAACAACTTTTTCAAACACATCATTGCAACAATTCAACAGTTTAATAATTTTTTCAATAATCCCATTGTAAGTATTCTTAATACATGTTGGAGTAAAGAAAATGAACAAAAATAAATTACTCTGGTTTCTCTGCCCTAAAAAATAGAAGTATAGAGTAAAGCTTAACTCTACAAAATAATTACTCGAAAATCTAAATTTCTTTTACTTTATCATATTTTGAGATTTCTTTTATTTTATTATATTTCTTTCCCAATCTATTTTTTTATTCCAACATGCAACTAGTTAGAGCAAATCAGCAAACAAAGAACATAAATGGATTTTTCTTTGGTGTTTTGGTTTTGGTATTTCTGGATCAACCATATCAAAACTAGGCCTGAGACGGAGCCGGATATCCTGGATTTTTGAGGATATCCGGATCCGGATCCATAGTTATGATATCCTACTCCGGATATCCGTAAAAAACCTTGGATATCCGCGGATATCCGGATCCAGTTTTTTGTATTAAAAAAAATTATTATTAAAAAAATGAGAAAAAAATTAAAAAAATATATTAATATTATATATAAAATTGAAAATATTATTATAATAGTATTATAATATATAATCTGAAATTTTTTTAAAAATATATATTATATAATTTAAATATTTAAAATATTATTAAAAATATTATTATAATATTATATTTCGGATATCCGGTTTTATTTTTTTCTACTATCCGGATCCGAAATTTCACTATCCGGATCCGGATCCGCCCCACCCGGATATCCTGTTTTCCGGAGCGGATCGGAGCGGATACCGGATCGGATCCCGGATACCGGATACCGGATAATAAGTCTCAGGCCTAATCAAAACAATTGTAATTCGTTTTTTTTCTTCTTTTGTTTCTGGATTCAGTTTGATACGATTTTGAATTGGTTATGTTGCAACTCGGCCTTTGCTTCTTTTTTATATTTTTATGATAAATTGATAATTTAAATTTTGTTTTAAATATATAAAGAGAAATTTGCAAATATAACTAACCAAAAAACAATAATTAAGAAACTAATCAAAATAAAAAATCTTGGTGATATAATGTTTGTAATATGTATTAATGACAGAACTATCCTAAAGACTAAATCAAAGAAAGAGAAGCGGTGTCTACTTCGTCTCTTCTTTCAACGAAACACTTTCTTATTCTTTAAATCTCCATCGATTAGAACTTTAATGGCGCAACAAATCAGAACCACCGGTAAACAAAACCAGATCCTCCAAAATTTCATCATCTCTTTCCTCCACCCTTTCATCGATTCAACAATCGATGGCCTACAATTTCACCCTTTGAATTTTACTCTTCTCCTCTCTAATCTGAAAACTCTAGCCGACGATATCACCGTTACATGTGTTTTAGGTTCGATCTGGACATGAAATTTATCATTAAATCATTACAAAAGGTATAGACTTTATGAAAATAGTATACTATTTATCCGGAACTGACATCTACTATTTGCATGTCTTGATTCTGCATTGTTTGATGTTAATCAGAGCATCTCCAATCGTTGGCTTCAAATATTTCTTGAAAATTGAAGATTCTTCAAAATAAAGGAAAACTAAAGCAAGATTTTCTAATGGTTTCCTTCATTTTCTATTTCAAAAAGAATATTCTAAGTAAATTCTATATCTATTATATTATTAATTCTTAACAATACATTTACTTTTTAAATTTATAAATTTTACCCATTGATTTTATAGTAAGCAAATAGTTCAACAAATTATATCTAGAGTAAACATTATTATAAATAAAATCATATTGCATAACATCAATAAAAACACATATATTTATGATGCAATTGTAGACATATATTTCTCTCACAAATGATCAATTAATGCATTTCGAAGTGAGAAATGAGGTTCTTTATCATTTATTTTTCTGTATCGAGCGAAAAATTCTTGAAATCAGATATTTTCATCATTTTTTATTACAACATTTAGAAGTGGAGTTTCTCTTCTAACTTCAATTGGCGCATCGAGATCACGCTTATATTCGTGCATATGTTCAAGCTAAAAAAATCACGTATTTTACAGAAAAAGTGAACAAAAACAAAATCAACAAGCTCCATTTGCATCAACCTCATTTGGACAATATATTAATTATTTTAATATCCGAAAGCGAATTACTAAATTATTAAGTTGTTAATCTATGCTATGTTATTTTTTTATTTTTAGTGTCAATATTAATTATGTATTTTAAGTTTTATGTTGGGTATGTTGTTTGTTTTTCTATTTAATATAAGTTATTATTGTATTTTAATGTGACTGGATGAAATTAAAATATGAAAATTTTAAATTAATTGAATAAAATAAAAAGAAATAATTTTTGGTATAAAATAAAAACTTGTTATAATTTTAAAGATTATTTTGTAAATAAAAAAATCATCTTTAATATGAATAGTGTTTCTTCAAATATAAAGATATGCTATTCAATCTTTTCATTTTGAAAATGAAAATGAAGCACTATTGAAAAAAAATTCTTAATTTTTATCTTCAAAACGAAGAAAAATATGAAATTTGAAACATCATTGGAGATGGCCTTAGAAAATAGAAGTTTGTATTTTTGGAATTGGTTGCTTCTTCTCACTACGCTGAAGATGAATAGATGATGATGAAGCTTAAGGAGTTGAAGTCGCCACCACCACCGCGACGACCACCACCATCACCAATGCTACTGTCGTCGTTGCCGTCAACACCATTGTCGTCACCATAGTTACCACCACCACATCAGCCCACGCTTCTCTCTCTTCACGCGTGTGTTCACAAATTGAAACGACTGTGAAGGACTACGTCAGTCTTCTCCCCACGCGCGCGTTCACATGCCTTAACGAGTGTGAGAAGGAGTTATTCGACTTTTCATCCCTTCCTAGTATTTCTTGCTTAATTATATACATTAAACTTGCTATATTCTTAAATAGTTTATATCCAAAATGGTTACTTTGGCAAAATGACCCTAACGATTTAATAAGAAGACACCTTTATAAACAAAAACAAAAGATTATAAGAAGACGACGCGTAGTTGGACTCAGAATGTGCAATTGTAGTTTTCATGTAATCCAAACGGCGCACTGTTTTAAATTCACAACTGAGAGAGAGAAAAAAAGGACGAGCCAAGATTTGTATCTGGTTCGTCGTCTCCGATGCTCAGCTCCGTCATCGACGACAAGCCCGTCGCTTCAACTTGGCTAAATCGTCTCCGTTTAAACAGAGGACTCACCACCACCGACGATGACGATGCTTCCGGTAATCCACTTACTCTCGACGACTTTCTCCGCCGCAACCACGACAGCGAAATCACCGCCACTAGTTCCGCCTCCGATTCACCTCCATCAGCTCCAATTCGTTCAGATCGAGAGTTAGCTGAAAGTCCATTGGAAGATCCAAATCCCGGAGAATGGTACGGAGTGATGAGCGATGTTCTCTCCGAGCTATTCAATTTCGACGGCGGCACATCTAAATCTTCCACGATCTCCGGGAAGAAGAAGCTCCCAAGGAAACAATCGAACCCTAGGCATTGCTCTTTAGAGACTCCAGAAGACGTTGTTCCGTTGGTGAATCAGAAAAGCAGCGACGCGATCCCTAGTGTTCGTGAATTCGCTACTTCGTACAATAAGAAACCTCCGGGGGCGCCGGAGATTAGGGAAAGGAGAAGAAGTGTGGCGGAAGGTGAGGGAGTGGATGAGGAAGAAGAGAAAGGAGAGAAGGATTTAGTTGGGTTTTCGAGGAGTGAAGTGACGGTGATTGATACGAGCTTCAAGGTTTGGAAATCTGAGAAACTTGTTTTCAGGAGGAGAAATGTGTGGAAAGTGAGGGAGAAGAAAGGTAAATCAAAGGTTGTTTCGAAGACGAAGAAGAAGAAGAAGAAGAAAAAGAGGAAATGTGATGATGGTGAAATTGCTCGGAAAAGCAAGAAGATGAAGATTTCAACATCAGTTTCAGACAATGTGAGTGTATCCCTTTTGCTTATTTGATTCATGACTATTTGCATATTCCATATCCCTTACGTTAAGTGATTCCAATGGCTTTGATAGTGTATCTGTCATGTCTCATCTTCGTTACAGAATCCACGCTATGACGTCGAAGAGATTCATGATGAACCAGAAAGCAGCAATGTCAGCCGAAGGCAAGTTCATTTAGCTGTGTTTCTACCTCATTTTAATCTATGGCTCCTATCCTACTGTATGTTAATGGCATTTCTTCTTCTCTTATCCAGATTGCCCTCTAAACCGAGAAAAGAAGGTTCTTTCGGTATACATACAAGCAAGACGAACAGCGCAGGAGAGACTCGAGGCTATCGGTCCTTGGCCTAACAGAGCCAGTAAACCAAACCAAAGTTTCGCATTTATGTATATGATGATAATTGTTGTATGATTATTATGTTACATTCTTGTTTATGAAAAATGTATTGCTTTCATCTGATTTAAAGAGAATTATGATCGTTAATTCAGATTCAATTTCTTTTTACCGCAAAAGTATACAAAGAGTGGTTGGCCTCTTTTTTTATGTACACTGACTTCTACAATCTTTGTTTCATTGTTTCTCAAGAACCATAACTCCTACACAGGCAACTGTAAGGAGAGAAGAGCTGATCGGTTTCGGTGTGAGCAGAGGCCGTTTACTCAGCGAAAGAGTGTTCATTCAGTTGCTCGGTTGGAAGCGGCTCAACCTTCTCGGCCTTCCCGTCTTTCTTTGGGATAATCAGACCGTAACCCCCTTCTTTTCTCTTGTACACTATGTTAATCTCACCTGCCAACCAAAAACGATATCAAAATGTAAGTATTCACGTCAATCTTCATCTGCTCATTTCTCCTTTGCGGTAACCAATCGAGCATTTATGGAAGAAAATAAAATTTGTCTCATGCAATACCAGTTTCTTCGTTTTGGAAGCCATAGAAGTCATGAGCGACTAATTCCAGCTGCTCAACTGCCTCAGAGACAGTCAATGGTGGCATCTCAAAAGTCTTGGTACGGACAATCTGTAGAAAACCACAAGGAAAAAAAACATCATCATAAGATCAGCAAACACCAATGATAAGGTAAGTCTGGACCAACCTCCTTGATCAAATCATTATCTTCTTCTTCTTCTCCTACGCTCGAGTCAGTACTGTCCTCAGCATCCTCCACAACCGGCTCAATCACTGGTTCTCTTACCTTCAATCTGTTGAAACCTTTCATGTGCCTTCCATGGTCAGAGTCCTTCTCCTTGATCTTCCTCAGCTTCCGCTGTATTATCGTTGATACCAAGTCGATACAAGCATATACCGTCTCAGCATCTTCCTCAGCGCGCACAACGCCATGCTTCTTTGTAAACAATGTCACCTTATATACCATTTCAACTTTGCGTTAGCTCCTGAAATAACAGTTTATGGATTTGGACAAACATATATACATGGTTGCTTCATCATCAAATACTGGACATGAAAGAAAGGGTTTCAATATAAGGATCGAGACACAACAAATCGATAAGTAAGACATGTGTACCTCGCATCTACGGATCCTAGGGCCTTTACCGAACTCTCCGCCTCGAACAGAGAGTCTTACATCAACTTCTCTCACAAGATGACTGTGTTTCTGAACAGATTTCCCTACTTTCTCCTCAACATGCTGCTTGATTGGCTCTGATAACTGTCACAACAATGTCACAGTTAACCAAATGATTCAAGACAACAAACTTCAACTATCAAAACCAAAATGTTGAACAGATAAATTCTATTGACAAGGAGTCAAAAGTCACTATCTTAAACCTAACAGAATCAGTATCCTAAGCGATAATAGAGTAAACGAGAACGAGAACTTCATAGTTTTTAAATAAGATCAGAATGGGCTAAGAAAGTTCAACAGAACCTGAGTTTTCTCTTCGAATGTACAGGTTTGTTTCTTGTTAGATCTATCATAACCTAACTCCAAATATCTCCCCAAAGTTCAAAACTTTTCTAATAACCAATTCTCAAGAATCAAAACCCACACAAAAATTCAACATTTTTATTCAGAATCCAATCAATTTTAAGCTTGTAGTAGCAGAATCCAAACCTCGAGGTTTTTTCCTTGGATGATCAACTTGACGGAAGCGAGAGGACCGTCCCACGACATTTTCACAGCTAATGAGCTTTTACAGGAACCGGGTCTTACTTGTCTCCGATCATCGTAACCAATATGGCCGAGGAAATCTGACCGGAGCTTTTTCGAATCAGTCCGGCTCGAGCCCACCATTGAGACCATCGTGGTGGAAGAAGATGAGCACGGCGGCGAAGAGATGGGGACGCTGCAGTGGTGAAACTTCGTTTGAGAGAAACCTAAGAGTGTCGCCATTTGAGAGTGAGAGAGAGATTCACAGATCCTTGTTCCCTTTGTGAAGTGAAGACTGAAGACTGAAGAAGTAGTGAGGAAGTGGAAATATCTGGATAAGGTGAAAAAAATGGATAAGGATGCTGACTTATGCAATAACGAGCATACTTTATATTTTATGAAGTGAACCTTTTTCTTTTCATATTTACAAAATTATTTCCTTTCTAATTTTAGATTTGTAGAACTAATTACAGTAAAACTTTGACAAATTAATAAACACGGTGAAATAATAAATTTTAGCGGTTTCGAGTTAGGTCAGTAAAGAAATTAATAAATTTCTATAAAACAATAATGTTTTAGAAATTCTATGTAAATATATAGTCGTAATAATATTATAAATTAATTATTAAATAAATTTATACACATAATATACTAAAATATGACTAGTATATTTTTTTATTCAATGTGAAACTTATTGATAAAAATTAAAGTTATTTACATCAAAGTAGGAAAACAATTGAAAAAACCACAATTGAATAAATTTTACATTTTGCAATCCATATTAAAATAATCTAATATATTATTAATTTTTGTAATGTAAATATGAATAACCTTGCATTTACATTCGATGCACTCTCTCATATGACCAAAAAAAAAAATTACTAGTTTGTGAATAATGGAAACCAATAACAAATAACAATAACAAAAACATACGTCAAATTAATGAGTTTGGACTATAGCAGTGAAATTAGGCTTACCTCTTGTCGTATCAATTGCAGGATATACTAGAAAGAACAATAACTTGTTCAAGAATGTTACATCATTGTTACTACAATACTCTTATATAGGTAAGCCTAATTTCAATTGATACGACAAGAGGTAAACCTAATTTCATTGTTACTATATTATATGTCATTAATTGTTACTATTAGTGACATATACTCGATGCACCAATTAGTGACAACCCAAAAAAAAAAATTAAACAAGAATGTTTTTTTCCCAAAACCTTCAAATCTCAAACAATATGTAGAAGCTCGTAAATGCATGTTATATAGGTGAAACTCGATGAATTTGCAAATAAAAACTATATTCGCAAACAAAAATTAACCAAATTTACTAGTAAACATATATGCCACCATTTCTGCCAACTATTTCAAATATGAATTCTTGCGAGTTTGAACGAAGATGCCACGCTATTTGGATATCTACTCAAATTTCATTTTTAATGAACTTTAAGTGAAATATAAATTTCATCCGCATCGTGTTTGGTTTCCAATCATTACATGTCACTAATTGTTAATTGTTACATCATTGTTACTACAATACTCTTAAATAGGTCATCAAAATTTTGATAATACTCTATTTTCCTTTACTCATATTTGATTTTAATTAAATTTATACTTATTATAATACCTTTTACGTCTTTAGAAATATGTTTTTACAAATAAATAATATCACATTTATAAGTAATTTCAATTTCTATATAATTATATGTTAAAAAGGTATTATAGTTTCTGTAGAGTAAAAAATTAAAATAGTAGAGAGATTTGAGTAATGAAATCTTTCTTAAAAGTTACTAAGTATCTACCTATATATTTATCTTGCTTGTGTTATGCTTTCGAACATTTGCAAGGTAATATCTTCATGCCCCTTGATGCGTTTTTCGGATCCTATATTAACTCATGTGTCTAATTCTTTTCACACGAATCCATTAGGGATTCACATCCAAAATGCCAAACAATTTCTCCAAAAGTCCGAATTGAAATTTGATAACTCAGAGCTTTCATGTAAGCGTTTAATTTTCATGAAATTTACTTAATTTTAGTTTTACTTTTTTTATAACATTGTGTGTTTTATATTTGAGATGCAGAGTTGCACGATAAGCAAAAAAAATCATTATAGGATCTGCCTACATCAACACAAAAGTAAAATCCTCGCCCCTTTAAACAAAATCTTTTTATGATTTCGTGTATTAATCTTTGGTTGATAAAAAAATTGTGTTTCATAGAGAACTAATAATCGAATGTGTTTTCTTTGTAGCATGTAACTTAAACAACTTGAACATCATTCATTTTTTGGAAATTATATTAGTCGTATGTATCTTGCAATTGATTCATTGCAAGGTCATGTCTAAATTTTTTCTAGATTATGTTTATTTTAGTAATACTTGGCTTGGTATTTTGTCGGCTTGGTCTAAAGAGATAATATGTATGGTTATTTGTTACCTCCTTTGTCTTTTTCTTATTTTTGTTATCAATATAATTACCTCTAAAACTCGGTTGATTTGAAACTAGTACCAACCGACTAATTTTTTTCAGGGTCTCCAAACTTTGTCGCAAATCATTGGAGGATCATGGAATAGAAGCATCGAGTGGGAAAATTTAAAAACTAAGAAGAGGATCGAGTAAAGGAGCCAAGACATAGAGCTTGACCAGAGAAGACGAAAGGTTGGCGAGATATCCGGACGTTGGCAAGCAAAAGCTTCGTTGGTGTCGGAAAACAAGTTTTGGGAAGGATTCTTGATTAGAGTGCGTGTGGGTCTACGCGCGGTTCATTTTTATTTTATTGTTTAAATAAATGACGTCGTTAAACATTATTTAATTTAAAACAATTTATTTTTTCCTAAAACATCAACTATAATAATATGGATGGAGTAATATGGAGTTGAATCAAAACATTTCTTTCACTAAACTTAAAAAATATATTAATTGTAGCGCTTTTAAAGTTTGTTTTGTTAATTATGTTTCTAATCTTATTAACGTTCGGTAAGTCGATTGGGTAAATACAAGTATAGTGATGATAGTGAATGATTTGTTGTGTATTTTCTTAGATTGTACCTTATGGATGTTTTGAAGCCTATTAATACCAACTAGCTTAACTTTCCTGAAAAAATGGACAAGCCATCATGTAACATGGAAATATCTCTATTAACGTTCAGTAAGTAAGTCGGTTGGGTAAAATACAAGTATAGTGATGATACTAAATGATGATTTATTGTGTATTTTCTTAGATTATATCTTGTGGATGTTTTGAAGCCCATTAATACCAACTAGCTTAACTTTTTTGAAAAAAATGGACAAGTCACTAGCCATATGATAACATGGAAATATCTCAAGTGGCCTAAAAATGAAGAAAAATATCATACACAGACTGTAAAGAACAAAAAAGAAATTAAGTATCAAAGTTGGCCACACAAAAAATGGAGAGGATGAAAATATCATGCAGACAAAAAATATCTGTTTGAAAAAGGATAGCATGTTCAGTGTAAGTTAGGCCAAAATATCTTTAGATTTCTATTCCTTAAACCAAAAGTCATTGCTCCATTACTACACTGGCGCGTAGAGCATCATCCAACCAAATCGAACAAATTATTATATATGTATTCCATTGTGAAGAAAAGAAAAAAATAAACAATATACACGCCGTTGATTTAGTAGTCAATTGTGGTTATCTGCCTGTCTCAATATCATAGGTTCGAGCTAAAGTTTTGTCTATAGGCATATTATAGTTATAAATTTAATTTTGCCCCACCTATTATTATCTTTATGATTATCAAAATTAATATATTTTCAAATAGTTGTAATTTGTCGAAAAAGTATTGATTGTAGAATCAGAGCTGGTTATTGACTTATGGGTTCAAGTTTATTCTTTTTTTTTTCAAAAGTTTATTATTAAATATCAGAGAAAGATACAAAACCTACGAACAAAAATATACTTTTGAAAACAAAACCGACGAAACCAAAGTAGTTTCTCAGAAACCAAAGTTCTAGCACAAGGAAACAGTAGAATTAAACTTAAAACGAATTGACATATCTAATTGTTAGGACAAAATACCTTCAAGAACGGAAAACTTTGATCGGATAATTCAACTAGTTGCGGAAAAACCGTAAAATTTCATAAAAAAAACTGATTTTTTTTTTGTTTCACATGATATATGTGGATGTCAGATCCGAACACTCAAGTATTTGTAATATTCGTTGGCGAAAACTTTCAAAAACAAAAGTATGAATTGAATAATAACATATTTAACCAATGGAAAGTATGTAAGATGAACAGAAAATAAGTATAGTATTGTATTGATATGTAGAATATTCTTCCTCTTTCTTTTTCATCTATGGAGTTTTGTATTTATACATGAATACTAAAATATGTAGAATATTCTTCTCCCTTCCTAAATACGTCCGTTTTGATTTTGTTATAAAGAGGATAACATCTCAATTTGAATTCATCCGGACTTATCATGGGCCTTTACGTTTAAATTCGTTTCTGGGCTGCGAGCTCTTTCTTGTTGTTACTTTGTCTCTGCAAGCTCTTCAGCTCGTTTATTAAGCCAGAAGACTTCGGTTCAGACTACTCGGTTGTGGATCTTTTGACTCTGACGTGAAAGTGACGTGGACGTCTCCTTCCAGATCTTGAACCCTCAGTTCGGGATCCGACACCAATACTATAAGTCGACTTCAGAAAAGAAATCTTGAGCCTCCTTTGGACGATGGCATAGTCTCTGGTAATGGAAAGAGACTACCAAAGATGTCATATGCAGGTTGAGTCGAGCAAAACGACGAAACCGATGATAGGAGCCCAAATCTAGAACAGATCTCGTCCAGATCTGAAAATAATTTTGAGTGGAAGAGCCTAATAGAAGACTGTCTTTGCCGCTTCACCGACCACAACAGAGACGGATGGTATAGGACCGACACAGAGAAGGACCAGAAGCTCCGATGAAAAGCCAAGAGAATCCATGCAAAAAACCAGTAAATCAAACTATATATCCAAAAGAGAGATCCCAAAACCATTTCATTATTTACAAGATCCAAACTCTAATGTAGAAAAAACTAAACAAAAACTAAAAGTCAAACCGATGTGAAAGCTATAAAAACTTCTAACTATTGGTCGAAATAAAAAAAACCAACGTTTGATTGAAGCAAACAGAAGAATATAAGAAAGAAGAGAGAATTCTTTTGAAAGAAAAGTTTTTTTAACGACATTTTGGATTCAAATTTATTCAGTTTAAACTTTTTTTTGTTTTGTTAAAAAATTTTATTCAGCTTGAATTTAAAAGCTCATAAAATTTCTACAGGACTAATAAATTTTTAAAAAGTGTTTTAAGTAGGGTTGATGAAGTCTAAATAAACTAAATAATGGGATCCTAAGTTCAAATCTCAGACCTTAATTTTTTAATAAACTAAGTAACATTTATTTATTTTTAGTCAATATGGCACACCGGCCAAAACCTAATGACATAAGTTTTACGGAAAATATAATAATCAAATTTTAAGGCATGAAGTGCTAGCTCTTGGGCTATATAATAACCATTTTCTTTATTTGTTGATTTATGGTCACTACACTAATTGTTTTTTTTTTAGCACCTAGTATTGTGCTAAGTTTTGTTTGATTAGCAGAAGAGAAAACTACAGTAGGTCAATATAACGGAGGTGAGTGGAATGACTGAATGAGAGCGCGAGTAGGAGTTATATCTATGACACGCGGGCGCGTGAGGAGACAAGAAAAAGAAGATATTTAGTTTCAGACAGCTACTATTTAAAGGTTGAAGACTGTGTCAGATTACAACCATACACGTGT
Source organism: Turritis glabra (assembly GCA_900406565.1). Taxonomy (NCBI): domain Eukaryota; kingdom Viridiplantae; phylum Streptophyta; class Magnoliopsida; order Brassicales; family Brassicaceae; genus Turritis; species Turritis glabra. The sequence continues at coordinate 5,818,559 of OVBN01000001.1, read as the reverse complement.
CTTATTCCTATCCACCAAGACCACGAGGTTTAAACAAGTGTCTTTTTGTGCCTTATCCCCACTAAAATATCTAGCCGCGGAAAATTACTTTAAAACTTATCCGTTGTCCCTACCTCTTGTCTCTTGACTCGTGTATGTTCCATTTGATTTAATCCACCACGCAAACAAACAGTAGCAACAGAAAAAACCAAAATGATGATCAAATTTGGTAACTATGGCCTATGGTCGATAATCATTTGTTTGGGTGTTCCCTTTCTTCTAATGAAATCAAAATTAAGTGTTATTATTTCGTGACAAAAACATAGTCCTGCGCATTCGAATATTCAGATTGGGGTTCAATACTTTCGATTTTCAGATTTTCTATTTAGTATCTATTCCCTTTTTTTTTGGGTTCGGTTCTTTTTAGTTTTGATCAGTTCGGTTCTTTAAACAAAAAATCAGTCTAGAATCGAAATATTTTTTTAATATTTTTTAGTTTTGGTTATAACCAAAATTTTTTAGATATTTTAAGATATTTTAGATATTTTTAGTTTGGTTATTTAGGTATTTTTTAATTTTTTGGATATTTTAAAGTTTTTCGGTTTAGATATTATCAATTTTTTGGATATTTTTAATTAATCTATCTAAAATATTTTTAGATATATAATTATATTTCGAATATCTTGATTTGGTACTAGTTCGATTTGCAGTTTTCTCAGTTCTTAACTTTGTTATCTATTTGGTTAGTATGTCAATTTCGGTTCGGTTTCGATTCCTTTCTATTTAGTTTGGTTTTGGTTTGATACATATCGGTTATTTGGCCTAAAACTACTAAAAATATTGATTTTATATGGCTGGCCGAAAAATAATAATAATAATATATTGACATTTGCAATTAGCACCAGTGATCATCGGTTTGTTGATTCTTAGAACAATTTTGTGTGATAAACTGATTTTTTGTGCGGAAAAAAAGAAATTGAAATATTTGTATTATTCATTAACAAAAAATATGATTTATTATTTCAGATAAGAAATTGCAACTAAAACCATGTGCCCTTGATTTCTTTTGTGAAATAAGAAATTGATATATCCGTATTATTTTAACAGAAAATAGTATTATTACTATTATTATTTTAAATAAACAAAATTGCAAATGTACCAAACAGACAATACAATTGTTTTTAGGGATAAATTTTGTATAGATACTTTTCTGCCACTAGCATTAGATATTTTTTGGGTTTGATATTATCCCAAAAGTCACGAGTGGGATTTCTATAGGTCTATTTGTTCACTGAAAAGCTAAATGTTGAATAAAATAAAATACAATTTTATTTTTTTAAAGTAAATTATAAGCATCAAGTAAGTAATAGCTTCAATGTTTAAAGATATCTTATCAAGCAATTCACTAAATATTTATACATCACAAATACAACACGCATCGAATATGCCATAAATATTTTGGTATACGTACAAAAAAAATCCAACTTTAAATATGAACCACAGAGTATAACCAAAACCACAGCCACCACACCAATTAAAAAGAAGGAAAAAAAAAAAAAAGTTATTTGGCGTATTTTGCTGATGTGGCTAACGTGGCCACGTCAGCCAACTCTACTAGATATTTTTCAAACCCCTTTACCGTTTTGATAACCGTTAGATCATGGTCGGTTCACCGCACAATTCCAATCTCAACCGTTAAAACACTCGCCAGATTTTTTCTAGATATTTTCATTTCTCCACAATATAATATATACACAGACTAATTTTGTTTTCTCTCTCTCTCTTTATCTCTCCCACTCACAAATATTCTGATTTGTTTTGTAACTGTTTAATTCTCTCTTCTCTGGAGCTTTCTTCAATCGACGATTTAGGTTTTTAAAAGCGGAGTGTTTGTGTGGTGGTGATGATGAGTAGCGAGGAAGTAATTGAAGTGACGGTGGAGAAAGCAGCTGAGGCTGGCGGAGGGAAGCTGTCGCGGCGGAAGATGCGGAAGAGAGACGCCGTAGAAGGCGGCGGCGATGGTTTGGTGAGGTGGGAGAGGTTTCTCCCTAAAATCTCGTTTAGAGTTTTGCTCGTTGAAGCTGATGATTCTACTAGGCAGATTATCTCTGCTCTTCTCAGGAAATGTAGTTACAGAGGTCAGTTTCTGGTCAATGAGGTTTCGTTCGAACATCGGATTTGTCTTTAGATTTGAGCTGCTAGTAGTGTGGCTAATTTTATGCTTTGGAATGTTACAAAGTCAAAATTAGAAAGTCAACGATTTTGTCGGTTCGGTTATTCGGACACGAACAAAGATTCTTGTCTAAGAAACGAGATTGATCTGAGTTTATGTAATTTCTGGTCAACTGTATATATAATCTGAGTTTTTTTTTGTTCATATATGTTCTTCAATGTTTTGAGTCTTTTATACACACTTAGCTTCTACAACAAGCTCAAAAGGTTTAATTAATGTGGTTGGTTTTGTGTATTATCAGTTGCTGCTGTACCTGATGGCTTGAAGGCATGGGAGATGTTAAAAGGAAATCCCGAAAGCGTTGATCTGATATTAACAGAGGTTGATCTGCCTTCGATATCTGGATATGCTCTTCTAACACTTATCATGGAGCATGATATTTGCAAGAACATTCCTGTTATAAGTACGGTGACATTTACAACTCTTTGCTTCTTCTTCTTTCTTTTTCCATTGTTTTAAATTGATTTTGGGCTTATTGTGTTGTTCTTGTATTGTTTTTTTCAGTGATGTCGACACAGGACTCGGTGAATACTGTGTATAAGTGTATGTTGAGAGGTGCGGCTGATTATCTTGTTAAGCCGTTGAGGAGGAATGAGCTGAGAAATCTTTGGCAACATGTCTGGAGAAGACAAACTGTATGTTTCATATCCATCTTTTTTTTTAAAGCTTTATGTGTCCTGAGCAATCTACAACTTAAACCCGTTCTTATATAAGTTCTGGGAAATTTCGTTGTCTTGAAAAGATAATTGAGTTCTCAGATTTGTTTTGTTTGTTTTTGTTTTTGATCATCTTTACAGTCACTAGCTCCTGATAGCTTTCCAATTGATGAGAGTGTCGGACAGCAGAAAGCCGAGGGTGCGTCTGCAAACAATTCGAACGGAAAGAGAGACGAGCATCCTACAATTGGGAATGGTGGTGATGCACAGGTTAGTTTCTGATTATGTACTATCTTATTTTCAGGGGTGGAATTTGGTTCTGTTCCTTGGTGTTTGTTTCTAAACTTTTAGTTAATCTTTGTGCTTGTAGAGCTCGTGTACAAGACCTGAGATGGAAGGCGAGAGCGCAGACGTGGAGGTCAACCCGATAGACTCATTACAGATGGAGAGCGCAAAGTCTCAGTTCAAGGAGAACCGGATTCTAGCGAATGAGATGCAGAGTAAGCAAACGCTTTCATTCCTTTGCGAGCTAGCAAAACATTTGACTCTTGAAAAGTTCCATCAGAATCATTAACTCACCTACATGTTTCTGTCAATTCTACAGACTCGTCGAAAGAAGCCATTGACTTCATGGGTGCCTCGTTTAGAAGAACTGGACAACGTAACAGAGAAGAAAGTGTTGCCCAATACGGATCTCGGATAGAGCTTGATCTCTCTCTGAGAAGACCTAACACATCTGAGAACCAATGTTCTGTAGACCGACCCTTTCTTCAGCCTTCTAGTGCCTCGGCTTTCTCACGGTTAGTTGTCTAGTTTCTGATGCCCTCTTTCTATCAATCTTTCAACTGTTGGTCGTTTATACTGATTGTGTGTTCTATGTTCTTGTTGCAGTTACGTTCACAGGCCGTTGCAGACACAATGTTCGGCTTCTCCTGTGGTTCCTGATCAAAGAAAGAATGTTGCGGCAAGTCAAGATGATAACATTGTGCTAATCAACCAATACAATTCATCTGAACCGCCTCCAAATGCTCCAAGAAGAAACGACGCTGGCTTTTACACTGGAGCTGACTCACCGGGTCCACCGTTTAGCAATCAGATGAATTCTTGGCCGGGACAGAGTTCTTACCCAACGCCAATGCCCATCAATAATATACAGTTCAGGGGTCCTAACACAGCTTATCCATCTGCAATGGTTCCTGCTTCACTCTCCCCAAGCCCTAGTTCCGTTAGCCCGCATGAGTACAGTTCTATGTTTCACCCATTCAACAGTAAACCCGAGGGTTTGCAAGAGCGGGATGGTTCCATGGATGTAGAGGAGAGAAGACACGTCTGTTCTGCAACCGAACATAGTGCAATAGGCAATCACATTGATCAGCTTATTGAGAAGAAGAACGAAGACGGATATTCGTCGTCGGTCGGGAAAATTCAGCAATCTCTTCAACGGGAAGCCGCTTTAACCAAATTCCGGATGAAGCGTAAGGATAGATGTTTTGAGAAAAAGGTATAAACCAACCTTGATGTTTCATCACATAGATGAACTCATAACGGCTATGTTAAGAAGAATGATACTAACGGCTTTTGAATTACCTTACAGGTCCGTTATGAGAGCCGGAAGAAATTGGCAGAGCAACGGCCGCGAATCAAAGGGCAATTCGTTCGTCAAGTCCAATCCACACAAGCTCCACAGTGATCCAACAAATTGATATATTAATACAATTCAATTTTGTATCAACTAGGGGAATTTTGTCTTCTCCGATGCAGGTGCTGTTCTTGTACTAATTTCACGTACGTACTGGGTGTTAGATTTGGGGACACTTTCGTGTGTACATACAGCTTTCGAGCTTCTTGTTGAGTTTAGTTAGAATCTACTTTAGATCTGTAATTACATACGTTTGGATTATATTTCTGTAACTTGCAAGAAGAGTTGATAAGATGGACAAGCCCAACTAGAGAAATCTTAGCACGAAGATACTGATCGTGAAGAAACTAGACGTATCTACTTCTCAAAAGTACAAAGGACCAGATAATTTGATTTCGAATTAGACATGTAAACTGTTAATCATGTTTTAGTTATTTTGTCCCAACGCACAAGTTGCTTGGAGGCATTCAAATATTCCCAACTCTGATTACAACACACATCTGCGAAACTGGAAGTGAATGTTTAACCATTGATATCGGTAACCAATCACCGGGGTTCTCTCAAGACCAAATAAATCTCCCTTTCGGCTACTATGGAGATTATGGAAATCAAGAAATGAATTACTTTTTAACAAGACGCAATGGGATCCAATGGAAGTTGTTCAGAAGGCAGGCACAAGAGTGGGAAATAGCTCAAAGGTGATGAGAATTATCTAAGAAACACACCCCAACAAAGAACAACAGCAGATCATGGAGGATGGATACCAAAGTAATCATGATGCAATTTTTCCAAGGAATTCATAACTCGGTGGTCGCAGGGTGGTTGTACGTGATGCAATAGGAGTTTTTTTTTACGACAAGAAGCTCGATACTAGAGCATAGCTATAATGCTCTCGAAACCGAGGGCAAATGCCTACTTAACGCCTTACAAAATCCATGGACTAGAGGCTTCCATTAGCTCATCAGTATGGATTGTGACTCTCACTGACCAACAAGATGGTTTAATCAATGGTCAAAGAGTGGATGCACACATGAGTAACCTGATGCGATCATATCCATCATCAGATAATCAAAAGGGTCTTAAGTGATTATTCATACGAGATGGGAAAACAAAGGAGTTGCCGAATAAGCTTTCTAGAATCAGACGAACACAACACTCTCAATGTCTAATTTACTATTTCCCTACTATGTGTATTCATGAAACTCCAATTTAGTGATCATGTATCAAACTTTGTAAAATCAATAAAGCAAGATGTTACAGTGATATCAAAACTTCTGAAAAAACAACAGAGAACAATAGCCCATTTGCACAAAGAAAGCCAAACGAAGAAGAAGAAGTTTCTATGAACATATATTATGAATGTGTATGTATGTATCTATATGTGTAACTCTCTACATAGCGCTCTGATTATTCAATTCAAGATTGATAAAATTGTGAAAGCTTGTAGAGAGTTTTAAGGTCGAATCGAATCAGAACTAACCCATTTCCAGTAATGCCGCTTCACAGTTACAGCTTTCCCGGCGGCGCGTGTCTCCACCGAATCTTCCGTCGAGTCTCCTCCGCCGTACTCCTTCTCTTCCGTGCTGAAATCTTCGTCCGGTAACCCCTCCACCGTCGCGTCCACCGAGTGAAGAGCATAACGCGCCGGTAACCCCGGATACGACAACGAGTTCCTCTCCTCAACTCTTCTACTGTAACTTCCAGGAAGAACCCTAATTCTCTGTCCAATATCATCGCCATCGCCATTGAAGATAGATCCGAGCTCTTCTTTTATGGCGCGAATCACAGCTTCATCGGGAGATTCTTCAGGCTTCATCTTTTCCGATAACGGACGAAATCTCTCTCGAATACTCCCATCGGATAATTCCTGATGAGATTCCACGAGAACTCGTCCGTGTTTTCCGATTACTCGGACTGTGACGACGTTGACTGTACGAACCGGTGGTGTTGAATCGGCGAGAGAAGTTTCGCCGTCGGAGAGTTCGAGCCAGAGGTTATGAACGTTTTTGGTTCCAGGTTTGACTCCCCAAGCGGCGAATGAATCGGAAGGTAATCGCGATTCGAGCCAATCGGAGAGAGATTGAGGATTAGCGAAGCGTTGAGACGGAGGAGGAGGAGGAGATCGGCGAGACATGGCGGCGGTGGATCCGCGGCGAGGATTTAGAGGGAAAGAGAATCTGTTAGGAGGTAAGGAGAGTAGAGGTTTAGGAGATGACCAGAGGAAGAGGAGAGAAACCGCCGCGAGAAACAGATCAGGTAAGGCGGAGGTGACGGTTGCGTTACGGGGCCGGTGGTTGTTGTTGCGGCGGGTTACGAGTGGTTTGTGCGGCGGAGATGGGCCAACGAACATGTCAAATGACCAAAATGCCCTTAACGAACGAAGCAACGAACTCGATCGTGGCGCATACTCGTACTCAAGATTCAGAGATATAAATATGAGGAAGAGATTTGTGACGATTATTCGCGTATCTAATCTTTAATAACTAGATTCTCCTTAACTGCACAATGGATCTTATGTTTCTATAATTTATCTTTATAACCCTCTTATTTTATATTTGACTAGATTCTCCTTAATTGCACAATGAATCTCACGTTTGAAATTACAATTCACCCTTACGTTGTCTCTTTACATTAGCTACACACACCCAGTTTTGTAATTACAATGCAAATACACGTTATATGCAAAGTTCTTTACTCATCATCATCATCGTCGTCGTCATCATCCAAAGCGTTGGATTCTTGCTCGTAAATCGGATACTCTCCATCGCTACCATCACCAGCACCATACAGAGCTGGTGCGCTGCTTGGAAAACTATCGAACAAACCTTGCAGATAGGTTCTGGAGTTGTTCTCCATGTCACCATCTTATTATTGTTTAAGAAAAACTTAAACCAAACCAGATCAAACTCTTAATTGTCTAAATCTGATCTCCTCCTAGTCACCTAGAATCTGCATGTACTAATTATTAAATCGGTGCTTATGTTATAAAATTTATGCTTTGAAGGATACATCCAAGAGAACTAATTGATATCTCATCATCATCATTTGCAGCCTGCAAAAGAACACATCAGCGAAACAGAGAAACGATGAAATGGCCTTTCGATAAAACTAATGGGTGAAGCAAACAAGAAAAATATCGTAAGCATGGTTACCACATTGAGTTCCTCGTATTCATCATCAATGTCATCCGGATCTTCACCCGTATTGACATCACCAACTTTCTCTTTGTTTGTGTTTTTATGCTTTTTCATATCTGCGGAGTATATTACATCAATACCTGTTAATTCATATTTTTTTTAAGGAGAATGTGTTTGATGACGAATGATAATAAGCATAGCACGAGATGTATAACAAGATAATGCCTGCATCATTTGATTTTGGCATATGTGATTGATCCCTCTTATATATACTCACAAACTCGTCAAGCAATGTTTCCAATAAATTGATATCAGTCAAGTTCACTGTGCTTTAACACAGTTTTGAGGCAATTGAGACAGAAGAACTGCGTTCAATGCATGTCAACAATCACCAACTTTACTGCCTAACACATGAAGGAGATAAAAACTGAAATTTCTATGTTGATGTTACCTTTAGTTGTTTCCTGGTGATTCCGATGAAATGGTTTCAGTGCATCTTTCTGAATTCGTGTCTTTTCTGACCTCTCAAACTCTTCTTGAATAGATTTAAAAACATCTTCGAAACCTGGCTCGGGAAACACAGATACAAACCTCACAGCTACACGGAGTCTCAAGTTATCAAGCAGCGCTTCTGAGAACCATCCTGTTTTATACTGGCAACAAAACACATCAAATCAGATAACCAAGACAGGTTTTGCAAGTGCATAAAAAGGTTTGATCTGTAAATTTTTAATAATGGAGCAACATGTTAACTCAGTAAGGCAGAGACTAATTTTATTGGTATCTACTTCATGAACAAAAGCTTAGCTGAAAACTCACATTACAAGTAGTCTGCTTGGGAGGCTTGCTTATCTCTCGTTGAATGTACTCGTCGTCAAGTTCAAATAACTGTAGAAATGTTTGGCATTTGATAGGAAATACTTTAAACGCACAGATGTCATCCCAGCTTGGCTTTGACCTGACACAAATAAGAAGGAAAGAAAAAATCAGCTTATAATTGGACCTTTTCTCCATATATAAATCCAATAATTCAGTTGCAATTTCTCCATATATCATGCTAAATTCATGATATGTTCCCTGAGAAACTATCTTAGAATTGTTAAAAGAGAATACTTAGGTTGATACTCTCGGAAAAAGGCTGAAAACCGTAAAATCCAGACATATTACTACACCGACTTTGAATAAAATAACCCTACAAGTTCTTAGACACAAATGTGAATTGTTGATTTCTAGAGATTTTGGACACACTTCCCATTCTTTTCAAAATTATGATGTTCTCCTACAGTTCATCATGGATCAATACTTGCAAAGAAATGTTATAATGTTTTCTATTTTTCTGCCCACACATATTAGCAAATTGACAATCTTGAGTAGAGAAAAGATTGAGTTTACAAGGAAATAGGAAAAGCTTACTTATTAGTTGCATTGGCATCACAGTAACCCCTTAATTCAGGTGGAACCCTGAATTCCATTCTCTGGAATCTGACAAAATTAAATACACAAAGGAGATAGAGGTGAAGCGCTTTGACATACATCTGCAGACTGGATGAATTTATAGAGATAGAACTACGCTACCACCATGCATTTTTATTATGAATTAATTTATAGACATATAACTCACACACGAGACTCAGGATCTTTACGTGGATCATAGCCTCTTCTTATCCAGAACCTAAGAAATGGACCACCCGAGAAATAATATGCAGCCCTAAGAAGAAACCTGCAGAGAAAAATCCAAAAAGTTGGTTATTCCAGTACTATGAAAACTAATACACATAAGAAACACATAAAATCTGTTCACCTGTTTAGCATATGATGTGTGCATTTAAGACCTTTATCAAGTAGTCGTTGGACTATGGAATCTCTTGTCCACACAGGTCGCTCTTCAAACAGTTCAGACACTGCTACCTGCCATTTCCATTGGTTGGAGCTGGGAACAATAAAGTCTTCCCACTTTAATATCTTTGGGATCTGTATGAATGCTAAGGACCGATCAAAGATATCCAAAATGACAAAAAAAAATCATCAAACAAACATGGCTTCGTACTCAGAAATAATAATATTTGGAAGATTAGTAAAATGGAGCAAAGGATATCTTTGACACCAAAATCAATTGCAAATACTGGGCCAATATCTATCTGCATCATCAGCAAATCAATTAGCAAATGGAGAACTAGCAACCACAAGTAAACTGTCATGGAATCTATAACAATCAAAATAAACAGAATAGCCATGCCCCTGATGTTTTGGAAGTGTGAAACTGCGAGCTTTTACAGGCTTCAGAATATTTGACTCTGCAATTGCAGGCTTTAGAAAAAACATTTGCAAACTAATGACTATCCTGAATAATACTTAAGCGAATCCACCTCTTCCAAGCACCCAAAATCCAAAATCAGGTCTGGCTAAGAAAGGCCAATCCGTCAAGAAAGTCTCAAAGCTTACCATTATAGTAATTAAGAATTCGCTACCAGTCTACTAGTTGCATAAGACATTATAGCTTGTCATATCAGACGATTATATGTTTGAGTCATTTTTTCATTAACAGTCTGTTTCAGTTTATCCAGAAACGTCAAATGGTTTCATTTCTTCTTTTACCTCATAAAGATTCTGAGTTGGATCCTCCTCTTTCTTTTTTGGCCCTGATGTTACTGGAAGTCTCAGCCTGTGCATCAAACAACGCAAATGGAATTAATAATAGAATTTAAAAACACTTTAATCGACTATGTTCTCCTTCATCGTTCGCCTATAACTAAAATACTTCAGATTAGACATCCTATGACTAAAGTACTCTAGAATAAACACCCCGTTCTCCTAACTTAGATTCAGATGAAAATAGATAACTTCACTTGGAAAAAAATCGTGTTACCAGGTATTAATGAAAAAATTGTTGGGAATAATTAAGACAGTGCAATCTTACACCAAATTGTCTGGCATATCTTTGGGTGCAAAGAACTGTGGCAATAACATCATTACATCTTCATCAGCCATGTCCATTAAATCATTGTTTCCTGCATGATATCAGAGAGGATTTCTTTCAAATTATGTTATCACACCTGAAGATTTGCAATATAATAAAAACACCAAATGAATAGACACCAATCACCTGCAAGCGACTTCACCTCCATCCATTTTCTCTTCTTCTGCTGTGCAATATCCGCGTGAATAGGAATTACATGCTGGTAATCAACCATGCCTTCACAATACCCACATGAATAAGAGTGAAAATAAAATTCATTACAGTGGGAAATTTTAAGCCAAGGCTCACTATATAAGACAGATTTAGATGCACAAAACATTGGAGAGCTAGGATCTTACCATCAAAGCAATACGATTCAGACACACGAGCTACAATATCAGCACATAGAGATGGGCAAGCTTCTGGTAAGCATGCATCGCTAGTGGCAAGAACAGGTTGACTTTCAGGTAGAGAATCTTTCTTAACATCCTCCTTCGAAATTTTTAACAGAAAACCATTACAAGGGCGTTGTTCTCCCCAGGCAGGATGTGCATAAGGGTCTTCAGGGCGGAAATGCAGCTCAAGCTTGTTTGACGTTGATTCTCTTGCCTACAAAAAAAATTCAAAGTGATTTAAGTCGTCCGGCACTTGTGTACAATTTAAAAACTTTATGTTTTTCTTGTAGAACATTTTAGAAATGTACAACTAAAATACCACTTCTGTGACCAGTTTTGCTAAAATCTTGGAACAGACCAAGCGAAAGAAACCGAGGAACGCTACGAAATAGCTAAATGGATAAGTTCCCCAAGATGATATCAGCATACACAGTAGGAGTGCCTACTAATAACTAGCATGCAAAGAAACAACTCAGTAATAAGCAAGTCTTAGGCAAATGCGAAATTTACGGCTGTAATCCCTTGGATTCCCCCAAGAGTCTCCAGAGCTCGGGAAATAGATGATGGGTAGCCAGGATAGTGAACCACAAACGTCTCCTTGGTCGGAAAGTTACCCGAGATTGTTCCGTTCTCAATGATTCCCATTGTTTATTTCCCCAGTTCACCTTGCTGTGATACAAGAAACAAAAGAGATACATGAGATTTATAAAAGTTTCTATTCCTTTCATAAATCAGCAAACGTTAACACGAACTGAGATTGAAAGATTTAGCCGGCACTAACCAAATTCCCAGAAAATACAATGACATAGGAGTTAAATTACAGTTTGACTGGAGCAGATTCCGGTAGAGAAAGAACACCAATAAAAGTTCCGGAAACTATTTCAAATCCAAATTGAAACATGAAACCTATGAGATAGTTAAAAGGGATTGAAAATTAGAGCTCAAACTAGTTCGAAACCATGGAAGAGAGAGCGATGCAAGTATAAGGAAGACTCTAGTCAATACGATCCAAATACGCAGAGACTAGAAAGAGAGAACGATGGTATACCAGAAGTAGCTGTTAGGGATCGCAATAGATCTCGAATTGGAGTCCGTTCAGACGGCCGTCCGGAGCGCCGGAAGAACATACGGCGGTGGGAGAAGAAGCACCGGAGCTTTTGCACGGAATCTGTTTCCTGCTGGCAAAATACTAAACGCTGCCGTTTTCAGTAGATCTGATCTCCCGAGTCCTGAGAGGCTGAAAGACACTTGACCGGACCGGTTCTGACTGAATTAACCCCGGTTCGATAATTTTTTTTTTTCGCGTCAAAAGTTAAATCAATACAATAAAAACAGAATATCGCCCGAGGCATGACACCTCAGCATTTTGGGCTGTTCTCAAATTGATACATCATTAAAATTGTCATTCAATGAAAACATTTTGATTAATACACATCAGTTCTCCAACTTGACACATCAGCTCTCTAGCTTGTCACATCATTTTTTCATTAAAACACATTATTTTAAAAAGACAATCAATCAAATTAAAACAAATAATACACACCATCATTTTAATTTTTTTAATATTGACATATGAATTTCTAATTTGTTAAAAGAAAAACAAAATCAAATTATTTATAAAATTATTTAGATGTAGAAATTGACTACTTGAATTTGGACAAATCTTTCGCCAAAACCCGACATCATTTGGAGACGTAAGTGCAAACACATATAATTCAACAAAAAAAACATGATATTTAAGATTAAATAGATCGAAAAATATAGATTGTTTTAAGACATGTACTAAATCAAGATTTGGTCATATGATTGCTCAACGGATGCAAAACATTTACCTACTGAATTGGTGTTTTAGACACCAATAATTACCAAAATAATTTTAAATTTTAGATTATATCTAACATAAAAAAAATATTAAAACATTAATTATATTAATTTAAATCAATGTTATCCAGATACAATTCTTGAACAAGCCAAGGAGGCGGACTAAAAACAGAACTCAAACATCCAAATTTAGCCAGTTTATGGGCAGCTTCGTTGTGACATCCAGATTTTTTTTCTTTTTCTTTTCTATCAATGAATATATTATACGGATTTGAATTTATACATTAACATAAATTATAATTATTAGACTATACGTATATTCTAGTTGTCGTTTTTTTTTTTAAATTATAATTATTAGACTACATATTCTAGTCGTCGTTTTAAATTTCTTTCTAAGAATCTAATACCAATCAAAGAAATAAAAAGATTGTTGAGTTTTATGTATAATATATAACACTATTCAAATTACCTTTGTGGTTTATAGTAAGTACTTATATGTGCATTCATATATTTACCTTTGTAGACATAAGAAATGGTTAATATATGTTGCCAAAAGAAAAAGAAAAGAAGAAATTTGACCAGAGAAAAAAAAAGAAATGAAGAAATTAAATTATCAAAAATACAAAGAAAGAGAAAAAAGTAATATATGTTGCCAAAAATAAATATAAATAAATAAGAGAGAGAAAATAATATCAGAATCCTATTAATAAAATCACTTTAAATATAGGAAGAAAAATGAAGAAATTGAGTTGACACAGAAGAATAAAATAATTATAATTTATTGTATTTACTTATTTTCTTGACTAATGTCAAAAAAATGAAATAAAAATCTTGACTAGAAAATATTGTTTAGCTATAAAGGGCATAATAATGTTCCCTCTATTCTAATAATCCTTAAATCTTCAAACATTTCTTTATGTTCATGAGTTGTCTCTGATATCTTATTACCATCCGAAGATTCATCTTTTGGTTTGATCATGGCTGTTGCGGAAAATGCTGGTGTGAAAGTGGACTCTTCTGATCAGAATTTAGACAACAACACTACTTCATTAGCAGTGACAAAACCGCCATGTCTTGATGATCAGAAACCTAAATCCAATACCTCCATTGAAACACCAAATCTCACAAACGAAGTGACCCAAAGAACAAGTGAAGTGAATCTCAAGAATGAGATAAGTCAACTGAATCCGATGGCTGAGGAATTTGTTCCTTCTTTACGAGCTCGAACCCACTCTGAGTTTTTAAGAAATAGATTATGTTTTACTAACAATTTTCCAATGCAAGCTATTTCTGTTGAGGAGAATGGCCATTTTGCTGCAAAGGTATATTTCACCTCTGAATTGTGATCTCTTTGTGTTGGATTTGTTATGTTTCATGAAATGTCTTCTCAATGTTTGATCAAAATGTTTATGACTCTTTTTGCATATTATTTTTCGTTTTTGATGTCTCGGGTGTTGAGAAATTTAATCAATTTGTTCATAACACTCACATTTTCTCCAATTTTTTTTCGGTTTTAACTTTATCACATTTTGTCACGCTTCTACGTTTTGAGCAGAATAGTTGCATTTGAAGAGTAAAATTCTTTTTATCATATTAGAATGGCATGTTAGGATCAGCTTTTCAATTTGCATGTTTGAACAAAATGTGATATTGTAATTCTTCTTAATGCTTGCTCTCTAAGTTTTGTCAATTAACACAGAGAATGAACTTTGGCCAAGGGCGATGGATGAACAAAAAAACAAACTTTGCTCATAATGAAGATGTAATCAAGAGAACTGTATATGTTTCAGACATCGATCAACAAGTATGAAACAAAGAAATATGTCTCAAGAAAGCACTTTCTCATAAGGAATCTATATAACCAAAAGCTCTCTTAATCTTTTTGTAGGTTACTGAGGAGCAGCTTGCAAGTCTCTTTTTTTCTTGTGGCCAGGTGCTTACATAATGATCTTTAACTAGTTTATTTTGATACCTGCAAACTCAATTCTCATACGTTTTTTTTTTTTTTTGCCAATTTTTTGGTTTAAAGGTTGTTGATTGCCGTATATGCGGTGACCATAAGTCTATTCTCCGTTTCGCCTTCATTGAGTTCACTAAAGCAGGTACTTAATTATGTGCCAATATTCTTATGAGTTGAAATGTTTTTGTTGTCTTTATTAATCAGTGAAGTAATGTCTCAGAGGGAGCAAGGTCCGCTTTACGAAAATCGGGTACTGTGTTTGGTTCTCATCCTCTTAGGGTTCTTATTTCCAAAACAGCTATCGCGCCTGTTAACCCGTCTTTCCTTCCAAGGGTAAGTTGTTATAATCATGTCTAAACCAATCTTAGGCTTGGCTATAGATAATGCTGAATCAATCTCGTTTTCCTAACGTTGTTTTCTTCCTTTAGTCTGAGGACGAGAGAGAGCAATGTGCAAAGACTGTTTATTGTACTAACATTGACAAGAAGGTAACTACTTATGTCATTTGTCAAATCCTCTGTTACTCTGAGTACCTGTTTGAATCAGATTAATCAAACAGGGGTGAAATTTAACTTTTATCCACCTTCTTTTTTGGTTTTTTAATTGCAGGTCACTAAGATGGAGTTGGAAGATTTCTTTAAAACAGCTTGTGGGGAGGTATACATTTGGTTTTTGACTATGGCCCTTCATTTTTTATACTTTTAAATATGTTGTGTTTTGCCATTTTACATCATCTTTATTTCTTTTTAGATCCACCATTTGAGGCTGCTTGGTGACTATCACCACCAAACCCGCATTGCTTTTGTTGAATTTACGCTGGTAATTCTCTTGCTTATGTTTCCCAAACAAGGACTAGATATTCTATGTTGATAAGTTACATCATGTGATACAGATTTTCACTTTAATTTTGCAATATTCAAAAATATTGGTTTGATCCAATTTTTCCACTCATTTGAAGAACCAAAATGTTGGCAATTGCATGAACTTTAGGAAAATTTCATCTTTTATTCACTTCACTTACGTTATGAAGTTGTTACTCATTCTTGAACTATACATATGATCGTCATAAATGTGATATATATATATATATATATATATATTGTAATAATGTGCATGGTCCACTGTATATTGAAAATTTTATTCGGCCTTATGAGGCAAGTTTGACCCTAATCAAATTTATGTACAGACAATAAAGTGGGAAATGATTATTTTTTGCATGTTTTAGGCGGAAAGTGCAATTTCTGCTCTTAATTGCAGTGGTATTGTCTTGGGCGAGCTCCCAATAAGGTAAGTTTACGACATTATTTCTTTTACGTTTCTTTAATTATTGTTGCCTTTTCTTCTCTTCTTGTGTTTCGTTTATCAGTCTATTTGACCCTTTTACTATGAGCTCGTTTAGTTTTGGATGCAAATTGTACCATGCTAGTTGTAGATACTAATAAAATGATACCGTTTATAACCTTATCGCTATACATACTACTTATGTTTCACTTTATGTTTAAAATTGAGATTAAAAGAATTTCTTAAATCTCTTGGTCAGTAAGTGCATGATTGTTGATTCATTATGTTCTTGTTCATGTTGTGTTTTGATGATAATTTTTTTTATGTGAAATACAAAGATTCATTCATAAAGAAAAAGTTGAGCTTTGGTTAGTTCCTCGAGACGATGCATTGGGAATGCATTGGTTATTTGCAAAGAGATCATACATATTTTGTTAGAAATTAATTAACCTTTTGTATTAACCATGTGTTTTGGGGTTTGAGGTATTTTCATGTTAAGGTAGAAATTGCCTTTGGTGTCCTTAATAAGTCATGAGAAATCTCATCACTGTGAGGTTAATATTTGTTTTGTCTATATATATGTGTGAAGGGTAAGCCCGTCGAAGACGCCAGTGAGGCCACATCGCTCTGATTTAAACTAAAGTTAGTCGCAAACCGATCATGGAGATCTATTCAAATAGAGAAAGAGTGGGTGATAAAAAGTAATTTTTAGATACTTGAGGCGTTTTCTGTTGATATCGCTCCGCATGCTACCCGGTATCTTTGAACCCTCTATAAATTGGTATAAACTTTCTCCTTCTTCTGTCGGACTGTCAGAACCAAATTGATTGGGTTTGTTTATTTATATTGGAAACATCTTTTCTTTTTTTTTTTTGTTATCTTTATGGATCATTGTGAGACCCTTTTAGACAAATCCTCTCTTTCTCTTTGTTTGGAGCTCAATGCATTTTTATTTGGTATGATTATTCAATGTTGGATTTGATGAAATTGAAAGCTGTTGGATTTCTTTTATAAATCTTATCAAATCGTTTCATTGATCTTTTTTGGTGTTGTTTTGCTTTTATATATACATATATATATATATATATATTTTTTTTGATAATATAGTTTCAATATCTTGCTCTCTTTTATAATATATCTCTTGACTCCCAACTACAATTTGCATACTTTCTTGAGACTAGCCATTATAGATGCGACTGTTAGTGGTTTAGCAGCCGCGCTAAGCACTTAACCCATCACCAACCACAAGTTGTCAAAGCCCTGATTCAATTGGAGGTGTTTAGAGAAAATATTTCGCTTATATTTTAGTAGAGTCTTTGCTATAGGAGGGTTCTTGATCTTTTTTGAGTCTTAGTTAATCTTTGTCTGAAATAGGACATCTAGTTTGTCTATCTTAAGATTAAACGACCCTTGCGAGAATACCTGGTAATACAAAACTATCAACTAAAAAAACGAAATATTTTGATACTATATTCAGTCAACCCTACAGTTTCTTTTTTTAATATTAGGAAATCCTATACTTTTAATATTTAATAGATTATATTGTATTTATGTTCTCTTTGTTTAGGTAGTTTTTTTAGTATAAAAATATAAAACCATAAATTAAAAATATAGGAGAACAAATTTTTATATTGAATTCGATTGATTGGCAGAATCTACACACCCAAGTGTGAAACCACAACTAAAATTAGGCACAATACATATGAAAGTTTTAGTTGACTTTCTGTTTGTTATTAAAATATAAATCATGTTTTAAAGAGATTAGATATCTATTTGACCAAGTCTTCCTGTGTAACTGTAAGACTTTTTTTTTTTCAAATTTGGGACATTAACCTGTTATATATATTGAATAAAAAACGTATACAAAGGTTGAAAAATGGAGAAACGAAGTATACATACAAATGGGAATGAAAATGTCAACTGATTAGACCGTTGTCGGCTAACTAACCGGTCAAGATAGGTGGAGAATAACGTATATGAAAAGTTACGACCTCATAGAGCAGAAGCCACGTGGTACATTTCTTGCGACACAAGTCAACTATCCGACCGGACCGTACGGTTAAGAGACGAATGAATGTCGTACTATATGATTAGCCACTTTGGTTTGGATTGAACAATTGAACCGGCGGCCATAAAGGTCTTCCGACTTTTTTCGTTCCAAAAAACAATAGGACCGGCCGGCCACCATTTGCTACCAATGTATCATATGTTTGGACCAGACCGGTGAGATATTGAATGACAGAATGACACTTACTAACCAATTTGTATTGAGGCGGTTTACACCGGTTTATATTAAAAGATGTAAAAAGTGGCCTTTTGTTGTCTTTTTCAGTTATTGACGGTGGAGGGAGTAGTAGGTGACCGTATTAACTCGTTTTTGCGTTTCTCATGCATATGGCTGTGACAGATCAATATCACCGTGTTCGATCTTTTCAAAGATTTTATTATTATTCTGAGATCTTTATTGTAAGGAAAAAAAAAAATTTCCAACGTTTGTTAACTGTTATAATATAGGTTTAAATCGTTCCATAATTAATAGAACTCTAAGACAAAAGTCGAGAGAAACTTGTTTGTCAACTGATAATTTTTTTATATCAAATTAAAGTTTTATTTTTGAATATAAAAATGACTTGAAAATGTATTTAGATCAAAATTAACAAGCTTCTTTAATCCCTAGATAAAAATAATTAAAACTAATTGAATAAAGATATATGAATTATAAAGTAATTTAACTAATAAATAGAAGAGAACACACATGTCTCTCATGTTTATGACATGTGTCATTTGTACTAAATAATTGAATTAGCATTAAATTATATATAAAATATTAGAGTAAGCATTTAATTAGTTATTACGTACAATTATTAAAAGGGTAATGATTGTAATTACTAGAATATTTTTTTGTAAATAAAAATAAAATAAATATGAAATTGTGTGTAGATCTTTTGATAAGAAGATAAAAGTATTTCTATAGCTTAATGCAAATAAGTTAAATTCTAACGATTAATTATCAAAAAATATGTAACAATACTTTTAAAATTAGATAACTTCTTTTTTATAATGCAAATGACGCGGGAATTCTTCTAATATTTATGTTACAAGTTAAAATTATTTTACAAAGCATCATCATCTTATATTATTTTGAATTAACATATATATATATAGCGATAAACAAAAAAAAGTGAAACTTAAAATCAACCTCTTAATGTTGCCAAATAAAAAAAAATACCAGCACCTCATAATCTCATATATGAAAACAGTATTTTTAATCATTTACAAAACAAAAAAAAAGTTGATCAAAATGCAAAAAAAAAAAATTATAAAAAAATAATCTGACTGAAGAAGAAAACTTCTATTGAAAATTAATATAGAAGTTATTTTCACCCTATTTAGGCAAAATCCTAGCTAGATTCCATATTTTTTTCTAAAATTGTAGTATTACATTTCTTTTGTCGTTACTTTCAGATTCAACAATTAAAATCACTAGATGTGTTACCGATAGTAAAGTGTCATTAAAAGAGAAATTAACATACAATTAAAAGTGATTAATGCCACTACGCGCTCTTGTCCTTTGTTGTTAGTGGTCATCTTTTCACCTTGTGTCGTCGCCTTCTCTTTTTGCTTTAAATCTTAGAGCTCTTTTTTCATATTTTTTTCGAAAAATTTAAAAACAATTTTTTTTTTTTAATTCACCTTAACTATTCAACTTCGGCTCCTCACCGTCCGATGCTTTGACTCTGACCGATCAGTCAATTCGAACTCCACATCCAACGGCCATGGGTCATTGTTACAGCCGGAACATCTCCGCCGTCGAGGATGACGAGATCCCCGCCGGAAACGGCGAGGTTCCGAATCAACGGTCTCAATCGACGGAAAATCACCGGCATGGTGCGGTTCCTCAGTCTCCGGTTGCCTCCGGTGCTTCCGAAGTCAACTCCTATAACATTAGCCCTTTCCAGAGTCCTTTACCGGCGGGAGTAGCTCCATCACCGGCGAGAACTCCGGGAAGGAAGTTCAAATGGCCGTTTCCTCCACCGTCACCTGCGAAACCGATTATGGCGGCTTTGAGACGGCGACGTGGCGCTCCGCCGCAGCCTCGAGATGAGCCGATCCCGGAGGATAGCGAAGACGTGGTGGATCACGGCCGTGATAGCGGCGGAGAGAGGTTAGATAAGAATTTTGGGTTTGGGAAGAACTTTGAAGGGAAGTATGAGTTAGGGAAAGAGGTAGGGCGAGGGCATTTTGGTCATACTTGTTGGGCAAAGGCCAAGAAAGGGAAGATGAAGAACCAAACCGTGGCCGTCAAAATCATCTCTAAAGCTAAGGTGTGTGTAGTTGTGACAATGTGATACCTAACAGTTAGAAATGTAGGGACTCTCTTGTTGCTACTGTTCATCACAGAATCACTATTTCAGATTCTCTAAAGATTTTGAGTCCAAGATTCATATATTGATGGAATGTGTCAATGTGATACAGCTAGTTTTGAGGTCATTTGTTTGGATATTGTTGTATAGAGATAACGGTGATGAATTGGGTTTGTGGTGTTGTTTTTGTTTTCAGATGACGTCGGCTTTATCCATTGAAGATGTTCGTCGAGAAGTGAAATTGCTGAAAGCTTTATCCGGGCATAGGCATATGGTGAAGTTCTATGATGTATATGAGGATGCTGATAATGTCTTTGTTGTTATGGAGTAAGTAGTTAGCTCTATATGGTTCATTCTTTATCGCTTTGGTTTTGGATTTGGAAGATTCATGATGGAGTTTCAAGGGTTTTTCTAAACAAGTTTGTCGGTTTCCTTGCTAATGATTTGATATATAACAACCAAACTAAAAGTTGTACTAGTTTATTAAATGAATGTACTTAAGGTGTTAAATCTTCCCTTCCAACATGCTTTCAGGTTATGTGAAGGTGGAGAGCTATTGGATAGAATTTTGGCGAGGTAAATCTATAGTTACCTTTCTTAGTCTTACTTCTATATGAGTGAGTATTCAGCCTTACTCAGGCTAGTTAGTTTTGCATTACATATGGTTCCAACTTTGTATTATTGTCTTATATTTTACTGCAGAGGTGGACGATACCCTGAAGTCGATGCCAAACGTATTCTTGTGCAGATTTTGTCTGCAACAGCATTTTTTCACCTTCAAGGTGTTGTGCACCGTGATCTGAAGCCGGAGGTACAGTCTGTTTCTACAAGTTGCTGATATTTCAGTTAATGCCACCTATTCTCTCTTCTTTGCTATGTAACGTTGCTTAAACACATGGTACATATTGTGTATCCAGAATTTTCTCTTTACCAGCAGAAATGAGGATGCAATACTCAAGGTCATAGATTTTGGCTTGTCTGATTTCATTAGATACGGTAATGATCTGTTACTTTGTTCCCTTTTCTTATTACATGATTCTGCATATTATAAGTCTGGCTTTGACATTAAAGTTATCTGATGAGTTTAGCTGCAAATCTGCAATGCATAATGGTCATTTACGATATCGTAACCATAACTCTTATTCTGTCCTCTGGGCATTATTAGTCTAGCCAGATCTCATATGTATAAATTTCACGCTCACATTTAATTTTCTACTTGCATCTTCTTTATTAATTTTTTATATTTGCAGATCAGCGTCTCAATGATGTTGTAGGAAGTGCATACTATGTTGCACCTGAAGTACTCCATAGGTCTTACAGCACTGAAGCAGATATGTGGAGCATCGGTGTCATAAGTTACATATTACTCTGTGGAAGCAGACCTTTCTATGGAAGAACGGAATCTGCAATATTCCGCTGTGTGCTTAGAGCTAACCCTAATTTTGAGGATATGCCCTGGCCTTCAATATCTCCTACTGCCAAAGACTTCGTGAAAAGGCTTCTGAATAAGGACCATAGGAAACGAATGACAGCTGCTCAAGCTCTAGGTAAATTCTTTTTCCGTGGTTTATTATAGACATTGATCTTGAAATGGAAACAAGAATATGGCTTTACGTATTACAGGTTAACCGGGTTTTCTTTGCTTCTCGTTAGCGGTAATATTATATGATCTGTGCTTGTAGCTCATCCGTGGTTACGTGATGAAAACCCTGGTTTGCTTCTTGATTTCTCGGTCTACAAGTTGGTCAAGTCCTATATTCGTGCCTCACCTTTCAGACGATCAGCACTTAAGGTATATTCTTGATTCCGTCATATTATTTAGTGCATTGATCTTTTCTCTTTCTACTTAAACACAGCTGATCTACTCATGATAATAGTCAGACTATTCATGCTACAAACAGAATGTTACACTCTTTTTGGCACTAAGTGAATAAGTTCCTGATACACATTCATTTGATAACATCTTTTCTTATGGTTGTATGTTTCTTATCTTGATCGTATTTTCATTTGTTAATCTTTTCAATAGGCTCTCTCCAAAGCTATACCCGATGAAGAACTTGTGTTCCTTAAGGCACAGTTCATGCTCCTGGACCCTAAAGACGGAGGCCTATCTCTTAACTGTTTCACCACGGTCAGTGTGTCTTTCCTGATTTAGCTTTAGCATTTTGACTCGGTCTTTGATTCATGAATCTATATCCAGTATACGTATCCCATATTGATCTTGGTATCCCATTTTCTGAATGGAAATATGTTAGAGCTAAAAATCACAAAAATAAACAAATCAGAACTATAACACCAAAAATGTTTCCTTCAGTAAAAGCCAATAAACAAAGCTCAAAGCTAATCCCTTAAGTTGAAAACTGATAAACCCTCCAAAACTCTCTCTAGCTTGGATGAGTACGACAACCAAGACTGCATCCCTAAATATATTAAAATCTAAAAGCAAAGCCTCTGGGAAAAGGAAATGAAGAAATAGAAATGATGACTAAACAAGAAAACTAACTAATACGTATCAAATTTAAATCGTTGAGTGTAACTGCAGGCCTTAACAAGATATGCTACTGATGCTATGACGGAATCAAGGCTTCCTGACATTTTAAACACGGTAACACATCTATTGTTATATATTTTATCTTTGCTTTTTAAGTTTATGGGTGAACCAATTATGAATGTATGCATATGGTTTCATGGTGGTGCTAGTCGAAAATGATTGTAGGTTTTCTCTAGTGTGGGAAACATTGAGAAAAGATTGTGACTTGTTGAGCTTTAGCGATCACTGTTCTTATCGTAATTCCTCATTTAAATTCGAGTTTCACTTTTTTTGCCATTGTGCTTGCAACACCAGACCTTTAGATTTAGCATGCTGGAGTCACGCCAGAGTTTTCTCCTGATATTAAGATTGATGCTTCTTTGCTAATTTGTTATACTCTAATAAACGTAGCAATGTGCATTGAATTCTGCCATTTTCTTACCTTTTTTCTTCTATGAAGATGCAACCACTGGCGCAAAAGAAACTCGACTTTGAAGAGTTCTGTGCGGCTGCTGTCAGTGTTTACCAACTGGAGGCTCTTGAAGAATGGGAACAGATTGCAACGTCAGCATTTGAGCACTTTGAACATGAAGGAAACCGAATCATATCCGTCCAAGAACTCGCCGGGGTATGGTCCTAATTTAAGCTTCCATGAGATTGCGTCATCACCATCCCTATTGGGTAACTTGAATCATTGTATAATCTCTTTCTTAAGATTAAAACATTTTCTTTATTGGGTAAGCAGGAGATGAGCCTGGGACCGAGTGCGTATCCTCTGCTTAAGGATTGGATCCGGAGTTCGGATGGAAAGCTAAGTTTCTTGGGCTACGCTAAGTTCTTGCATGGTGTGACCGTACGAAGCTCAAGCTCGAGACCTAGGTGACACATCTTGATGTAAAGTCTTCTAACATGTGAATTGAGTTTCAAGAAACATCCTAAACGACGTCGTCATCAGAGACCTTGGATTCAAAGAATAAAATATATAATTGGTCATACGAAGTCAGTTAGGTATTTCCTTTGTAAATGATTCTTTGCGCATTTTCTTTTTCAGAGGAACCAAACCCAAAACAAACTAAAAAAGGAAAACATATTATATATATATATATATATTATAGAAGGAATTGGAGAGGTGTTTTGATTTTATTCTCAGCTTTCACCTTCGTTAGTCTGATAATATGTTGTGGACACAAGGCGATCAACGTTTTATAGCGGTAACGGATTAGTGGTAAGAAACATCAGAATAGTTAGAGATAATAAAAAAACTAGTGATAGAAAATAACGACATACAAAAGTAGATAATAGTACCAAAATTGGTAACATTACGTCAAAAAATTTAAAAGGTTATACATACTATATGCAAATAACTAAAAAGCATTATGTAAGAAACTACAGTTAATAGCTGACAAATAGTGAAACCAAGTTTATAGCATAGTTAAAGCAAGCGTCACTTTTTTTTTTTAACTCTTAGTTTATTTAAACGAGCAACACAAATATTACAAACACAAAGAATTCAAACGATGAAACAAAAACATAAAGTTTCAAAGGGAGAGAACCTAACCACCTTTAAAACGAAGAACCTGAAAGCGTCACTTTAGTGTCTAGGAAAGATGATGCTTTGTTTCTTATGATAACGTCAATATCTCTAAAATTGTAAGTAGGTGTCCTATGAATCCCGTTCTTTTCGGTTGCGCCAAACTTCATATACTGTGTAGTGCCATACGAGTAGAGGAGCTGTCTTTGTGGCTTTGACAAACACCAACCCGTTGGGCATTGTCAAAAGAGAGGCGAGTGATGACACAAGTGTTCCAAACAGTTTCAAAGAACGAACAAGAAAAGAAGTTGTGATTTCTTGAATCATTCTCAAGATTATGTAGCATACAAAAACAGCCCAGGCCCAAGAAATTTTAATGCCCTAGGGCAAAAAATAAATTTGGTTGAAAATGGACTTTCGAATATGATATTTTTGGACTCCTTTCTAATTTTATTACATAAAAAATGGGCTCTTTTGTTTAAATTTTTTTTTGAAAATGCAATTAGATCCATGGACCATGGTTCCTCTGCCCATCCTATTTGGGCCGAGCCTGTACAAAAAGATTAACTTGTAGTTCCCATCCAGTCATCCTGTCCCGGGATGAAACTAACGCAAAAAAAAAGTAAATCTTATTGATTATTTTAACTACATTTAATACCTAAAACATTTGTTGCAAAA
This sequence comes from Turritis glabra, assembly GCA_900406565.1. Taxonomy (NCBI): domain Eukaryota; kingdom Viridiplantae; phylum Streptophyta; class Magnoliopsida; order Brassicales; family Brassicaceae; genus Turritis; species Turritis glabra. Next base: position 5,793,399 of record OVBN01000001.1, on the reverse strand, counting down.
AATGGCGATTAATCATCAATCATTTTCGCATTTGGTAACTATATCGTTGAGGAGAATTTTTAATCTTGCATGTATAGTGTAAAACATATATTTCTCTAACATGTAAAGTGAGTGTAACCAAAAGCGCGGAGGTCCGTGGGGAAAAAAGTATGGTAGAGAAACTTGAAGTGGGTGGTTAGAACAAGCTTTCCATATGAATCAGTCTACTAGTAAATTATTATGTGGGTCTGTCTAATTTAGCATTCCAGAAACTAAGGTTCAACTATGCAAACAATTTAAACTCATGTTGTAACCACTTTTCTTCAGCAGAGTTCGTTACACTCGTTTTACATGTGTTAGAGATATTTTTTGCTCGTGACAAAAAAAAAAAAAAAAAAAAAAAAGAGATATTTTTTGCATTTTATTGTTGTCGTTATCTGACATATATTTTGAGACACTCATTATTATTATAAACAATAAGGGAAAGAGAAATCTTTAATATAGCACATTGGGAAAACTAACATTTATGATATATAATCTCTGAAAATATATAAAACAAACACATCATGGATATATGCTTTATTTGGTAAAATATAATAAATAATTATAAACTTAAGTACAGTATGTGGTTTTCAAAATAGACAGTAATTTTAACCACATTAAATTTACATATTAACCACAATAAAAATTTACATATTTATATAAGGTTTTAACACTAATAAACTTAATTATCTATATATCTACGTTAATTTTACTGATAAAATTATTTAGTGAAAAAGAAAAACAATTAGATGAACATAAATCACGTGTCTCTCCTAAGTCCTGCCTAATTGCTATTAAGTCACGACCTCCTTTATCTACGCGGTCTCTTACACTATAAAAAGCAAGAAATCCCAAAACATTTGTAACACCACATCCACCTTCTTCTTCTTTGAGTATTACAAATCATTGATCACATTCTCTCTCTATTTCTCTTATAGGCAACAATGGCGCAGAGGAAGATGATTGTGTTTCCGACCAAGAATGAATTGTCAGAGGCAATGGCTGAGTACACTGCCAAGCTCTCCGCAAAGTTCATCAAGGAGAAAGGTCTTTTCACCGTTGTTCTCTCCGGCGGTGACCTCATCGATTGGCTCTGGTATCCAAATCTCACTCTCCTCTGATTTACTTTTGTTCTTATAATAAAAAAATCCAATAATAATGCTCTAGTTAATAAAATGATGCAGTAAGTTGGTGCAACCTCCTTACATTGATTCGATCGAATGGTCAAAGTGGCACGTCTTTTGGGTCGACGAGAGGGTTTGTGCATGGGAAGATCCAAACAGCAACTACAAACTCGCCATGGAGGGGTTTCTCTCCAAGGTTTCATAACTAATTCTTATTATTATATTTTCCAATAATTATCAAAATGTTAATATGCATAATCATTGCTTGTCTTGTGTATTTTTTAATAAAATATTTTCTTTTGGTAATATAACATCTTAGGTTCCGATCCCGGATAAGAACATCTACGCAATCGACAAGCACTCCGCGGCTGATGGTAATGCTGAGCACTGCGCGGCGCTCTACGAGGATTGTCTAAAGAATCTGGTGAAGGAAAAGATAATCCCAATATCCAAAAAGACAGGATATCCTGAGTTTGATCTACAGCTTCTAGGGATGGGTCCTGATGGCCACATGGCGTCTCTCTTCCCAAACCATCCTCAGATCAATGAGAAGCAGAAATGGGTCACTCACATTACCGACTCTCCAAAACTGCCACCAAAGAGAATTACATTCACTTTACCGGTTATCAACTCCGCTTTGTACAATCTTATGGCCATTTGCGACAAACCACAGGCCAGATCTGTGGCTGAGATCATGAAGCATAACAACCCTTCCTTACCTTCTGCTCATCTTAGTGCCCAAGTCGAAAATGTTTGGTACCTTGACCAAGCTGCTGCCTCCGAGCTCTAGAGAGCCCAAAGACATTAACAATGGTGTTTTTTAATCTCTAAGTTGCTTTATGTTAAATAACCAGCTAATACATTTTGCGTACGTACCAGATGTATTGAATGGCTGTTTCTTCTGTGTGAATCCCTCGCTTTGACTATGGGTTATAATGATAATAATCATGGGTTTTATACTTTTATTAAATCTGTCATTTCATGAATGGTGTACGTTTTAGTTTTTCTTTATCACTAATTATCTCGCGGTAGACATGATCATTGATCAATTTACTTGATTATATTTGGAATCAATATATTTCCTTTAATTTTGTACGAACTCTCTTAATCAGTATTCATATTTTTTACCTATTTTTAACTATATATTGTACGTATACCACCTTGGTATGGTATGGTACATACAAGTGACAATTTTATAGAATATTTACTATTTAGTTGTAGTTGTATCTGAGATCTCAACGTATGTGTAGTGATGTTAGCACCCGCATAGCGTAAAATTTTCTAATTAACCTCCTAGAAAATATATGTGTAAGAATAATATAGGAGATCAAAAGGATATTCTTTTGTTTTGAATTTCACGGGACAGAATTTACTTTGTGGTCGAAATTTGACGGTCAAAATACACTTGTTTCTTAAATTATTTTTAACATTTTTTATCAAGAAAAAAATATGAGACACTGAACGCAAATTTTGTAGTTAACAAGTGAAAACATATAGACATTATGTTGAGGACAAAAAAAATAAGTCATAAGATTCCTCCAAATATGAGTAGACAATAGTCATACAAATATTATGGGCCGGGACCAATGATCATTCTTCGGCAATTCCATATAGATTTCAACTCTTGAATTTTTTTTAATTTAAATGGATGGAACTTCAGCTTGTTTTGGTCTTGATAAAGAAATAATAACATTATGTGGATGCAAAATCCCCAAGCTCCACAAACAATCATTTTTATTTCAATAGTTCATATCGAACTAAAAATGACTTAAAAACAGAGTGTTCATAATTTTAGTAGAACTCTGAAACCATAACCAAACTCCTTGTAATAGGAGAAACCAACAAACATATTCGATATTAGAACAAATCCCAAAAAAAAAAAATTGATGTGAAGGCCACAACCCCATAAACCCCTTTTTGAAAAATCTACCAAATAATTCTTTCACCAAAAACCAATAGTTAACCTTAATTAAACAGTAGATCTTATACTAAAACTCTTAACTTATAACAGAAGAAAATGTACCAAAAGAGAAAAGAGGTAACTTCGCCCTTCTAGGGCTTTGTTTTCTGTTTTCAAGTGAGATGGATTTGCTTAATAGGATAGAGTTAAGATTATCAACTATGAACAAAAAGAGAAAAAAGTAGATTGAGATTTAAATCTGGTTGTTGAACCATTAAGAAAAGAGAGCCCATTCTTCAAGAGAATGGTAGTTTCTGCTCAAAGTATTTTCTGTCGTAGTCAATAGGATAGACTAGAGTTGCTCATTGTAGTGGTGTTGCGTGTTGGAGATAAATTTGTCCATTGAGCTAATTAGGTTCCGTCTGGTGGAACAATATATTGTCATTTGTAAGATGTTCAGTGAAAACTCACACAATTGTATTGCAAATTTTCAAAGAAACAAATTAAATATCAAGATAAGAAGTTTTCTTTGCAAAAAAAGTATACTCTAATTTTCCTGCCTAAGAGTATATACATATATGTCCACATGTGCAAGCAAGCTATGCGTGGAATGGAGAAAAAAAAAAAACATTCTAGTAGTAATCTTTATTTAGTTTATCATCTGATCTCCCTCCTGGATACCATAAAATAATGAAATAGTTTATCGAAGAGAGTGTAGTAAATTAATATAGAAGAGTATATTATCGTACTATTAAAATAATGTTTTTTTTTTTTTGCAAAAGGGCTTGCTATTTAATGCAGAAAAAGAAAAAGATACAAAAGCCCAGCAGTGTTTTTTGATGGCAACATAACCTAAATAAACGGGCCAAGCCCAGTACGAACCAGCAAAGCAAAAGATCTAATAATTGCACCAAGAGTAGACATAATATTCGAACCCTGATAACCCGATCTGAACCCGACCCAAAAAATCCGATCTGAATTCGAATTCGAAATTTTAAAATATCCGAACAGATCCTAAAACTCAAGATCCGAAAATCCGAACCTTAATCCGATCCGAACCCGAACCCGAACTGGTATCCTAACATACCTAAAATATAAGTATATAAGAAGAATAATACATTAGTAATATTTACATTTGTAATAACTTAAGTGTCCAAAATATTCAGATATTCGGATATTTTGGATACTTTTTGGTATATAAACTACTTTTGAGTAAATTTGGATAAAACATACTCGAGGTTTTTAGATATTTTGGATATTTTCGAATAATTTAGATACAAAAATTTTGATATTTAGGAACTTCGGGTAACCCGAATCCGAATCCGAAATACCCGACCCGAACCCGATAAGAATCCGAAATGTAAAAATACATGAACATGTCTTATACCTCTAAACCCAAAAATCCGAAATACTCGACCCGAATCCGAACGGGTACCCAAACGTCCATCCTTATTGAACAAACGTTCCAACGATAATTTTCTTAGTTTAATTAAATAAAATTGACGTTCCAACGATGATTCTGAATATTATATGATTGGTAGTTAGGTTTTTGTTTGAAAACCTCTTGCAGAAAATTTGGTTTGAAAATAATGGTTGTGGCTTGATATTATGTATATGAAATGACTTTTAGAGCTTTTAAACCCACAAAAACATTTTTTTTTTTAAGGATAAACCACAAAAACTTGATTGGAAAAGAATTGGATTTTAATGACTTTTAATTTTAATCATCCCCATCCCATGTATGTCTTTGTGGAGCGTCTAACTAGGGATCAATATTTGAATTTAACCAGCCACAAATACGAACCAGATTAACTAAACAGAAGTTGTAATAAAAAAAAATTCACCAATTTATTTGCTATTTTATATAGCATTTTTGGATGTTGCCCTTGCCCATCCGATCCATTTCTATTTTCACAATTCACAGTGATGTACTGATGTTAGTAAATGTAGTCACTAAAATTAGTGGACAATAAAAATTTGTAGCCAAGTAGAAAAGTGCCGAATCCATAGGACATATTTTTAGGTTCCGAATGGATACGTTGTACGGAGCGTAAACGACGAAGTGTGCCAAAAATGACAAATTGACAATGCATTTTTGTGTTATATGTTTTTTGGTATGATTCGTTTGCTCTGGCTTATAATACGTTGTAACTATAGTTTAGGTACATATTAGTTTAAGAGATATAATACGTTTATTTTGAGAATACTAGAAAACTAAAGTAAATCGCAAATGTATTTTTTTAGGGTGTGATTGGTAGCATGTAGTATCACTGATTTAACTTGAGTTATGACTTATGAGGTTAACTCATAGATAATTCATAAATGTTACCAACCATGATTTATTTTGATTTTCTAAGGATTGAGTTTGAGTGTAGTTATGTTGTGTTTGCATTACATTTTTGACTTACTAGCTTTGTTAAAATGTTTAACTCAATGTTAAACTAACATCATGACAAATGCTATGCATAAGTGTGTTAGAGTTAAGAAATATTTCACTCGTTTAATATAAAAATAATTAGTTCACATGTAGAAATATTTTTTCTATAATGTAACATATAGTATTATATATTAATACATTTACATTAATTTCATTTTAAACAAAACATATAAATTATACAGCAAAAATGTAAGAATTTAGTTTTTGTCAAAATAATTATTTCTCTCTCTAATTTTACTACCAATATAAAGTTGTAGGCGAAGATATAAAAATATAAATTCCGCATATTTAAAAAAAAACCATAACAACATAGGAGATTATGTTATGAAATGTATATTCACTAGCTTTTTTATATTATAAAAATACTTTAAAAAGATTATGTTAATTTTAGTTTATATATATATATATATGATTTTGTTAATAACTGTTACTCTTCATATATATTTAAATTAAATTATTTTAAATAATACAGCAAAAATGTCATCAGTCAGCAAGTCTAATACAATGATAAATCAAATTTCTACTGTAAACTCACTGCATAGATTTATAATTTCTACCACATAATTTTTTTTACAGAAAGATACATCAAACTTTCAAACTTAATACAACTCAAATCTAAAACTACATTGTTACCAGTCGAAATAAAACAAGTCGGTTTAAAAACCAAGGTAGTAAAAAATAGTACTCTTCTTCAAAGCTCGTTTATTAAATTAAATAACAACCGAATAAAACTTTAAACATGATAAGCTATTTATGAATAACCTAAAACTAATCATAATTAAAACAAGGTAAGCATTAATATATATATATATATATTCAATTAAAATAAACTACAAATAATGTGTTTATCGTAATTGTACGTTCATCACCTCATCATCAACATTCAACACCATTTCTTCTTCTTCTTTTAAATATTAAATCATCGATCAGATTCTCTTACAGAGAGCCATAATGGCATCTGTTTTGGTAAAAACGGCGAGGAAGAAGATTGTGTTTCCCACAAAGAAAGAATTATCGGAGGCTATGGCCAAGTTCACGGCCAATCTCTCCGCCAAATTCTGCAAGGAGAGAGGCTATTTCACCGTTGTTCTTTCCGGTGGTGACCTCATCTCTTGGCTCAGGTATATATAACAAAATCTTTATATATTTTTCTTCTCGTTTTTTTAATCTCCAATCATTAACTTTTGCAGTGAATTGTTGAAACCAATGTACCAAGAAAGCATCGAATGGTCAAAGTGGCACATATTCTGGGTCGACGAGAGGGTTGTTCCATTGGACCATAAGGACAGCAACTACAAACTCGCCTTTGATGGTTTTCTCTCCAAGGTCCGTATTTTTCTTGTCACCTCAAAACAAGTTATCAAACTATTTATTAGATGTCTTGAGACAAATTTTGAATCAAGCAAATATTGTGTTATAAATATATATCGTTTTAAAATTAAGAATGAATTGTACTATACAAAAAAAAAAAATTAGCAATAGAAAATCTTGGCAAATATTGCACAAATAAACTTAGTAAAGTTAATGAGTTTCCAACAAAAAAATCAATTGTCATTAATTAAAATGATAATATGATTTCTTTTTTTTTTTTAATAAACTGTCTTGTTAGATGAATTTGATCATATACATATAATCACTCTATGTAGGTTCCGATTCCAGTTGCGAACATATATGCAATTGACCAAGACTGTGCAGCCCTTGGTGATGCCAAAGGCGCCGCATTACTCTACGAGGAATGCCTCAAAAGACTGGTGAACCGAAACATCATCCGCACATACAAATCCTCTGGCTTCCCACAGTTCGACCTCCAGCTCCTAGGGATGGGTCCAGACGGTCACATGGCATCTTTGTTCCCGGGACATTATCAGATCAAGGAGAAGGCAAGCTTGGTAACTTATATCACCGATTCCCCAAAACCTCCACCAAAGAGAATCACTTTCACTTTACCTGTCATCAACTGTGCTTCCTACAACCTCATGGCCGTCTGTGATGAGGCTCAGGCTGATGCGGTCGCTAAGGTTTTCAACGATAAATTCGACTTGCCTGCAGCTTGTCTCACAGCTGACGTAGAAGCCATCTGGTTTCTAGACCAAGCCGCTGCATCCAAGATCCCAAAAGGACATAGAGGTTAGGTTCAGTTGGATTCTTCTGTATTTCTGATTTCTCTTTGATGGTATCTAATAAAAGCTGTGTGCTTCAAATGTAAGTTGGGCAGTTTATTCTTGCAAACCAGCTACCACTTTTAGCATTTGTACCTTTGTGTGTTCTCTTGTATGTGTTCGAATAATAATAACTGGTTTGACCCGGGATTAGTAGAAAACTTTTTTTTTGGTCTGAAGTAGAATCTTTTATTTCTTACTGTTTTACTAGTGTTATCAGACATTTGTAGAGTTGGTTTAGGTGGTTTAGCCTTAACCTAATTTGTAATCTGTTCTTCCTTAAACATCAGTCGTAACAAATAAATCCGATGAAAATAAAATAAATAAAACTGTGAGATACAATAACGAAAACTTTTATCTGATCTCAACATAACGACGGATGTAGAAAAGGTTTCCTTAAACATATTATTAGCAAGCCAAATTGGACATCCACACACTAGTATTGTCAAAATCGAAAAGGTAAACGACGAAATAATATTTTTTTGTGTAACAAACGATAAGTTATATATTTTTTTTTGTCATTTTATTAATAAACAAAAAAAACAGAGTATAAGAAAAACAAAAGTGCAAAAAAGAGCTGCAGAAAAAATAATCGATTTACAAAATGGAACTCAGTTAAATCGGAATCAATTAGTTGTCAGTATTTGAAATATACGTATATTCTTACAGTTTTTAATTTATTTAATTACCCTATTAGAAGTCAATGAAAAGTTTATAAAATGATTTTATATCAGGTATGAGGTTCAGTTCTTCACACAGAATACGAATGATGCATATTAATGAAGATAAATTAATCGTTTGTAAAACTTTGTTTTGGTTGGTTTAATCGTGGAACTATTCGCTGTCCAAATGTTGCATCATGTTAGATTCACTTGTCCTGAATGGTACGACCTAGTGATGTGTAATAGACGGAAAAAAGAAAGAACTACTCGACGGCGGTCTAAATACATACATAGTCATACTCATAGATTCATAAATCATAATTCTCACTTCGCACCCAGACCAGAGTAAGAAGTAACCCGCTAACAAAACTGGCTTTGGTCGGAGGAGGCTTATTAATCCACTTTGTCCTCTACTTACTTACTCAACAAAGTCAAAGTTGCTTCCTTTCCCTATAAAATCGCGAACTTTTTTTTTTCCATGGCATCTTCTTGTTCACTTGGCTCGATTCTATTCTCTTCGCCCACCAACCTCCGTTCAAATTATTCTCTCTCCGCTTACTTCCCCAAGAATCATCTCACTTGCTCTTCTTCCACTGCGTCTCGTTTCGAATCGTTCTCGGTTTCATCGATCGGAACTGGATCTAGCCGGAGATTATCTGATACTCGGAGAAAAGTGAGGAGCATGGCTACGACGGGGATGGGTAAGGAGGAGAAGAAAAGAGTTGAGATTTACGATCTGGAGGAGAATTTGGCGATCGATTTGGCTAAATTCACAGCTGATCTCTCCGATAAGTTTTGTAAAGAGAGAGGCGCTTTCACTGTCGTTGTCTCTGGCGGCTCTCTCATCAAATCTCTCCGGTGTGTTTTGTTCTTATCTATCTATCTTTGACGTTACTGGATAAATGATTTGGATTTAGGGGTTGCAAAGTTGAGATTTAGGGTTTGAAGTGGGACTAGTGAATGTGGATTCGAATTAATTAGGTTTTGATTGATCTCATGAATACTACACTAATGTATGAATGTTCGATTGATTAACCTAATGTTACCCAGATGATTATTTGTATCATATGGATTTGGTGTTTAATCATTGTTGGTAGATGATGCATGAATGTTCTTGTTCATCCGTTTTCGCAGTTATGGCTGATCAAGAACATGGCTTTGGATATCTTGTGATACTTTACTAATAATGTTTTTTTCTTCTTCTAAGTTCCAATGCAAATGCTTGCTCAAATTTTGCAGGAAATTAGTAGATTCCCCTTACGTTGATTCTATCGATTGGGCAAGGTGGCATTTTTTCTGGGTTGACGAGAGGGTTGTTCCTAAGCATCACGATGACAGCAACTACAAGCTGGCTTATGATAGTTTTCTGTGCAAGGTATTGAACATTCTCTGTCCCTTCATTGTTGGTCTTTTTACATGATCAATGCAGGGTTCTCCAAACATTTTCGTATATTTCGATTCTTTTTCTGTCGAATTGCTATCCATAAAATGAGGAACAATCTTAAGTGGTTTAAATTCAGTGTTTTGAAATGTTAACAATTGGTATCATAGAATTCTTAATACGGAACTTTGATTCGAACATTGTAAATGTCTGAAAGAGGGACTATAAATACTATTTCAATGAACTGATAAGAGTCAACTGAAACTTCTTCACAGTCTAACCATTTCTCTTCAGGTTCCAATTCCGCCTGGAAACGTATATGCAATCAACGAATCACTATCCGCCGAGGCTGCAGCGGATGATTACGAGACCTGTCTCAAACATTTGGTCAAGACCAATATCCTCCGGGTATCTGAATCAACCGGCTTCCCCAAATTCGATCTCATGCTTCTCGGTATGGGTCCTGATGGCCATGTGGCATCCCTATTCCCAGGACATGGTCTCTGCAACGAGAGCAAGAAATGGGTAGTTTCAATCACCGACTCTCCAAAACCGCCATCTGAAAGAATCACATTCACGTTCCCGGTTATCAACTCATCTGCACATGTAGCTTTAGTCGTTTGCGGTTCTGGCAAAGCCGACGCCGTGCAGGCAGCTTTGAAGAAGACTGGGAATGTACCACCTGCCGGTTCCGTTAGTGCTGAAGACGAGCTGGTTTGGTTTCTTGATAAACCAGCCGCTTCCAAGCTCTAAACTTGTGGTATGCTTCCATTCCATTTAACTTATCAATGTGACTAGTCCGGTTTGATTTTTGGTTGTTCAGTCAAATGGTTTAACTTCCATTTATGTTTTGAAGATTGTTGTAATAAAAGCGTGTACTTGACATGGAAATAATGAATCAAATAAACGGTTTCTCTGATTTGTTTGGGTGATTTAGTCAAAATCTATAAGAACCAACATTCTCTCCATGGTTGTTTTGACTCTTGAGACAATTTTTTACTAAGTTGGTTTAGTTTTTTGTTTTTTTTTGTTTTTGGTCAACAAGTTGGTTTAGTTTGTATAGCCGAGATTTGAGAGTTACAAACAAAGATAGTAGTTGTAGACTAGTGAGGAGATATTTTTCCAAGATTTAAACATGTATCAATTATTACAGAAGTAGAGATAATTAAGTTGCACAAAAAGAATGGTTGTTGAAATGAGATCTACTGATTCATCTGCATGAGAAATAAATGGTATCTGATTCATATGAGATTGTAGATGAAAATACTTATAGTTTGAAACATATATGGGTATAGATCGACTTATTTACAAAAAGTAAATTTAATCAAAAAAAAAAAATTCAGAAATCATGATGAGAAATAGAAACAAGCTTATCTTACATTATTTTTGTGGTTCCACATTATTTTAACATGTCTATTTTATATTTAGTAATCAATAAACCAAATATCTTCAGATACTGTATTAATTGTTTTTGAATTTTATGGTAAATATGTTTTGTGCTAAAGGAGTAGGATCTATTGAGAGACTTTGACTGTGAAAATCTTATTTAGAAAATAAAAAAGCCAGATAAATACATAAACAAAAGTAAAAGGGGTAAATATGTAAATATTGAGGAATTGGCTACGTGGTGGTGGTGGTGCTAGTAACGAACTTTTATAAAAAGCCAAAGAAGTAGGCTTTAACGAGTATGTATGACCTTCTCTTTTACTCCCCCATCTTTCAGATTCTAGAGAGAGAGAGAGAGAGAGAGAGAGAAGGCAATAAAAATCCCAACTTTATTATATATTGAGAAGCGGAAGCTACTTCTTCAACGACGCGGCTAACTCGGAGGAGGTCGTATGGTTTTCGCCGGAGTTTTTGATCAAATCTGTTCCCGATTCGTACGCACATTCACCTTTAAATTGGGGGAGAGGAGACTCGAGAGGAGTCTGGATTTGATTTTGGCTTATAGATGAAAGCTCTTAGAAGAATTCAAACCAAGTCTTCGTTTCCTAATCCTTCTTCTCCGTCATCTCCGTGGACTCATTTGCGTTCTGCTTTCGTCCTTGTTACTTCTTCTTCTCCAGCTTCTTCTTCTTCTGATCCGTGAGTCTCTTTTGATCTCTCTCTCTCTGCCATTCTCAGTTTCTAGATGATTTGATTGGGTTGTGTGTTTTTGTGATTCCTGAGATTTTTTTTTTTTTTGTTAATCCTTTCGCAATGTTTAGATGATTACTTGAATTTTACCCTTTGCTGTCGCTTGCTTGTTAGATGAGTAAAGAATCTCTTATATAAAGTTTAGTACATTGCTTCTAGCTGTTGTATTTATTACAGGATAAATGATTGGATTTGTTTTTTACTTTTGTCCTAATGAACCCTCCACTTAACTACCACTAATAGGATCGACATATATATATATTCCCTATTTATGTTTGTTAGGTTTTGAAGTGTAGTGTTGTTCTACTGACATGTCTTAGATATATATATATGCTCCATTGTTAATTTTGTATCAGAGAAAGCAGGCATTTTTCTGAAACAATTTCAATATCTGTTTTCTGTTCAGGCATAAACACAAATCACCTTGGTCTCGAAGAAAACGGAAGAACCCCCTTACGCTTCGCCGGTGGAAAAGATTTTTCACACCTGAGGGTAGACTTCGGAATGGGGGAGTTGATTTGTTGAAGAAAGTCCGGAGTAGAGTGAGTTAAAGCTTCACATCCTTGTGAAGTTTGTTAGTGTTTTACAAATGTTTTGGAGTGAGTATTCATTATTTTCTTATGTTTCTTTGTAGGGCATTGATCCTAGCATTCGGTCAGAGGTGTGGCCATTCCTTCTTGGAGTGTAAGTATACATCTAAACTCTATTAGTTGCAACAATGCACTTATGGCAGTTCATATTTTATAATGACATCTCTATCGAGTTGCTTGTGATGTGTTGAAATCAAGGACATTGTCTTGTTATAGAGCTCATGGTTCCTAAAGGATCTGTATGTGAAATTCGGCTTGAAAATGTTCCAAATATGTCGCAACACACTGATATACTCACAGAACTATAGTGTTCTTGACTTTTTTATTTTCTTTTCTTCTCTACAAACAGGTGTGATTTCAATAGTTCTGAAGAAGAGAGAGGTGCTACAAGAAATTGGAGAAGGTGAGAAACAGATGAATCACCGCTCGAGGATCTTTTTATATCTTTTTGTTCATCTGTGACTTGATTTTACTTAACCTTACAAATGCAGAAAAGTGTATGAGAGATTACGCAGGCAGTGCAAAAGTCTTCAAAGACAAAACAGTGGGACTTTTAAGTTAAATAAGATCAATAAAACTACTCAAGATGGGCGTGATAGTTGGTCTCTTGTGCAAGACTCTGAGAGTTCATGTTCTAATGATGCTTGCAGCGCCCACGAGTCTCTCTCTAGCGACAAAGACAACACAGAAGATAATGGGTACATGAGTGATGTCTCATGTATGCTTGACAGAGACTACACTGGTTCGACACAACTGAATTCTGAGTCCTCAAACTCAGATTCTTCAGATGAGAATGATTCTGTTCAGGTTGTTCCTTCATCTGAAGGGAGGGATGAAAATAGTAGTACTCCATCCAGCATATATATCTCACGTACCAAAGAGGATTTTGTGACTTGGCAGCGTATTATCCGTCTAGACGCTCTCCGTGCCGATACAGAGTGGACCCCATATTCCCAATCCCAAGATTTGGTATCAGAGAATAGGGCACGCCGTGCTGCTGAAGCAGTAGTTTTAAAGGATTACAGTCATTTGGAACCTTCCAAGATCTTTCATGCTGCACGGCTTGTTGCTGTTCTTGAAGCATATGCCTTAAATGACCCTGAAATTGGCTATTGCCAAGGAATGAGTGATCTACTCTCCCCTATACTCTCTGTCATACCTGATGACTACGAGGCATTTTGGTGTTTCGTCGGATTCATGAAGAAGGCTCGTCAGAATTTCAGACTTGATGAGGTTGGGATCACAAGGCAACTGAACATAGTCTCAAAGATTATCAAATCCAAAGACTCACAGCTCTACAATCATCTTGAGAAAGTCAAGGCGGAAGACTGTTTCTTTGTTTACAGAATGGTTCTTGTGATGTTTAGAAGGGAGCTGACTCTGAACCAAACGCTGCATCTTTGGGAAGTGATTTGGGCAGACCAAGCTGCAATAAGAGCTGGGATGGGGAAAACTTCCTGGAGCCGTCGAATAAAGCACCGGGCCCCTCCCACAGACGATTTGTTGCTATATGTGATAGCGGCTTCAGTGTTGCAGAGGAGGAAACTCATAATAGAGAAGTTCAATAGCATGGAGGAGATTCTGTGGGAGTGCCACAATATGGTAGGGAAGCTAGACGTGTGGAAGCTCTTAGACGATGCACACGACCTTATTGCTACCCTCCATACCAAGATTGAACACTCGATCCCATGATCCTTTACCCTGTGTTATGGTTTTTCATCAGGATTCGCCATCTGGTATGAGAACTGCCTAGTGCTTGGGACGCAACTGTGAAATGTGCGTCAGAGGTTAGGAACAGAATCAAGAACCCGAGATTTGCTTTACCGCTATGGCGCTATCTAAATCAAGAACCCGGTTTAACATATCAAGGCCAGAATCAATGTAGTCATGATTTGTGTGGTGTGTTGTGAAACTTTCAGAGGTGAGTTTCTCTGCCTCCATTTCAATTTTGTATATGAAAAAAGTTTTGTGCCGGGAAAGAGAATCTTCCCCCGGTAAAAGAATAAATTAACTCTCTTTATGTTCATTCATTCTTATTCAAAATTATAAATATTATATAAGACATGTATATGTGGTTTAATCCCTCTTTTAATTGTCTACTCCTAATCTAACCACATCTAGTATACATTTCTCCGACAATGAGTTTGGGTTCTGTCTGAAAACTGTCTCCGCCTTAATGAGCCGCTGTGAAGTTCATGCATATTGGCGGTCGAACCTTAGCCAGAGCCAGCAGTGAAGAAGGCAGAATCCAGAGACCATCCCCACATATCAAACCTGATGCAACAGCTGGAACCATCACATCTGCCTTCTTACGGTTCACCTTCTGCCAAACGAATACCACTAAGCTCCCAATACACATATCGATTGCAAACGACCCACCCACCAGGAACGGTACAGCCATTGCCATCGGGAGTGGGATCCACTTCCCTGGCCTCTCTGGCAAGAGGTCTCTTGCCAGGTTGGCAGCAACCGCAAATGCAAAGAACCCATAGCAAAGCTCCAGGCAATGCTCGGGAAGAGCCGAGAGACCTTGAACACCGAGAATTGCCATGTTTCTGTATATGATAGCATAAGGAGCCTTGTACTCGCCGTCTGGGTTTCCAACATCAAACGCCTTGTAAAAGAGGAAGAAGGTGAGCGGCGCAACCACGCAGCCTATCGCTGTCCCGATGGCTTGTGCAACAAGCATCGAGCGGGGTGAGGTTTGCGTTAGATGTCCTGTCTTGAAATCGTGCATCAGATCAGCCGAGACAGAGACGATTGATTTGATGAGACCACAAGCAACCATTCCGGCCACCACGCCTTCGTTTTTCCCAGCCAAAGCTGCCATCACAAAGAGTGCCGCTTTACCGTAGTTGTAAGCCATGTTCATATCAGTTAATCCGGCCCCATAGGCGTTACAGAAGCTGAGAGACGGCGCAAGAAGGTAAGCTACGAGGACGAAGTACCATTTCAACTGAGGGAACATCAGAGGGATCACAATGATGGAGACAAGGGAGAAGAATAAGTATCCCGCACAAGCCATCCACAGCGGAATACTCTCTCGAACGAATACTTCATTCTCTCGTTTCAGGTTATCAGATTCTTTTGTGCTATCTTTTGGAACTTCTACCACTGCAATCAATATTGGTTATACTTTTCAACATCGAAAAAATGCAAAACAGGGTTAGGTTTTGGAGAGTTAACTTACATGTGTTGATGCTGTTGGTTTTGGAGAGTCTAGAGTGGAAACTTCTCCCAGTGAAAAAGAGTATCTTGAGAAAGTTATAAAGCCCATCTCCTAAGATCAATGCAATGCATATAAACACCTGATAACAACACAAACAAAAATTATCGCATCTTTTTGCTACCACAGCTCACAAATTGTGAGATATAAATAAAATAGTATGAGACCAGACCTTATAACCATTTAAGCTCTTCATGCTACTCTCTGGCAATGTTGCAGGGAACCATTCACCTTTAAGCCGCGCTATCAAAGGCCACATTATTCCCCATGAGAGGATCGCACCGAAGAGCAATGATAAGTTCACCAAATGCGAACATATCATCCCAGCTCCAACATATGTCATACTGAAGTCAAAGAAGAATCTGTATCCCACAAAGAGATAAAGTATCTTCAATCAAACTTGTTTAAGCAAAAGCGGTAAGAAATGTTGAAAGGTTATTAAAAAAACAGAGAAAGCTTACGATTTTTTCCAAGCTTGTAACCCAAATGTAGGGAACTGAGAGAATCCGCATCCGTCACCACCTGAATAAAACCATCCAAAGAACGCCCAAAAGAAACTCATGCCAAACGACTTTACAAACCCGCGAATCTGTTTCCTGTATCAAAAACGACGAAGATATAGATATATATCTAATTCAATCCATGAACAAGTAAGCAAAAAACAAGACTCATCAAGAACATATATATATAGATACATATAACATACTTGGCTGTCTTATCTCCTTTGCTAGTATGAAATCCATTTATAAGAACAGCCGTTGCTGTTCCACTCGGATAGGTTAGCTTGTAGTCTATAATCATCACCTGTTTTCACATCATTCATTCTCATAAATCACACCATTGAAATCAAAATTCACTCTGTTTCATAGTTCCTAAAAATCATTACCTTTCGAAGAGGTACCAATACAACTAGTCCAATGAAGCTAGTAACAAAGAGGAACGAGGTCATCCATCCAACACCAGGCTCTTTTATACCACGAGGATTGTTTCCTTCGGTGTTTACTCCCGTAAGCTCATAAGTTCGTCTATTTAAACCAAGCAGGTACGATGCAAATCCACCTATGATATGAAACTTCATCAGATTCGATTCCACTATATATGTGCAAACTCTACGCGTTTTGTGTGTGTGTGTGTGTGTGGATTACCTGCGAGAGAGATGCTGTAACAAGCAACAGCACAAGTCTGAGCAATAGTGTTCTCTTGACGTGTGAAAGGAGTAGTAACGATTCCAGCTTTTTGGAGAACTTTGGTCCAAGATTTGAGGAAAACAAAAGCCAAGAGAGCTGATGAGATGTTGAGATTCGGTACGAGTCCTGTCGTAAGATTCAGCTTTAAACAGATCACACTGTAGACAATCCCGATAAATAAACTCGCTACGATGGATCGAACCGTGATCTGTTTCCTCCATGGCGGTGGTTTTCTGGAATCTATGGATACATCTTCTTGAAATTGACTCTGTTCTCTCTCAACCCTCTCGTTTTCCATTGAAGAACACGAATCTCAACAACCTAAATCTGGCGATCTGGTTGCTTCTTCTACACGGAAACAACGTTTTGATCCGGCGATGCGTGGAAAATATGCGAATCGTCGAGAATCGAATGATTCGCAGAGTCGAGGTTTCGCGTATAAGATCGAAGAAGAAGAAGAAGAGAGGATCGCATATTAGTGATGTTGAATTGAGAAAAATTTTATAGAAGAAGAGAAATGAATGAAGAGAGAGAGAGAAAGAGAAAGTGTACTGCACAGAAGTACAAATTAGGGTTTGCATTCTTTTTGTGAAAGTACAGATTTTGACAAATATGGAAGGTACACGCGTTTTACAGTTAAAAAGACAGAGCGGGAGATATATGGTTGTTGGTCTGAACTCACTAACCGTGCAATGCAATTTTTATTATTATTATATGGTAGTACAACAAATCTTGTAAAGTTGATTTTGGTTTAATTATAAAAATAGGGGAAAAAATGGAGTCCCTTGAAAGTGTCGCTAGTAAACAAAACCCCCACAAAGAGAAAGAGCACTGACTTTTGAAAGAGAATTGAAAGAGTGGGTTTGGTTGGATTTGGTGGTGCATGTTTGACTTCAGTTACTAACCTGATGTGTCCCAAACTTGATGTGTTGTCAGCTTCTTTTCCCATACTATTAAGTTTTCAACCATATTCCGTTAAATTATTCCATCCATTTGTTATAAAAAAGACGCTATTGCTTTTTATTATAAATTGTTTCAAAGTGACTTTAAAGTATTCTTTTGATTCGGACAATAAATGATGAATTCAGTTACTTAAGATTATAAATGTTTTTCACATTAGAGCTTTTTTTTTGTCTAGTTCATATCGATTACGTATTAAACTTTAGAAATATAAGATTTACTTTGGGATGTATAAGTTAGGATTACGATTACAAATTTATTTATTTTGGGATGTATAAGTTAGGAGTAACACCAAATTATGACTTGCATACTTTACCTCCAAAGTAATTAAATGCTAACAATTATTGTCATCCAAATGAGCATTCGAACAAATAATGTCATAAATTAAAATTTTACTTTAAGCATCAACATACGTATAAAGGAACCACCATTCCACTTTTCTAGATATGGTGCTCTACTGCTCTTTATCGTATTGCAGTCAATAATAATTGAATTAATATTTGTAGATTAATATTACTTTGAAATAGAGTATAAATGTTATACAAAAAAAAAAAAAAATAGGGGACAATACTCGAATGTTCGGGACCTGTCGATTCTCAAGATCATGCATTTTTTTTTCCAAAACCTAAAAATCCTCACTTGGAGAAAATTTGTTTTTTCACAACGCTTTTCTCTCACTCGATTCAACCACTTTGTCTTCTTCATTTTCATGATAAGAGCAACCCTCAAAGCAATTCCTTACAACATATATATAGAATTAGGGCCCTATGCCGGAGTAAAATTACGAGCTAACTCTATATATCAATATATGTATTATGTATAGTCAGAAAGTATAATAAAAACTTAAATATTGATAATATATCGAAAATTAAAGAAAAAAAATATGTTTGAGATTTTCAAACTAAAATTTTTATAATTTGTCGCTATCTAATGTTTTCGTTTTGTTAATATGCTGAAAAATGCCAAAAACAATTGTACGTTCAGAATTATCAAAAACACTCTTTATTTTTTCACTAAAGATCTTAAATACTTCTTTTTTTATTATTTTGTCCAAAAAATAACTTTAAGTCGACGTTAATGTTTTTTTAATTGACGTTTGTTTGTTTTGTTCTTGCTTCAATGAAATTTAATGGCTTTATCATTAAAAACAAATTAAAATGGACAAGCTCTTGAGAAAAATATTCCGAAATTCGCTAAATTCTGCGAATTTCTGAAACGCTGAATTTTTTTGAAGTTAGTTGTTTCTATGAAAAGATACGGAAAATTAGATTAAAAAAAATATGTGTAGTATTGTTGAATCAAAACGAGGTTACTCTCACAAAATATTATTTGTTCACGGAGACGGGGTTGTAGGAGTAGAAGCAAGGATCTGGCCTGCAATGGAGGCAATAGTTGGCTGCTACAATCGGAGTCCGGCGAAAGAAGTTAGTACTCCTAACACACACCTCAATATACCTAAGTGCTTGATTCTGCTGTGCCTTCATTGCCACGTAATCACGTACATACATCGATATATAAGCACTCTGGAGCTTTAAAACCACGGCTTTGTACGCGATCTCGCAAGCAGAGAAAACAGCTTTGTCCCGAGAGTCTGTTGCATTTGGGAGAAGATAGCCTTGGATTTGAGAAAGCGTCTCGACAGCATAGGTCAGAGCTCTTTTTGTCGTCACTTTCGTTATGGTCGCGATGTCTCCGTGCGGTCAGTCGAGCTGTGACGAGACAATCAATTCACACTCTTTAAAATCTACTGTTTGGTTGCAGATTCTGTCGATTATAGACTTTGTTGATGGGTCTGGATCCACAGTTGAGGAAGAAGGCAAATGTGAAATCAAGATCATCACAAGAGTAGTGATGATCTGATTCACATTTCATATTAAGAGCCATTTTGGTGTGTGATATATACAAAAGCATGTAAATTTATACTCGGATAACTTTACAATTTAAGTGTGATCACTTAAGCTGGTAATAGTGTAATACCATTTTCATATTCATTTTTTATTTTTTTGTTACTTTAATTGATATCAATAATACTAACGTTCAAGTTATACTTTAATAAATTCAATATTATAAAAAAAAATTTGCATAAATTTGAAACGATAAATTACGGTCAATGATCTTGACAAACAAACAAAAATTATGGTCAATGATATTATACCAAAAACAAAAAGTACGGTCAACGATTGAATGAGTCTAATTATATTCGAAATCCATAATTTATATTAATTTAGTTTTTGTAAAATCTACTCGAAATCAATAACTATGTGTGATATAATTTTCTTACGGAAATAAAAGGAGCAAAAGTTTTGTAACAACTAAACAGCCATTGTTTTGCAATATGAAACGGCCATTTTGTTTCCTGCATTAATCTAATAGAAAACCCCTTTAAAAAAAGAGTGAAATAAATTATATGGTAAATTCTGAAGTTTTAGTTACGAATATTTGAAATCAATTAAAAAGTTTATTAGTTTGTGAAAAAAAATGATGTGGTGTATCATTTATAGCTTTAATTTGTTTTTAGCTTTTAGTCCACAACATTTTAAATGGTTACGCTGGTTTGCTAGATAAACTACATAAGATTTTTTTTTTTTTTTTTTTTTAGCAAGTTAGTATAAACCATAAATATGTGTTATTCTAAGTGGCTGAAACATAATAGTTAATTACTGTGTAAAATTATATCTAAGAGTTACAATAACATATCAGCAACAAATGTTTCTTTGATCAGATCAGTTATAACTTATTAGTAAATCCTATTATACAGAGAGTCAACAGAAGAAACGAATCCTAGAATACAGTGGTCTTAGAGTACTTAAAAAAGAACTCTTCATTGTTACAGTAATTAAATAAAACTGTATAGACCTGAATCAACAGTTTTGGGAACCTGCTTGAGAAATACCTCTCAAACCCTTCAGGTACACTCCCAAGTAATTCCTGTAATTCTTTAGGAAGCTCTCTATAGTGATTCAGTTTGT
Organism: Turritis glabra; assembly: GCA_900406565.1. Lineage (NCBI taxonomy): Eukaryota > Viridiplantae > Streptophyta > Magnoliopsida > Brassicales > Brassicaceae > Turritis > Turritis glabra. The sequence goes on along the minus strand of OVBN01000001.1, from coordinate 5,772,647 downwards.
TCCGTATGACCCGTAACAAATCGCGGATGCTGTCAAACTTGTACCGCCTGTAACGCCCGATATTGTCTAAGAATATGCTATCCAATTTCTCATCCCACCGTCCGTTTAAAGTAACCGCTGCTGTGCTTTCAAGTGCAGCCAAGAGCTGTGAGCCTTCTTCTCGGTTTTCCAATTCGACTCTATCGCTTGCATCCCGGAGGAAAGACAGTCTCATGTCAGAGTTCCAGAACAACGGGTGATGCAGAACTTCTTGTGCTCTCGGTCTGCATTTTCAATTATTGAAAAAAGCTTCCATTAGCGGGAAGGCGAGTTTCGTAATGGACGAGCTCAACAAAAGTTTCCTGATATTACTTTGGGATAAAATAAAAAATAGCACTTCTGAGAAAAAGAAATATCGCAATTAGCACCATGAAAATAAAATCATCAAATCTACCTATACTCCTATCTTCACAATTTTTGGTAATTACGAAAACTCAACCTTGGTACTAAGTTACTAACGGATAAACCCAAATGTATGAAAGTAAACTTGTGTGTGAATAAATGCTAGTTTTGATGACAATAGTATCAACCAAAAATGCCATCCGTACCTCAAGTTTGGATCCGGGTGCAGGAGACCAGAGAGAAGATGAACAGCTTCTGGAAGACTCTCCATCAAGAAAAGATCTTTTCGATCATTCAAAACATTTATGTCCCTCTCATAATTGTCTCCATAAGGATGTTTACCTGCAGTCATACAGAAAAATAGAACACACCCTAGACTGAAGAGATCAACGGCTCTTGTTTGACGTTCATTGCGGAGTTGTTCAGGTGCTTGCCACCCAGAACTTCCAGAACCTATCATTAAAAAAAAAACAATTAAATACGAGAAGAATGTATCATTTTCTGTTTCCATTATTACATTGTATCATCTAAGTTTTCAAGATTCTTACCAGTTGAGTTTCTAGTCAGGGCACTAGTGTCGGCTGGCAAGTGCTTGCTAATACCCATATCTGATAGCTTTGCACATACAGATGAGTTCTTAACAATCAACACATTTTGAGGCTTTAGATCTCGATGTACGATTCCAATATCATGCAAATGAACTAGACCAGCAACTATATCCCTGTAACACAAACAAACAAAGATCAGAAAGATGTGTGCAATTATTGATTTAAGTGTCAAAGATGAGAAACTAAACAAACCTCATTAACTTCAACAAAACAGGAGAAGGATGTCCGTTTTCCTTCCATAGCTCAACTCCTTTGCCATTCTCGAGGATTGGGTTAATCTGACTCGAATGTATACTACTTGAAGCCGTTGGACTCTCAAGCAGTTCAGAGGATGCATAGATAAGATCGTTTAAGCTACAAGCACACCGTTCTAATGAAATATAGATAAAATGTTCATCTTGGTCAACCCCATACCAGCGGACAATATTTGGATGTTTGTCCGAAGCCATGAGATTCAAAATCTCCTTCTGAGCCACATCATGATGTGTTTGTACTAGACGCTTGACCGCTACAAGACGACCTTCATAGGATCCCTCAAGCACAACAGTTCCATTGCTCCCTTTAGCAATCTCCTTGTTGGAGACAAACAGTTTACCAACCCTATATCCTTCTGCTGAACTATAATTGAGGTCAGGGAAAGCAGTAAGTAATCTCTTCTCATTCTCTTCATTAGAGGGATCTTTGTTCCCGCCAGATATAAGCCCGTTCTCTTTCTTGTGAACAGCCTTTATAGTCCCATTTTTCTTGGGCTTTTTCTTCTTTGGTATCGCGATTGGCACTTCAGATACATGATGTTCCTTGATCCGCATGCTCTGTCTTAATCGGCAAAAGAAAAGGCCGCAAACAGAAAGCAAAGTAACACAAAAGCCGAAAAGTAGGACAATCAAACCAGAAATTTTGCTAGCAAAGCCTGCCTGTGTAGTGCTTCCATCAATAATATCTGTGATCTGAGATATTACAGTCTCAGGCAGAGGAAGGGAGAGAACTTCTTCAGCCTCTTTATTGCTCGGAAGTGCCAATTTATTCCCATCTCCAGGAGCCAACTGGTTAGGTTTTCTATCTTGAAATGGAAGATACAACGCCCCGTCTAGAAAACCAAGTCTCGGAAACAGTGTTTCATAGTTAACATTACGTAATTGGACCACAGGAACACTTCTCGTATAGGATAGCGGGAGTTTGTTTTTGCCCCAAGAAGTTCTAATAGGAATACCATCTGATGATAATAACCCACCCATGAATTGTACGCTCTCTTGTAGTTTAGCTTCCATCTTAGCATAAGAAACACTCCACAAAACATCTCCAAACTTTGATATACACTGGATCTTAAAATCTTTTCTCTCAATATAAACCAGCTCAGAAAGATCTTTTGATTCCTTAAACCCGGATCCAAATAGTAATGGAGCTTCTTTAGACAAAACAATAGCCTTTTCTTTATCATTTTCAACGACTGAATTAGAATATAGCTCGTCCATTCTGTACCTCTTAACCAATTTCCCAGTCTTCCAATCCAAGAGAAATACAGATGTGTCTTTTTTACCCAAGACAATCCTATCCGTCGATGTGTATGGCAATTTTCCAATGAACTCCGAAGCATCCACTATCTAAAACAGAAAAAGATACACACTTTCATATCATACGATGGTGAGAAACAAACGGATAAAAAGGCACTTCAATATCTAAAAGACTCATATGTGATATCTACAACTCTAATTCAAAATGTTTATTAGCTATTTTTATGACTATTCAACCAATAAACCATCTTACAAAAAGACCATATGAGAGACAGCCTAATAAACATCTTACTCTAAAAAGGTTTCCAAGTTATACCTCATTAATGCGTTTTCCTTTCCGCATAGAGGAATTGTAAAGTTGCCAATTCTTATCACAATCCATGTAAAAATCATCACCAAGTGCCGAAGCACGTTCCTCATCAGTGCTATAATGGTAATGAGGAGCCTGGTACGACGAATATATCGGCTCGTTGGTATGGAATGTCCAATCCAGCTTCTGACTGGACATATCCACCAAAGATATCGATCCATCTACCGTAGAAACCAATACATAACCAGATTCTCTGTAGAAAAAATCACATATCTTTATCAGATTGTTAAAACACAATCCAAGAAGAAACCAAAACAACTGACTTGAACAAAGATGTCAACTTTTAGACCAAATCAAAGAGATGTTGACATTCCCAAATAAATTAGATTCAATCAAATCAAAACCCTTTTATAATGCCTTCCAATACAAAACTCAAATTAGAGAGCAGAGAATGAAGTCATACAAAGCACATGGATCGATCAATTAAACCGACAAATCGAAAGAACACTAACCGATCGGGCTGGGAGATTTGATTGGAAACAGATTTGTCATACAACTTGGAGATTTCAGATCCCTTGAAACTGTGTGCTAATGGAGATACGAGCAGGAACAAAATCAAATCAAGTAGTGCTGATCCTCTCATCGCTTTAGAAAACCATGAAATTACTCCTCAATCGAATCCAGCTGCACCTTGAGGGGTTAGGGTTTATGCAGATCTCATCTAAAGGAATCGAGAATTCTCAAAATTTCTAAAGCGGAACAAAAATGATCTATTTTAGGATTTGAGTTCGCAAACTGCTGTCGGAAATAAAATGTCGACGGCTCTCTACTGAGATTTCTTCATCTTCAAGCTCGATCGAATATGGATAATAACAAGGTTAACCGGGACGGTTTATGATTTTTGTTTGAATTCTCGGTTCAAACCGGTTATTTCAGTTTGATAATCATTGGTTCGGTACAAATACAATCCCAAATTAGCTTCTCCGCTACATTGACAACATTTAGACCAATTTGTATATGAGTAAATTTTGTTACAGCTGGAGATTGGCTTCAAGGTCCTTATGTGTATTATCATCTTTACAGTACTTATGGTTTTGGAAAAAGAGATATTGGGCAGCTATTCATTGTTGGGTTTGGTTTATCCATGTTGTTTGGAACCATTGTTGTTGGATCGTTAGCTGATAAACAGTGAGAGATTTTTCTATAAACTTCATCATGTGTCTGTGTGATCAGACGACAACTCTTTATCTATTTTGTGTAATTGGGTTCAGAGGTCGATAGAGGGCATGTGTAACGTACTGTATAACTTACATACTGAGCTGTGCTACCAAGCACTCTCCGCAGTATAGAGTTTTGATGGTTGGTCGTATCTTGGGTGGGATTCCTACGTCTCTATTGTTTTCAGCATTCGAATCTTTGCTTATTGCAGGGCATAATAAGGTTAGTCTTAGCTTCACCACTTTTTTTTATCTAAGAATTAACATTAATTATATATTTTGATTCTGGTGATAGTATATCGAAGGTATCAGTTTAGGACTTCAAATTTTTTAGAACATGTCAACATCCCATTTGCAATTTCAAGGTTAGATGATGGAGGAATTAAAAGTTGATGTGAAATTTCTCCCTTTCCTGAACAACGATGCAGAGGAACTTTTGAGCAACAATGGCTCTCACTGACATTCTCTAAGACTGTTTTTCTTGGGAATAGGCTGGTGGCTATACTCTCTGGGTTGTTTGGTAATATTCTTGTCGACACTTTTTCCCTTGGTCTTGTTGCCCCCTTTGATGCAACTGGAATGGCCATAATATTGGCGTATGGTCTGAGAACTACGGGGATCCTCCATCTGACAGTAAAGATTTGCTTACACAGTTCAAGGTTGCTTCAGGCAAGTAGATTTTCAGTGTCCTGATTACATAGAATCATAAACAAGTTCAATCTTGCATTCAATTTCTAAGGATATTTTCCCATTAGTACTAATATAGTCTATATCGATGTCGCAGATGAAAAGAATCGTGTTGCTTGATGATGTCGAATCTCTATTCAAAGTCCCAATGTACACATTTGTTTTCCTCTGGACACCAGCTCTTAGCCCGAATGAGAGAAGAAATCCCACATGGCTTCATCTTTGCAACCTTCATGTTGGCTTCCATGTTAGGCAGCTCCTTAAGTGCTCGCCTCATGCATGGCTCGCTCATCTTCTAGAGTCGAATGGTACATGCAAATTGTCTTTATTCAACATGAAATCACAAAACATTTTTTTTCTAATGTGCACTTTCGAGTCTTGGATTATCATTAAAATTTTGAAACATAAAGGCCCATTACGAGCCCAACCGAAGGGTTTACCACAAAAAAAAAAAATAATAATAATAACGAAATCAGAAAATGAAAGCTATAACAAACGATGGAGAAAGTCTTTTTTTTTTTTTTTTTTTTTTTTTGTTTGTATGAATGTTAAAATATATTCACCAAAACCTGTTTTACATTGAATGCATCCTTAAGTAGATTACAACATTATTTGAAAACTCAAATGAACAGCCAAGCAATTTGATCTCCCAGCAATCTCGATCAACCAACCAAGCAATTAAGTCCACGCGTTTAGTTTCGTGTGGCGAACCAAACGATTAATCCTTGATTTGGTAGGTCGTTGGATGTTGTAATGGAAGATAGTCTATTACGAACAATCCTGTCAATATTCTTGAGTAGAAGTGTTTGGGAGTGCGGAATCTCACCGTGCCTTCTTCTATTTCGCTCCCGCCAGATGGTGAAAGTCTTTTTCTATTGCAGAAATCACCTCCCAAGTGCATGAGGCTCAATCGAATAACACCACTTTTGACCACAGATCACAAAGCTCAGAAGCTTCCACCATGAAGACGAAGAACCAAGTGAAGAGTCGACTCCTTCTGGATGTTGTAATCTGCAAGAGTCCGACCATCCTCAAGCTGTTTCCCAGCGAAGATGAGTCTCGATCTGTTGGTCCGGAGGGATCCCTTCCTTGTCCTGAATCTTGGCCTTGACGTTATCAATTGTGTCTGAGCTCTCAACCTCTAGGGTGATTGTTTTGGCTGTCAAAGTCTTCACAAAGATCTGCGTACCACCTCTTAACCGTAGAACCAAGTGGAGGGTTGATTCTTTCTGGATGTTGTAATCGGCCAAGGTACGGCCATCTTCTAACTGTTTCCCTTGTAAAGTGAAGCAAAATCAAAACAATGGTACCTTGAAAGAGAGAATCGTAAGAGATTTGCAGAGCGCGCTTTTAGGGTTTTGGGAGAGATTTAAGAATCAGAGAACGAAGAGATGAATCATAAGATCCTTCACATGAAGGTCTTGTTTATATAGCGATCACTAGGCCCAAAGGCCAAAACCGACTTATTTTATTTAATCAATCGATTTTTTTTTATTGAAAAATATCCTATAATAGCATTAAAACAAATTTTATAGACAATTATAACATACATTCCGAAAATTTTCAACAATAGCATTAAAATAATTTAAAATTTTGGGTTTGGGTTTAGTATTTTGGATTTAAGATTTATTTTTTAGTGTTTATGGTTTATTTTTTAGACGATTTTGACATTGTTTTAAATCGCCCCCAAAATTAAATATATTTTTTATATTAAACTTTTGTTATTTTAGGAACTTTGAAAATGATATGTTAAATTTGGAAACAAAACTTATTTTTGTGTTATTTGTGAGAATTGCCCTTATTAAGAAATTGATGTGGCAATTTGTTTTTGATAAATTTTGTTTATTAGGAAAAGTGTTTTTTTTAATGAAAAAGAACAAAAAAAAAAACTAAATTGGAGATTTTTTAAACAAATTTTGATGATCCAAATTTATAATCCAAATTTGGTTAAAAATCTATAAAAAAATCCAAATATATATCTAGCAATTTTAATAACCAATAAAAAAATACATTAAATATTCCAATTATATTTAATTAATTAAATCCCAAATGGTTATAGTTTCTCGTTTTGTTACTCATCTGATGCAACAGTCTTTATCTTATGTTATGATGTAGTCTAATAACTAGAAAACATACACCCGACCACATTGGGTTTCTTTACTTTGAAGGAAATATGTTTTCACATAAATTTGAGACTGGAAGTCCAATATACTTCAATTTTTTCTGAAGAAATCACTTAAGATATCCACTATACTTCAAATATTTTCTTGAACAAGAGTCAAGAGTGTTACATAATAATTTTATGCGTGAATGCATATGCTTTGTTTTCTCAAAAAATAAAATTCAGAAGACACTTGATTAGATAATTAGTTAACAACAATTTTTTAATGCGATTAAAGTATTTTTTATGGACGATTTCATGATAAGCAAATTTTATATACATCATCAAATTACTTGTGAAGTACTGTCAAGTAATTCATCTTTACGATAATATATTTGAAATAGGTATGCCTTAGTATATTAAATTACAAATTGAATTACAAAATTAGATGTCACAAATCTAAACGAAATATTATAAAATATTAAACTAAACATGTTTTGACAAATAGTATAGTTTTTGTCAGCATAATTATACGAATAGTTTAAAAATGGAGCTTGCATTGAAGTGACCACTACTTCCATCTGATTTATCAAATATAAAGCTGCAAAGTTAGGTTAACGGGTTTCGTAAAGATCCGTATTACTTTTGTAGTACGTGGTTTTACGTTTTAAAAGCTAAGTTAGTGCAAGTAGGAGAAAATCACAAAACTGATCAGTTGAAATTGCATTCCATTTCGGTCAATGTCTCCAATTTCCATACTTTTTCTTAGGTATCATATTGGGGTGGAAAATTTATATGAATACCTCAAAAACAGTTTTCATGTCGAAAATAAAGTAAAAAAACTATATTAATTATAGAAAACGCATAAACAGATTAATTTTCTCCTAGTTACCTTCTTTTGTTAGAGCATAATCAATGGTAGTTGTTAAGTAGGAATGCTAAGTGATTTTTTTTATTATTAATTGTATTGTGTTTAAAATTAGAACCCCAAAATAATCTATGTTATTTTTTGTCCTCCAATGGTAGTTGCTATGGAGGGGTTCTAAATATTAAAAAAAAATTATGAATTTTTTTTTTCAAGTAGAGTTTATTTTCTTAAAATTGATAACATAGTACATTCGATAAAACATAATTTTTTTTGCATTGAATGAAATTTGAAATATACATGAAACAAAAACTTTTAAAACATAGATTCCGAAATCATAAACGGAAAGGAATGGTCAGTCGTTGATGCCAAATTTTTGCCATATATGCTCAACCAAATCATCTTTCAATCGTTGATGCATTTGTCTATCACGAAATCGAGTTCGAATGCCTAGCATATCAGCATTATTTGTAGGCATAGATGTAGAAAATGTGAAATCCACATGTGAACTTCTGTTTCCTTCTCCTAGTTGGAATTATGCTACATCAAACTGAGTGTTAGCATTTCGTTCGTCTTCTACATCATATTGTGGAGTATGATAGATGCTCTCATAATCTTTCATAGTTTTTTTCTTATCCCAAAAAAGAGCTGGGTTTTTAACAATGGCAAATCCAGCTTGCAAGACTCCGAAAGCACGCTCGACATCTTTTCGGGTAGCTTATTGACGTTCAGCAAAAAAATATGTTTTTGGACTTTGTGGAAGTGGAATAGATTGGATAAAAGTTGTCCATTTTGGATAAATATCATCTGTGAGATAGTAAGTCAAATCATAGTCCCTTCCGTTGACAGAGAAATTCACTTGCAGAGCTTGACCATTTATTATATCATTAAAAACTAGTAAGCGGTCAAGAACATTGAGATCATTTAAGGTACCTGGAGCTCCAAAATACGCGTGCCATATCCAAAGATCATATGAAGGTACAGCCTCTAAAACGATTGTGCGTTTTTCAGATCCACGTGAAAATTGCCCTTTCCAAGCGGTGGGGCAATTCTTCCACTCCCAATGCATACAATCGATGCTTCCTACCATCCCGGGAAATCCGCTTTCCTCTCCAATGACAAGAAGACGTTGAAGATCCTCTTGTGTGGATTTTCTTAGGTACTCATCTCCGAACAAATATATTATTCCTTCGACGAAATGTTCCAAGCATGAACGAGCAGTAGTTGCAGCGAGGCGGAGGTATTCGTCAACTTGATCAGCCGTGGTACCATATGCCATGAGACGAATTGATGTTGTACACTTTTGAAGTCCTGAGAGACCACGTCTTCCGGTAGCATCTTTCTTTTGTCGGAAGAATCGAATTTCATTGGAGAGTCGATCAACAATATGCATGAACAAGTGTTTGTTCATTCTAAAACGGCATCGGAATAAAGGAGGAGGGTATGTTGTATCTTCTTTGAAATAATCGTTCCATAGACGCATGTGTCCGTCTTCGCGATCTCTTTCAATAAAGTCTCGTTTTTTTTGGAACTAGTTGACCTCCGATGATCACCATAATCAATTAATAGGTTGTTGAACGCTTGATCGAATATTTGGTCAAAAATTTCATCAAAAGTCTCCTCAAAAGTTTCCTCAAATGATCCGTGAAAGGGATTAGTTGAAAAAAGATGCCATATTTGTGTGAAAAGATATAGATTAGATTTGTGAAACTTTTATTCACACAAAGAGAAGGAGAAGAAGAGGAGAAATAGATTTCAATCTTGAAACTTTGTTTTTCACACAAAGAGAAAAAAGAGAATAATAGAAGGAGATATAGATTTGTGAAACTTTTATTCACATAAAGAGTTGCTCTTGTTGATAGAGAGTTGTTTGTGAACAAATCTTTATGATAATAGAGTATATATAGCATATATAGCATATCGAAACCAAAAAACAAAGGTTGTAGTTTGCCGACACAAAGACCACATGTGAACAAAAAAAACCAAAACAAAAAGCATATAACAAAGCAACATGTGATGTTCCTATGTCCTCATCTTCTTTGTCTCCACATAGGTGCATCATTCTTTCCGAGAAACAAGTTCCAGAGATCCCCACATAGGTGCATCATTCTTTTCTGAGAAACAAGTTCCTGGAGAATAGAAAAAATACAAACTGAGTCGAGATCAAAACAAAAAGCAAAGAAGCAAATAGAAGAAAATAAAAACTCACAAAAATCCAATAAAAACCATCAGACATCCTCAGATCATGAAACGGAGCAGACATAACTCAACACCAAGTTGATCATGAAGTGGGTGGACGACCCAATGCTTCATCCTCTTTAGGGCAAACTGGGTGGCAGCTTGAAGACTGTGTAGAACCCTCCTCAACCTTTCTTCTTTTTGAACTACCTTCACCTTTTGTAGCAAAGGACTCACACCATTTCTTGTCATGCCTTAGCTCCAGCCAAGCATGTTCAAGTGTGAACTTGACCTTGTGATCGGTGTAGAAGATTTCCAGAGCAAGTTTCATAACATCATTTGGATTCCAGCCACTTTTTTTTTTAGATTTTGCAGCCTCATAGCAGCCTACAAACTTGCAAACTTGGTCATTTATCTTCTGCCACCTCTGTTTACAGTGAGCAGACTCTCTTGGTTGAATACCAGCAAACTTAGGAATCTTTGCAAGACTTGAGTTATAATAAGCTGCAATGCGTGACCAAAACGCCGCAGCTCTTTGCTCATTTTCAACAACTGGATTCTTGCTGGTATTCAACCAAGCACTGATCAGCACAACATCTTCTTTGGGTGACCAATTCCGTCTTTCTCTACGTTTCTCAGCTGTGTGTTCACCTTGGCTTGGGTCATTAGTACACAGAGTACTAAAGACAAAGGCTTCTGATGATCCAAGGTCTATGGTTGGTGAAAAACTCTCATACGGATTGGGTTCAAGGTCTACGTGGTTTTCTTGTTGGCTGTTTAAGAGGTGCATAAATCCTGAAGATTTACTATATGGATTCGTAAAATCCATAACCTAGTTTCTTGTGGGTGTTAAATGGAAAAGGGAATGAGCAGAAGGAAAGGTTATGGTCTGTGCTAACACTAAAAGACTTTAATATATAACAAGAGGTTCAAGGGAGATATGGTTTGTGTTATTGGCAATCAATGACACAGTTAAATATTTACCTAATGTAAACCTACCAAGCATTGGCAATCAATGATACAATTAAGCCATAAATCTAACCATGAATGCAAGATAGAGTGTACCTAATATTGAATGACACAATTAAATATAGATAGTAAAGGTTGCACCTAATTTAAATCTAACCAGTTTTAGCCATAAAGCTAACCATGAATGCCAATTTCAGAAGAGTAACAACAGGTACCAAGTATTCTACACGAGACACACATAATTTGCCATCAATGAAACACACATAATCTACCAACAATATCCTAATTTCTTTGTTTGTTTTACAATTGAAATTCCAACCAAAAACATAACAAAATACACACTAGATGCTATGATTTATTCAATACACACCAAAACATGTAGTGCTGCTCACTAAAAGAGAAGGATATTGGTACCTTATTGGACGGTCCCAAGACAATTCTGAGATCCCATTCTAGCCTCTGACCCGCCTTAAAGAATCTTCCCTTTTATCTTGCAGAGAATTTGAAGTAAAGAAGATTAGAGAAACAATACATATAAGGCATGAAGGTTGATTCAGACAGTATAGAAAGAAATAACCTGAAGATCAATGCACTGTCTAAGCCATCCTTTCCATAAATAACCTGAACATCAAATGGAGCTTCATTCAATTAACATTAGCATACAAAAAACACAACAAAACATGTAAAGAGAACAATAAAGAGATGCAGAAGAATCATAGTTCGTAAATGAAGCTAAGAACAGATAATGGTTGTAGTAGCTTGCATACGAAGAGCCAAGTCTCCAAACTTCTAAACCTTATAAAAACTGAAGAGCTACAAGTGATGCGATCCCTTACCGTGGATTTTCCCAAGAGCGAAAATCACAGATTAAAATTCAATTAAGGTATGATTACAAGTGTGAAGAACCCTAATTTCGATTTCATCAAATATCCCCAATTTCATTCACATGCAAAAACCCTAAATGAAATCCCTATTTTTGATTCCATGAAATCTCTATACATTCACTACGATCTACATTAAATCTCTATAACTTTACATAAATCTTACCATATGAGCTGATTTCAAACTCTTTCCACCATCGATTTCTAACAAAATCCGATTGAGACACCACGATTGACCGATTCTCAATCGAATTCCAAGTGATTCAATATCAGAATTCACTGGATCGTCTTTGATTTTTGTGGATTTCGCATTATTCAAACTCAAGAGAAGGGAAATCACGAGAGAATGAGATCGCGAGAGAGAACAGCGGAGAAAGAGAAAAAAGAAAAAAAAAATTTCCTTCTTTGTTTTCTCTCCTTTTTCGCATCAATTTTTTTTTTTCTAACCAAACCGTGCCACATATGTCATTGTTTGGAGTTCTATAAACTCTAAAATTAGGACCGGTGTTAACCCATTAAATTGTCCAGATTATTATTTTATTGTTTTTAACCCATTAGCAACCCGTTAAAAATCACTCAGATCATGCTCTTACATATTCACCTCATAAGAAGCATCCATTTATCATCTACTGTTTGTACAAGTAGAAAGAGACGCTAACGCAGATCGTATAACTTCCTTTGAAGTGCCTCTTAAGCTTGAGACTGTATTCTTCAGCGTTTCAAGTTCTGAGCTCTCGGCAAAGGAATCCTCCAAATGCTCCAAAGACTCAAGCTGCTTCTCCAAGTATCTCCTCAGACTTGCCTCTGCAACATTAATCAGACTAAGAGATGGGTTACTGTGCATGAACTTGGTCACCAGAAACCCGGCTAATATCTGCTGATTGGCCTTCACAAGCTCCGAGACAAAACACGGGAACATGAGTTCCCCAAAACATGACATAAACCGTCTCTCGGAACTTGCATTTGATTCTCTGTTGTCGGCTTGTCTTATCCGCTCTTCTTGGGACTCTCGAGATAGCTTTCCAATCAGATAACAGAGGAAGGAGAAGACTGAGCCGAAGCAAGAATTGGAGATGATCGTTGAGAGGGTCCCAGAATATATAACCAGGAGAAGAACTTCATGATGGCTCTGACTCGATAACTCCGGAACGCCTTCTTGTTTCAATTGTTCTTCAACAACATTGAGACACTGAGATCTGATTCGTTCGTAGGGCAACAGAAGAGAAATCTTTAGAGCGAGAAATGGGTCAGTGCTGGCCAAGATCCCAGCCAGGCTTTCTGCTTCATTTTCATCAAGCAGGACCTCTTCAGGTTTCTGAAGCGATCCATCTATAAGTCGTAGAACATTTTCGGGCATGCGCAAGGCAATGTATTTTCTAAAAATATCCAGCCAGCACGAATGTAAAGGATGAGCCGAGACTACGTATTCCCTTTTTTCTTTCTCCACAGGTTCTGGTTCCTGAAGTGTTTCCCATCCATCATTCCAATCATCATTGCCCCAGTCGTTTCCTTGGTCGGTTGCCTCATTAGACGGCAATAGTTCAGCTTTCTTAGCTTCAAACAGCTCTTCCCATCCTTCTAAAATCGCCAGAAGAGCTTCAGCTTGTGAAGCTGTAGTAACAACAGAAGAGAGTTTAGAGAAGCAGGAAACAGATGTCTCAACACTCGATAGATCCTCAGGGGTGATCTCTAAGCCTGGAGAGATGGACGCCACAGCAATCTGAGATGATTTGAGTGCGACCAGAGTATTTGTGAGCCTGCTAGAGCCATCAGCCTGGTCAGGCAACGCTTGGTTAATCGTGGCTTCAGTCTTCTGCATAGACGATAGTAACTCAGCCAAACCTTCCCATGGCATAACGTTTGATTGTAGCTCAGATGATGAACCCTTGATATTCTTACCCGAGATGAACTGCATAAGCTCTAAGGAGTACACGCGAACTTGACTTGGCAACTCCAGGTTCTCAGAAAATATTACGAGTTGTTCCCAGACTACAAGCCTAACACGCTTCAGTTCTTCCAGGTTGCCTTCCAAGTTACTGAGAGAAGAGAGCAACCGGTAAAGATTCTGTGTTTCGTGAGCCCCAGATACCAAATTTTGTAAAATGGGTTCAAGTACACTTAAGTAAAGGTGTGGAAGATCCTGCAAAGCTGTCGGATACCGAGAGGACAAATCTGAGAAGACATCAGAAATGGGTCCAAATCCACAACCAGAGAAGACCATGGCTCTGCAGAAGTTGAAGATTTCAGTGGCGCAATCACCGGCCAAACCAGATCTAAGGTAGACAAATATTGCAGCCCAAGCCTGACTTGGGGACAGACTGTCATCCATTACTAGTTTTATGAGAACAGTAAGACAGCTGCTAATGCATTCAGGGCTTAAGATAAGATTCTCCACAAGACTTGGACTAGATGATTTTACTTCTTGCATCTCATCAGCTAATCTTATCCAAAAGTTAATCAGTAAGATAAGACATTCTTGCCATGTAGAACTATCAGGGATGTGCACGTACAAATCATTTGGCGGAAGAACTAACGTGAAATGCCGTTTCAGGATTTCCACAGCTTGCAAAGGTTCCAAGATCCTGACATATACTCTAGCGTGGTCATATGTCTGCTCAAGTTGACCGAGGAACCCCTGGAAACTCTCTGCACTTCCAAAATCAAGATCTCTTCTGCTCTCCAATGTATCTAACAAATTCATAATATATTGTTTATAAACATCTTGCCAGGAAATGAGACCGTCCGACGAATTCTCCATGAAGAAGCCAGTGAGAGTTTCTACCATTTTGGCCAAAGCTTCCAAGTTCATCTCATTGATGTGCGCATGGACTTCATTGTTGAAGCTGTCAAAGTTCAAACCTCCCAATTCTGCAATATTTTTGAAATCCAAATCTGTGATAAACGACACCCTAATGCATTCTTGCTTAAGGACGTTATACAAATTCGATAACCCAGCAAAGGAACCATGCGGTTGAACCAACAAGGATGCTTCCTTGCTTTCTTCCAAATGGCTATAGCATTCAGAAAGGAGGCTATATATGTAAGCAAGGCGTTGTTTGTTAAGACCACTAACTGCCGGGTACACGATTGTGTTTATGGTTTGTATGGTGTCTGAAGCAAAGGTAAGTATTTCTTCCTTGACTTGTATAATTTCAGACGTGATGTCCTCATTAGTCCAAATCTCAGAGCAAAGGATAGAGCTTAAATACCTTAATATCACCTGGCAAGACGACAAAGACAGGTATATATTAGTTGCAGTTGAGGAAAGTATATGCGGTAATAAGTTATATATAAAGTGAAATTTACCTCTGACTGGTTCAAGCCATATGTATCCGCCAATGTTAGTACATCTTTCAAAATCAGCTTCTTCTCCGATTTCACAGATTCAATGAGAGAGAAAACAGCAACCTTAATGTATTCAATGTCATGGGATAAAAACCTATCAGTCTCAACCCCAGGGATGATTCTCTCCAGCATTCTAGAACGGTCAGCATCATGCATTTTTTCCTCTAATTTATGTTTCCATTCCTTCCAAAAAGTTGATTGAAGTTTGTCGATCCTGCTCATATCATCTATATATATAAAACAGCATCTAGATGTCAAAAGGAGTTGACGAAACCAGGTATATTGAGAAAATAATAGACCAAGAAACCCTTACCAGAGAGATTTTCTGTTTGCTTTCTCTCAAAGTTCTTCTGAAGCAGTTCTCTCCTCTGGATGGGAGCCGTACACTCTACTCCAGAGTCATGTAGCAAACTATATATCATCCCTAGACTCATGATACTCCGAATTTCTTGGTAGTTCCCCCTTATTCTCAACTGCTTCTCTATAACTTCTACTGCGTTAGATGCATCTACTAGATTCAACAGAAACGAGCATCCTATGATGTCTTCCTCTGTTGTTACTGGATGTTCAATGATTGAGTCTGTAATCATGGCTATCAGCTCATCTTTTGGCGCAAAACCATTCTTTGCCAGCCATGATAGTATGGTAACAAGAGCAGTTGCTTTTATGCTGACAAACTGCTTTCCAGGAATGGAATCAAGCACTAGACTTTTATCCAACTTCCTATTTCTAGCCAGCTTAAGTAACCAAGGAAGATGTGACGCAGCAAATGAGAGAAGCTTCCCATTTTCCTTTAGAAGAGATTCCAAGTCCATGCTATTATCCACCGGCAAGTCCTTAGCAACACAAGAAAGTGTATCTTTGACTCTGTCGAAATCTAGTTGTTGATCACTGCTTAGCCCATCAAGCATCTGAGGGAAATTTCTCAGACAAGAAACACCATCCATCTTGTGAAATTCAGGAGAATCCGACTCTGATAACATTCCCAGAGTCTCGCATTGGCCTTGGAGGTCAAGATCTTTCCATGCGTGCAATAATTCGCTGATCGATTCATCATCACAGTGACCCAAAGCAAAGCCAAGCAACTGCTTTCTAGAACTTATATCCATGTGCTCAAGTGCAGGACCTCTTGCTATTGCAGCAGCTAAATCCCAAATGGGACCATGCCCCTTTTTGGTTAGAACAAGGCATAGATCAAACGCCACCTGCAGATCGCCTGCAACTGCAGCTTCTCGAGCAATAGCTTCTTCAACAGATGATATATCTTCTGAAGAATTCAACCCAAGAAGTTTAGCGACCTCAATAAGTTCTTCAACATGTAGATAGGCCCCAGGATGCCCTGTGATTGCCATTTTAATAATCTCCATTGGGTCTTTTACTTGTTTGAACTGCACTGGTAAGAGACTAACCCCAAGATCTGGAAGCCTAACAGTAACTGCATCAATGATATCGGCCTCGGCTTTAACAGTCCGGCTACTAGAAAATATATTCAGGCACTCCCTTGCTTTCCATATCTGGAAATATAATTTTCAAAACTGCAAATGAAAATATCTCCAAGCAAAAAGAGAATTGTTGCTAACACTAAACTGTGAAAAAAAAAAAAAAAAAAAAAAAAAAAAAAACTCTACATCACCAGAAGCAAGAATTTAACAGGATGGTAAGTTGCGTAAATATATTTAGCAGAGAAAAAAGCTTTATACACAAACAATGAAACACCACTTACTTCTTCAGAAGCAAGGCTCGGAGCAGAGAAGAAGTATTCCTTTGCCGCATTTATAACAAGACTCTCTGCCTTCTCTGATGGCAGAGCAACTGAGCCTGTACCCTTGAGATAATTTCTAGCCAGAGAAAACTTCCCAGCTTTTAGAAGTCCTCTACAGAACTCTGTCAGCACGAACTCAAGATCAAGGAAAGAAAAGGCTTTCTCTTGCAATTGTCGCAAATCACGCCACATGCATGCCCAGTCATTATCAGATCGTCCAGGTTGACGACGAACAAATTTCGAAAGCATGAGTCGAAGGATTTGCTTTACACCCTTTTCATCCAAATGAACCTCAAGAAAATAATTAATTGGTTTCGGGACCTGTGTAGGAAAAAAGGCAGAATTATAACTTCCATAAACTTTCAAACATAAGATCTCTTTGTACTTCTACACAGACAGAACCAGTCGAGTGCAAAAGTTTCTACTTAAGTTAGTTCATTTCAAATATGTGCACATGGAACAAGGCTACATATTTTTTTGCTAAGAGATACCAACATAATTAATTCAAGATAGAGAAAAATATCGAAACCTGATAAAATTCCAAAAGCCTCCCTGCTTCTATATGACCTTCCGCCAGTTTGAGTCTTTTCTGAATGTTTTCACCATCAATATCTGCATTTGCATGGATGTCAGT
Source organism: Turritis glabra (assembly GCA_900406565.1). Lineage (NCBI taxonomy): Eukaryota > Viridiplantae > Streptophyta > Magnoliopsida > Brassicales > Brassicaceae > Turritis > Turritis glabra. Next base: position 5,755,198 of record OVBN01000001.1, on the reverse strand, counting down.
TTGGTTTAGCAATGACTCGATTAGGGCATCTGATTATTTAGTTACGTAGACTTTGGGTTGGGATACATTGGATCTGGACAACTAACCATTTATCTTCGGTAGCTTTGATAGCATTGTTGCCATGACATTCCACTTATCCGTAACTTTGCACAGATACAGACATTGCAGAGCACAATCAACAACTTCAACCTCATCCTTAAAAAAACAAACAGTATACAAATCCATACACCCTTCCTCAATAACTTTTGAGCATAAATTAATATCATTTTTTGCTGCCATCTCCTTCAGCCATTTAACTAGAAAGGACTCCTCATTACGGTTGTTTGTCCCCACAAACCTTTTCTGCATAAATGGAATTGCCTTGTCATGCAATCTTCTAACCACAGTTTCAGCTTTAACCCCTTCAAGCATTATTCTAAATTTCTCGTAATCAGATAAATGCTCCCACCCAACAAGGCTTAAGCTGAAGCAGATTTCGCCTCCAATTTCATCAGAATAAATTATCTGGTGCAAGTATGATAGATCCTCATGGAACTGTTCCAATTCAGATATGCCTTTTCGACATGCAATATCAATCAAGCAAATACAGTTGTCTAACAGCCCAGTGGAAGAATCAATATCTCTAGCTCTATTTTTATACCATGCAGCAAGTTCTTCTGATGATGGCCAATTATACCCCAAACACCTTCTAACAATTGGCTCAGTTTGAATCTGAGAATCATTCTTGCCATTCTCCGGCAATTTATTAAAAAATCTAACCATTTTCTCACATTCAACCCAGTCTTCTTCTCTCACTGCCATACTGGTTGGAGGAGATTTTCCCGGAAGAAGATGTGCATACGTTTCAACGGGAACTGTTTCAGGAATAGCTGCCAAAATTTGCAGCATGAAAGATGAAAGTGAATAAGGATGTCGCTTAAAGAGCAGGTTTAAGGCCCCTATCCTCCCGCTCTCAGCAAGTGCAATAGCAGCCTGATTGATAGGAATGCTCCGAAATTTTCTGTAATCCTGCACCGAATATCTGTGGAGACAATGTCATTAACCCTTTTTAGAAGTAACTGGATAGTGTAGTTTAACAGTAGATTAAAAGGAACCGGAAATTCTGAAATGCAGAACCCATATGCAAAGAGCTTGGAAATATCAGATGAAAACTACCTGAGTGGGGTATCAAAGGGTGGCAAAAGAGGGTTGTATGTTTTTCAAGTATCAATCACACCCATGAAAACACAACTCTAGAATCGATGTCAAAGTTCTAACCAAATTCTAAACGACACTCATTCTGTGTTAAATAACCATAGAACCAAAAAGAACCTGGATATGCAAGACCTAAATAGTACTATATGATATACCAACTTGCCTATCTGCAGAAAGGAAAAGAAGATGCAAGCGTAAAGATATATACCTGCCCATGCTTATCCCCAAATATGTGTCGAGCCTTTCACTAAACTGTAATAGACGAAGCCTAGCCAAACGAAATTCCCAAAGTGGTTGGGATTCTTGATCTTCAGATTTAGCAAATACATAGTGATTAGTTAGATTAAGTCCATGCGCAAGTAAGGCCTTCATGGAATCTTCTGTTGGCCCAATTCTATCTAAGCATTCGGAGAGCACAAAAGCTTTATCTTTTATCTTTGATAGAATCATGCTCACATCACTTACCCCTTTTTCTGAGTTCAACCATCTTGACTTGAAAACTTCATCTCTGTCCAACCCATGGCTATCAGCAAAATCTAACGCCTCTTGATAGTGGCCTTTCTCAACTAAGATTTTATACATTTCAGGAATTGTTTTCTCAATAAAAGATATTAGCCTCCATAACTTACTATGCTCACTAGTATGATGCAATTCACCTGGGTCCCTGTCAACCATGGCCAAAGCTGATTTTGCTTCCTGCGTTGAACTTTCTAAAAGAAAAATGTGTCCTTCAAATCTCCTAACTCTTTCCACGACAGGCATAGAATATATGGTAGCATCCTCTTGAACTATAACACACCTACTGATGTCAAATATACTAATGTTACCACTCCTTTTCAAAATTGTAAGGGCGTGATCAGACCACCAAGTAAAATCTACGACATTTCTTAAGCTTTCTTTCCAACTTTGTAGCAACTTATCTGGCTTCAGTGAATCAGAAATTTCTTCAGAAGGACAGTACGAAAGTGTCAATCTTGCTTTATCTAACAGGAAAAGATGCAGGCACCCATTGCTATCAAGACTTGCAACATGTGACCCTTGAGGTGAGATTAAAATCTTTGGATATGCCAACTGATCATCTTTGGTTTCACAATACACGCCTTCAAACTTTGTGGTGGACAGCAGTTCCAGACCTAAATTCTGACACTTACGCCAAAGTGAAATACACGAGGAACCTGAAGTGTAAGTAAATAAAAACATTAATAATCCCAGAATCATAAACCTACATCTCTGTCCATGGGAAATATTTCAACAACCACATTTTTCAATAAACGACCACAAACACTGATAGCACTCCAATATAAAAGTACGCAGCTGTTGTTTGCTAAATTGATTGATTTTGAGCAACCGTGTAGCTTTCAAGTCTTCTTTACACGAGTCTTAACAATAAGTACTACTAGTTCAAAACTTCCATAACTAAAATAAGTTGTATAAAACATACCAGAACTCCCTGTCGATGATATGCCTGCAGCACTACCAACAATGAGAAGGAAAGAAAGATCTGGATGGTAATCAAAGCAAAAAACATGGTTGGGGAATTGCTTTCTCAAAGCTGGGACACTATTTGAAGCATGTTTGGAAAAGGCAGAAGCACTTGGCTCCCTACTGATCTCGACATGATGAATAAGTCCATCTGAAGTAAGTACACTGAACGAACACCTGCAGGCAAATTATCATTGGGACAGACCACCAGTCAAAATTTCATATCAGCGGTAGGCCTTAAGCAAACAAGTATATTGCAATGCACTAGGGCACATTAGGATCCCGGTACTCTTTAAATCTTTTAATCAATAACAGATAGGGACGGAAGGAAACGTACAAGCATGATGGTTGCAAATCACAGTCGTCCTCCATCAATCCTAATACTGATGCAGAAACCTTCAAGTTTCTTTTTGTGACTTGACTTATTTCTTCACCATTAGCTCTGATGAAAAAGAGGGTCTCGCTATCATCCACAAGACCAAGAACATCATGTTTTTCGGACCACACTCCAGAAGTAAATGATCCTGATATGTTGGCTGATGCAGAGAACAGAAGTTAGAGGACCATAGCATGGGCATGGAAAGGACCATGAGTTAAGAAAACAGTGAGAAGGAAAACAGTATTGTGAGGATAGCATATTTTCGAAAATGAACAGAACAAGAGACTGGTACAGTCTAAGGTTTCACAAAAGGATGTTTCCACATACCAAACTTGGGGGAAAAAAAAAAAAAGCAAATGCATTTATAAAGTTTTATAGGTGTTTGTTATCACAGTAAATCAAGTAAATAGTTTTTGACAAGATAAATGCAGTGTTCTACAACTTCTTTTATTAGAGTGTGCTATGGCAATGATTTCCCAAAAAAACATTATCAGGCAAACATTTGTGAAAGCATGGGAAGATATGCCAGAATTTCTTACATGTAAAATTGCCACATGGTTTCCTGTAATCATCGTCCTTTCGCAAGATTGTAACATGATTTCCGGAAGTGACAGCCACAAGTTCTCCTCTAGGTGAAATAAATAATGACACCGGTTTATTAGTTTTTCTTGGATTCCAGTATTCACTCCACTTTTCCTTGAGTTGACTAACACCTTAATACCAGAAGAGAATAGAGATGAAGAAGCCTGTATCAACCAATGGGCTATAATGCTAATCTAACGAAAAGAGATGTACACAAACATGATTCCTACAAGCTCATAAAACAAAAAAATTCAAATTCACAGATCTCTGAGTTTGTGTATGGACTTTGCTAAACGGCATAACAAATAATCATAAGAACTTCTGGCAGTGAAATCCCCCTATGTAGTCTACTACATATCCCGGTATTTTGATAAAACACTTGGATGTTTTAGAACAGTTCACACATTCTCCAAATTATAACGAGCAAATAAGAAAACAACCTTGATAAACATGCCAAAAAATGCATCATAAAATTGCGTCCACGCCAGAACACAGTAATTAACCCATCAAAATAATTGGTACCAAGAAAATCTTAATGCTATTAACTCATCACTTTCTGGAATACTAACAAAGCTAGAGAACGTGATAAAGCTCCCCGCTTTATTCATCAGCAGGTCGAACAACTAAAGAAATAACCATCTGCAACTGACCTCTAATGGAGACAAGAGACCGAAGCCCTCCTTTTGAATCAGTTCCATCTGCCTAAACTTGGACAAGCAGATCAAAGCGCAATGTAAGATATAAATAAACAGTAGACACACAGCGATTAGTTAAACTCTATAAGCATGATGAATCTTGTACCTGAGGAAGAGGAGGATATCTAGGAACATAAGGCAATGAAGCATGATGACGTATCTCATACAAAACTCTTCTTCCAGGACTTTCCATGATCAATCTCGCCTAAGGAGAGTGAAAGATCAATAGGAGTTGAACAATCAATTACATAAGATTATCTATGCACTGAATCGATCGAATCTAAGTTTGTAATAGGTTCACTTGAACAATTTTGTCGAGGGTTGAATTGATCGGAGTGTGAGATCTAAATTTCACACCCTAAACCCCAAAACATCAGCATTCTCATCGTTGGTAAATGATTCAATTGAGAAATTACTTAATTAAGTGCATGAAGATGAACTGGAAATACAAAGAGATTGCAATCGAGCATACCTGAGCACGATTTGGTAATTAGGCTCAGAGCGAGCGGCGAATTGAAAAGAGAAAACGCTGTGACTACTGGCGTGGCGGAGATCCGGTGGTGCGACCTCCGATGGTGGTGACCGTGTCAAAAAATTTCACCAGGAAGAAGACGAAGACACTATATGACCGGTGCGAATGTGAACTTCGCCGACGAGCAGTGAAAAAAAATTCAGACTTCGTTTTTTTTTTTATCTCCACAAAACGCTTCTCAAACCAATAGGAAGTGTTCGATTTAGCCCAAAACCATCCGGTTGAACCGAAATTTCCAGTTCGATTCGGTTCAACCGTGATAATAATGTTTTCTTGTCTTTTTATACGGCTGATTGGCAATCCGGTTTGCGGTCTCTTGTTTTATACGAAAAAGGCATAACGAACCGAACCGAACCGATTATATTTGCAGCAAGACCAAGTTGTAGATTTCCCTAAATCATTGATTTTCGTAATAAACCGATTTCCTGTATTAGAAAGATTGGTCTACGACATATAAAATTGATAATTAGGAGTAGAAGGATTTTTCAAGATTTTTAAATTTTTTGGAATTCCATTGTTATTGGTTTATGAATTCTTAGTACAATTCATTGTTATTGGTTCGATGAATTTTAAATTCTATTTAAAATCGATATCATTGATTTTGTAATTCTATTAAAATCTGTTATTATTGAGACATACATTCTTACAATTTTATTCATTAAACACAACTTTTAAAATATCATAGATATATGCATGGAGAGAGAGGTTTATAAAGTTTTTATAACTTAACCTTTTAATTACACAAAACTCTCTCTACAAACTAAATTAATCTATTTACTTCTAAAGCCAAACTATATGGAAATTCAACTCTTAATAAACTTCCCTAAGTTATTTGACTTTATCTATAATTGAGTTCTTATGATTATTTTTTTTAACTTATCTATAAATTTCAATTTTTTTAGTGACATAAAATCAGCTGGAAATTATGAGAGAGAAAAAACATCTTAAACCAAAACCTTAAATGTTGCAATTCATATACATTGTGAATATATTTAAAAGTAGTGATTTGCTTCTTTTTTTCCTATAAAATGATCATTACCACAATGTATCCAAATCTTCAATCGGAGTTTTCATTTTGTCTCCTCACCCACACTAATTGTTGAAACTGCATGCATTCCTTAAAATGGAGAATCTTTACATATAGGACTGCGATATATACTTTTTCTAGTAATGTAAAATCAGGCATAAATATATGCAATTATGCTCTGTGGTTTGGTCTCTAACTTGATGAGTGCTTCGTTTAAAGATAACATCTCTAAGCAATGTATGTTCGCCAATTCTGATGGAATACATGATAGTTTTTTATCCATTATTTTTTGAAGTCCTTTTTGAATAACATATATATGTAGTACAAAAACAACATGTGAACATAAAAGGTTGATAATATCAAAGACATTCGTGAGAAAGAAAGTTCAAATTTTATAGAAAGTCAACCAATATTTTGTTCCATACTATCGTCATTCTAAAATTCTATCTTTCTACATGTAAAAAAAATCTAAATTTTAAATAAATACAAAAATCAAGATTTTATTCTCTAAACAAATAAATGTACACAGATTTTTATCTTCTGAAAAATGAAAAACTATCGACCGAATATTTACTGGATAAAACAGTTAGAAAAATGCTGTTAGTTTCATTTGTGATCAAAACGGTCATTTTCTTTGTTGGGCATATTCGATATGTGATTTAATTAGTATTTGTAGAGTATTATATGGCTGGGACGAAGAATACATATCATTATCCTCGATTTATCTGTGACAGAATGTTAATCCAGAGTCATATGAAAAAGAAATAGGTCTCAATGCTAAGCATACTTGTTATAGTTGGGTCATATAAATAGATTATTATATGTTCAAAACAAGGTATACCTACATAAAGCCCCGATTGAGAAGAAGAAGTTTGATTGTCGTCAAAAAAATGTTAGCATGGGAAACAAATGCCGTATAAGAGACATATTCAAGTATGATACTATACAACAAGCCTTGATCCGTCTGAATACACATCATGTTATTGTCGGATTAATTTCGTTTAAAGGTTGGGATCAGAGAGGTATTTACCGCGGCCTTGTTAATGGTGCTAGATATGTTGGTAAACATTCAGTCATTATGACTGATTGTACACAAATAGATGGAGAAGCAGTTGTATTTTGTAAAAGCAGTAATGATAGAAAAATATGAAATTATGGTTACATCATAGTTTATGTTTAAGTGATGGTTATAGCAGTCGGTGCAACAAGACAAGCGAGGTGGCCAAATCGTCGTATGTGTGCGATTAAACCGACATATCTCTGTGATTTCTTTTCAGTTAACATGGAAATGGGTAAGTGTCAAAATAGGTAAATATCATGGGTTTACCTGGTCTGTCCAATATCTTACCGAATTTGAGTTAAGTTTTTCGGTCTATATAAATAAATGGGTTTTGGTGGGTTAACACGACAACTTGTACATCACGTGTGTAGTCGCCTAGTATATATATGACCATAATTTCTATTAAACACTATATATGTTCATTAGTTAGTTGCATCGTTAAGAATAATGAAGATCAACATAATTTACAAATTTGAAAGGTACCAAAATCAAATTTTAGAGTATATGCCAAAAAAAAAAAAAAAATGGATCCCTTATTTAACTTGTATTTTATTAGTCTAGAGATTAGATTATTATTCTATCTTGTAAGCTCACACCTATATATATTATAAACCATAAATCTACAAACAAATGTCATTAATAAAAGATAAAACTACAAAAAAAAACTATTAACACATGTTATTAAAATCATACATATGTCTTCAAAAATAAAATATAAAATATGAAATAATTATATTTCAGAGAATCTAACATGGTATCAGCGCAACAACATGTAAAATCAATTAAATAACCCCTCTTGAAATCTTTCTCATAATTCTCCATGTCCAACTTCAATATTCTTGGTATAATAGCCCAACCAAGGGCACTTGAGACTGTGTTGTTATCATCATAAGTTTTGACTCATCAAACAATACGTTTAACCATATCATATTGCTGCTACCATGGCAGAGAAAATATCATGTTTGGCCTAATCTCATTCATTTTACAAGTTATTCTAAGATTTATATCTAATATGCCAGCAATATTTTTATTATAAGTCTGAACTCATTGTCCACCAACAAGAGTCTAAGTTTGCGCTTTGCTTAGAGAATCAACGTTGGACATGAGGTATTTTAGATATTTAAATTTACATTATTATTTGAGGAGTGTATTTGTAAAAATAAACCTAAGTATTATAAAAGTTACTAGATTTGTCATTGTAGTCAAAGCAAACAAACAAAATTCATTAAGTCTAAAAATATCTAAGTATTCTAATATTTATTTTTATATTCTATCAAATCTCACAAATTTTTCTCTACTATCCATAAAACCTAACACTAATATTTTAATTAAAATATCTTAAAACTTTTATTAAAAACTCTTTATATTAATTCCAAATCTCCTTCAAAATCTTGATTTTCCTAAAATCTTTTGGTAAAGAGTTTCTTAGAAAAATATGACACCACCATTGAGGCAAGAAAGAGTGTTGGGACAAGTGAAGAGAATCTCACATAGAGCTAAGATTGTTTGACTAAACGTTCTCAATGTTGATGTTCGAGACACACTTTCCGATTGTACCGGTTGATTCATATGACGCAAGGATACCTTTTTCGGATTCATCGGTATATTTAATGGCAGATTTAAAAATGTTTTTAACCCGATTATTATATAATTAAAATATTATACTATAACTTTTAAAAAGCTATAATTCTAAGATTATTAATAAAAAAAAAGAAAAGAAATTGATGCAATGTGGAGATTTAGGTTTTGTTAATGGGGTCAAACAAGTGAATTAAACCACAAAATCTAACAAATGTATAGTAAAATGGACTAAATTAACTACAATAAATTATTTTATTGGAATCATGTGACCCTACTATAAACATAGCTCTGGGCCTCTGCCCCTAGACATATTTGCTGGTGAAAAAAGAAATGGTAGAAAAAGAATTCGATGGAAAAAATTGGGAAGAGAGGTAAGGTTGATCTTGGCTTAACTAAAAATTGGGTTTTTATTTTCAACAAACCAATTCTATTGACATTCGGTCCAACCCAAATTTACTCTGTCAATTTATGTCTAAATTACCAAAATTAATGATTAGAAAAGCTATCATCACGAAAAATCAAATTAAAAATAATATTTCATATCAAAAGTTATGCAAGGATTCTAAATAATATACAAAAGATATGACTCAATATATTTATTACCAATTGGTTTACCATATAATCTAATTTAAAAGATTTTTTGGTTCATGGATTTTAATGTATTTGAAAATCTAAATAAAAATTATGTGTTATTCAATCATTGATTTTAAAATCTTTATCAAAATCATGTGTTATTAGTTATATGATTTATGTGTTATTAGTTATATGATTTAGAAATAATGATTAAAATCATATGTTATTCATTTAGTGATTTGTTATTAAATTTCAAAATCCATAATATGTTTTAAATAGATTTAAAAATAAAAAATAGAAAGATTCAAATTCATGGGTAAAACATGTTATTTCAAAATTCATATGTCTTTTTTCATAATCAATAAGAATTTTGAAATTCTATATGAATTTATAAATTAATAAACCAATAAAAACTTTTAATATTTATAATTAATTATTTTACTATAATTGTTGCTCGTTTTTCTGCAGAGAGGTTCTAACTTTGTAAAGCAAACTAAAACATTTGTACACGGTTAGTAACCTCTGGAACACGTGTGCAAACGACACCAGTTACAAACACCTTGTCTGCTCAGAGACAATATAAAAAATTTTGAGGAACTGAGATCACGAGAGAGTATGCTGAAACATTTCACCAAAATTAAAAAACCAAACAAAGTGAATCACTCACTCAACTTGCATACGTCCATGAACTTCTGGACTGCGTTATGATACTGAGTTCCCTGAAACCACACAACAAACATTTAGCATCTCGACACTGACTATAAGAGACAGAACAGATCGGAGCTCAGGAGATTATGGATCTCGTGGAGAAGATTTCTGCTCTATGACATGAACACATGAAGATGTTCTAAAGAAATCAAGATTCAATTCACCAGTTACATATCTTCATACAATTATCAAGTGGATCTTAGACTGAATTGACTGTTCAATCAGCAAAACAAACAATTTATTCTGTGTCAAATAAATAGATGGACAAGATGATATTGACACACACTATACTCATTTGGGAACTAGAATGCACAACGGTAACAGATGGGGTAGGTGACTTACCTCCCAGTATAGCTGATGGCAGTTCATGCATTGCCAAAATTCTAAATTTTTGTTAAATAAGCAGTTGGGTATTCTTTGGAAACCCTTTGCTGCTTCAATAGCTTCTTCAATGCTTAGAGGTTTCTGAATAAATTTCCCATTGCATTTTGTACATCTTGACATCAGCTGATCTCCGCTGATCTTTAGCTGGAAAGTCTCTATCACCTGTGCAGCTTATTGTTTCAGTAACTCAGAAGAGATCCATAATTATTCTACTGAATGTAAATAAAGTGGTTGCACAATGAGTAGATGAGATTATTTTGAATTGTTTCACCCAGAAGAGATTAGTTAAACATAAACTCGTTAATTAAACTATTTAGGTGTCTTCAAGAGATCCTATTCTTTAAGGCAAAATTCCCAGTTAGGTGTCCCTTTCGATTAATAAATCCAGTAAACCAAATCATGCCACATCACAGATCTTGCATAACAGCTCATACGTTGAGAATTTTGTTTGTACCTCAAGTAGCTGCTCATTTTTTAGAAGGCTCTTGACTCTATATATTTGATGCTTTGCCAAATCCTGGTGTCTCAACAATTTTGTATCTCTTGTCAAAAGAACTCTGTTCTCTTTTAATGCTTGATCAAGTAACTCCCTGGCATTTATGTCAACAGATCAACAACAAAATTAGGGAAACCTAAACAGATATTGTGATCAACCCGATGTCCTGGAAATATTATTATGTCAGCTTTGGAAAAAAAGGTACCTTGAATCCGGCTTCTTCGAGTGTGGAATTGCAGCATCAATCCCCACACAACGTAGATGTTTCGCCAAACCTTCAACCTAAAGAGTAGTTTTATAAGCAACTGATATGATACCACATGGATTCTACTGAAAAAATGGTTACATTCAAGATACAAAGATACTAACTAGGTGAAGTCAAAGAAAACTGTTTTCCCTCCCACTTTTGTGAGAAAATCTAAGATCAGTGATTCAAGAAACAAAAGATCGACAGAGATTGATTCAATTACCATCACATCCAAAAGAAATTTAGGGCAGCCATCACCGCTTAAAGATGGGTCCCATGGCGGTGGGCCTTGCCATTCCGCAGAACAGACCAACTGCTTATTTGAGTTCATAGAGCTCGGGGAGACACGTCTTCTTGTTTTCTTCTTGAGTTTCTTCGGTAGAAGATCAGACTCCTTCAACAGGATCCTTTCTCCATACTTCCTGACAATCTTCAACAGATTCTCATCCATCGGCATAGTGTTTAGAGTTGTTTTTCTAGAAACCACTCCATTGGCAATGTTTTGACCATTTTCTGACATTGATCTGATTACATCTGCAGCCTTGCAAAGTTTGAGCGTGAAAATCTTACTGGTATAATCCGATCCAGAAATAATTTCTTTTAAGCCAACATTTATCTCTCCAGGATCTAGCGCTGTGATTCCTTCAACAAGATGCGCCTCGAATACATCAAATAGTTGGAGCAAGCAGTGAGCATCTGTGGCAGCATATAGTTTCTGTTCTTCTGTAAGAGGACGATGTGACCAATCACTACATTGAAGTTCCTAAACATAACAACCTGTTAAAAAAGCCTTAGTAACATTATGTTTCTCTACCTACCTACCACCAACCTTAGAAAAGCTAACCAAATGTCAAAAGAACCGAGGACATTAATTTCCTTAAGTAATACGTGAAGTAAAATGATATAACTAAAGAGACAGAGATTCCCTAGGGTGTTTAGATCTACCTTGAACAATCAAAATAAATGTCTAAACAGCACATAGCATAAGGTAAAAAGACTAATCCATCCATCTAGTTTACATTGTTAACTTATTCAGCCATATGAAGACAGCCTAAACCGTTAGAACTTGGAACATATCTCCTCGAAAGATCAAGCAACTGTATTTTCACAAAAAGTCAAGTTCTTTCGGGAATGATTGACAAACCTTTGAGAGAGTAATGTCCAGCATTTCCTTGCATATAGCTGCTAAGCTCTTGATATCCTTTGGCGCCTTTCTCCCAAAGCGCTTATGTTGCAGATAGTTGTATATGCTTGTGATATCCAAGTATTGTTTCACCTATTCACATTATCGCAATCATATCCGAGGGTTTTAAAGAAACAAATAAGAAAACACAATCAACAACCCAATTTCATAAGACAGTCATCAAACACACAAATCAAAGACTCTACTCGATTACTGTTAATCTAACTTACCTAACTATAAACAACACACGTGATCCAAACACAAGAAAATTGAAAACCTTGATGAAGTAACAGAGCTAAAGTTAAGATTATGGATTGAAATTCGATTTCTTTGATATTGAATGTAATCCAAACTACCAAGAACAGATTCAAAAAAAAAAAAAAAACATTACCAATCATTTGTACACACATTAACTAAAACTTTTCACAGCTTAAACTAAAACTAAGAAGTAAATTTCAAAACTTTCACAAGCAATTACCTCCTGGAATCCACCTTCACATCCATGTTGAGTAAATGTCGAAGACAAGTAAACCAAATCCTGTTTAAACCGAAACCCTAATTTCAGAACATCCGGCGAAACGAACATATCATTCAACAGCTCCCACACCGATGGAAGATGAATTGAAGTCAAATCAATAAGGAAAACATTGGAGACTTCATCATCCGTAGCACGACCGAGTCGGCATGCGACTTGGAGGAGAGTGACGGTCGGAAATGACGCCGAATTCGAGTGTTGTGGCTTCCATTCGGCGTCTAAGGCGATGATCGTAGAACGAGTGAAAGACCATTTCAGACGAGTGAACTCGGACGAGTCGGTGGATGAAACTAGATAGATCTTTAGATTGGTTTCCATTGTACAGAGGAAAAACAAAGTTAAAACTGAAAAACATTAAAGTAGAGTCTTGTGTCGGTTTTGGTTTGTCCGGTGGGAGAAAAAAAATTGAACCGAACCGACCAACCAACTATAACCAAACCAAAATTCATTCTTCCGAACTCGAACCGAATTTTTGCAATAACCCAAACGGTGTTGAAATTTTTGTAGAACTCGAAATGAATTAACAAAAATATATTAACAATTAATTTATTTAACTAAATACATAAAAAAATCCGTTTAAAAAGGACCGTATACATCCATAAAAAAAAATAGAAATCCTCGTTAATTTTGAAATCAGACATAGATTTTAAAATAACATAGTTTATCCACATATTTAAATTTTTTTTTTTTACTTTCAAATCCATTAAAATCTAATGTAGATTTTGAAAACACAACATTTAATCATTAAACGAATAACACATGATTTTAATTAGTATTTAGAAATCAATAAATGAATAAAAGATTTCAAAATCAATTATCCAATAACACATGATTTTGTTTTAAATTTCTAAATCAGTTAAAATCAATAAACCAATAAACCATCATAAAAAAAAAATATATATATATATACAATTAATAAATTATTTAATTTTAATTTTAGTTTTTGTTTGGACTAAACCTGAATCGAAAAGTTTACAAACCAAATCAAACTGAATCGAAATAAAATTCGGTTCTGTGTGAGATACATTTTTCAAAGTCCGGAAATGAAACCCAAAATATATGAATCGAATCGATCCGAATATCTAAATGCCCAGCTTAGTTCTAATTCTTCAAAACCGGGTGGAGAAAACCAAAATAAACCGGACTGTAAATCGGGAAACCGTAACAGCGGCGCCAAATTAAAATTCCCCCGCGAAAATCCGGTGAAATCAGAGCGCGAACTCTTCTACTCACCTCTGTCAAATTTCACATTTATAATCACTCTCTCAGTCTTTCTCTAGTAATAAAAAATTGTAACAATGGTGGCTGTAAGGCGAAGAAGAACCCATGCGTCAAACCCTAGATCCGAACCTCCGCAACACATGGCGGATGATTCCGATTCAGATTGGGACACAGTCTGCGAAGAATGCAGCTCCGGGAAACAACCTGCGAAGCTGCTTCTTTGCGACAAATGCGATAAAGGGTTTCATCTATTTTGTCTCAGACCAATCCTCGTTTCAGTTCCCAAAGGCTCCTGGTTCTGCCCTTCTTGTTCCAAACACCAGATCCCTAAATGTAAGCTTTTTCACAAAACCCACATGTCTCTAATCTCAAATCCAATTCCTTTTGATTCGGCTATGTCATTGTTGACCTGTAGATTGTATTATTATGGGTTTCTTGATCTCTGTCTTTGATTTAGTATTGCGAATTTGATTCAGATTTTGTTACTTCTATTCACTTGAAACTGTTTTAGGTTATGTGAATCTTATTTGATTTAGTGATTATATATCTGAAATCTATTAAAAATTCAATTTATAAGAAAAAAAGTAACGAAAAGTTTTGTAAATGTGCAGCTTTCCCTCTTGTTCAGACTAAAATTATAGATTTCTTCCGGATTAAGCGGTCTCCAGATTCATCTCAAATCTCAAGTTCTTCAGGTATGTAATTTTGCAGATTTGAAGTCAAAATCCCAAGTAATGTGTGTGTTGTGTTAGGAAATATTTATCTGAAGAGTAAATTGTTTGCAGATAGTATTGGGAAGAAACGGAAAAAGACTAGCTTGGTGATGGCAAAGAAGAAGAGAAGGCTTCTTCCGTACAATCCTAGCAATGATCCTCAAAGGAGGCTCGAGCAAATGGCGTCCCTCGCCACTGCCTTGAGAGCTTCCAACACCAAGTTCAGCAATGAGCTCACTTATGTATCTGGCAAGGCTCCAAGATCTGCAAACCAAGCTGATCTTGAGAAAGGAGGCATGCAGGTATTCATTTTTAAGTCGATATGAATTGCTTTTGTTCTTCAATCGCATCCATTTGATAGGTTTGGTGATTCTTGGTCTTTTTGAATGTATTCATTTGGGTTTAGTATCAGTAGAAAGGTTGATTTTGTATTCAATTTCATGCAGGTTCTATCTAAAGATGGCGTAGAGACCTTAGCCTTGTGTAAGAACATGATGGACCGTGGTGAATGCCCTCCTCTTATGGTCGTCTTCGATCCTTATGAAGGGTACTTAACCTTCTTATTAGCTTCTTTCTTATCTTTATAAACCAAATAGAGAGTAAGACAGGAGAAGAAATGCATTTATCTATCTAGAATTATATTGAAGTCTGAATTTTTAAACCTGAACAGGTTCACGGTAGAGGCGGACAGGTTTATAAAAGACTGGACCATAATCACAGAGTACGTTGGAGATGTTGATTATTTGAGCAACAGAGAAGATGACTATGATGGAGACAGCATGATGACTCTACTTCATGCCTCTGATCCTTCGCAATGTCTCGTTATTTGCCCTGACAGACGCAGTAACATCGCCCGGTTCATTAGTGGCATCAACAATCACTCACCGTGAGTTTCTCTTCTCTTCTTTTGGTTTCTTGTCTTTCTCTCCTTGTTCTGGTCCTGCTTCTGGATTAGTTTGGTTCAATTAGATTGAACTGGTTTAAACTAAATGGGTTTTAGAACCGACCTGATTCAGTCCACATCTCAAATCCAAGCCAGAACCAACCAAAAGTCCGATTAATATCTCTAACCTGACATCTGAACTGTGAACATTCTAGTATTTCCTGTACTCATGTGTTTGGTTACATGTTGTGAATTGCAGAGAAGGGAGGAAGAAGCAGAACCTGAAGTGTGTGAGGTTCAACATCAACGGAGAAGCTAGGGTTCTTCTCGTAGCTAATAGAGATATATCGAAAGGGGAGAGATTGTATTATGATTACAATGGATATGAACATGAGTATCCCACTGAACATTTTGTATAACCCTGAAAAGTACAAAAGAAAATTCAAAGTAGTTCAACCTATTAAAGGTTGCTTGTTCAACAAGAATAACCAAAATGTTGCCTAGTGTTTTTGTCTTTCCAACTGGGCTTAGACCATAAAGCAAGCCTTACTTCAAGTTGGATCAAAATGTGAAGCCTTGTTGTAATAATATATGTTCTATTTGTAAAAAGTAGAATATTTAGGAATGAAAAGTGAAGAAAATAAAGATGGTTGGTAAGGAATGAAGAGAAAGGACAAGAAGAAAGAGAGAGTAGGAATAATAGAATGGTCCAAAGAGCTAAGACTAAAGGAGTCTGACAGTACCTTCAAGGGACTTTGAGAGTTAGCATCAAAACCCTTCCTTTCTTCAGATCATTGTAGGACATAATCTCCCTCGGACCCCACATTTACATTTTTCATTTTTTACATTCTCCAACAAATTTATTCAATTTTGATGGATAGATGGTACATACATAAGAGACAATTTGATAAATGTCTTCAGAGAACATTCTTTATTAAATATATATAACAAAGAATAATTTTTTATATGTTCATTGATTTTATTTCGGCTATGAATGGTTATACGGGGTCTCTGACTGGTGACAAAAAACAATAAAAATATTTTTAGAGTAAAATGAATTGTAAGCAATATCATAATAATTAGTAAAAATAAAAAGATAGCGATACAAATTTTTTTATAATTAGTAACTATTAAAATGGATACATGGAGTAGAGCATATCAAAAACGATAACCAAATATCAGTTTGATTTAACAAGCATATTTGCGTAAATCGAACACAATTAATGCAAGGAAACCTTTGTCGGATACACAAGAACAATGTTCATACGTACATTATTAGAAATATAAGTGGTTTAGTTTTGGTTGCGTAAATAACCGGTTTGTACCGGATACACATTTACTTGTATATAATATCTGTACATGGCTTTAAGCGAAAATATCAGAATCATTTTATCATCTTCGTCTTCTTCATCTTTTCATCATCACCTCCTTCACCATAGATTATGTTCGTTCATTTAACTAATATGGTATCAGAGCTTTACGCTTAGCTCCGATTTCTTTTCTTACTCTGTTTTCTTTGGTTTGTGTTGATTGAATCGATATGGGAGTTCCGATTCGCAAATCTACTCGTCGTCTGGGTAGATCTAATGGTGCTGAAAGTTCTGGTTCGAAATCTGTAGCTCATATGAAGTCTGGAGATGTGATTTCGTCAGATTCAGCTCCGATTGCTACGATCGGCTCCGTTTTAGACATCGATACCGTAGATAGTCAACACTCACCGTTTTTTATGCATAACGCGGATCATCCTGGTTTATCTTTGGTGGCTATACAACTAGATGGAACGAATTATAACCACTGGAGCTCTGCTATGAAGATTGCTCTCGATGCAAAGAACAAATTAGCTTTCATTGATGGTTCTCTTCCTCGTCCTGAAGCAGGTACTCCAATTTTTCGGATCTGGTCTAGATGTAATAGTATGGTTAAATCGTGGATGTTGAACGCTGTTTCGAAGGAGATCTATGGAAGCATACTTAATATAGATGATGCTGCTATGATCTGGAAGGATTTGCATAATCGATTTCACATGACAAATTTACCACGAACGTTTCATTTGATTCAACAAATTCAGGATTTACATCAAGGATCCATGAATTTTTCTGGGTATTATACCGCTTTGAAAACTTTGTGGGATCAGCTTGATGGTAGTGAACCTTCTAAGTCATGTGCGTGTTGTAATTCCTTCAACTGTCCTAGTAAGCGCAATTATCAAGCTAAGGTGGATAGAGGTCGTCTTATTAAATTTTTGGCTGGCTTGAATGAATCTTATTCCATCATTAGAGGTCAGATTATCATGAAGAAACCTCTACCTGATATTGCTGAAGTTTACAATATATTAGATCAAGATGATAGTCAAAGACAATTTGGGATCAGTGTTGTGCCAGCTGCTTTTCAGGTTGGAAATGTTGGGTCTCATCCTGGAGTGATGAAGGCTACTGTTACTTCAACCTCTGCTGGATCTCTTAATGCTGCATACCAGTCTCATAGAAAAGATAAACCAACTTGCTCTCACTGTGGATTTACTGGCCATGTTGTCGATCGTTGTTACAAATTACATGGTTATCCTCCTGGATGGAAGCCTAGGAAGCCACAATTCACTACTCCTGTTGGTTCAAATGATAAGCAGTCTGCTGGTCTTAATAATCTAATTGGGAACTTGTCTAAAGAACAGCTGCAACACGTCATTGCCTATTTCAGTTCTCATTTGGTTCCTCAGTCAACATCTCAAACCTCACAATCATCTGTTCCAAATCCAGATAATGAAGCTTCTGGCTCTGGTATATCGTTTTCCAACTCTACCTTCTGTTTTATTGGGATTTTAACTGTTGCTGAATGTGTTACAAACAAACGATCTTGGATCATTGATTCTGGTGTTACTCATCATGTCAGTCTTGATAAGATTTTGTTTGATGAACTTGATATGTCTGTTCATCAGCATGTTAATCTCCCCAATGGAAATCTAGTTGTGGTAACAGGCGTTGGCACAGTGATTTTAAATGGTTCTATCAGTTTGAAGAATGTCCTCTATATACCAGAATTCAGACTAAATCTTCCCAGTATAAGCTCATTGACAACCGATCTTGGTTCTCGTGTTGTTTTTGATCCTGCTTCTTGTATGATACAGGATCCTATCAGGGGATTAACGATTGGACGAGGTAGACGGATTGGCAATCTTTATTTATTGGATGTTGAAGACCCTGCAGATTCAAGACAACTATCTTCTTGTACTTTGAATGCTGTAATAGACTCTGGTGTTTGACATAAAAGACTTGGACATACTTCTTTTTCCCAAATTGATATGCTTACAGATGTTCTTGGAATTTCTAAACAAAGGAATAAAGGAGTTTTACATTGTGATATTTGTCAAAGAGCAAAACAGAAGAAACTTCCATACTCAAATCGAAATAATTTTTGTTCAGCTCCTTTTGATTTACTGCATATTGATGTCTGGGGTCCATTTTCAGTGCCAACTGTAGAAGGTTTCAGATACTTCTTGACAATAGTGGATGATCACTCAAGAGTAACCTAAGTATATTTACTTAAACTCAAAAGTGATGTTTTACAAGTATTTCCAGATTTCTTAAAAATGGTGGAAACTCAGTTTGAGAAGCGAGTTAGATGTGTGAGATCTGATAATGCTCCGGAATTGAAATTTTCAGATCTTTACCGCAGAATGGGAATCATTGCTTATCACTCTTGTCCAGAGACACCGGAACAAAATTCAGTGGTTGAAAGGAAGCACCAACACATCCTGAATGTTGCCCGTGCTCTCCTTTTTCAGTCTAATTTACCATTGTCTCTGTGGGGTAATTGCATCCTCACTGCAGTTTTTCTCATCAACAGGACACCATCACCACTATTGGAGAACAAGACACCATATGAGAAACTTACTAAGACAGCACCAGAATATACAGATTTGAGAACTTTTGGTTGTTTGTGTTATGCGAGTACTTCTTCACAACGGCGAACTAAATTTGAAGATAGAGCCAAAGCCTGTGTTTTTTTGGGATATCCAGCTGGCTATAAAGGTTACAAACTGATGGATATTGAAAGTAATGTTGTCTTCATTTCAAGGAATGTGAAATTTTTTGAAGATGTCTTTCCATTTCAGAATTCACTGGACAACACTACTACCACAGGTTTCTTTCCTCATATAAACACTAAAGTCTTCAATACAGGAGAATCATCTGGGGTTGCAAGTGAGGGGGAATATCTTGAAGTTTCACGAAAGGGGGAATCTCATTCAGATTCGAAGAGGAAGAGAATTTCTAGACCTCCAGGTTATCTTCAGGACTATCAGTGCTACTCCATGCACGAATCTACTGCACATCATATTTCACAGGTTCTGTCTTACTCTAATCTCTCAGATTCATTTGGTGCATACGTAAATGCTCTTACAAAATTTCCTACACCAACTAGTTATCATCAAGCTAGTAAAGTTAAAGAGTTTTGTGATGCTATGAATGATGAGATAGGAGCTTTAGAGCGAACAAACACGTGGACTGTTTGTTCTCTTCCTCCGGGTAAGAGTGTTATTGGATGTAAATGGATATACACAGTAAAGTTAAATGCGGATGGCAGTTTAGAAAGGTACAAGGTTCGACTAGTGGCAAAAGGCTATACGCAGAAAGAGGGTCTAGATTATATTGAAACTTTTTCACCAGTTGCGAGAATGGCCACAATCAAGTTGTTACTTTCTATTGCTGCTCCAAGAAAATGGTTTTTGGATCAGGTAGATGTTTCCAATGCTTTTCTTAATGGTGATTTGAAAGAAGAAATTTTTATGGCCTTGCCTCCGGGATACCTTCCCAAGCAGGGGGGATCTTTTCCACCAAATGCTGTTTGTAAACTCCAAAAGTCTCTATATGGACTTAAACAAGCATCACGGCAATGGTTCATGAAGTTTTCTCAGTCTTTGGTTTCTTTGGGTTTTCAAAGTGGATCTGGTGATGACACATTATTCACAAGAAAATCGGGAGATGTTTACATGGCTGTTTTGGTATACGTTGATGATATAATCATTGCCAACAGTTCTTCTACAGCCACCACTTCTCTTACAACAGCTTTAAATGAGTCATTTAAGTTAAGAGAATTAGGACTTTTGAAATATTTTTTGGGTCTTGAAGTGGCTAGGACATCTGCTGGAATTTCTATTTGTCAACGTAAATACGTTTTGGATCTTTTGGATGAGACATGACTTCTTGGTTGTAAACCATCTTCTATACCTATGGATCCTAGTCATAAGTTAAACATGGAGACAGGAGAATTGTTGGATGACGTAGAGATGTATAGAAGACTGGTGGGCAAGCTTATGTACTTGACTTTTACTCGGCCTGATATTATTTTTGCCGTACATAAGCTTTGCCAGTTCACCTCTGCACCAAGACAACCTCATTTGAAAGCTGTATACAAAGTTCTTTATTACCTCAAAGGCACAATTGGACAGGGTCTGTTTTATTCTGCATCATCTGATCTATAATTAAAAGCTTTTGCTGATGCGGATTGGAGATCATGTACTGATACAAGACGATCTGTTTCTGGTTTCTGTATGTTTATTGGTCCATCCTTGGTCTCTTGGAAGTCTAATAAGCAGGACACAGTTTCATTATCATCTGCAGAAGTAGAATACAGATCCATGTCTGCAGCTGTGAAAGAAAGTTTTTGGTTAAGGAAGCTTCTTGCTGATTTGTGGGTTGACATTTCTGAAGCTTCTGCACTTTTTTGTGATAATACAGCTGCAATACATATAGCTAACAATTCAGTCTTCCATGAAAGAACGAAACATTTGGAGCTTGATTGCCATATTGTCAGAGAGAAAGTTCAGTTAGGCATCATCAAGACACTCCATGTGCGGACTGATCATCAATTAGCTGATGCTTTGACTAAACCATTGTTTCCAACACAGTTCCTAAGACTCATTCGCAAGATGGGTGTGATTAACATATACACTCCATCTTGAGGGGGAATATTAGAAATATAAGTGGTTTAGTTTTGGTTGCGTAAATAACCGGTTTGTACCGAATACACATTTACTTGTATATAATATCTGTACATGGCTTTAAGCGAAAATATCAGAATCATTTTATCATCTTCGTCTTCTTCATCTTTTCATCATCACCTCCTTCACTATAGATTATGTTCGTTCATTTAACTAATATACATACATCTCAAAATAAGGTACAAGGATTAAATATATCTGATTCTCTCAATTAAGTTCCACCGTAATTACTTTCTACGTCCTTGATTATATATTAAATAATAAGGGGTGCTACGTAAAAAAAAGGGTGTAATTTTAATGTTTTTAAGAGTTTGGTGCCTTTAACAGTAACAACAAAAGAAAAAACCATATTTGCATGCTTCGTCCCCAAGATAGAAATGATTATTATTATTTGCAAAAGCTTCTTTTCACCCCACCATTTTTTGTCTCCTTAATATTTGGCACTCGTAACTACTACTAACTTGGACGCCATCACAAAATTTTACAATTCCTAATTTTGTACAAAATGAAACAAAATCATTACTCTTTTTTTTTTCCTTAACAATCAAAGCGATTAATTCGTTTATTTAAATAAAATAGTGTCAGGTCTTTCTCAGTGCAATTAGTTATTTATGTTTTTAATTTTATGGAGCCCATATAAAAATAGAAAGAAAAAGTGTAAATAATTGAAGGCTTATTAGTATCAAATAAGTAAATTATAATAAAAGGCTTGTTGCCGAGTTTTATTGGATATAATCGTCCTCACGTGATTTACGCCACTCTTTCTCTAATCGACGTGATGTCATGAGTAAAATACTCATTTCATTGTGGTTTCTTCTTGTGTACTATATACTAATTGTGAGTTTTTTTTTTCTTTCTTCTTTTATTTGCCCAATGGGCTAATTTTAGTTTCTTTTCGATAATTCGAGGCAAAAATATTTGTCCTTCAATCTTTTGTGACTTTGCTCCTTTTTTCTTTCACAAATATTTATTTACATTCAAACAAGTGTGTATACTTTAAAATTATATTTTAAATCTTGTTAATTTGGTAAATACGAGAATTAACTAATATTTTAGTGATAATAATAAAAAATAGTTATATTTAATCACAATAATTATAATATTAATTGCTATAAATTTCTTATAAAATTCAATTTAGAAGTCTTTAAATTATCCTTCATTTGTTGTGTTTTCCTTACATCTTCCTTTTGTTTGCAACGAAGAAATTAAATTGAATTAAGTTAATAGTACTAATCAAGAAAAAGTTGAACATGTTACTCTTTATCTCGAATAATACAACTGTATAACCAAAGAAGTGAAGACAAATTGCCAACATTTGGTTTCAAATCGTAAAGTAAAGCAAGTATAAATAGAATTTGTCGTTAGGACTTAGGTAATCAGACTAACCAAGTATTACCGACATCATTATTTTCTCTTGTTCCCTTAACAAAAAGCCAGATATCATTATCACATTGAAAACAATGTCTATCCGTGCAGAATTTGATTATTAAATAATTAATGTCGGGATGTCTTTTAATTAGGGTTATAATAGCTAATCAGTGTCTCCCCTCTTTGTCCCTACGTTAGGGTTTCTAATTGGGATCATAATCATTTCTTTCTTCTGAAAAGGAAAAGTTTTGCTACATACGACATCACTTTTCTGGAC
This sequence comes from Turritis glabra, assembly GCA_900406565.1. Taxonomy (NCBI): domain Eukaryota; kingdom Viridiplantae; phylum Streptophyta; class Magnoliopsida; order Brassicales; family Brassicaceae; genus Turritis; species Turritis glabra. The sequence continues at coordinate 5,732,083 of OVBN01000001.1, read as the reverse complement.
TACTTAGAGCATCCACATTGCATATAAAATGAAGTATTTTTAAAAGTGTCTCAATAATAAAATAATAATAAATTTAGAGACACTTCTATTTTTGAGATCTAAAATGTTTTTAGGAAGACATTTTTAGACACTCATTTCTATTATTTTATTATTGATGGTTTTCTATGCAAAATATTGGACAGAACTCAGCAAAAATACAGAAATAATTAATGTCATAATATTGGACTAATGAAATACGACTAAACCACATTATTGTTTTCACTAATAATCCACATTAACATTTTATATATAGTTTGTGTTTTACTAATGTAAATTTTTGGTTATTAAAATGACATACAATAGTTTTTCCTGAAAATTTTCAAACTTTACCATTGTGATACTATATGTTGCAGAGAATTTAGACTTAGCTAATTATATATTTTTCTTAAAATTAAATTGTTGTTTTATTTCTTAATAATAAAATTTAATAGTTTGAGAAGATAAATATATATATATATATATACATAACATAATATTTTTAAAATCAGTCATTAAAACGGCCAACATAAACAACAACAACAACAATAACAATAACAAAAAAAAGATATTTTTAATTTAACTGAAATAGCAAAAAAAAGGAAAGATAATGAGGTTTGCGAAAATATCCAAATTGTAAGTTCTCAAGCTTATGCCACAAAAATTAAATGATGAGTTATCATGAATATGCTTTTATTTTAGCGAGCCATGTAAAATGGTTAGCATATTACGCAATAATATATCCATTTTACTGTTTTTTGAAATTTCATTTTGCTTTTAACTCACTCTCCTTTTGATTATTTGTGTGTAATTGTCCTTGATTAAGGTTAAATGATGACAATTATGTTGGCACGGGTGGGAGCTGGTCCCATTTGGTCACCGACGTTTACTATTTCTCTACTTTTAGTTTAATCTTTAAACCGTTTGATCAAAGAGATTTCTATGAACTGATTTTTGAATTAAATCGCCAACGTTGGTTTTGTAATCATATTTCAAAAAGCAATATAATTGTGTTTGAAATGTAGACATTGTTTAATGGATTTCGGCCAAATTGATAGGAAGCTTACTTAGAATAATTTAATATAATTTGACACAATTGACAGTGGTTTTGACTTTTAAGACTAGAAACAAAATTTTGAGTTAGCCAGATGATTTTCATAGGGAACCACTTTTCATAAAGTATCGGAATATTACTATTATCATATATGAATCTAATTTTAATTTGCTTTTCTTTTTTCCCTTTAAAGCATAACGTAACAGCTGACTTCTATGTTTTCTTATATAACAATTTTTTTTTTTGCCGTCATCTTATATTACAATCATACATAACGGTGTATACAATAGTTAACGAAATTCTGAAAAAAATATATTCTATATGCTTTACTATAAATGATGAATTTCAAACAAACAAACGTTTGATTCTGCCAAATTTATTTTATTTATCAGTATTTAGTATTTACAAACATTTGTGATATTTCTTATATTCGAAATTTATATTTAGTATATATATATATATATATATATATATTATTATCGAGTTGGAAAGAAGAAGCTGGGAAAAAAATGATGTTTATATATTGCTAACGATCCACCATCATATGTTGCCTAGGAGTCTATAATTACTAGTAATTTTATCTTAATTTGTTACCATAATTACCCAAACAAGAAAAACTAAAGAAACTTGTTAGAAAATACATATAAAAATTCTGAAGGAGTTGTGTCGGGCTCCAATATATGGAGACAAAAGCTAATTTTACTAATATAGTAAAATGGACAAAACTTGTGAGCTCATCTTGCATCAATTAATAATTGGTTCTGTTTCGCTCCAAATGTTCATATTTGTCTCTTACCTAATCTGTAAACTATACACACACACACGAAACATAAATTAATAATTGTATGCATAAAATAATCAGTTGAAGTTGTGATATTCAAAGACTTTAGAACCAGTAATTATAGTAAGAAAAAAATTGATTGGTCTTTAAGTTTTCTTTATAAAAAGACGAATCCGAGGCTGCTAAATGCATGTATGTTGTCATATGATTAATATATAATCTGAATTAAGCTTGGGTTCATTATGTTTGTAGGAACAAAGTGAATTACAATCCAACAACATGTTTGTAGGTATTGATAAATATCTAATTAAATATGGTAAATAAAACTTTTTCTGAAATTTCATTATTTATAGTAAAACATATTATAAAATTCAGTGGGAAAAATTAACTCAGAAGTTCGTTAACTATTGTCCATACTCCATACCGTAATACCGAACTGTTTATAGAACATCAAAGTTAGCTATTACGCTATACTTTAAGGAAAAAACAGAGAAACTAAAATTAGATTCATCGATCGGATCATAATAATGTTTCGATACTTTAAGAAAAGTGGTTCCCTATGAAAATTATTTGGCTAACTCAAGTTTTTGTTTCATAGTCTTTACATTATAATAAAAGAGAGATTCCTCGGAAATATTTCCGGAAAAATTGATATATTTAATATTTGTCAGAAAAATCTATATTTTTTTGTTGGCAAAAAAATACTTAAAATATTTTATAGTTGAAATAAAATACACGATCTATTTTATTATTTCGATTTCTCATCTTCGCCGTAATGGCCATTAACGGCGTCCCAAACACTATTATTATTATTGGAGAAAATTTCTGAAAAACTCAAATTATTTATTTTTACCAGAAAAATACACAGATCAACATTTTTTTCTCTCTTTGAATGTTGATCTTACAAGATAAAACCCAAACAAAAACAGCAGTAGATTAGTCGATCTCACAATTAAATCTAAGAACAAATATACATAACTAGATTAGTCGATTTTCCAATTTCCCAATTAGAACAAAAATATAAAATTAGATTAGTCAATTTCTCAATTTTCTAATTAGAACAAATATACACATTTATATTAGTTGACTCTCCAATTTTCTAATCAGAACAAAAGTACACAATTAGATTAGTCGAATTTTTTTAGCATTGACTTGGTTTGATTATGCTAGCTTTAGTTTCGATTTTGTTGAGGTTTTGCTTGATTTTAAATATATTTTTTTGTTTACGTAGATAATCTTTGAAGGTCTACGAAAGATGTTCACATTAATCTTAGAGTTCTAATGTTGATGAAGTCCTAAAGTCTGTAAAGTCTGTATAGATTCAAGAACAAATCTAGCTGAGAATTGGGAAATCGACTAATTTAATTGTGTATTTTTGTTTTTGAATTTAGTTTTCTCAAGTTTTTTTCATGAATTTTCTGCAAAAATAATAACAGCGTCAACGACATTGTTAACGGTCGTTATGGAGAAAGCGATAAATCAGAATAATAAAATATATTGTATATTTTATTTTAATTATAAAATAATATGAATATTTTTTTAATAACGAACAAAATTTAAATTTTCTAATAATAAATATTAAATATGTCTGGCTTTTGTGGGAATTTGCCAATTCCACATCACTTGCGTACATCAAACTTCATGACTCGCGTTATCAAATTTCATGACTCGCGTTATTCATTCTTATACAAGCTTTTGTTTGTCTATATGGGACAAAGTTTATCGGTTTCTAAAGTTTAGTAAGCACTTTTGTTTAGATTCTGCCTTGTTTCTTTTAATCTGATTTTTCTTATTAGATTATATAAGCTTGGAAAAAACGCATTACCCTTGTTGTTGTTTGTTTTTTTGCTTTATATAAGCTTGGAAAAAACGCATTATAAATAAATCGTATATGCAAGCATGAAGCACCTAACCCACCATGCTTACTATTATATGCACTTTTTTTTTTTTTTATAAAATTTAGAATTTTTTTTTTGGTTTTTTATTATTAAACTTTATATGTTATGTTCACCATGCACAAATACTTAATAAAATAATTTTTATTTTTTTTAAACTAAAACGATCGTAAATAACTTCTCATATCCAATATTCTTTCTTAAGATTTTGAATTAAAAAATAAATCATTTATATCGTAACTAAATGCCGATATCTAAAACAAATATTTATAATAATATTAATAAGAATAATAATAAAAATTTTGAAAAATATCTCCTACAATTGCGTTTCTTTTTGATAATTTTTCATTAATTATTTTGTCAATTTTTAATTACTAATTATATTAAGTAAATCGTTACAACCGTTAAGTTGAATCATTGTAATATTTGGTTTATTTGATCACAACGAAGCAACCGTCAAGAACCATCATTTTCACCAATTCTTCTTTGCCTTGCTGAAGATACTCAGAGTATGAGTTTCTGATAATTTCTTCCATATCACCTACAATAGCCTCCAATGTATCTCGATAAATGATACAGTTTTGCTAGTTCTTTCGGTTCCATCCTCAACTTTGTTTGTTGTCTCAATAAATAGCCCTTTGAACTGATCCTTGTGGAGCTAAATCATTTGTAAACTACTTCTTTTATTGTAGTGGTAAGGACCGATAGACACACTTCGATGTTCGAAAGCCATGTGATATTTTTCAAGGAGGAAAGGATGAACTTTAAAGATACAACAATCTTCACTAATTGACTCCTTGAGAAGACATGGGATAATCTCAATCGCAATATCCATTATTATTCTCCTGCAATAATACATCACAAACTGAAGGGTTAGTAAGCGAAGTGGAAAATAGCTTAAAAAAACACAAGATAGACTGTAAACACGTTTTTCACAAGATTGACATAATGCATGAACTAAAAACAGACACAGTCTCACACATCAATATATGCAAGAGACTAGAATTTAAAAACATAGACTAGAACTGAAAACAGAGATGTATCAACTCCTCAAAATAAACTTCACTTCACGAGTTAAAATTTTAGAAATAAAGAGAGAAATTGGACAAACCACTAGGCCTTAAAAAATGAAATTAAACTGACGAAAGAAATAAGCAAAGCAAGACCATATTGGTGGTCTGGTGTGTACATTTCATACATTTTTTAAAAATCATTTTAATGCAAACATTTCTCTTATTTGTGTGTTTTTCATGTATTTTAAGTTTTTTTAACATGTATTCTTTTGTGAAAGCACATGAAATTACAATATTTTGTAGGTTTATAATGTAATTTAAATAAAAAACTTACAAATGTAAGTTTATCTTAAAAACCCGATATAAATGTATTTATCTACTAAATTAATTTTATAGTTTTAGTATCTTTAAAAAAAATACAATTAAATTATATAGTATTATAATAAACTAAAAAAGAAGCTTATTTTTATTGGTAATAGCTAAAAAATAAAAATTTGTTTGTTAAATACATATTTTTTATTTTGTTTAGGGCTCTATAAACGTTTGGACCGGTCCTGGGAATGATCTATTGATCATGTCAAAGCTTTAAGTTGCTAGAAAAATTCCAAATCAGAAAGAACTTGTTGCATAAAGGATAGTCAAAATCACATTTTTTGGATGCTTTTCTCAGTGAAGATAGTTTGAAGGAACATAATCATTGTAGCTATGTAAACACTAACCTTGGATGGTGTTTTATCTCTCAAATACTATATATAGCTTCAAATTAAAAATAATTTGTTGTATAAAAGATCGTTAAAAATTACATCTTTTGGATGATTTTTTAGTGACAGTCTTGTAAATAAGAAGAAACAAAGAGGGTGAAACAGTAATCAGAACCCTACAAACCTCTTTTGCTCTATCGAAAACTTGGGTCACAAGACCAAAACGGAAACCCTCTTCTGGACGGAGAAGGTTACTCTCTTGATAATTTTACGGTGCTTAGGTCACTTTTTAGGTCATATCGCATACAATTTTTAAATTTAAGCTACAAACAATTTGTTTTTTAAGAAATATAAGATTAGTGCAAAGATGAGCCTAAAAACTGCAGAATTTATGCTATAACCCCTGTTTCTTGCAAACCTCACCGTTACTCTTATTTCCTAACTAACCATTTAGTCATTTTTTTTCTTTAATAGAGTTTTGATTATCCTTTGTTAGTAATAGTATCGCTGATTATTAGACGAAGTTAGAAGAAGATTTGTGAACTTTCTCTTTTAGTGATTATATTTTTGTACCCATTAATAATAATAATAATAATAATAATAATAATAATAATAAAAAAAAAAAAAAAATTGAATATTTCTTTTGATGATATAATAATAATACTTTCGGATATTTCGGTACTTGTAATGTCCTATTGTTAGTGTTCAAAATTTCATCTAAGACTTTCATAAAAATGTCAATTATCAGCATCTCTCTCTATTTGAGAGTTTGTTTAACCCATTGTTAAGTTTAGCTTAAAGATAGCTCATGTAAGATGTTACTATCGTTTGATAAATTTGTGCTACATTTGCTAAGTATATATATATTAATATATTTCACATAAATGAATATATGCAATTGATAACAAAAAAGGTTACTAGAATGATTTATAAGATTACTTGATAAATACCATACATTTATTTTAGAAATTTGGAAACTATACTAATTATCGGTCTACCATCGCTACATAAACAAGTTGATATTATTTTTTATTTTCTCTAGATGGTTTGTATTCTTAGATATCAACCAGGATTGTGTGTTTCGAGTGTTTTGTAAACTGTGGGCAGTTTTTGGGGTTTGCTTGCAAAAATTATTGCAAGATGAAATCATCCATGTGACATGTGAGCAATGAAGATGGGAAAGATAGTTGGTTAGAGGAGATTATTACCAATTCTTTTGTGGATCTTACTAACGTATTGAATGGAGCCTGTACAAACCAAACTGGAGAAATGGACTGTGGTTATGTCAAAGTTCCCTCCTACTATAGTTCTTTGACATTTATGCAATGTCTCTTTACTCCAAATAGATTATTAGATCAACAAAAATTTTATATTATATATCCGAGCTTTTAGCTTTTTAAAATTCTTTATCAAACCATCATTAATTTTTTTTGTCTATTTATTGTGACGCCTTAGTTGATTTGGTCACCTAATTCATTTTTTTAGTTATCTTATAAGTTACAGCACATTAGAACGAGAGATCTATAAGTAAGAGCACTTATTTCGAATTTTAATTAATTTATCTACTTAACGCCATTGAAAGTCTATTCTATAATCAATACATTCCATATATAGTTCTATTTTGAATGTTAAACTGATGTTTCTTTTTTTTTGTCAACAATTAAAAATTTTGTAATTTTATATAGAAAATGGTATTAGAAGTAAGAAAACTACAGAAATTTTACAAAAATAACTTACGTATAGAACGACTAATCATCTAATAATAAAAAAATTAGACAATGAATCATCTTAAAATTCATAAATGTACATTTTAAAATAATGAAAACGTGATTTTTACCAATAAAATTGCCAGCTGATTTCAATCATTTTTATATAGTGGTTTTAAAATACTAAACCGAATTCATCAACCTAACTATATAACATTCTAATGATATATATGTAAGTAATCTACTTACATAAGTAGTATAGTTTGGCTGTTTTTTACAGGAAACAAAGTAAACAAACTCATTATAGTATTGAGAATTTAACAGTCTCGTGTACATATTGTGGTTTCTTGTTTGACTAGATTAATAATACCCTTAATATAGTATTCTCATATATTATTATTCCACATTTCCGTCTATCTTGTAGGCTTTGTATTGGGAAAATAATAAACAGATGAAAAACAAAAACAAAAAAAGAGAGTAGAGTAGAATATAATAAAAATGACGGTAGAGAAGGATAAAATTAGGAAAAAAAAAGCAGATAATATAATTAATGTGTCCGCACACATAATATTAATGTCCTCCCAAAATCAGATTCGGACAATCTTCTTCCCAAACTTGTAATAAATTTCTCTTCTTCCTTCTTCTTCCTCTGTGCCACAGATTCTCTCTCTCTCTCTCTCTCTCTCTCTCTCTCTCTCTCTCTATTTCCTTCAATCTACGCTTCATCTTCATTTTTATTTTTTGTCAGACAAAAAAATAAAACATCAAAATCAACTCCTTGTTTTGTTGTTTATTCCAAAATCTGAAAATAACTAGAAAAAAATAAAATTAAAAGAGTGAAAAGAACAACTTCTTCTTCTAGATGATGTTGTCTCATGGGTTCTTCTTCTTCGTTTTCTGAGCTCTCCAACATCAATAATAATCTCCACATGTAAGAAAAATCACCAATAATAATGAAAGACAAAAAAAAAAAACCCTTTTATTCATCTCGAAATCTGCATGTGTTGTTTGATTCATAGGTTTTTTTTAGTTTCTGATTTCTTATGTTTCGATTCTTCGCTTTGGTTTCTGAATTTAATGGCTTCGATTTTGGAAAAACAAAAAACAAAAAAACTCAGTGATTCGATCCAGATTTGGCTTTTTTTGTTTTTGTTTTTCTCTTCTCGATTCTTTAACATTTATTTGATCGGGATCTATGTTTTTTTCGATTGATTCTATGTATATATTTAAAAACTTGCATATGTTTTCCATTTATGAATGTTCTTTATCTTCCTCTCATTATTATTTTACTAATTTATTTTCTCGGGAAATTAATTAATTTTTTTTTAATTTTGCTTTGTTGCTTTCTCTCAAGGCAGCTTTGAGAATTGAGAGGAAGAAATGGAATCGCTAATTGAAGAAGAAGAAACTCGATTTTTCGATGCACACGAAGAAATCGCATCTTGTTCAAGTACAAGTCCTGTTAGAATCGACTACGATGAATCACCATCTTCGATTTCTGGGGAGTTTCAGTACGATGTTTGGATCAAAAGCCCACGTAACGCTGAGGAGCGTCGTGCCAAGTTTTTGAACTGGATGGGTTTAACTAGTAGTACTAAATCAGGTAATGTGGATCGTTTCTCGAGCTCTGTTAACGAATCAGCGGTTTTGAGGAGTTTTAAATCTGATGACGATGAGTTTAGCTCTTGTCGTTGTGATGATTCTTCTGTGTTTAGTTCGATTGAGAATGTAGATAGAGTTGTGATGGAGAGTTTGTGTAAACATGAAGAAGTAGTAGTAGGTAGTGGAATGGTTTTGAGGGATTTGGGTTTATGTGATGATGATGATGATGATGATATCAGCTCAAGTCTCTGTTCTGGATCATCATCGCCTGTAACGGATAGGATGGTGAAGGAAATTGGTGAAGCAATTGAATCTGAGTTGTTACCAGACCCGATGGTTTCCTCTGAGGTTGCTGCGGAGCAGCGGGATGTAGGGGGGATTATGAAGAGGGTTAAGGAGAAATGGTTAGGTCGGTTGTATAAAGTGCGGAATAAGCAAAGAGGAGGAGATGATAATGGTGGTGAAGTTGCGTTTTACGGGAGTAGGATTGAGAGGGTTAAGGTCAAAGAGTATAAAAAAGAGGCTAAGGAGCTTTCTGCTCTTTTTAGAGGTCAAGAAATACAAGCTCATGACGGAGCCATTCTCGCTATGAAATTTAGTCCTGATGGGAGGTACCTTGCGAGTGCTGGTGAAGATGGGGTTTTGCGGGTTTGGAGTGTTGTTGAAGACGAAAGATGTGAAGAACATAATGTTCCCAAGATCGATCCTTCTTGTATATACTTTGAAGTGAGCAAACTCTCTGAGTTGAGACCTGTGGCCGTAGAAAAGGAGGGCATTTCTGGTTCATTGATGAGTCCAAGGAAGACAACAGAGTCCGCTTGTGTTATTATTCCCCCAAAGATTTTCCGGGTTCTTGATAAACCTGTTCACGAGTTTCTCGGCCACAGTGGCGATATCCTTGATATCTCATGGTCCAAGAACAATGTGAGTTTGCTTTCTTGAACTTCCCTTTATTTTTACGTTGATGCTTTGAACCGAACTCTTAGGTTGATGTCCCTCGTCTTAAACATCATTCTAGAATCATAAGGAGCTGCTTTTCAAACTACCTAGACACCTTTTTATGCCTGTTTCGTTATTTTAAGATATGTAACACACAAGAACGTAGATTCAGTCCCTGTATGTGTAATCTTGAACAGAAAACTAGACCGAGTTGCTCATTCTGTGATATTGGTGGCAGCGTCTGTTGTCAGCTTCAGTAGACAATAGTGTTCGGCTTTGGCAGATTGGCCGTGAGGATTGTCTTGGAATCTTCTCTCACAGTAACTATGGTAATGTTCTTCTTTGTCTGTACAATGGCTTTGTTGTGTATTGTTTTACTTTCCTCCCTTGTTAGTCGATCATTTAATCATAACGCCACTTTATTTTCTTTGCATTTTGGCAGTTACATCTGTTCAGTTCAACCCGGTTGATGATGATCACTTCCTCAGTGGTTCAATAGATGGAAAAGTTCGTATCTGGTCAGCTTCTCAGTGCCAAGTTGTAGATTGGGCCGACGCTAGAGGCATTGTAACCGCAGTTTGTTATCGCCCAGACGGGCAGGTCTGACTCAGAACCAAAAATCCTTTTCTTTTATCGACTCGACTCAGATTTTGTTTTCTAAAGCAAGAAGCCTTTATCTATTTCAGGCAGTGATTGTCGGAACTTTGACGAGCGAGTGTCGGTTCTACAATGTATCGGGTAATGCTCATAAATTGCACACACATGAGATTGTCTAAGAAACCTGATTTCTTACATTGTTTCTATTTCTGGTTCAGACCACTGCCTTCAACTCGATGGTCATATATGTCTGCATAACAAAAAGAAATCGTCAAATAAACGAATAATCGGCTTTCAGGTGCATATTTCTTCTCAAATCACACGGAATTTGTCACCCAAGATTGAATATATTCTCATGATGCTAAGCTAGTTTCTTCCGCAGTTTGATACCACGGACCCAAGCAGAATCATGGTGGCTTCCGCAGATTCACAAGTCAGGATCATTAGCGGTCGCAACGTTGTCCACAAATACAAAGGTAATAATGCTTCTAAAGACATACCACATGTACATTAATCGAATAAAATAGCAAATTCTTAAAATGTGTTTTATCTTATAGGTTCTCGAAATGCCGGAAACCAGATATCGGCATCTTTTACAGCGGATGGGAAGCATATAGTATCCGCATGTGACGACTCCTCCGTCTACGTCTGGAACTGCGTTGGAAACGATCCCGAACAGCCGTCTACTGGTTTTTTCTCCTACACGAAACGACTTAAGATCCGATCATTCGAAAAATTCTCTGCAGATGTTTCAGTCGCTATCCCGTGGTGCGGATTCCCCCCTGTAGTCTCCGACGGATCCGAACTATCGCCGTCGCTCTTCTCGTTGGGGCGTGAGTACGTTCTCGACTCTCCCAAAGGATCTGCGACTTGGCCGGAAGAGAAGCTAGCGAGCTCGTTTTCTCCGGTCAAGGCGATTCGTAGATCGCATTACAAATTCCTCCGATCGTCGTGCCGGAGAACGTCAGAGTCATCTCATCTCTGGGGACTAGTTATAGTCACCGGCGGGTGGGATGGACGAATCAGATTGTTTCACAACTATGGTTTGCCTGTTCCCGTTTGAAATCCAACGGCTACGAAACGCTCCTTCTCAAACGTCGCCGTATAAACTCCGCATCACGTGTTTCGACCTTCGACAAGTGGTGAAGTTAGAAGCTATTGTTTTGTAGGGGCCTGGCGTAAGTTTGGGCCTAACACGTTGGCCCGCTTTTGACCCGGTGGTTTGTAGCTGGGTCTCACCAGGTTCAGACCTTGCCGGAGCTGAAGGTTCGGAGTTGCTTCAGGCGTAGGGAAACGTAAAAAAGGAGGGTAACTCAGATTTTTGCCTCTTTTAATCGTACAAATTGTTATTAGTATTATAATTATTATACTTGTCTTTTTGTTTGTACTTAATAATATATAGGGAAATGTTACTGAGGCCCGGGGTTTTTTCGTGTAAATACCATGGTTTTTTCTCTATTACAATATTTTTTGGTACATAAATAGACTGATATTAGAAAACCTTGAATCATGCTTTGAATCTCCCATACATGGTATTGTAAACAAAAATTATATTCATACAAATTTAAGTTTGCTGAGAACATTCTTGTAGGATACGAAAATTTTCGTTAAGCTCGGAAGACAGAACGAAAATTTTGCAGAGGACACAGAAGAAACTCTAGAGAGAAAATCTTCTTATAAATAACAGAAGAAACCATTGGATGGGGGGTCCGGATCGAGATGTTATTATCCAGAGAATCATAGTTTAGCCTGAGAGCCTTAATTCGCTTTTCTCTTTCTCTGTAACCGTCGATCTTGTTCATCGTTAATAAAAGCATTTGCAACGTTTCCCTTAAAAACCCTAAATTATATATTGTTACAACTTCGGTACAAACAATTTTGTGACTTTTAGATTTCATTAAGAAGAATATCAAAAAATTGTTGCGTTATCAATTAGATTTGTTTCTATTAGTATTAGTTTTTATACTTGTAGAGTATTTTTCTTTAAAGAAAAATCCGATTTAAGTCTGCCACGACCAGTAAGTAGATAATGCTTATGCATGAGCATGACTCTTTCTTTAAGATTTCTTTCTGTGATGGTTTTTGTTGCTAGTGTTATAAGCAAGAAACTTGCATAGTTCGTTTCTTCCATTCAAAGAAATTATTATTCCTCTCTATATTATAGATTATGAAATAAGAAGAGGGCCAAGTATTATTGGCTTATAGACTTGTAGTGGTGATATACAAAAAAAAAACAATGAAAAAGTTAATTTATAGCCCAAAAAAAACTGTAAACCTCCACAAAAGATAATAATAATGTAAAAAATGATCTTTGCTGCCTATGACTGACTCGATTCGACCTCTGACAATCTCCCAAAGACAAAGCAAAGCATAGTTCGGTGAGCACAAAACATATATCTATACATAAAATCCCAAACTCTTGGGAACATTATCCTTATTTGTCCATTTTGGCTTTTGTCCTTATAAACTTGAACATGAATCATATGCTACTATTTTTCTCCTTTTCCTCGTTTACTTCTTCTATTTGTATGTTTACTATGGTTGGAGTTCTTATCATCTTTTCGACAGGTATTTTTCATGTATCATTTTATTTTTGAATGAAATCATGTATCATTTTAAATATTCCTGTATCACTTTTTCCAATAATTTATTAGAGTTACAATTTTAATTTCTTTCTTCGCATTCTTCGCCGTTTTTCTTGTATAAAACAAACCAAATAGCGTTACATACATTGTGAAAATGATTGTATAAAAGAAATTTAAAAGAAATTGCCCTCTTGAATCAACGGTTATTTTGGTCATGATCAGGAGCTGAAGCGAGCATTGGTGTAAACTATGGCACACTTGCTAACAACCTCCCTCCACCGCATCAAGTAGCGGAGTTCCTCCTCCATTCAACCGTCATTAACCGCATCCGACTCTTCGAAACCGATCCTCAAATCCTCCAAGCCTTCGCTAACACGGGTATCGCCGTCACCGTAACCGTCCCCAACGACCAAATCCCACACCTGACAAACCTCTCCTCCGCCCAAAAATGGATCTTGGATCACATCCAACCACACTTCCCATCCACAAACATCATCCGAATCCTCGTCGGAAACGAAGTCATCTCAACCGCCAATCACCTCCTCATCAGAACACTAGTCCCGGCTATGCAATCTCTCCACACCGCTCTCGTCTCCGCCTCTCTCCACCGTCGAATCCAAATCTCGACACCACATTCTTTAGGGATCCTCTCTGATTCAACCCCACCGTCTTCCGCTAAGTTCCGGCGAGGCTACAACACACAAGTCCTCAAACCTCTCCTCAGCTTCCTCCGCACTACATCTTCACCGTTCGTTGTGAATCCTTACCCGTTCTTCGGTTACTCAATCGAAACTCTCGATTTCGCTCTCTTTAGACCTAATCATGGCTTATTCGATCAACACACGAAGCTTCTCTACACTAACATGTTAGATGCTCAGCTTGATTCGGTTTATTCCGCCATGGATAAGTTAGGGTTTTCAGATGTTGAGATCGTGATCGGCGAGATCGGGTGGCCGTCAGAGGGAGATAAGGATCAGATCGGCGTTGATGTTTCCACGGCAGCTGAGTTTAACAAGAATCTGGTGGCGCGTGTAGATTCCGGTACCGGAACTCCGTTGATGCCTAATCGGACTTTCGAGACTTACATTTTCGCGCTATTCAATGAAAATCTCAAATCAGGTCCGACGAGCGAGCGTAACTTCGGCATCTTCCGATCTGATCTGACTCCGATCTACGACATCGGGATCCTCCGGCCAACGGTAATCAATCGCCGCCACATTTCAAAACACTATTTAGTTTTATATCTTTACGAATTTGGATTTTTGGAATTGACAGTTTAGATCATCGGAACCGGAGAACAATCCGAGATCGCCGTCGGTTCGAGGATCGCCGGAGAAGCGGTGGTGCGTCGCAAAGGCCGGTGCTGAGACGGTGGATTTACAAAGGAACATTGACTACGTATGTGGGTTGGGCTTGGATTGTAAGCCCATTAATGAAGGTGGGCTTTGTTACTTGCCGAACACAGTGAAAGCCCATTCGGAGTACGCCATGAACTTGTTTTACCAAACTATGGGGAAATACAAATTCGATTGCGATTTCGACAACACTGGAGAGATAACTACGATGGATCCAAGTACGTTTTATAAACTAAACTTATATTTAGGTAACTAAATTTTTACTAATAAAGAATTTTACTTTTACTTAACTTGTGCAGGCTATGGAAATTGTGAATATCAGGCTTAGTACCTTCGTATTTTTTCTTGGTATCCCACGAGATTGGTGACTAATTAATTACTCAACTTAAAATTGTACACTATAATTTGCAGTAATATTCATGGTATTGTAATAATCACTCTTAACAAAATTCAATTATCACCATCTAGCTGCTTTTAGTTTTTACTTTTTAGTTTGTAAATATTGAAGTGGAATATCAAAACCGACACACAAAAGCTTGTTTTCTATTCCAATTTAAGTGCATGTCGTTTTTGACAAAAATAAAAGAAAGTTAGTGTCAATGCTTACTTTTGTTTCGTTATTTATGATTACAATATTTCTTATGAGTAAGTCTCTTTTTTTTTTTTTGTCAAACGAAGAATTATTTTGGTATATTATTTTATAAATATTATGGATCAAGTTGTCGTTTCGATTATATTGAAACAAAATTTGAACAATTTTAAAATTCTGATCAAAAGTTAATGAATCAACGATATTTTATTTTGCCGATCAATGATATATATTGAAAGATACATGGCCGACAACAATTTCGACTATGCAAGGCTAAAAAGAATAGGCAAATTCTTTTTTATGAATTACAGTTTAGATAATCGAACTATTTTCTTAGTTTAAATATTTTTAGGTATGTTTTATTAGGTCTTCCAAATTTCAGGATCGACCATGATCTCTTGTTTCAGCTGATTCCGCTCTCTCCACAAATGATAAATGGAACTTTGAAAAGCATGTCTAAGTAAGAATAGAGGCTCTGTTCTTAATTGTGTTGAGTGGAGACATCAGAAAAGAGTTGAAGTTCTCAGTGGTCTCTTTAATGCTTTTGGTGAGATTGAGTTTTGACTCATGAGAATCAACTTGTTTTGCCATAATTTATTCAAACCCGAATCCGAACTTTAAAAATATTTGAACAGATTTTTAGAAGCCAAAATTTTGGATATCCGAAAAAAACTAGATCCGAATCCGAATCCGAACGGGTACCCGAAATAATCCGAACCTAACTAACACATTAATTCTTTTCAACTAGTTTTATGGTATTTCATTAAATTTTGAGTATTTTAAATAGTTTGTGTAGTTCTATTACTGATATTTTCGGTTAATTCGGATACTTTAAATCGTTTGAGTTTTTTTTATCAGAGGTTTCGAGTAATTCGGATAATTTTGAATAGTTTTAGATACTTTTTGGTAGTTTTAACCGAAGTCAAAATATAATTATAAATCTAAATTGTCATTATTTTTAGATCAAAATAATTAAAATATCCAAAATAACTGAAATATTAGAAATTTTTTAGTTATGTTTATCAAAAAAACTTTAAAAAAAATTTAAATCTAACCAATTTTTTTTATATTTTTCTGATATTTCAGGTACTGAATCTGAACCAAAATAACTCGAACCGAATCCGAATGGGTACCCAAAACGTCCAAAACTTAAGAGAAATGAAATTTTTTTATTTTTGTTGGTCGTAATTTTTTTCAATTTAATAATAAAGTTTTTCGTCTAAAAAATTAAAAGGTAAAAAATAAGACTTATAACACGTGTTAGTTGGAGAAGGCTGCAGTTTTTAGTGAAATGATTTGTAATTTATTATAATATATATATAGGATTATGTAGTAGTTATTTTATTGTTTTAACTTTTCTCTAATTAATAGGGATACATCTAATAGGGATACATCTATTCAAAACATTTCATACAAACTTTGGGTAAAATACGAAAAATAATTTTTGAAATATCTTTATTACTATAAAATATCAAATATTAAAAACGGATTGGAATACGTATGTATAAACAAAGGAATATGGTCACTAAAATGCAAATAAAAATATTTCATCATTACGTGGGGAAAATATATGCTCTGTCAAATTTGCTCACATGTGACCACCCTTGTTGACTGTGATATTTTGACCATAATTTTTCATCTTAAAATTGAAATTTTATATATTTTGAAGCACAAAAACCTACTATAAAAAACTTCTCATATAATTTGATTTTTAACAACTTCCAAGAGAGGAAAGAATAATGGTATAGCTAAACTATTTATATTTTTTATACATATTAAGAATAATGGTACATATTCGTTTTCGCTTTGACTATTTATCATGGATTCATCATTCTTAAATATTCAAACTAATTGAACATTTATTTAGTGTTGATCCGTTACCTTCATAATTATGATTGACTATATATATGTGTCTGCAACTCTACATGCATGTGTATCCAAAGTCAAATAAATTATAAAATCAATTCACTATCACCAAAACAGAAAATTATAAAATTTGGTTCAAAGATGAAGCTGGTGATCCTAGTATCATTCTTGCTCGTTCTCCCAATGTTAACTTCAGGTACAGATCAATTACAGTGTTCTAACTTCTAACTAATGCATTTTTTCAAAAAAAAAAAAAAAAAAAAAACTAATGCATTATTTCAAAATTTTAGTAGCTCGAATATTAAACTATTTGTTGAATTAGCTATGGTTTCTTAAACCATAGATAAAATTGGAGTGTAACAAATTTATTGTACATGATTTTTTAAGGAGTTCAAAATATATATTTCTTACTCAATTTTCTCTAGTTAATTGTTGTAAAAATACATATATATATATATATATATATATATATATTTGGACGATGACTTTGTGTAATTCTACTTAAAATTCCCGATATTGTTGATGATATAAATGTTTTAATATATGTTTCATATTTTGTTAGGGATCGTTGAGACTTCGCATCTTAACAACGTCCACCACGAGGTATCAACAACAACGATTTTAAAAGTGTTATATATTGATTACAGATATGCATATCTAAACTACAGAATATACTATTTTAATTTGTTGATTTGACAGGTTAAAGAGGTAGTCATGAATGGAAGAAGAATCGATCTGGAGATGGACTACACTGGTCCGGATCTAAGGCCGCCCGTTTCATCCGACCATCTAAGACCATCACCACCACCCCCGCAGCCTATAACAAGAAAACTTAGTTGATCATTACATAAATAAAAGTATAACGAAGCATTCAATAAAAATCATGAATAATTCAGTTAAGTTGAATATATAATATATTATAAAATTTCCAAGAAAATCTATTGTAAAAGATGTCGTGTCCTTTTTTAATTATAATTTTCATGATAAAAACAAAAAGTTTGAATTTAAAAGTCAGATGAAGTTATGATAAATAAAGGGAAGAAAGATGACTATGGGGATCTGGATCCAGATCCAACTCCATTGCTACCACATTTGAAGCCACCACATGAGAGGCCGCCTCCTGCTCTTCCTTTCACCATAAATCACTAGACCATTAATTTTAACAAACAACTGTTATCATGAGCCATTTGTTTTATGCGATGTAGTAATTCTAATTAATTGAAAATACCTTTAACAAAAAAAAAAATTAAAAAAACAATTGGCAGAAAACATCTTTTTTTTTCACCAGGAGTTAACACAGAAAAAAAAAAGTGGTAGTAGGCTAATACTTTTCATTTGTGAAGGAATTGTTATGTAAATATAGACTCATGATCAATTCACTCAAACGTGGAATTATCTAACTACTTCCATTTTGACCGGTCGAAATAAAATTATGCTTTAGACCAATTATAAAATTTGGTGAATAATCTATTTAACGGTTACATTCACCCTGATGGAATTAGTTAGATGATAAAAGTTCTGAATCACCCTTAATTATCAAACAAAAACACATAATACTTTTTCGTGAAGTTTTTTATTCGTTGGCCTGATCCACGTGTCAGAAAACGATAAATGATTATAAATTTATCCCAAAAATATCGCAAAAGTTGTATTTTGAAAGTTATCTCAAAAAATTTCTCATGTAATTGATTTTTTGAGAAAATTTCAAAAAAACAATACAATTTTATGATAGTACTTTTAAAAAATACAACTATTTTTAACTTATTTTCAAATATACCACAAATACAGATTTATAAATTTTTATAAAACCCCAAGTCTTATAAGGTTTTACAAAATTGTTTATAAAATCATAAATTTGTATAATTTTTTTTTAATAATATTTTTAAAAATGGTATCATAAAAATGATATTTCTTAAAATTTCGCTTGATTTTTAGAAACTTGCAAGAGAGTATTTATTCATTTCTGGTTAAAATTTTATTTAATTTATTGATTTATAATTTTATTAAATACTAATGTTATTTAATGGTATGATGTTTTTAATGGCAATGTCATTTGATTGAAATCTAATCGAAAGCAAACTGAAAAATATGTCAAACGAAATCTCACTTTTTATACTGTCATTTGGATAAAATTTATTCAGAAAAAAACTTTAAAATCTATCATTTTTAATGTATTTAAATTTGTCTAAATTCAGTTATTAAATACCCCCTCTTAAATTGATACATATGGAGTTTCTGAAGAGAGAAAATAATAATGGTAATAATAACTAAATTATTGAGAATCACGAACATATTCTTTTTTGCTTTGACTATATAATCTACTAATACGAAATTTATTATGGATTCATCGTTCTTATATATTTAAATTAATTGACAATTTAGTCGGTGTTGAATGCGTTACCTCCATAGTTACGATTGACTATATATATGTGCATCTAAAGTCCAAGAAATTATAAAATCATTTCACATATCACCAAAACAAAAAACAATAATATAGAAAATCTAACTAGATGATGAAGCTGGTGATCCTAGTATTCTTCTTGCTCGTTCTCCCAATGTTTTCTTCAGGTACAGATCAACTAACAGTGTTCTAATTAAGTTATAACTAATGCATGATTTCAAAAATTAAGTAGCTTTAAGATGTAATTGTGCCTTAAAAACCATATGTTATATATATATATATATATATAATTTTAAGGGCAATTCTCACAAATAGTACAAAAATAGTTTTGTTTCCAAATTAAACACATATTCTTCAAAGTTCTTAAAATAACACAAATTTAATATAAAAATATCCTTAATTTTGGAAGCGATTTAAAAAATGTCAAAATCACCTAAAAATAAACTCTAAACCCTAAAAACTAAACTCGAAAAACTAAATCCTAAAAACTAAATCCTAAATCCAAAATACTAAACTCAAACCCAAAATTTTAAATTATTTTAATGTTATTTTTGGAAGTTTGTGGAGTGTGTACTATAATTGTCCACAAAACTTGCTTTAGTGCTATTTTACAGTATTTCTCTATTTTTAATAAAGAACCAGTTAAAAAAATGAATTATTGTTGAAAATGCCATTTTTGTCACTCAAATGTTTTGGATTTGCCATTTTCTTAAGAACTTTGTGGATTTGCTATTTTTGGCCACTTCAAAATCAATACATTTGTGAAATTTTTTTAATAAAATAAATTTTTAATAAACATTAAACCCTAAAAAAATGGAACCAAATAAACCCAAACATAATGTATAAAATTGTGTTTTTAGATCTTTAAAAATGGCAAATCTAAAATTTTTAAGGCAAAATGGCATCAACAAATGCCATAAAAAAAAATTCCAAATTGATTCGAAACTGTAATATGTAGAGCCAAAAATGGCAAAAGAAAAACAAGGTAACAAAACTGTAAATTTTGTGTGTGTAAATAGCATGATATCAATAACATGTAATCAGATAAAATAACAGAATATTTGTTTAAAGTATGTATCAAATCCATGTTATTCTAGAAACACATCCGATAATTAAACTAACTGATTCATTATTATTTTTTGTTAAAGTCAACTACTTGATTCATGCTTTGACTGTCCCTCACTTTTGCAAATAAGTAACCAACAACTATGAATTACTATACCGTATATAATGTAAACAATATTTTACAGAGTTCAAAAACATATATATATATATACATATTACTCAATTATCTGGTTATATGTATTTTTCATTAATTTTAGACGACAATTTTGTGTAACTCAAGATACAATACTGAAAATTCTTGATATTATTGATGATATAAATGTTTTAATACAGTATATGCTTCATATTTTGTTAGGGATCGTGGAGACTTTGCATCTTGACAACGTCAACCACGAGGTATTAACAACCACGGTTTTAAAAGTGCTACGCATATTTGATTACAAATATGCATCGAAACTAAAAAGATACTATTCCCTCTGTTTTTTAAAAAGTGTCATTTTAACATTTTTCACACAAATTAAGAAACAAGATTAAAATTCTTTTATATTCTTATTTTATTTATCTAATTACAATTTATACCATTTTTTTTAATTAAATTTGCTGTCATTAAATCATTAACGTCTACAAATTAAAGGGTTTGTTGACCAAAGAAAAATGATGACTTTTAAAATATTATCACAATTTATTTTTATATATCTAATCACTTTGATTTAAAGTTGAAAAAAGAATGTTTTGTTAAAAATTGTATTGGAATTCTAGAATGACACTCTTTCAAAAACAAAAAAATTAAGGTCCAATGAATAACTTAATTTGTTGATTTAAAAAGGTTAAAGAGGTGGTGATGAATGGAAAAAGAATTGATATGGAGATGGACTACACTGGCCCGCATCTAAGGTCGCCCAGCCCAGCCGACCGTCCAACTCCAAGAGCACAAGTACGTACGTGCCTATAAAAGTATTAGTAGTCCATTACAAAAATAAAAGTATTAAGAAAGTATTCTTTAATAATCATGAATAATTCAGTTAAGTTGAATAAAAATATTACTATTAAATTTCCAATAAAATATATTATATAAAAGATGTCTTGTACTTAATTAAATAGTGTTTTTTTCTTTTTCAATAGTGTATGATTTTGATGATAAAAACAATGAGAGTTTGATTTTTAAAAGGTTGATGAGGTTGTGACAAAGGAACGACCGGTGTCTATCAAAGACGACTATATGGATCCGGCTCCAGTTCCAATCCCACGACGACCGAGGCCATACGAGAGTTCACCTCCTCCTCCCTTCACCGTAAATCACTAGACCACTAATTTTAATAAACAACTGTTGTCATTAGACATTCGTCTTAATCAATGTAGTAATTCTAAATAAATAAAAGAAAAATTGGCAGAAAACATCACTTTTTTTTTTCCACAAACGTACATCTTATATTCAGGAGGGGTGAACACAGAAAAAATAACATACTTTTACGTTAAAACATTAAAAATACATATTTTCAAGAAACTCTGTGTTAGATCTCTGACATGGAGAAACAGTTAAAAAAAAATTATGTTATAAAAGATTAATTGCATTGATAGAGTGATCTGATTACAACCATCTTTTGTATTGAAGTTTACATGATTTAAATTTAAAGACATAAAAGCCAGAACAAACAGATGTAAAGATGTAAAGAACATTGTTCAACCGAAATTAATTAACTACAAAACAATAAAGCTGTGAATACATTGATTTGGTTTTTGTAATACAACAACAAAGCTGTGAAATACATTGAAACTCTTGTTATAATATCTATGTGTAATACTCCAACAAATAGCCAGGACCGGGTTTGTAAGGATCAACTTCTACATAAGCCTCAGGGCGATCAAACCCGAGATCATTCACACGGTTACTCAGAACATGAAAGATGGCTTTTTTGGAACCTCCATATTCGTCTCTGTTCTTTTCCACGTACTCTGTTGCTTCAGCTGCAACACTATTGACAAACTCAAACCGATTGTCTTCCCTCAAAAGCAGCTGCTCAATGTCCATTGTCATTACCTTCCCAACTTCTCTTATCTTCCTTGCTTGTTCTTCCACAAATGGAACTCTTTGCATCTTGTAACGCAACATATCATCCTTCTTCGTCTACAGACAAAACAGGAGAACAACATAGAGGTTAATTTATGAAGCAATTGATGGCTGCTTTACACGAACTGCAAACCTACACACTTGTTTGATATCTGACTTTAATTTATGGGATTGGACATTGTATCTTTTTGATTCATATGGTCAATGCAAAAGAAAATGTTTGAGAAACTAAGAATCCAGACAATGGTTTAAGAAAATTTGGAGCTAAATATATAACAAAGAGAATGCGTTGTTCTGGCTTTGGTACTTATGAATACTGAAAACCTCATGAACCTGATAGAATCAAACTAGAAATCCCAAAAACTCAGATAAGACAATCTCCATCTCCTTCTATGCATCATATCGATTACTACGACCACGGTTACTTGAATAACTAGTAGTAAAAGCCTTGTTGTTCCTAAGTTCATATACAGTATCACAGAAATGAGAACTCAGGAACTCATCCTCAGTGTGTTAAAGCTAATTTGGAATCAAGAACAATGCTTTCTTCTGTGATCCTAAAAATGCAGATTTTTGGCAATATCTCCAAGCAAAGCTAAACCCTAATTTTGATTCCTGATTCCACTTTGGTCCATAACATGGAAGTGGGAAAATGACCAAAATCTCAAAAGTAATTCCAGCAAAACTTCTTCTTACCAATGTTCTCCTCCGCCAAACACGGCGTCCATTATCATCCCTTTGAATCCCACAAGAAACCTGAAAAAAAAATCAACAATACTCAAATCAAATTCTTCCGGACAGAAACCCGTAAATTCGTATAGATATCAACCATACAAACAAACCTGAGACTGAAATGTGCAGCGCAATTTCGCGCTTCTCGTATCAGCAATCTGAATATACAAAAAATCGAATATACATGAGCAATCACATCGAAACCAAAGGATGCTATGTTGTTAGATATGAGAGAGAAGCAAAGGAGGGATTTTTACAGATAAAATCGAAGAAGATGGAGAAGAGCAGGTGAAGGAAGCCATGGCTTGCTTTCATTAAAATAGATAGAACCGGAATCTCTTTTTATATATGTAGAGCCTCTCCGGGTCGGTTTAATGGTTTCTCTCTTTGGTCGTGTTCTTATTTGGACAAATCATCCTTAACCAAACCGGACACTAAACTTTCATGTAGAAAGGGTCTTTTTTTTTTTCTGTGTAATTTATCCGATAAAATTCAACTTACACACGAAAAAAATTCTAAAACTAGGGCTGGTCAAAATATCCGAATCCGAAGATCCGAACCGAATCCAACTGAAAATACTCGATCCGAATCCGATAAAATATTTAAACAGATTTAAAAAACTGTTATTTTAGATATCGAAAAAATCCAACCTGAATCCGAATCCGAACAGATATCCGAAAAACTCGAACCTAACTAACCCAGTAACCCTTATTTACCTAATTTCAAATATTTCATTGACTTTTGAGTATTTTAAATAAGTTTGTGTAGTTTTTTTACAGATTTTTCTGGTAATTTGAATACTTTTGGATAGTTTTGATTATTTTTAGTAGGGTTTTCGAGTAATTCGGATAATTATGGTTCATAATCTAATTTAAGCCTTGGCGTTGGGGTTCGGTTCGGGTTTTTGGGTTTTAGGGTTTAGGCCTCTATGATCCATTCGGGTATTTTATATATTCGGGTCGAGTTCGGGTTTGTTCGAATTATTTCAGTTCGGGTTCGCGTACCCAAAATGAAAAAATCTAAAAAACTTGGTTAGATTTGAAAAAACTTTAATAAATATAACTAAGAATTTTCGGTTATTTGAGGTATTTTAGTAATTTTGATTTAAAAATTATTGATATTATCAGATTTATAATTGTAATATTAGATAATTGGGTTATATCAAGTCTAAAAATAATTAATATTTTGTATATATAATTATATTCCGGGTACCCATTCGGTTATCGGTTCGAGTTCGGTTCTTCGGATATAGAAGTCTAGGATCCATTCAGATATTTTAGTGTTCGGTTCAGGTATTTTGGATCAAGTTCGGTTCAGATTTTCGGGTTCAGATATTTTGTCCAGGCCTAATCTAATTGGATGAGATAGCTTTTTAGGGTAATTTTTGGTATTTCAAATAATTTCATAAGTTTCAGTTACAAATAAACCAAACCTGAAACCGAATAATATTTCGGGTTCGGATACCACCTGAACCGGTCCAAACCCGACCCGAATATTATAAATACCCGAACAAGTTTTGTACCCCTAAACCTAAATAACCGAAATACCCGAACTAAACTCGATCGGATACGCGAATGGCGAGACCTATCTAAAACCATCAAAACCAAAGAGAAATCTAATATAATCCAATAATGAATTAATGATACTTCGTGCAGTTTTAATGGTATTGAGAAATAATCTTAAAAGAAATTAATCTAATAATAGTTAGTGGGAACCCTCTATTGTGACTTTGTGAGCTACACGCCTATACATAGACATTACAAGATGGAACCACGCCATAGTTGATGAGCAAAGGAATTAACTCAATCGATCACCGGATAAAAAAAATGGTTTCTAGGAATCATCTCTTACTATGTTGTATTCTCCTAGCTATAATCATGACCGGGCAGGCGCAAACCCACCGGAAACTTCTTAAAGATAATGCCCCATCCTCTTATTTTCCATCGATGGAATCTCGTCAAGCTTTTCTTCCTTCTTTTCACCGTTCACTTGGTGTTGAGCATTACGAGAGATCACCGCCTCCACCACCACCAAAAAGATCCTCAGAAGTCGAACCCCAAAATACTGGTATCTAAACCATTAAGTGATGATGAGCATCAGTCGTGAAGAAGACTCGTAAGTTGATGTCATGTTTGGAAAGAGCATATATGTTCTGATGTTGGTTTATGTTTTCAAGAGCTACGCAATTTCTGAAGGCTTGATTTGATTTAGTTTTCTTTGTTTTCTAAAGTAATATCTCTGAACAAAAGAAAAATAATATCTCTGTTTCTCTTTATTTTATTTTTTATTAGATATCTCTAATTTCCCGTTACACGTACGGATATTTTCTAATATTTAATTATGTGTATGTTGTAATACAATAATTTTGTTTTTTGTATTTTTTTGGTTTTAGGCTCAATTATGTGTATGTTGAAACGATATAATTTGAAATATAACTTACTTATGTACCGGAAATTAAAGAATTAATATAATAAAACTTTTAAAATATTTTTAGCAGTAACACCTTAATTTTTTGAGGTGTTTTGGAAGTGACACATCGTTAAAATCTTAACCTAATGAAAACATAACAATTAATATAGCTAAGCATTTTCTAACCAGTAAAAATCTTTCTCTATTCCACATCAGCATTTCTGGATTATAGAAAGCTGACACATCATTTAAATGATATAACCAATCAAATTAATACAATTTATATTTGTTCTTCTAGTAAAAATGTTCTATTCTTCCATGTCACTTTCTCTCTCTCACCTCATAAACCGGTTTTTCGTGCAATATTTTTAGACTCGGATCGAACCGGACAGTCCAAACGGTTGACCCGTGACTCCGTAATATTTACAGTTTGAGTTTCATGCAAAACTTGACATATAGTTGAACCGAAATAAATTAAAAAAAAAAAACTCATACGAAATCGGTGACTGAGACAAAATTCAAAGTCGGTCGGTTCCCAGTTTGAAGAAAGATTATCGAAGAATAAAAGTGAGATGTAGTCGTGATTTTGATTCTTCTCGTTTGAGACATAGTCATGATTTTCAAAGATTAATTTTGAAAGAAAATTATAATAATATTGTATAAGATGCAAACAGTTAGGATAAAAGGGAAGAAGATGAATGTGCAGGAAACACAAAGACTATGTTTTTTTAAATGTTTTAATATTTTTCTCCGTTTAAGATTAATTTTATTAATTAAAATGGTAATATTTTCTTACCTTTCAGCAACTTATTTATTTTTCCATTTATTATCATTTTTAAAAAAATATATATATTTATTTAGTTATGTAATACTATGATGTTGTGGTACTCATTTGTTTGTGAAAACCTTATTTATAATGATAGTAGCCGGTATGTATATTCTTATATGAGCGAATTTAGGAATATCTTGCCAATCAAGTTTGATTTGATATCTATATATTAGTTTACGAAATTAAGAAATCCGAAAATAATGATTGAATGAATAAAAATTTAGGTGGTTATGGAAGTAGTTCCAAAAGCCTATGAAAAAATAATATACGAAATTAATATAGGATATAAATTGGAATATGTTTTTAAGTTTGTTTGCAAGATCTTGGATTTTTAATATTATTGATATTTAGTAATTACTTTACTTAATAACTTTCCAAAACTATGGGACAAGATAATATTTCCGAAAATTAATATAGAATGTTTAAGGAATATTCGGTTAAGTTTGTTCCTAAGATTTCTGTTTCGTAATATTTATTTCTGTTTCAAAATATTAATGATGATTTGATATTGATTTTATTATTAATATTATCGTTCTACAAATATGGAAATTTTTAACAGGTCAAAAATTACTAAACGAATCGGATCATGTGTAAATATCCGATTTCAAAATTTCAGGTCAATTTCTTTAATTTTGAACCAGTCTGCTTAAAAATAATTAATGTTAAACCCAAACTACTGAATTCTTAGTAAATATTAAACAAAATTTTGGCAAAAATTATTTTCTACGTCTCTTTTAATAGTATAGAGATGAATCCAACACTTCCATAACATTATTATTATTACATAATACAAAAAGAAATAAATGACTTCATTGCTCTTTAACTCCCATCTAATATTTTCCCAAATTTTCATAGTTTGGATGTATCTACAATAATCTTTGATGTCAAAAATTAAAAGACGCGGTATAATCTTTGTTCGTTTCTTCTTTCGGCCCTTTGGAAACCCATTAAAACACTAAAAGCTGACAGCTGACTACAAATATACCGAAAGTATCTACCTTGCAAAATCAAGTGAACCCCAACTAATGTAGAGCCAAATTCCACTCATTTCACCTAAATCTTCTTGCAGAGAACGTTCGCTACCATGGAGACGAGTTATCTTTCCCATCTCATCGAACTCCACCTACGTTACCATGATATAACCTTTACGTGCCATTTCAATGCCCACTCCCATAGCATCGAAGACGTCTCTCGGGGAAGGCATTTATGAATCTAACCTCTAACTGGATTATTTCCTACTCAGGAAAAATTTAAGCACATGCCGTCATCTTTCTAAACATTACTACTTTTTATAAATATTAACTATCATATGATTGTTAGTAATCTATCAAATATTTGACAATACAATCATTGACCTTTTTCACTTTTTTTTTTTTTTTTCACGGTACAATCATTAAAATATTATCAAATATTTGACAATGCAATACAACATTAAAGTCGGTTTATGTGTGATTTTGTAAACTTTCTTTATTTATTAATTCAAAAATATCATTTAACGAAAAAAATATGTTACATTGTGTGGTTTGAGATTGCTCATATAATTTAATCTAGACTATATATTATTATATATTCACTTATATATCATTTTTTTTTTGTGTTTTACTAAATGCTCTTGTAAATTTTTTGAAGATGAAGAGGTAGCATTTAGCAAGAGTTTTAATGTTCACCGAGTTTCAAAACTTTTAGATTAAAACAAATAAATGGCCAAGTCAATGCTTGGGATTAACCTAATAATTACTTTGGACCGGCCTGAGTTCTCCTAAATTAAACAAAAACACAGGTTGATCATTAATTATTGATTGACAAATAATCTAAAGAAACAATCTAATTAATAACTTAGTGGGAACCCTCTATTATTATGTGTTACTATACATATAGACCTTCCCATCGTTGGTGTGCTCTCTAGTCTCTATCACCGGAAAAAATGTTTTCACGGAATCATCTCTTAGCATGTTGTATTCTCCTAGCTACACTCATGATCGTGCAGGCTCAATACACTCATGATGAAGATGATGCACCATCCTCTACCTCTTATTTCACTCCTCCATCAATGGATTCTCGTGAAGCTTCTCTTCCTTCTTCTCACCGATCACTTGGTGCTGCCTATTACAAGAGATCACCGCCTCCACCACCACCAAAAAAGGCTATAAAAGACGAGTCCGAAACCGGAATCTAAATCATTATGCGTGGAGAAGACTCGTAAGTTGGTGTCATGTTTTAAGGCTTGAGTCGGTTTTGTCTTCCATGTCGACTCTGTATTTATTTTCTATAAACTAATATGTGTTTGTCCTTCATCCTTGGTGACGATAAAGGTTCAATGATTGTTTCAAAATTTTAATGTAGTGTTTGTATTTTGTAAGCAAATAAAAAGACAAATTTAAATTTCTATCAGCACACAATTTTACGAAAATACGGATGAGAATATAGATTTCGTAAACGATATCGTTACATTTTTTTTTTGCGTTTGTGTTTTTACGACATCTCCAACCCCACTCTATTTTTTACTCTAAACTCTATTATAGAGTAAAATCTTCTCTAACTCCACTATATATTTCACTCTAAAATAGAGTAAAAATTAAAATTATTCTATATTTAGAGTAACTATATTTTCTACTCTATTTTTTACACTAATATTTATATTAACTCTATTTTGGAATAATACAGTGGAGACAAATCTTACTCTATTCTAGAGTGAAACATAGAAAAATATATTAGAGATAGTTATATTAATACATAATAACACAACCTTAATGGTTGATCGGCGATTTACATAATTTACAATTAAAAAAATTAGCAATCTCAAATACATAAATTGGACCAAAAAAGAAAAGTGGATACATATTTTCGTAATACAATTACAATATTAATAGTAGAACGTTTAAATGATTTCAAACGATTAGCAAACTAACTGTTAGTGAATTGGGGTGAATTTTTTTTTTTGTAGTAACAATGTAAACAAGTTAGTAGTATAATCTTCTTGATCAATTCTAATTTTCAAGAATAAAATTGTAGTGAATTTTGTTCTTGTAAGTAAAATTGTAGTGAATTGCGCTCTCTTGTACATTTTTCAATACGCTTGTAAGAAATATTGCATTCACATAAAATGTAACAAAAACATATATATTGACATTATATAACACAAAAATGCAATGAAGATTGGAATGTAATTTCCGGTTTACCGGTCGAAATACAAAACCAGCTTTCGGTTCAATATTCGTCCAAGTAAGTGTATAGCGTATCGTCCTTCTTGGTTTTGCGTCGGCTAAGCAACGCCTTTAGCAGCCGTTTGCTCTTGCTCGGTTGTTGTTGATGCTCTGGTTCTTTCTGGGCTTCTTTCTCGAACGCAACCCGAACCGAAGCCGATCTTCTCGGTTCTGACGGATACTGAACAGTAAAAAATCGAGAATCAAAACCCGTAAAGGACAAAGACGTTCCGAACCGGTAAAGATAGAGCGTGAGCGAGAGCATGAAATGTAACCGAAGCTTACCCGTTTAGGAGTTGGAGTTACCGCTCTACTCTTGCTCGGGGTCGTTGGCCGGCTAATTGATGACGGTCGGATAGCAACTGAACCAGATCTTAGAAGTGGAAACCGATGCGGTGATACTGCTCGCTTATCTGGTTTTCCAAGCACACAGTTAAGAGGGTCTATTCACATTAAGCTCAAACGGCAATTTCAAGCTAAAGCTGTTTTTTACCTTGTTCTTTCTTTGGTGCTGTGGCGATAGACGAGAACGAAAAGGTTGCTGAACGTTGAGGTTTCCTTGGAGACGGAGACTGTAGTATTGGTTTTCTGCAAAAAGCAATAAACCAACCCATCAAAGATTAAAACATTCCAGTCAGCTAACAAGGAAACTCACTATGAATACGGCAGTTTACCTTACGGGTGGTGGTGGCGTTTCCCGAATTGTAGCACGAACAGCTTTGGAAACAAGAAACAGATCAAATCAAGAATCAGGTTTGGAACAAATCTAAAATTTTGGACATGTAGATTTATGGAAATTTATACCATTTCTGAATTGGTTCCAGTCCTCTTCTCCATCAAAACTACCTTCAACATTCTTTAGCTTTGCGAGCTTGCCACCCCTTTTGATTTCGCCCGCTGATAGAGAATGTAGTTTTTTCGTAGTGAGTCTCGAAACCGACAAATAAAAGAATGAATGCAAAAACAGAGAGAAACTTACAAGGCAAGATGTATCGTTTGTGGAACTTTGGAGTGTCGATCACAAGTGATTGCTGTGAACGACCTTCATGATCCATGTACTCTTGGCACATCCGTAGCCTCTATACATATATAAGAAAACTCAGTAACCTAAACGAAATCAATCTAACGTGCCTTTTAAAAAAAAACTAAAGTAGAAACAACGGTCCATTCAATTGATCTTTTAGAACACCATTTTAAAGAAAAGTTTATAAGGAATAGTTGATACCTGCTCAATGCAAGACACTCGTAGTTCGGTTCCTGCAACTTCATCAACTTTTTCATCAACAAAGTCATTGACTTTATACGTAACAGAGCCCAAATGGTCAACTGTATTCACCAGAGCCTTTATCGCGTAGTCTTTCAGTGTCTCCACGACTCTACATAAACACGTAAGAAACTTATAAGACCCCAAAAGAAGAAAGTCTAATGACAATTAATCAGAGATGTAAACTAGGATCATTGAGAAATAGAACAAGGAGTACCGAGAGAAATAAACTCACTCACATCTTTTTTTGTTCATCATTTGCGTAGGATAGTTCGAAATACTCAGCTGCTGAATACAACTGTGTTCTCAGATTTTTTAGATCCTGTAAAACAAAGATATCATATCACAAAAATATTTACTAGAATCCTTAACTTGCTAATAATCAGACTAGTTCGTCGAACATGGGAAAATTTTTTTGAAGACTTTTAGCAATGATCACAAGATCCACTAAGATTATATAACTTCAAAATTTAGAATCTACCTTAAGACTATCAGAGAAGAGCATGCTCTGTTGCATAGAGATCTCATCATAATTAGACGCTTCTCGAGGCATGGGCATCGTAGCCGCTGCACTCATTTTGATGCAAAGATTAGCAGTGGAATCTCAAATCCCGTTCTCTCTTTCACTGTGGAATTGAAATGATCAAATAAGAATGAAGTATACAAATAGTCAAGCTTCAGTGATGGTACTTGTAAGAATACTTGAAAGCCACATTTCTTATAATATGTGAACAGAAAAAGGAAAATAATTCAAACTTACACAATCAGAAGATAAGTAAAGTTCCAAGCAAGTAACAACTTCAGACAATTAAACAAACAAATGGGTCTGGCAATAGATACTAGAGAATAATATTGAGATAGAAGCTGAGATTGGAAACCCATTTATAGAACAACAGAGATTTTCTCACATCTTGAATGAATATATATACTTGTTACCATCATGAGTAGAGCACAAATTATTGAACCGTACAACCCTAAAAGACTTGGTACTATCATCTGCAATTTGAAATTCATTTGATCAAGCTGCTAGCAAAAATGAAACTAAAACACCTAAATATTATCGGCATCTAATTAGTCCAAACAGAATTAACATTAGGGAATTCTCATTCACTCAAGAAGGTCTTAAGTGTTTTTGGATCACAGATCTCAGAATTTAAAACCATTTTTAAGGAACTTTAACCAAAGGTTATATGATTCTGTGGATGTTTAAGGTAAACAACAACACGCTAACTAATCTTAATAAAGAATAACAAACAGACAAGAAGTAGAATCCACAGCTCTAAAGCAAACCCAACAATTTATAATCCGAAACAAAACAGATTTTGTCAGAATCTTAAACAATACTCTATTTTTTTTCAAGTCTAAGAAATTAACAAAATCTCCCAGAAAGGAGGCATTTGTTTACAATTTAAAATCAAAGAATTAGAAATTTCAACCAACCCAGATCATTCTACCAATCAAGAACTGCAACTTTTTCCATAGCATATGAACAGACACACAAAGACAAGTTCAAGTTAATAATCTAAAACCCCCTAAAAGAAGGAATCGTCATCCAAAATCAAACCCCATAAGGCCATAACATTCACACTAAAACCCTTAATCAAGAACATTGAAAAGTTCCAACTTGTTCTACCATATGAACAAAGCTCTCAAAACCCAATTCAAATGTACCAACTATGTCCTGAAAATGGTTTTTTTTACAGAACCCAGCCGTGTAAAGTCTCAACCTTTTGACATATTTTTTTGAATTTTTGAGACAAGACGAATGAGAACAAACAGATAATGGGAATAGGCAGAAGAATACAAGAAATTAATCAACCTGAGAGATTCTTCTCACTCCAAGCCTCTCTCGAACAACAGATTGAAAAAAATGGGAATTTAAACACCAAAAAGAGTCTCTTTTTCTCTTCAAGGTTTACACACGTACGACGAAAGAGGAAAGGGAGGAGAGACAAGAGAGTGAGATTAGAGGGAGATTTAATGGAAGAAAAGTAAAGAAAAAAGGGTTTGTGTTTGGTATCAGAGACCTCAATTCCCACTGACTTACCCACTTTTGTCCATCATTTCCGGAGCAATTGCTCCGTCTGTTTATTTCCTTCCTCATTTCTTTTAGTTATTGAAATTAATAAATAAATTATTTTAGTTTGTAAGAAAAAGTATTTAAAAGTTCAACAATTCAACTATAAACAGAAATGAATGTTGTGACAAGAACAAAGAAAATAAAATCTTATTTTGAATCATTAACTACTAGGGTCGAATAAATTGTCTAAGCTCCGTTTACGTACTAGGTGCTCAGACAACGTCTAGACGACCGCTTCGACCGCCTAAAATTATATAGGCTTTGTTTTAGTGTATTTTTCCAATTCTAATTACGTAGATTTAATTTTATAAACGTTCATTGTTTGATATAAATTAAATAATTTTTAATCTAATTTTTGTTTACGATTTAATAATTTTATTTTTCGAATATATATTTTTATAAAATTTTTATCTATAATATTATATATATAATATTTTATATTGTAAACGTCTAAACAACCTAAAATCGCATAGACTTTCATTAGACGTTTTAGATGTTAGGCGTTGGGTTACCGCCTAGTATTTTTTTGAACATCGGAAAAAAACGTACGGAACTGAAGGAGTAGTTTTAAAAAACTTCTCTTCCTCTCCATGTTTTCATTTGGGGTTTTAGTACATGACTAAATAGTTTTGCTATATCTTTAATTTTAAATTTTCATGATTTAAACACTGTAAATCTATTTTTTTATATTCATATCAACTATTTGTGTCACGTCAACATAAAACGAGTAATTTTGTGAATGTTGGACATTTTATTGATCTAACGCTTTGTGTAATTAAATACTTAATTTTGTGTATGAGAAAAAAAAAGTATATGTAGTTAAAATGTTAAAATTTCAAATGGTTAATGATGTAATCAATCACCGAAAAAAAATACAAGCACCACTACACATTCAGTTATATTTTAATTTATGGTTTCTGTAAGATGATTCACTAATTATTATTTTTGACATTTAAGATGATTCACTTTCACTTATTATGAATACTGTTTTTTTTTCATCAAATAATTATTAGGCGTTTGGTGTTGTTTTCAATTCAAATTTAATAGTTTATCAGAAATATGTTCATTACCTTTTTTGTTGTAAGGAGAAAAACAGAGTAAACGAACAATCATTGTCATGCACACTTTTTCAGTGTAAACTGGTTGGTCAACTTTAGGAAAGCTTTTTTGACTGTGAACTACAGATATAGTAGTTTTCTTCATAGATATCATAATACTAATAATTGAGAATTAGGATCGTGCGTGGCTCTAACGATAACGTTTACATTTCAACAAAACATTATAACAAATAAATAATCAGAGAATAATTATCTTGTACGAGACATATGAATATGGTAAGCACGTCTAGTGGACTTAATTATATTTCACGTTTCATTCATTTGTGTGTTACTGCTCTCCTACTCATTCCCATCTCTATCATTAAGCTTCAGCAGATTATTTGTTTTTAAGGAATTGAACCCACCGATCTGTTATGAAATCATCATTATCAATTGAGCCCACCGATCATTCATCATTGGTGATTGGTGTTTCTCTAATTTGTCGACTACGAACCCAATAATAGATACTACCAAATTCAGATAATTAGGAAAAGCACATTTCATAATCGACAGAAGAAACATATTGTAATAGCCTCGTAACTAAAATTTCTATACCTCCCCAAGACAAAAATCATACGAGTTATAAGATAATAACATAGATACACGGTTTATTGTGGAAACGTTGAAAACCATAGATTTTCGATAACCGGAATAGGAGGTTCCACAAGAGCCCTTTACTCCATCTAATTGGTCAGGTCAGGTATGGTCTGGTCTGATCCGGTCCAATTC
This sequence comes from Turritis glabra, assembly GCA_900406565.1. Lineage (NCBI taxonomy): Eukaryota > Viridiplantae > Streptophyta > Magnoliopsida > Brassicales > Brassicaceae > Turritis > Turritis glabra. The sequence goes on along the minus strand of OVBN01000001.1, from coordinate 5,697,508 downwards.
GGTTTGATTCAGTTTGTGTTGGGTCTAGCTGACGTAGGGAGGGTCCATGAAAACCCACTGGAAAACTTGCTCATACTGAACGGCAGCGTTTTCCCAAGAATAGTTTCGGGTCATTCCTCTTTTCATCAATCCTTCCCATGACTCTCTATACTCTCTGTACGTTGCTGCAGCCAACCTCAAGGCCTGAAATATGTAACACAATAGGGTCATTTCACCCACAAAATCCCCCAAACAAAAACCACAAATCCTAAAGAGAAATGGGGAGTTCGATCGACTTACCGACACCATGCTATCTTTCGACAAGGGAGTGAAAACCCACCTGAAACATTAAACCACAAAAGAAAGATTCATAAAATACAAATCATTGGACTTTGATCTGTCACATGCGTTTCTCAAAACAGAAGAATATATTACCCTGTACCAGCACCAGCTCCACCTTCTGCATAAGGGTTGAAGTTCTCAACCGTATCCTGCCAACAATTATGATCCAGTTATACTCATACCCTTTTTAACTATCAAACAATTCTCTGATTCTGAACACATTTGATTTTGTATTTGTCCGGTTCTTTGAAGATTTTAAAAAACTCACTCTGAGTCCTCCAGTGCCATGAACGACTGGAATGGTTCCGTATCTCATTGCGTATAACTGATTTAAACCACAAGGCTCGAATCTTGACGGCATCAGAAGAATGTCACATCTGTTTATAGATTGCAAAACAAAAACAAAAAAACCAATGAGATGTTTGTGACAATCTTAAGGTTTTCTACAACAGCTCCTTCATATGAAACATGTGATAATCCAATGAGTCGATCTACCTAGATAAGTAAGTCTTTTGGAATTTGACGCAAGTCTAAGTTAGAAAGACATTCTTATTTTCTTACCCGGCTGTGATTCGATGAGAGATGGGAACATTGAAGCCAACCCAACCACGGAATTTGTCTCTGTATGTTTCCTCCATACTTCTCATCCAGCTTTCATATTTAGGGTCACCTGAGCCAAGCATAACCTGCAAGAAACCAAATCACATAAAATAGGTCAATAAAAAAGAAACATGTCTTTCACTGAAAAAAGGAATATCAGAATGCGGAAAACTGCTACACAAGCCAAAACAATTTCCTGCCTCGGGCTTAAGAAACATATGAAAACAACTGCTAAAGACGAGATGACAAATGCGTATCACAACAGTTACTTGCACTGTGTGCATTCCAGTCAATCCATGCAAAAGACTCACTTACGAATTGAATGTCATCCACCATGAGATCAGGACCAGCGGTTTGGATCAGATCGATGCCCTTCTGGTAATCAAGTCTTCCTATAAACCCAATCTGTAAAAAGTTTCAAGCCATGCCAAGCTACATGAGCTTGATTACACAATTTTGAAAAAATGAGAAGTTTGGCTTTTGAAATCACACCATAGGACATTCAGGCCTAATGGGGAGACCCAATTCCTTTTGTAGTGCCATCTTGCATTTGACCTGCAATTCCCAAAGCAGACACAAAAAGTCAATTCACCATAACAATGCATTGGATTTGCTAGATTTTGGAGCATTTATACTCAAGAGAACTTCACATCACCTTCTCAGAGAAATCATCAGCAGAGTAATGGAAAGGAATGTGTTCATCTATGGACGGATTCCACTCATCAACATTGATTCCATTCGTGATCCCTGATAACCATCGCAAGAATATCAGCTTGGAAAAATGTTTTAAGTAATACGAGACAGGGTTTTTAGTAACAGTGAACAGTACCATTTATAACACTCTTCCGACTAGAAAGCAAGTCTTGCAGACCATATCCACCTTCAACAGTAGTGATTTCCCATGCATAGCCCTGAAAATGCGGAAAGCAAATTCCAATCAGAATACCAACTCACACAACTTATAATTTCCAATCATTACCATTAGAGATTGTGATCACTAACAATTAGGGATTATGTTAACAAAGATCCATCACCTGGCTCACAGTAATGATACGGTCAGAGGTCACGATAGCACCCTTGAGAACATTAACTGCTTCACCGGTGTCAAGAGCATGAGTTCTTGCCCATGTTGGAAACACCCACCCGACAGCTCCATACCATTCCGAAGGCAATCCCAAGTTGGTGTAAGTAGCTGCTGGCTCCACTCCCTTTCAGTAAAAGAACCAAATTATGAAATGCAAAATAACTTACGACCATATATAAACCACAAGAATAGATATTCGAGTCTGGAGAAATGCTTTAAGCTTTTTACCTGATGAGCAAGGTTATGTATAATGAGAATGCTTCTTGCATCCTTATAAACTCCGTATGGGCGATACTTTGCAGCCAAAAGTCTGGAATCCAAGGGGATACACGATATGAGTTTTAAAATACACACAATTAAAGTCCATTAATGAAACCACAATCCTGCACATCTGTTCAAGTTAAATCCAAAAGTAAGGTAATGTGAATAAGAAAAAGGTTACATGGGAACAAGTCCAGCATGCCAGTCATTGACAAGGAAAAGGGATTTCTCTCCATAAGTGAACCCTCCAAGAGGCAGCACGAGAGGGGCTTCACAAGCGGCATGGCAAAGTAACGTGAACCGAAACTGTAATCACAAAATGTGTGAGACGAGGCATTTTTGTAGTTTTTAGTAGAGCACATGATTTAAACACACAACATTCACACAATAAAAGAATAGTTACAATTAGAAAACAAATTTTTCTTTGGACAATGTCAACAGTATTTCGATCAACGGTAGTACCTGATTATCACCAAAGGCTCCTTTACTATCTCCGTAGGGATTTCCTGGTCTATGGTAGGATTTATGATCAACAAAAACCTGTAAACAGTTAACAAAAAAACAATTTGTAAAGCAATGGTGGTTGTCAAAACTCCACAAAGACTTACGCAAGAAGAGAGTAGCGGTTACCCAATCAACACCATCTCTATATTCATGATAGAATGAAACTTCTTGAGAACCTCCAAAGCAATTCACTGTAATACGTATCCCCAAATCCTTAGCCCGGGCATAGTTCTTGTCTCCAGCAGTTCCGTTCAGGTACCGAGGAGAAACGACCATAACACGGTGCCCACGTCCAGCCAAAGCTATCGGCAAAGAACCACAAACATCTCCTAATCCACCTGTTTTCGAGTAAGGAGCTGCCTCGGAAGTAACGAAAACGAGATTATTGACAACTTCAGCTTTTCCACTCGGAATTCCGACTTCTGCAGCTCCTTCTTCAACAGCTCTATTTCCAGGAACACCAAAATCAGCCATTACTGTTTCATCAATGGCCCCTTTCTTCTCTTCTCGATGTGTAATTTCTGAAATACTAGTGCCAAAGATTTTTTGATCACCTGTAGAAGAACAGATCAAGTTCAATTTTCGACATTATGAACAAATTGTGCTCTACTCTATCATCATAAACATAAAATTCGAAAAATACTGAGTGATTTGAAGGAAGTTATTTACCAGGAGGACCGAGCTGAAACCCAAGAACGGAGCCAGAACCATCTCTCTCCGCGTCAGTGATGAATCCCTTATCACCAGCATCAGACTCACCGGAGAAGGAAGAAGAAGAACGGCGGAGCAACAACAACGGACGTCCGGTACTGAATCTTGGGCGAAAACGAGGGAAACCAAGACTCCCGATCGGACGGGAATGGCCGGTCCGGTTCAATCCGAGGAGCGGCTCAAACCTAACCGATCCACTGATTTGAAGAGACGCCATTGATCAATTGAAGAAGGAGGATTTTTGTTTCGATTTCGAGTGATGGACACTGCAGATTTATTCGAAATATTGACGATTTCGTCTGGTTCTTGGGGGAGAGGATTGAAACCACCTGTGGCCTATCTACTACGTAAAGAATCCTTCGAACTTCGCCGACATGCCTTCCAAAACTTTAAAAGCAACCACAGAAGTAGTACACTACGAATTCACATACTTATCAAAAAAAAAAAAAAAAAAAAGTAGTACACTACACCTTTTTTTTCTTCTTTTTTTTTGGATCTTTTAGGAAACCGAATCCAATTTAATTTTTATTCCTTAAACATTTTCATTTCCAAACCAGATATTTTTTATAAAAATATAAAAAATTTCCGATTTATGCAAATTTTTTGCCTGTTTTACACTGATATTTTTTAATGGTTTTATCGTCCCAAGGGATCTATCAGAAAAGCGCGAAAATTAAGAACGAGTTTACGAGTAGAAAAACAAAAGATCACACACTTCTTGCCGAAATTGAAGCCTCACGTTGTGCCACGTGGATATTAGTGGGCTCCAGTTTTATGTGATAGACACTGTTTCAGACTCTCTGATGATTTTTTGGGATTGGGCTGGTTTTTGAATTTAATTTACTATGGGCCTAGAATATAGGCCTCGTAAGAAACAATGTTTTAATGGGCTTCATAATTAACAATCATTAATTGTTGCACGTTTTGAATATGGTTTCGTTATTTCAAACTACTAACTGTCATAATGAGTTGTAATCCAAGAGTTGACCAGCAGCCAGTCATCCTACGATTATTTTATTGTGTGAGATTCATTTTGTGTGACTCGTGTAATAATTATGGTATGTATTTTATTTTTACCAATATAGTACCTTTTGATGAAAAACATATTACTAGTTAACTTATTATCAAGTTTTCAAGTTTTTTCATAAACAAACTATCTAAGCATGAGTCTTTCGTGTTACTTCTATTGCTTTTAATTATTTTAAATCATTTTTATAAAACTATATGGATCAACTCATTGCTCATATAACACTACTTGTTTTTTGAAACTGACGTATACTTAACCCTTATAATTAGACAAAATGAGCCAAACTAAAATGGTTTTAAAGTTGCAAATAGAGTGGTAGTTAACTTTAACACCTTCCCTAATTACCAAAATCCAAAAGCAGATGAAGTTATCTGTTATAAATTAGTAACAAATATTTAACCCCTCGTGCTTCCCTCGTGGGTATTATTTTTTGTATATATGTAAGATAATATGATTCTAGAGGATAAAAAGGCACAGCTGTGTGTGTTTTTTGTTGAAAGACAAAAAAAAAGTCGTATCTGAAATCTCCTTCATAACTCAGAATCTCTGTAAAGAACATTGGCATCGGGTTCATTACATTGGGTTTGATATGGAAAAGTCAGACCGACCAGTTAATGCAAGCTGGTCCGAATTGAAGGACGGAGAGGGTCAAATAGTAGATGCAGATTTATTGGTGGATCTTCTTGAGACCTATAGATTTGGCAAAGATAATGTTCCTGCACGAGAATTTCGATTCAAGGCGGCAGCGACGGCGCCGGCGCCGGTCAACACTACCGAGATAGAGGAGGTAGAGGACAATGATGGATCTCAAGGTACATACATAGTCAACTTGTCATTTTCATACATGTTTTTTTGTCTTTTAATTTTTTGGTACCTCTATATCTCTTATATTTCAATTGCATCTACTAGTTTTAGAATTTCTAAATTACCCCCAAATTCTTTAACCGGACACAATCCTGCATACTGATAGACCGTAGACCAATCTCTCGTTTATTTTTTGTCTTAATTGGTATTATAGGAAACAAGTCTGTTCGTGAAAGCACATTATCAGTATCTTCCAATTCAGATCCAATAATACTTGAGGCTACTGTGAGCGAAACCGGTTCAAACAATGAAATCGGTTCGAACGAAGAATCCGGTTCAAATGAAGAAAACGATTTAAATTGGTTAGAGTCGAGCTCCACAAACTTAGCAAATGTAGAGAACGAAAGGCAACATAACAAAGAAAATGGTGACATAGAAGGACAAGAGGAAGAAGAAGAAGAAGAGGAAAAGAGCGAGAGATCATTATCGGATTCAGAAGAGAAGTCAAACCTAGAGAAGTTGCTTGCGACACAAGAAAACTACGAGCTTTATTGTCCAAGCTGTAGCTCATGTATCACCAGAAAAGTGATTCTTAAGAAAAGGAAACGTGGGAAGCACGTTGATTTGTCTCCGGTTCTGGAACCTTATGTACCGGCTGATGAAGCAGACGAACCAAACGACATTGAAGAGATGGAGCCACCGGTTCATGTCCTCCCTGAGATCCGTATTGAGGATGATGTACAAGATGATAAAGAGGAGGGAGCTATCTTCACTTGCTTGGCTTGTCTAAAGTACTTCATCCGGTTAGGTAAATCCAACTTTTTCTAAACCGGTTCTGAATCAATTCTTTCCGGGTTTGTTTGGTTTTATAAATTTGATGACCCTGGTTTTTTATTATAAATTTCAGGAACAAGGTTCTTACAACTTGACTATATCAGGGGAAAACCGGTTGAGGAACCAGGTATGTTATCGTGGATTGAAACAAAAGTATTACTTAATTACGTTCGTCTTCTCACCTAAACCGGACTACACAAATTGATACCAAACTGGTAAAATCAACAACGGTTTTAATGGAAACATTGAGCTTAAAAATGTTTATAGGCTTATGCTATTTGAATACTCGATATAACTATATTTATTTTGTATCCAAAGAAAATTTGCAAATTATATGCAGTTGAAGTAAATTTAGAGGTGGAGAAAATTATTAACACCGCACAGTCACTGCCTCAAATTCAACCGGACCAAGAAAGATTCGCCGTTGAGTTGTTGAAGAGCACAGTCTACGGCGGTCTCACTGAGACCATCACCAGCCTCGGCGTTGTATCCTCCGCCTCTGCCTCTGGTTCCTCCACCGGTAAGTCTCCACTCTTCGTTTTCTTTTTAATTGGCAAACAAATGCGAGATTAGTTATCAACTAATCATCAGATTGGTCCTTATTACAAAAAATACGTCAATAACTATGTAATGATTAAGTTTAATTTGTTGTTTCAGTGAATATCTTGGCTCTTGCTGTCGCAAATTTGGCCGGTGGGCTCATCGTCCTCGCTCAAAACGTAATAATGACTCCAACCCCTTAAAAAAGTTTTCTAGTGCAACGAATGCTTATGAGGTTTCTTGATCTAACCGGTTCTGGTTTTTATTGCAGCTTCAAGATCTAAGAAACAGTTCAGATCAAGAGAAAGATCGGTACGAGGAATTGTTAGGGAGACGTGCTAATTTCCTGATACATATCTTAGTAGCGGTCATGTCTTATATTTTCTTCGGCCTAATTCCTCCATTGGTATACGCATTTTCCTTCTACGAAACCGGAATCAAGAACTACAAGCTCATCTCGGTTTTCTCGGTTTCTCTGGTTTGCGTGATTTTGCTCGGTTTGATCAAGGTCTATGTCCGCAAACCGCCGAACTCACGTGAATTGACTAAATCATATCTCAAATCCGCGGCTTATTATACGTCTATTGTTGTTACCTCTTCCGGAATTTCATACGTTGTCGGAGATCTTATGGGAGAGTATATTGGGAAGCTCAGTTGGGTTAGTTTTGACCTGGTCGGTCTAACTTCACCATTTGATGGAGTTAACCCGGAGGAATACCGGTTTACTTCCTTTTAACGTACGGAAGGTTGGGACTATGAACCGGTCAGACCAACGTTGTATATTTCTATTCTAATTACTTACTAAATATCTTTTCCTTTCTTTTGGTATATGCAGAGTGGACTTTGTAAAGAGTTAAAAGTTAAAACCAACGCTTTCTTGGAATAAAGGTGTTTGAGGCTTTTCTTTGATGATGGGTTATCTCTTCGAGTTTAGTCGAATGTGTTACTACTATGTGTACAACAATATCAAAGCCCCATAGGTATGTGGGATTTGTAATATTATGACCAAGGAGAGATTTGACACGTTATATTGATTGGTATAAAGATCATATATAACGTGGTTTATAGTTATTGTATTACCTTCTAACTTTAAATCTAGCAGGTTTTGACAAAGAAAATAAAAATATAAAGTTTAAGAGGATATCAAATACTTCTTCTGTTTCATAATATAAGATGTTTTTGAGATTTTTTTTGTTGTTTCATATTATAAGATATTTTCAAATTTCTATGTAAAGTAAATATTAATTTAATTATATTCTGCAGTTTTTTTATGATTGATTGATATTTTGAAAAATTGAATATTTATTAATTTGCATGTTTTTAGTTAAAATATTTTATATTTTGAAGCGGAGAAAATATATGAAGAATAATATTAAGATTTACGGCGGTTACTTAGAGATTTGATTTTTCTTTGTAGAATTATACATTAGAAGTGAATTTCTTTCATATCGAAGATAAAAAAAAAAAATTTGTAGAGAGTATTTTATCCGGTTTAGATTTTGCATAGACCCACGAAAAGAGACTTTTGATTGGATAGCTTTTGACAGTAATTGATACATCAATAATAGGAGGTGAAAATGTTTTATTGCATGAACGTACTTAGGTTCGACGCCTCGTGAATCATGATGTGGGCTTCTTTTTGTCGTGAGTGAATTTTACATGACATGTATCTTTAGTTTTGGGATCCATGGGGGCGTGGTTTTCTTGCTGAGGGGTAGTGGGATCCTCATGGTTCAGCCTTTGCGAGTCATTGAGAAGGCTTCACTCGTGGGATAGTACTAGGTAGGTTACGTCTTTGCGGGAGACTCTTGGAGAATGAAACTATCCTGTTCTGTATAGGGGGAGTCAGTTAAAGGTGGATACTTTGGCCCGACTAACCTTGTTTTTACGTGTCGTATTTCGATTGGGCATGCTTACGAAATGGGAAATCACTCCAACAAAAAAAGTTTTATCATTTTCCATTTAAGTTGACACATAAAAGAATTTTAACCGCTCGTTTTATCCGTCCGTCTGATTGATAGCAAAAAAAGTTATCATCTAACCCCTTTTAATTGTTGCAACAGATAAATTTGTTTGCTATTATTTTAATATATATATATATATATATATTTATTATATTTTAAACTTTAAAACTTGTTATTTAAGATCATGATATAGTATATCGGTATCGCAAAATCTGTGGATACTTGATACTAATCTACGTCTGACAAATGGCAGAGGAAATTACTTCACCCAAATTTGATGGTTAATCACTTAATTAATCCGATTACAAATGAATGACATTTATCCATTCTAAAAGAATTTATGAAACCGGAAGATATTCAGATTATTAAGAGTATGAGTATAAGTCAAGTTTATAAACCAGATAGGTTAATATGACATTATTCAAAATTCGAAAAATATACAATCAAATCGAGTTATTTACTTACTCAGGATATGTTGGAGGTTGTCGAATGGGGCCCAAGTTGTAAAGCCCTTAAAGCACAAGCTTGGAAAATTAAGGCTCCTCCAAAAATTAAATATTTATTTTGGCAAATTGCTTCGGATTCGTTACCAGTTACTTCTTCTTTGGTTCATCGCGGGATACATTGCGATACTTTGTGTCAGAGATGTCTGACACCTGAGAAAACAGTTAATCATGCTCTTTTTGATTACTCACATTGTCAACAAATATGAGATTTGTCTTCGATTTCAATATCACCGAAATTTTTTCCTCCAAATCAGTGTATTCGAATCTGGATTTTTTTATTTAGCAGATTATCATCTCACATAGACGGCGAAGATAATCAGCTTATCCACCTTTGAATTTTATGGTTTATATGGAAAGACATGAACAAAAAGGTTTTCAAATGAGTACAATCGGAATCAATAGACATAATAAATCAAACGGTAAGTGAACAATTGTTGTGGGAATAAGCTCAACCAAACCACATGGATACAATTGAAAATAGGGAATCGGTGGAAGTATCTTCACAAACACTAAAATGTTGAGTTGACGGTTCTTGGAAATTATCGGATCCTACTACAAGACTGGGGTGGTGGTGTTTCTTGGTGTAAAATGCCACCGAAGGAGTGCATCCCCTTTACACACGGAGATGGAAGCGTTATTATCGGCAATGAAAAAAATCTTTACAAGAAGAATTGATTGTCAGGAGTTTGAAACAGATAGCACAAAACTAGTCGCAATGGTGCAATCTCCTAAAGAGGCCAGCTTTATCCAATCTTCTAGACGAGTTTGGACTGTTCCGTGTCTTCTTTCCTTTGTTTTATTTATCTTCAATTTCTCGTTTGTGTAATTCAAAATCGGATTGTCTAGCTATGTCTTCTAGATCACTCTCTTTTGATATTTATTTGGAATCACTTTTCTTCCAGATTGGGTTACCAATCTTGAAGTCTCCTTTTAATTAATGTGTGGTTGACAAAAAAAACAAAAATTGTTATTTAAGAATTTAAAGTTGTAATAGTTTTTTAAAATGAATTTACTTCTAAGATAATTTGTTATCGATTATAAACATCATTGAACCGCCGGTTCAAACTATGAATACTAATCAACTCTAAAAATTTCAACCAAACTGATAGACTGATACTTTTTTTTTTCTTGGGTAGACTGATGGAGTGATAGTTGTAAACCATATATCACAACTTAAAAATTTTGTTGCAACCGCTAGTTAAACCTTTGGTTAACAACAACTGGATTTTTTTATTTTATTTTTTAAAAAAGATAAAGATAATTTTGATCAATAGTCAATACACACAGATGTCAGTAACTTAGTATAATAACACTACGGCCCTGTTCGTTTGCTCATTCAAATGGATCATCTGAATGAAACTGCGAACTGTTGTTCATTTTTGTGTAAAAATAAGCATCATCCAGATGGATCATCTGAATGAGTTTTTAAAATTTAGGCAAAAATTTCAAACTCATTTGGATGAACCTAATTGGATCATTTGGATATAAATGGTTTAGTAAAAAAATAACAAATGACAAATATATCATAATTATTAATCTCTACAATATTCTAAATAATACTTTTACAATTATCTTGCAAAAAACTATATTTTGTCCGTCAAAACCGCAAAAATATGTTTTCCGCCAAAATTAAAAATCATGTTTTTCGGCAAAACCGTAAAATCATATTTTTCCGCCAAAACTGCAAAATCATATTTTCTCATCAAATCATATTTTCCGCCAAAACCGCAAAATCATATTTTTCCGCCAAAACATATTTTCTTGCCAAATCATATTTTTTCGCCTAGACCGCAAAATCATATTTTTCCTCCAAAACTACAAAATCATATTTTTCCGCCAAAACCGCAAAATCATATTTTCCCGCAAAAACTACAAAATCACATTTTCCATCCAAAACCGCAAAATTATATTTTTCCACCAAAACCGCAAAATCATGTTTTCCCGGCAAAACCGCAATATATAATTTTTCCGCCAAATCATATTTTTTCGCCAAACCCGCAAAATTGTATTTTTTCGCCAAATCCGCAAAATCATGTTTCCGCCAAAACCGTAAAATCATGTTTTTCGTCAAAACAAAAAAATCACGTTTTTCAGCCAAAATCGCTAAGTTCTGTTTTTTATCAAAACTGAACACATTTTTCCATTATAACCGATGCATTATGTTTTTCCGTCAAACCGTAAAATCTCGTTTTCACGCCAAAAACCACAAAATTATTTTTCTCGCCAAAACAGTAAAATTATATTTGAATATCAATTTATGAATTTATGCGACAAAAATCAATTTGTAATTGTGAAACATAATAATTTAAACATTATTTGTTTTAAATATAATTTAGATTAAAGATTAGTATATTTAAGATTAAAAAATGTTGTTAAATTAAAACATGGGTATTTTAATTATTTTTTATTAAAATAATTTAGATGGAAATGTAAACTAACCCAACACTATCATTCAGATGAAAAAAATAAAAATTAAAACGAATAGCAATTGGATAGAGTATCGAGATAAATCATTTAAATAAACTATTTAGATAAAAATGTCATATCAGACCTACTAACACTAACAGTTTTTACTCAAAAACAAATATCATGATTAAATGCTAAGATATAAATGTAGTACAATGTTTTGGGTAATTTGATGTGACGACAAATAAAAAGAAGAAAAGTTTTATGCTGACGTGATAAAGGAACTGCGTGTGCCCGAAGCTTTCACACCCATTACTCTCTCTCTCACTCACACACTGTCTCTTCCTCTTCTCTACTCTTTCGTCTCCTTCCAAACAAAAACACTTTTTTTTTTTTCTTCTGGGTTTTACGAAACAGAGAGAGTCACTCTAAAGGTAATATTGTTTCTTCTCAACAAGGATTTCAGAGAAAATTTTTAAAAGTCGATTTTTTGTTCCTTGTTACATTTTCTTTCCTTATTTCTTCGCTTAACTTGTGTTCTGATTTTTCATGGTCTTGTTCTTTCCGGCTTCTTTTTTGTTTATTTGAAAGAAATAAAAACTGAACTTTTCTCGTTTATGTTAAGAAAAAGTGAACTTTTTTGGTAATCCAATCACTCACTACCAAGTTATCAAATTTGTAATAGTAATTTACACTTTATCGGCTCTATAAGTCTATAACCACAAACGTCTGGCACGATATCTTCCTCATCTTCTTCGTTCTGATCCACACTTATCTTCTTCTTTCTTCCGTCAGATTTTTGTTTCCTGGGTTTTGTCGGACAGAAATCAGTCGCCGAACCTACGGTACTCTCTCTCTCTCTCTCTCTTTGGCTCTCTGTGTGTTGTTGCTGGGTTTAACTTTTCTCAAAATCGAAGCTTGATTGGGGAATTGATTGACAACTAAACCCTAAGAATTTGGTTTGTCTTAGTTTGGAATAAAGTCTCTGTTTTACATATACCCAATTTTTTTCCTGTCTTCTTCCATATCCTTGCAGGTATATAGATGCGAGTTACTTACTTACCCATGTTGTCTTTTTCATTTTCCTTTTCGAGACTCTCTTACTCTAATTGCTGCTTTTTTGAACTAGCCTATGCGTCTCCAGATTTTTCCAATTGCGTTTGCTTCACGATTTGGCCTGTTACATTTTTATGTTATCTGCATATTTCTGTGTACATGCGTTTATGTTAAGTAGAAGTGTAGAACAAGTATTAGATTGATGTTGATATTCACAACTTAAAATCGGTGAATGCCTTCCACAATTCTTTTGTTTTTTTTCAATCGTTTAGAGAAAAGGAAGAAACTTTGTACTTTTGATGCAGCAGTCTGTCTTGTTATTATTGTAGGTTCTTTATAGTAAATCATCAATAATGATCCAAAACCATTCTTTAGCCATTTTTATACAAGATCATTCGATAGCTGTGTGACTAATTCCATTAGTGTTCCTAGGAATCAATGATTTTCATGTTTAGCTTCCACTGTAATCCTGATCGTGCCTAAACTGTTATTCAAAGCTATTCAGTTTCATGTTGTTTCTGTCTTCGCATTTCAGATGAGTAGCAGGCGATCAGTGAAGAGATCATTGATTCTAGACGACGATGAAGATGAAGATATATTTTACAGCTTCAAGGTCCTTCTACCTAACGGCACTAGTGTGAAACTCACACTTACTAACCCAGACCCTGAGATGTCAATGCAAAATTTTGTCAACCTAGTGAAGAAGGAGTACGATAATGCACGAAAAGATTGTGTTTTGTTGTCTAAGAGGACGAGGGTTGATTGGAACTCGGGCGGGAAGTTTTTTCTTGAGTCAAATGGTGAAAAGATGAAAGGCATTGTTCGCTTTGCTGCGTTTAAGCCCAACTTGTGCCATATAATACGTCTTGATGTAAGTTGTTCTCTTTTTATTCCAGTCTTTGACAATTGGTTTCAAGTTTGTTTTGATTTATCCTCTCTATTTGTTCATACCATCTTTGTTCCATGAGAATGACCGGAGGAAACTGAGATATGTGCCTGAACTATTTCTATCTTCTTATTTCTGATATTTTCTGCCTCAATTTCTATCTCTTGATCAGGACGGTTCTGGCATAGCTTCCACCATGTATGAGGTCAGTATTATTATTCTGAAACATATACGCTTGCTATCTCATTGTCTGGTCTGTGATGGTTCACACTTGTTTTTGCAGAACTTGTGGGATTTGACACCTGATACTGATCTGCTTAAAGAACTACCTGAAAATTATAGCTTTGAGACAGCTCTCGCTGATCTAATTGTAAGTGTTTCAGTAACATTAACTGGAAAGATAAAATGCCTAATGGAAAATTTATGTGTTTCGTGTTGGTTCAAAGTGGACATTGTGCCTTGTTGTAAACCGATGCACAATATCTCATCCTTGTAGTATATGACTTTGATTTTCTGGATGTTTTACGTTGAAAAATTAACTTCTTGGATTGTTCTCGTGGATGTGGTAGCTATCTGGATAATGCCCCAAGGAAACAAAAAAGAATTATTTCCTCCGCTTTGTGTTTGCAACCAAAAGTTATGGTTATATTCACATTGTGTTTCCCATTAAACACGACAATTTTTTCGCAAATAGATTAACTTAGTCTCAATTTGTCACGTGATTTTGACTTTATTTCTCTGGATCTGTTGATGAGATTGGGGTTTGCATCTGTTAACTTTCTCGTTTATTCCAGATATGGAATCCTAATTTTTCTGTTGCTTTGATTCACAGGACAATTCCTTGCAAGCTGTGTGGCCTTTTCGTGAAGGAGCTCGAAAACTGATTAGGTTTGTTCTTATCTTAGGAGGTTAGATGACCAACATTGAGATTTGAGTGTAATCCGTCAATTCATGTGATTATTTTGCAGTGTGGATATTACTGGTGACCGGATTACAGTCTTTGATACTGGGAGAGGAATGGACAGTAGTGAGGAAAATTCTATTGATAAATGGTGAGATTGTTTCTTCAATTTCATTCAAATGCTCACAGAACATGGATTATGATTGTGAACTGAGAAAATTGTTCTTAGAACAAACAACTTCACATATTTTACATATTGAGATTGATATTACAATCAAGTGTTCTTTACTCAAATTGATACTGCAGGTTTGATTTTTTTTGTGAACATTCTTCACATTTGTTTCAAATTGTGCAGGGGTAAAATTGGGGCCTCATTACATAGATCTCAAAAAGCCGGTGCTATTGGAGGCAAACCACCATACCTTAAGGTAATTCATTAGTCGCAAAGAGCAGGAGCTTAGGTTCATTTTCTGCTTGCAATTTCTAACTTTGTGTTTATAATATTAGACGGATATTTAAGTACCTTTGGTCAAAATTATGGACGACTCCATAGGCATGTTTCACTTTTGACTGTTCTTTCTGTATCACTACCTGTTATTTTACTGATATGAAGAGAGATTCCCTCTTTTTTTATGTAGCCATACTTTGGGATGTTTGGATATGGAGGTCCTTATGCTTCTATGTTCTTGGGAAGGTGCAATTTCAGCTTCTGTTTACCCATAGATGTTGAGGTCAACCTATGATTGCCTGCATTGTCTTGTTGTGTCTAACTCTCTTCTCTGTCAGGCGTACTTTGGTGTCTTCTAAGACAAAAGAGTCCAAGAAAGTATTCACTTTGCAATTTAAGAAAGAAGCCTTGATTGACAATCGGTCTATCTCGGGAAAAAACTGGAAGGTAATATGATTCATCATCTGTAAGTTTAGCTCATTATTTTTTTCTCTGTGTCATCAATGTTTCATAAACAATGAATTCTGAATTTCCTGTATAGACTGATGGTGGCATGAGGGACCCGTCGGAGGAGGAAATTAAGCTATCGCCTCATGGAAGCTTTACAAAGGTACACCCTTTTTCAAAATTTTCTTCCCTTGTTTCCATATGGCGTGAAAAATAACCTTCTATATACTATCATAGATGCAGAACAAAATATAATTGAACATATTTTCTACTGAAAAAGTTTCTACCCATCAAATCCGTAACCGTCAGATTCCCGCTGTTAAAATTGGATATATTTTTTCTGTGAGAAGTTCACTTTCTTTGGGAAAACTTTCTTGTTTCTGAATGAGTTTGATATCTTGAATTTTATCGCTTTTAATTGAGGTTATGTTGTTAATTTGTTTACTCATCTACTTCAATGATACTCATTTATCAAATTATAATTTTCACTGGTTATCAATAATTTTCATCTTGGATTATAGTGGAAGTATTATGTGTGTTCTAGAATCTAGAGATTGTGCGGAAACCTCATGGTGTTGTTCTCAACTCCTATGACAGTTTGATCTTCATATTTTCAAATGTATTCTCATAAAACTTAACTTTGATATGTTATGAACTGTTTATCTGAAACTGCTGGTCTATATTCTTTCTAGGTTGAGATATTTGAATCAGAATTTGACATCTCAAAAATATATCAACTCCAGTGCAGGCTTAAGGATATTTACTTTCCTTACATCCAGGTATTTTTGGGCTATTGATAATACAATATGTCATAATCCATGTTTATTGCTTGGAGTTTTGTTGATGGCTTTAATAGTTCTTAAAGCATGCTAACCTTCACCAGAGTACGTTATTGTCTACTTGGGTCCAGTGATGCCTGAAACTGGGCTATAAATATGGAAAAAATGCATGAGTTTCTGATTGCTAATATATGTTTTCTAATAATTCTGCCTTTCGACCATTTTCTTGGTGAGTCTTTTTTTAGTTCCGATAAAATGTGACTGTTTTAATTTGCTTTATCAACCTGTAGTGTGATGAACTCTCCAAAACTGGGAGAACTGAAAGGCCTGTAGAGTTTCAGGTTTGTTATTATCATCATTGGCTAATCAGTTTTGTTTCTCGTTTTATATTACTAAGATTATCATTTGTAGCTGAACTATATTTCAGGTTTGTTATTACTATTCCAAGATAAATTACTTAAAGTGTTCTTGGTTATACTCTTTTCCTGGTCCTCTTTGACTTTTTCAGGTCAATGGGGAAGATTTAGCTGAGATAACAGGTGGAGAGGTTGCCATTACCAACCTACACTCCACGGGTCAAGTATATTCATTTCAGATTCGATTCACTCTTACCGGTGGGAAAAGAAAAGGTAAAAACCCCTCTTCAGATCAAGATGTTTCCTATGAGTTAAGCTCCTGACTTGCTTTTGCTTCAGTATCTGGTAGCAAGTCTATTTGAAAATACAGTAATGAAAATGAAGCGATATTTTGTTTGTGGTGAATTGGAGAAACTGCTCAAGCCCTCTATAATGAAAATGCAGTCATGGTTGTTTTGTGGTTAGCCAACACATACCTAATCTTCTTACACTGGAATTCTTAGAGAGCCCATATCAGTTTTGTCTGAAGAAACGCTGAAATGCCCTCCTAACAGTAGCACAAAAATTTCAATCCCAAGAGTTTATCTCTTTATTTGGAGTCTGACTATATATGTGTGTTTCCAGGGACAACCCAAGTGGCAAATGCCCGCCTCAAGTGTGTTTATTTTCCAATCGTCCAGGTATAACAATCCTTTCTAAAAAAGCAAACATTGCCTTTGGTTACCTTCTTGAACTGAACACTTTAGAAGCTTTGCAGGGAAAAGAAAGCATTGAGAAAATTTTGGAGAGTTTAGAAGAGGATGGATGCAAAGTTTCTGAAAGCTTCCATACTTTTGGTCGTGTTTCAATAAGAAGACTTGGTCGTCTACTTCCAGAAGTCCGTTGGGTTAGTCGTCTCTTGTCACCATTATAATGCAAATTATTGTGTGCAGTACATGAAAGTTCCCTGAATATGCTTGTAAACAAGAATTTGATTTCTTGTGTTGTTTGTGTTTATCAATAAATATGTGTAGGATTCAATACCGTTTATGGTGAGAGGACCCAGAGCGTCTACTTTGCAGAAATGCTGCCGAAGAGTAAAGTGCTTTGTTGGTATGAAGTTCTTACATAGTCAGTTGTATATGTACATCTGTTTTTGTTTTGTTTTATGAATGTGCACTCTTTGTGGTTGCAGATTTGGATGCTGGTTTTAGCCCAACGCCCTCCAAAGTGGGTACACACTATTCTAGAATTATTTAACGTATTTAGTACATTATCATCTGATCACTGAACAAGCTTTTTACAGACCGACCTTGCGAGCCAAAATCCTTTCTCAGTGGCTCTAAGAAACTTTGGTAGTAAATCGACAGAGAAAGAGAAGGATGATGGTCAAGTTAAAAACCTTTTTGCAATCATGTTTTTCCTCTTCTTTTTGTAATTAGATTATAACGAAATCTTGTTTTTACAGATGTCACTATTGAGATTTATAGAGAAGGAAACACTGTCAGCTACGCGCAACTGGACGAGAAATATCAAAAATGGGTTCTGGAGATGCATGATACCCATGATGAAGAAGCTGCATCGGGTGAAGATGAAGCTGTCCTCATTGTTGGATCCCTGGATAAAAAGGCCCTTGGCATTTTGCGTGATGGTATGTATTAGCTTTTCATAGAACTTAAATAAACTTTGTTTGGAAGCTATGGCCTCAAAATGCAAGTTTTCTAAGCATTTTCATATATGCAAATATTTTACCAACATTGATGTTGTAGTAGAAACACACTTAAGGAATTCGTTAAATGGATTTTTCCATGTATTTCAAGTGTATCTCCTTGTACGAATTGGGTGCTTATACCTCCAATGCTTTTGAGCCGTAGCTGTGAGGGTGCACAAGGTAGTTAAGAGAAAAGGAATGTCATGGAAACGTGGTCAGAATATAAAGATTCTGAGAGGAGCTTATGCTGGGGTTCACAATAACAACGTGTACGCCACCATTGACTATTTCCTAATAGAAGGGTTTGAGGACGAAGCAGGCGGTTAGTACTTTCTCCACCATCATTTAAACTACAAATAGAACCATGATTTGTAGTCGCTGTAACTGAGCTGTTTTTATTTTTTCGTGTCTTATGCACAGGTGATACTCGGATTTTATGCAGGTGATGTTTTTTTTCATTTCACTAGTTCTGGATATTCATTGCTAGTTCTGTATCCTATAGCTTTAATTGTAGGCCTATCGATTGCCCTGAGAATGAGGGATGCATGCTTTCAATCATCGATGGAATTCCGAGTCTGGAAGTTCAGAGTTCTTTATCTTTACCGATCACTATAATCGACTCTGGAAAGGTCAATCACTTAACTCTTACTATCTTTCTTTTCTTGTTATATGTTTTATTCTCCTCTTCTGCATTCAACTAATAATTTCAATCTGATAAATGTTTTTGTACAGTGCCTTCCTGTGGATGCGGATGAATGGAATAGAAAAATTGATAAGCAACAGGAAAAAGCACCATCAAAGATTGATTTACTGGATGAGAGAGATTGCAGAGAGTTGGACATTGATGGGGTAGGAACGTTTCATTATTTAGTATAAACTATTGTCAGTTTGAGCAATAAGCACTTTTGTCCTCAAATTGTTGCCACAAAATTAGGCACCTTTTTCTTTTATACCAGCTTATCATAGATAGTAACGTGTTATGTATCAACATGTTATAGGAATTACCTGTTGGTGATTCTGTGCGTGCTGGGCGAGCTCCCCCGCAACAGATTATTGCAGTTGTCCGACCTGCATGCTTCACATCTTCAACACCATCGAAGAAGTTGGACCAGAAACATATTGTTAAGATGAATGGGGAAGAAATGGTCATGGTAGTGAAATGGCTAGACACAAATATGAAATCGAGTGATAAGAACGTCAAACCTGTTTATTCGCAGCGTTTGTTTCCTACATCCCGTAAAGGGATTAGCGGTCTTTACATCTTTTCACTTGGGTCCAAGTTCCCAAAGCTTTTCAAGAAAGCTGGCACTTACAACTTTTCTTTCTCTATTGTAAGTAACTTTCTACGCCCTTCTTTTTTTGTACGATAAATTTAAACTAAGCAGAATTCCACCTTGCAGTTTCATCTGCCAGTTAATTTTTTTGAGTAATCATATAATGTAGTTGCCCAAACACTTCTACCTTCAGGGAAACTCAATTAAGTGCAACAAGAAGGTGGTTGTTAGACCTTCTTTGAAGGCTGCAAGATGGAAACTTGACGATAATCTGGAATCCCTTCCGTGCAATGTTCGGTAAAACTCATAAACTCTTTCGAAATGGCATACATATATATCAAACTTTTCTCACTTTCCTTCACTTAAAATCTTGGATTGTCAAACTTGATCAATATAATGGTGTTTCTACAGGGTGGGTTCTTCGCTTCCACCTTTCCGGATCGCTTGCTTTGATGAGTACGAAAACAGGATTCCTTTCACTTCTGTTCCAAGCCTGGAAGTTGAACTGGAAGCTGACCCTGGATTCCTAATCAAGATTGATAAAGTGGAGCCCAACCTGATAAATGGTGGATCATTTCTCAAAATCGAGGTATATTGGTACTTCCATGGTTTAAGCACTGACATTATGATTATATTTTGGTTATTGTTAAGCGAGGAAAGATACTAAATACAGTCCGTAGTGTAGGCAGTTGAGTGTTAGCATTCACGGTTCTTTTCTTTTTTTTGGATATGTTTACAACGTTTCGTGATTATCTGTATCTAATACAGAATATGCTCGTTGAGACTGATGCGTTAGACCAGATCAGACCCACTTATGAAGCAACCTTAGAGATACGCGCAATGGACAAACCTTTATCTGTCTCGGTTGCTTGTAAAGGTAAGCTTTAATTCTAGTATTGGTCTTTATACGTCTGTATGCAAAAGCTCATATTAAAATCTACAAAAGGCTCATCAAAGATGTACTTACACCCGAAACAAAATCAGAGCTGGAGTGTATCGTTCAGTTATGTTACTTTAACTTAGGTAGCTTTCTGTTTTTTCTTCACTCTTTATAGAACTGAGAAAATTGAAGATTTCTGATAGTTATGTAATTTGGGAGTGTAGTCTATGTTTTGTATCTATTTAACAAATTGAGATTGTAAGGACATGCAAAATGAACCAATAATATTTATAATATGTAGAGATTGTTTTCCCTAACGAAATTTTCTTGTTTCAGTTAATCCCGGGCCTCTGAAACGAGTTGCTATGAATAATCCCAAGGCTTTGGAAAATTTGCTTCCAGGTTCTACTGTCGAAGATTTTATCCTGGAGGTATATAATGCAGGTCCATGCACGTTGTTATACAGTTAATCATTTTTCCTTTGAATCAAGTTGACCATAATTTTCATGCAGATGTTCGATGGATATAATAACCATGTTGCAGCGGGGACCGATGTTCTGATACATATTGATGGTTATCGTATCGAAGACTGGATAGGCGTCCTCCGTAAGGTGTGAGAAGCTTATTCTAGTTAAGCATAGGAATCTTTGTCTGACTTATTGAGTAAATTTTATAGTATATCGTATTTTCGCCATTGTAGCACTCTATGGATGACGCAGTTTCTTAAATGGTTTGGGTTTTGGTTTTATTTACTCTTCTTTGATCATTTGATAGGTTGATGGTCATGGCTGCATTGATCTCTCTGGCATTCTTAAAGTCACAGAAGGCTATGGGAAATCTGGTAACGTGATCTTTTCAGTTTCATCTATATTTTTCTGGTGTCATTCTTTTTTTGATGATTTTCTGATTGTCTAGTGTCTTTGTTTCTCTACAGTATCACTCTCTGTAATGTCTGGTAATGAAATGATCTTCAGGAAAGAGTCTCAAATTGAGGAACGAGAGCTAAGACTTGTAACAAAGGTAAAGATTTTTTTGGGTGCAGTTTGGTTTTGTTCCTTGCCACTAAGCTTTTGTCAGGAACTTGTCTCCCTACTGAATTCTGATCCTGAAATTGTTTGTTTTGATCAGCTGCCCAACTGCTGTGCTGCTGGTTCAAATCTCGTGGACCTCATCTTCCAAGTGATGGATTCAGATGGTTCTTTGGATACCAGCATACATCATGACGAAAAATCTGGGTGTTTCCATACAATGAGCATTGAATCTGATTCAAGCAGCGTTGAAAGTGCAATCAGATATGCCTTTGTCCACGGGTCCTGCAAAGTTCCTTCTCTTTCCCTACCTGAGAACGAGGGTGTCTTTTCTTTCAGGGTGTTCCATTCTCGATACCCCGAGCTGTATATGAGCTTAAATGTAGTAATTTTTGAATTGGGTATATATTGCAATATGTTTCTACTATGGGTAGAATTTTCAGTTCATGTTCGTGTTAACTCACTTTTTCACACTGATTCTCTTGCATTCGATTTTCAGATTCAGGTAACGTCTGCTCCCACATTTGAAAGAGATGAGATTGGGTATTCGACACCGTATTCAAGAACGACTCCACCACCTGAATCAGGGATGCCTTCAATCACAAATCCATGGGCGACTCCATGTTCACAGTTTGGAGTTTTGGCGATTAGGTCATCGTCATTGGCTCTCAGTAGCCAAACTGGCCTGATGGATATGGCACAGTACACTGAGGTATGGTCAGCATTTAAGCGGCAAAATTGATATTTCTCTTTCATTTATGCCTTAGTGAAAGCAAAAACTATCTAGAATGATCTAGCTTTTGTATTCCGAGTTCATCTCAGCCGCATGTTTGAAAATGTTCTTTTCTTCCTGCAGAGTTTAAAAGAAAAACTCAATACATACGAAGAACGCCGAGTTGAAGTAGAGGGGCGCTTAAAATGTTTGCAGGCTCAACATGAACATGCTGAGCAAGAGTTGAGTAGACTGCAAGGTAACTATTATCTTGATTTGCCGACGTTTGATAACAATGATGGGGTTTGAAGCTGCATTGGTGCTATTTTTTTATTTGCTTTTTGTTTTTGAAACAACATCCATAAATTTGGTATCTAAAACATTGCCTTCATCTTAAGTTCTGAGGACACTTCATACTTAATGGAGAGTTTCACAAATTGTTTATCAGAACATAGTCTTATTTCAACAATTTTCTAATTCAAATGAATGGTGGATGATAGCATAAAGTGGCAATTCTTACCTGTTCATGTGAAATTCATCTCAGCTTCTCTGGAACCTCTTGGTGCATCGTTTCCAGAATGCCTATCCACCAAAGAGTCAATGATGAAACAAATCGAAGAGAAGCATCATGACACGGCAGCTTCGGTTTTCTGTTGTCTGTACAGAAAGGCTCCGCCTCCACAGTCTCTGTTTCTGTCAAGGAAAGGAATGTTTGGCCTTGTAGCGCTTCTCGGTTCAGTTGCCTCCACGTCACTAAGCAGGTGACATCAATTTATAGCCACAGTTTTTCTGATCATATTCATTGTGTCTACACTTGGGGCAAATCTTCAATTTCCTAAGCTATTTGGTATGACAGGGTTTTGTCTGAATATTTGGGGAAAGACACAATGCTTTCGTTGGTGTGCAAATCATCACAATTTGGACCGAAAAGTGATGAGTATCGCAAGCTTCAATCTGAAGCAGCTAGCCTTGGACGATCTATCACCAATCGGTTTCTTGTTATTTGTCTTGATGCAACCAGGTATTTTTGCACTCTTCCTTTGATTTTGGATTTCTTGTTAATCTATTGCTTAGCCAAATGTTTTCTGGTTCAAAACATGCAGACCGTGGAGGAACGGACTTGTGAAGAATGATCCTCAGAAGAGATTAGCCATGGATAACCCTTACCTGCCGAATGGAGATCCTATACCCGGTTTCAAAGGCTACGCCGTGAACATGATAGATTTAGCTTCAGAGGAGCTGAATATACAATCAAACTCGGGTTACGGGCTTAGAGAGACGCTATTCTACGGAGTTTTTGGAGAGTTGCAGGTATATGAGACCGCAGAGCATCTTGAAGCAGCTCTTCCTCACATCAATGGTGGAGACGCTGTGTCTCTAGATGGTGTGATCGCCAGAGAAAACGGTTTCATATACTCTGGTTGCTGGTACATGCACTTTCTTTTTATCCTTAAAACTCATTTCAGTTATTAAGTTTGGAACTTTAAAGCTTGGAGGCCTTCCAGATTTTGGCTTTCTTTTTAATCTGTCTTGGTTATTGTGCTTTTTTGTGCTGTGTGTCAGTACACCGGAAGTTCATTTTCCAATAACTGTAACGGAGAGGCAAGAGAAGGCATTGGTGCAAATGGAAATAACAAGAGACAGAAAGAGAAAGGCTGAGAAGATGATGACCGAGGAGAATTGTTCGTTGCGTAAGTTGGTGAAAAAATTGAAGAAGGCAAGGGAGAAATACCAACATCTTACAACTATGGCAGACTCTTAGGTTTTACTTTCTAAGTTTTCTTGAAGTAGTACTTTTGTAAATAGCAAGAGATTCGGAACAATTCGGAAACTACTAAACGTTCTGGATATTTTGGTAAATATTAAAAAGACTTGGTGTTTTGCCGAAAATATCAAAAGCTCTGGGTAACTTCTGTCAATAGAAACAGTTACAGGTTAACTATGTCAATAGCAGAAGATATGTGGTAAAATTCGATATCTGCATAAAATCAAATCAAGTGAAATGTATTATAGAAAAAGATTCAAGTATAATCCACTCCTAATGATAATAACACATAACCTTGTCACTATTTATCATTTTATCTAAACACAATTCATTTTTCGTTTAAGTTTTCTTGAACATTTCACGTCTATTATTGCTTGTCTTGGGCAATGGAGCCCCAAAAATAACCAATAAAAACTTATTTTATTCGTAAAAAGTAATACATTTTTATAATTTTCCGACTCTTCATTACTCCCTCACTCCTTAACTCTTCCTCTTCCTATTTCCCTAACACTCTCATTTCTCTACTTCTTCTCAGTTGCCTCTGATTTTTCTCTCCTTAGCGTTTGGTTTGTTACTCAAACAGAAATCAGTCTGCAAAATCTAAGGTTTCGTCGTAAGTTAATTTCACTGCCAAAACCTAAGAGTTGTTCATCTGAAGGTTGTAATAAAGTCTATAAATATATTCCTGTGGTATCTTGTTCTTTTGTTCTTGAAAATCTTCTTCTCTTATATATAAATCGCTTTTATGTGATATATTTTCTTCCTCTTCTTCTTCGTCGCTACCTATTCTCTTAACAATTAGAACCGTTACTCTACTGAAAAATTACGGTGCGTTTGTTATTTGGCTACTTTAGTATTCCCATTTTGGCTTCTTCTATTGAATATATAACATGCAAATCAGTCTACATAGATTCTTTTTTTGTTCTCACAAATATTCGATTTTTTTTCTTCTAAGTGTGGTGTTTACATGCACTTGTATTAGTAGATGTATATGTAGCTTTTGGTTACTTGCCTTCTAAGTCACTAAACAATTAATTTTAACACACAATTAGTATAAAAACTTACAATGAAATGTATAAAACTCGTATCCGTGCATGCCTTTCACAATTCTTGTTTTATAAATCAATCAGATGCAACTGAAAATATATAATTTCTCTTATGAATCATGTCTTTTAAATTTCAGATGAGTAACAAGAGGTCGGTCGAGAGAGTATTGTTTCTAGATAATGATGATGAAGACGAAGATAAGTTTTACAAGCTAAAGGTTCTTTTACCAAACAGCACAAGTGTCACACTCACACTTACTAACCCTGAACCTAAAATGTCGATGAAGAATTTTGTTAACCTGGTGAAAGAAGAATATGATAAAACGCGGAAAAATTGTGTCTTGTCCGGTAAGAAGAGGAAGCATGTTGATTGGAATTGGGCTGCTAAATCTTATCTCGAGTTCAACGGTGAAAAGATCAAAGAAATTGTTCGATTTGAGAAATTTAAGCCCGATTTGTGCAATATAATAAGTCTTGATGTGAGTTGGTTTTTAATCTTTTCATTATTATGCTTCTTACTCTTTTTTATGTGTTGATTTAGCTAATTATGAAAATTTTGATGTTCTTTGATTAATCTCTGGATCAGGATGGGTCTGGAGAGGCTTCTATTATATATGAGGTTGGTTTTTGATAATTATAATTGTCTCCTTAAATTGGTTTAGTGATGGTCCTGTTCTTGGTATTCGCAGAACATGTGGGATTTAACACCTGATACTGATTTGCTTAAAGAACTACCACAAACTTATAGCTTTGAGACAGCTCTTGCGGATCTGATTGTAAGTTTCTCAATAAAATTAATGATAATTTTATGTGTTTTGTGAACAAATTGCTCTTTTGGACTTAATTCAAGTTCTGTAAAGAAATTTTAGTGAGTCTTTCTTGTGTATTAGTTTAGTGCAGGATCACTGTAATTAGGCTAAGGAGTTCTGTAGTAGATTGTAGCTGGTTTGACATAAATCTGGTAAGTTCGTTAGATGAGAGCTTTCGGTTTAATAGGAAATTAGCAATTGGTTCGAGAGAAGAGATTCTCTCGTTAACCGGTTTGGGTCTTTTTTTTGTTTTTTTGTTTTTTTTTTGTTTTTAAATCGGTATCAGAGTTGGTCTTTCTCCATCAATGGTGACTTTTTGCAAGGATCTCGGAGGAGTTGGTGCGTACTAATTCGGAGTTTCAGAAGAAGATTTCGAAACTCAGGACGAGAGCGGAGCAGCTGTGTAACTTGTGTTGGGAAGATAGTGCTGAGAAGGTGGAAAAGTTGAAGACATGTGTCAAGATGAAAGACACCCTCCAGGTGCTCGATGGAATGACTCTCAAAGACAATACAGTGATGAGGAGGAGACAGAAAAGACAGAATTGTAACTAAAGTATAAGCGGTCCTGTGAGAACCCTTTAGGACATATGGATTTGTTGTGGTGGAGTGCAAGATACTTCTGCTCCATGCTGAGAGTGTTCTATAACTGCCAACTGTTTGTTCTTCAAAATGCAGAAGAAGAGGGTAAAGCCTGGGAACAGAAAGGAGAAACATGCTGAATTTTAGTGGACATCAGGCTGTTACTCGCTTGAGTTGATGTTGTGGTTACTAATCTTTAGGAAGAGGATAAAGAAAGAAGAAGAAGGATATGCAATTTGGAGCTGATAAGTTATATTTCTAAGTTAAATAGGCAAACAGAAAATTGAGTTTCAAAAGCATTACTTCTTGTAGAAAATGAGCCTTTTAGAGATGCTATGTTTCGAGAATGGATGAGAATAAGCCAGAGGCACTTTGGAGGTACTTACTACTAATTGGCAGGGGGGTTAGTTACAAGTATAGATTTGTATACCGTGGCTGCTCCAAAGACGAACATAGACTCTGATAAATCGGAGGGTGGTGAGCAGTTAAGGAGGGAGATTCACAAGAAGTCACCTCATTGTCAGCTTGAGGACAATCTCATATTCAGGCTGGTGGTATTGTATTAGTCTTTCTTGTGTTAGTCTGGTGCAGGATCACGTAATCTGTAGCTGTGTTAACAGCTCAGCAACAATTGATTTGTCAGTTAGTTGCGAGCTTACACGTTGAAATGCAGTTGGGCAGAACGAGTTGGACATTTGGATTCGGCTACTGTTTTGATTTTGCACTTGGGTTTAGATTTGAGATTCTCTCGTTAATCAAATTCTCTTTATGGTGTAGTTGTTTGGTGAATTGAATAAAAGTAGTTTACTGGTTTAGTTATTTCATTATTTTGATCTTTGCTTGGTTGCTTTTTAAAATATAACTCCACGTCGTCTGGACCATCCTTTTTGTTCTGTAAATTAATTATGTTACTATCGAGAGTACTTACAAGAGTTTGATAAACATTTTTAGGATCATATGATGGAATTGGGTTTGACTGTGTTAGTTTTCTTGTTTATGAACTCCAATTTTTATGTTGCTTTTATCACAGGATAATTCTCTGCAAGCTGTGTGGTCTTGTTCGCGAGGAGATCGAAGACTGATTAGGTTTGTTCTTGTCCTAAAAGGTCATATACTTCAATGAGTTTTATCTTTTGATTTCATGTAATTGCTTTTGCAGTGTCGATGTTCTCGGGGATCGGATTTCAATCTTCGATTCTGGTCCTGGAATGGACAGTAGCGAGGCCAATTCTATCGATAAATGGTAAGGTTCTTAAAATATGGAATATATTGGTAGAAAATATTAATTTTACTGCGAAAGCTATAACACAAGTAACTTCACACTTCAATCAATTTTTCTTTACTCAAGTTGATTCCGCGAGTTTGATCTTTAAGCAGTCTTCATTTTTTTTAACACTGCGCAGGGGGAAAATAGGGGCTTCATTACATAGGTCTCACAAATCCAAAGCTATTGGAGGCAAACCACCATACCTTACGGTACTTAACTCTGCCCCAAGAATCTTAGAACATTTTTTGCTTGCCGTTTATGAATTACCATGAGTCTTTCTACATAACAAGACATGCATCTTTAAATTGAACAGTAATGAAACTCGACAAGACTAATACATAATTCTATGTGTCAAAATCGTGTATTTTACTAATCTGAGGAAGATTCACTCTTTTGTTATGTAGCCATTCTTTGGGATGTTTGGATATGGAGGTCCTTATGCTTGTATGCATCTGGGAAGGTGAGAATTCATTATATATTTACCCATTGATGTTGACGTCAACCAATGATTGTCTGCCTTCCTTGGTGCATTTAACTCTCTTCTATGATTAGGCGTACTTTAGTGTCTTCAAAGACGAAACAGTCTAAGAAAGTATTCACCTTGCAACTCAATCGAGAAGCTTTGATTGACAATCGTTCTATCTTAGGAAAAAACTGGAAGGTAATAATACATTCATCTTCCTTTATTGCTCGTCATAGTCTATGTCATTAAATGATAGATTTAAAAAATTTGAAAGGCTGATGGTGGAATGAGGGATCCTCTGGAGGAGGAAATCAAGTTATCACCTCATGGAAGCTTCACAAAGGTACAAAACATATTTTATGTTGCTACTTTCTTTGGGACAAATGTTCTCCTAAATTCTGAGCCAGGTGGATTTCTTGAGTTTATCCTGTTAACAAAATTATTCTCCATGTTTGTTTATTCATCTCCTTCAGTGATACCTTTTTATTGAATAATTATGCTCTAATGATAAGATTGTGCATAAATTAAAGTTTTGGTGCTGTTCTAGAATCCTATAACAATCTGTCCACTTTCTCCTGTGTGACCTTAATCTATGCTTCTCTGTTTTCATGAATCAGTGAGTTATAATATGCATCTGCTTATCTGAAACTGCTATTCTGTTTTATTTCCAGGTTGAGATATTTGAATCGGAATGTAAGATCCCAGAAATATATCAACTTCAGTGCAGACTTAAGGATATATATTTTCCTTACATACAGGTTTTCGTTGGTTAATATTAATACAATATGTGGTGATCCCTTTATTAGGGTGTTTCTTTCTCGGAGGTTTCATTTTTTTTTTTTTGTCAACCTGTAGTGTGATGAAATCTCTAAAACTGGGAGGACTGAAAGGCCTGTAGAGTTTCAGGTTTGTTATTATTTTCAAAGATGTTTGGGGTTTAATATTTTTAGTGCTCTTAGTTTCAATCTTTTCTAATTTCCTTGGTATTTTTTATATATATACATTTTCCAGGTCAATGGAGATGATTTAGCTGAGATAGCAGGTGGAGAGGTTGCCACTACCAACCTAAACTCCAAGGGTCGAGAATTTTGGTTTCAGATTCGATTCGTTCACAGTGAAATAACAAAAGGTATCAACCCTTCGACAGTTCAAGATGCTTCCTCTCAGTTAAGCGTCTGGCTGCTTTTGCTCCAGCATAGCAGACAGCCAGAGCTATCTATCTGAAAATATGATTAGATATCTTAAAATGAGCATATATTTAGATTGGAATGAAAAAAAAGTTTATGTCCCTTGTAACAAAACTGCAGTCGTGTGTGTGTGTGTGTGTGTGTGTGTATAGTAACAGATAAGTAACATTTTTTCATCGGAATTCTCAAAGAACCTGTCATTTTTTGTGTAGCAACAATGAAAGCTAATGTAACTTACATGGAGATACTGAAACTAGGGTTCAATAATGTTTGCTGTAGAACGCTGAAATGTTGGAATCCAAAATATTGATCTTATCGTTTGGAGTCTGACTATATTTTTTTCCATCCAGGATCATTGACATTCCAGGAGGCAAACGCTCGCCTCAAGTTTGCTTATCTTCCAATTATACGAGTATGACTATCCTTTCCAAAGAAGCTAACTTGACCATTCGTTACCTTCTTGAACTGAACACTTTAAGTTCTGAACTATGTATGTGACAGGAAAAAGAGAGTATTTATAAAGAGAGCATTAATATTATTTTGGAAAGTTTAGGAAAGGAAGGATACAAAATTTCTGAAAGCTTCAAAACTTTTAGTCGTCTTTCTGTAAGAAGACTTGGTCGTCTACTCCCAGAAGTCTCTTGGGTTAGTCTTTTTTGGCTAATTTTAGTGTGTCAAGGATTTAATTTTTTTACGACTGTGGGTGAATCCTTGCTTAACTTTGTGTAGGCATCAATTCCGTTTATGGAAAAGGGAGCCAGAGCCACTACTTTGCAGAAATGTTGTCAAAGAGTGATATGCTTTGTCGGTATGATGCCTCGCACATAGTCAATTGTATACGTATCTGTAACAAATTGTTTTATGAGAGCATGTTTCATGTGCACTCTTTTTGGTTACAGATTTGGATGCTGGTTTTAGCCCAACGCCCTCAAAAGTAAGCTAACATTATCCTTGATTAGTTAATGTTATTAGTAAAATTTTACTTGAGTATTAAACATGCTTTTTGCAGACCGATCTTGCAAGTCAAAGCCCCTTCTCTTTGGCTCTGAAAAACTTTGGTAGTAAATTAAAGGAGAAGGATAACGGTTAGTTTAAAACCCAGTTGCAGTCTTGTTTACTCTTCTTCTAGTAACTAAAATATATTTAATTCTCGTTTTTACAGATGTCAATATTGTGCTTCATAGAGAAGGAAAATCGTTAGTATTTGGGCAAGTGGAGCAGGATTATCAGAATTGGGTTCTTGAGATGCATAAGACTTATGATGAAGAAGAGGCATCAGGCGAAGACGACGCAGTCGTTATTTTCGATTCCTTGGATAACAAAGCTCTTTGTATCTCGCCTGATTGTAAAGGTATGCAGCTGCAAACGACTATGCATGCCTTTATCAAGATGAAAAGTAATTGTTTGGTATAACCATTTTCAAATGTTTCCAATGAACAACCAAAAATGTGCTGTAAAAGCTTCATGATATCTTGAGTGATAGTATTGTCATATTTTCATTTATTCCTTGTATAAAATGGTTATTTGTAACTGCAATGCTTTTGAGCTCTAGCTGTGAGGGTGCACAGTGTTATGAAGAGAAAAGGGATGTCATGGAAAAGTGGACAGAAGATCTGGATTCTTAAAGGCGCATGTGGAGGGGTTCACAAGAATGATGTCTATGCGACGATTGACTATTTTCTCATTGAAGGTTTCGACGACGAAGCAGGCGGTAAGTACCGTCTCAACTATCTTTTAAACCACAAATTAGAACAATGTTGAATTGATCTGTCTTTATGTGGTATCTGAGCAGGTGATGCCCGGATTATATGCAGGTGATTTGTTTTTCATTTAACTAGTTCTGAATATTAGATGAGTTTACTATCTCTAATTCTTGTATTCTGAATCCGAATTTTTGATCTAGGCAAATCAATTACTCTGAAGATGAGGGATGCATGCTTTCAATGACTAAAGGAGTTTCAAGATTGGAACTACGAAGTTCTTCATCTTTTCCAATCAGTATTATTGACTCTGGAATGGTCAACTGCCGAACCCTTAAATCATATTCTTTTTTTTTTTTTTTTTTTTTCTTTTTCTTTTGCATATTCTCTTAACTTCACTCTGAGAGATGTTTTTGAACAGTGTCTACTTCTAGATGCAATTGAATGGAATAGAAAAATTGAGAAGCAACGGGAAAAGGATCCATCGAGAATTGATTTGCTGGATGAGAAAGATTGCAGAGCATTGAATATTAATGGGGTAGGAACGTTTCTTTTCTTACTAGAAAAGAGTCAGATATAGTAATAGAGTTTGCTGTTATAATTCTGGATATGACTGTCTTTAAGTGTTAACTCACTTTCCTCGTCTTTTTTCATATATGTGCCTTCATCTGCATCTGCGGCCATACAAAGATATATTAAATAATTTTCACACTGATGTTTCCCAAACGGTTTTAATGTAATCAAGCACTTGTCTTTAAATCATTAACTACCAGATAACCTTTTATTTATGAATATCCTATAGGAATCATCAGTTGGTGATTCAGTGTATGCTGGAGCAACTCCCCCGCAACAGATTGTTGCAGTTGTTCAACCTGCTAGCTTCGCATCTTCAAAAGTGTCGAAAAAGTTGGATCAGAAACATATTGTGAAGATGGATGGAGACATGCTCATGGAAGTAGAATTTCAAGACACAAATATAAAATCAAGGGATAAGAATACCAAAATTTTGTATTCACATCACTGTTTTCCTACATCCCGTAACGGGTTTCATGGTCTCTACATCTTTCCACTTGAGTCGAAGCTCCCGAACATGTTCAATAAAGCTGGCATTTACAACTTTTGTTTCTCTATTGTAAGTAATGTTATAATCTTTATCTGCCATTTAAGTTTTTCGAGTAATCATATAACAATTGTTCGAACACTTTCCTTTCAGGGAAACTCAATTACTACTAACAAAAAGGTGGTTGTTGAACCGTCTTCGAAGGTGGGAAGTTGGAAACTTGCTTCCAATCTTGAGTCCACGCGGCAGTATAATGTTCAGTAAGACTCTTATATGCTTTAGAACGACAGATACATCTGACCTTTCTCTTGTTCCTGAACTTAAGATCTCAAATTTGATCAATATAATGGTGTGTCTACAGGGTGGGTTCTTCACTTCCTCCTTGCTCTATCGCTTGCTTTGATGAATATGAAAATCAGATACCATTCACTTCTGTTCCAACTCTGGAAGTTGGACTGAAATCCAGCCCTGGATTCCAAAGAAAGATTAATATGATTGAGGCCAACCTTGTAGATCATGGAATTCTCAAAGTCGAGGTATTTAATATCTTCAAGCACTAATATTATGACTATATATTTGTTATCGAGAGAGGGTAGATACCAAATTAGGCCCCTGGTGGCAGCTGAAGAAGAACTTTGATGGCTGTTGATTTTCTGGCAAAGTCTATAACTTTCCTATTTTCTGAAACTTATGCAGAATATGCTCGTTGAGACTGATGGGTTAGATCAAATCAGGCCAGATTATGAGGCGACATTAGAGATATGCTCAAAGGACGAACCATTTTCCATCTCAGTTGCTTGTAAAGGTAAGCCTAATGCTTTAATTTTGTATAGTAACAGTCTTTATATGTCTGACCTTTTTGTAATTTCTACTTTGTGTATGGAACTGAGAAATTTGACAACAGTAGGAAATGTTTTGAGATACAAACTAACCTGATTTAGAAGAGTACTTTCGTGTAGAATGATATTTTACTTCACAAGCTTTTCATATTTCAGTTAATCCTGGGCCTCTGAAGCATGCTGTTGAGAATAATCCACAGGCTTTGGAAAATTTGCTTCCAGGTTCTACTGTTGAAAATTATACCTTGGAGGTATATATAATAAATGTTCTATTCATTTTATTGTTCATTAATGAATATTTCCACCATATCTAGCTGAGTACAATTTTTTGTATGCAGGTGTTCGATGGATATAATAACCATGTTGCAGAAGGTACTAATGTTCAAATATGTATTGAGGGCTTTTATATCAAAGACTCGATGGGAATAAACCGAAAGGTGCGAGAAGCTTATTTCCTTATAATTCTTTTAACTGAAAGAGCATTTACCAATGCTTTGCATTGATCTAATGGATAATTTGGTTAAATCTTCTAGGATACCATTTTAGCTTAGTTTTCGCTTTAATTGGTGTCTGTTTGGTAATTGTGTGTTTACCAATATTCCATTTACTCATTTAAGTTCTTTGATCATGTCATAGGTTAATAGTTGTGGCTGCATTGATCTGTCTGGAATTCTCCAAGTCACAGCAGGCTATGGGAAATCTGGTAACAGCTGTACCATTCTTTTGTAAGGTGTAACAATAAATATCTTCTTATTTTCTAACGTCCTTTTTTCTCCGTAGTATCACTCTCGGTTGTGTCTGATAATGAAGAGATCTTCAAGAAAGAGTCTCTGATTGAGAGACGAGAGCTCAGGCTCTTAACAAAGGTAAGTATCCGTAACATAGGTTGATTGTTTCAATGCAGTCTCGTTTTTCTTGTTCTGGATTTCTGTCTTTCACTTCGCTTCCTGCACATTCTCATTCTGAAATTGTTCGTTTTGATCAGCTGCCCGACTGCTTTGTGGCTGGTTCAAATCTTACAAACCTTATTTTCGAAGTGACGGATTCAGATGGTTCTATGGATACTAGTATCCATCATGATGAAAAATCTGGATGTTTCCATACCATGAGCATTGAATCTGATTCAAGCAGCATTGAGAGTGCAACCAGATACGCCTTTGTCCACGGGTCCTGCAAAGTTCCTACTCTTTCCCTACCTGAGAACGAGGGTGTCTTTTCTTTCTGGGTTTTCCATTCTCGATATCCCGAGCTTCATATGAGCTTAAAGGTAGTAATTTTGTGGATTTTGGTTATCTTACAATATGTTTTTACCATGAGTAGAAGAAATTGCAGGTTGTTGATAACATCTCCTCTTAATATTCACTGGTCTCTTGATATACAGATTCAGCTAACGCCTGCTCAAACATTTGAAAGAGATGAGATCGGATGTTCTACATCTGATTCAAGGATGATTTTAACACCTAAATCAAAGATGGCTTCAACCACAAATCCATGGGTGACTCCAACACAACAAACTCCATGTTCACAGTTAAGAGTTTTGACCATTAGGGCATCTTCATCGGCCGTCAGTAGCCAAACTGGCCTGATGGATATGGCACAGTTCACTGAGGTATGTCCATCACCATTTGAGTCACAGATATTGATCTTTATGTTTCATTTTATGCCTAAGTAAAAGCTAAACAATATTTAGAATGAACTAACTTTTGTATTCTGAGTTCTCATCTCAGCCATGTACTTGAAAATGTTCCTTTTTCCCTGCAGAATTTAAAAGAAAAACTCATTAGATACAGCGAACACAATGTGGAAGTAGATAAGCGCCTAAAATGTTTGGAAGCTGAACAAGAACATGCTGAGCAAGAGTTGAGTACTTTGCAAGGTAACTATTATCTTGGTTTAGATTAGATATTATTTATTTGACACTCATATGCTGAAGTTTGATAACTATAATAGGGGTCGAAGCTGCATTGATGCTACTTTTCGCATTTTTGTTGTTGACTATGCCTTGTATTTGGTGTCTAACATTGCCTACATCATAATTTCTGAAACCACTTAAAGCTTAACTTAAGAGTTTCACAAAATGTTTATTACAACAGTCTTATTTCAACAATATTCTAAGCCAAAAGAATATTATCTGTTCATGTTGCCTCCATCTCAGCTTCTCTGGAGCCTCTCTGTGCTACATTCCCAGAATGCCTATCCACCAAAGAATCAATGATGAAACAGATTGAAGAGAAGCATCATGACACTGCAGCATCGGTGTTCTGTTGTTTGTACAGAAAGGCTCCGCCTCCACAGTCTCTGCTTCTGTCAAAGAAAGGAGTGTTTGGCCTTGTAGCGCTTCTTGGTTCAGTTGCCTCCACCTCCCTTAGCAGGTGACATCAATTTATAGCCACAGTGTTACTGATTATTGTGTCTACACTTGGGCCAAAACTTCTGTATATAAAGTTATTTGGTATGACAGGGTGTTGGCTGAATATTTGGGAGAAGACACAATGCTCGCATTGGTATGCAAATCGGCACAAATTGGACCAAATAATGCTGAGTTTCTCAGGCTTCAATCTAATCATCGGTTTCATGTTCTATGTCTTGATGCAATCAGGTATTTTTTCAACTTTGGATAGCTAAATCTTAAAATTGTTTCTGACAGAATTATAAAAATTTTCTGGTGATCTTATCCAAACACGCAGGCCTTGGAGGGATGGACTCGTGGATGACGACCCTCAAAGGAAATTAGCCATGGATGACCCGAAACTGCCCAATGGAGATCCCATACCGGGTTTCAAAGGCTATGCCGTTAACATAATTGATTTGGCTCCAGAGGAGCAGACTATACAAACATACTCAGGATACGGGCTTAGAGAGACGTTGTTCTATAGTCTCTTTGGGAATTTACAGGTATATGAGACCCAAAAGCATGTTGAAGCCGCTCTTCCACACATCAATAGCGGCTCCTTCGTCAGATGACCAAGATATTGCCGAATACCACATATAATCAAGAAAAGAGTACCTATAATCACATGAAAACCTAGCGGAAGAAAAGGGCTAGGACCTATAAATAGAAATATGTCTAGGTCACTTCCCGAGAGAAGCCTTAGCCTTTACATTTTCAGCATCCCCTACTATAGGATTGGATCTTTCTTATTAACCTACTAACTTCTTCCTTGAGGATTTGCCTTCGCGGATACCAATTGCTTGGATGGATGCGTTTGAAATTGAAAATCTTAAAAACCCGTGGGTTCCAAATCTGATCGTTCAGAGGGCGATCGCGGAGTCACTGAATGAAGTCCTCCGTTTCTTTTTCGGAGCTTTGAATGTGGGAGCTGTTCTTATTTTACCGGAGGGGTTTGAATTAGCCCCCCCCCGATCGTATTTCGCAAGAAGTAAGCCAATTCAGCAGCTTTTTGCTCAATTTCTCGTGTAGTAAAATTCGTATTTCGTCCTTTGTTCTCCATAGCAACTGGGGATCAAAAAGCACCAAATTTGATAACTTATTAAAGGAAAGACGAAATAAGAGCATGCTATTGCGTCAAGCACATCCGGCAAGGATCAAGGGGGATCTCGTTCTTGCATAGCTCAGGTCGGAGCAACGCCACGAAATGATTGAGAACTACGACGGGGTCGAAATTCATTTGGTTCTTTGTATTAAAAAAGTATTGCATGACAGTTAGAATATTCTAACAAATCCTTATTTTCTTTTATCTTTTTAATTTTTTTTCGTATTTTATTACTTTTATTTCAAAAAAGGACCTACAAATAATAGAAATGCACACAAAGTAAGGAATAAGAGATTTACTCTATTATTTAAAATTAAATTATTGAATATTTTGAACAAATCCTGAAATTCAAAACTGCCAGAGGAGGTGTCCCGTACCGGATCGACTTTTGCTTTCCCCTAATAATCTGAAGGGAACGTCTCTTTAGATGGTTTTATCGCAAAAGAAAATGGATTTATATATTCTGGGTGCAGGTACTTGACTTTTTCTTGATCCTTAGATCCATTTCAGTTCTTGCATTTAAACCGTAAAGCTCGAAACTTGACATGGAGCCTAAAATTTTTCCAAATCTATCTTCATTTCTCCTTCTTGTCCAAGTTAGCGTTCGAGTTTTATTCCTTGCATCTGTATGTAACTGCTGATGATATGATCTTTGGTTCATTGGTTTTTGGATCAGCAAACCAGAAATTCATTTCCCGATTACAGTAAAGGAGAATGAAGAAGAGAAGCTGAGAAAATTGGAAGCAGCAAGAGACAGAGTGAGACTGACAGCAAAGAAGATAGAAGAGGAGAAGTGTTCATTGCGTAAGTTACAGAAAAAAATGAAGAAAACAAATGAAAAGTATCACAATGCAACAAACTCTTTAAAGCTAATCCAGACTCTGTCCCTTTAATGACATGAGTTATGAGTTAAACTGAACCTAAAACGATTCAAACAGTGATTTTACCTGTTGGTTAATCGGTTTTGTTTTCGTGTTTTTAAGTAGTCACTTTTGATCTGAAGATTTATTTTCCAGTTAAGGGTATTTTTGTTCAGCAATTTTTTTTCTTTTTTTCAAAAGTATTTCTTATGTGTTTTTTGATATTTTGCTGCTATGATCTTTATAATAAATAGATACTCAGAACCGAAACAAACATTTTATAAGAAAATAGCCACATATAATATACCAAAAGAATCTATCTTTTTTAACCATGATAGCAAAACCAATGTTAAAAGAAGATCATCATAGCAAACCCACACTTTATATTTCTCGGTGTTACTCATCAATCCAACCGACGAGAATAGGAAGATTGATGGAAAAAAAGGGAAGAGACGTATATAAAGGACGATTTATCAATTTTACAACGTAATTTTTTGTTTGGTTAATGAAAAGATGGGTCGACTTTACATGACATATTTTCTAATTGAACTGTGAATAAAAACTATATGTTTAAGAAAACAAAGAAAAGTCGATCATGACTAAAGTTAGAAAGGTTGGGCACATGTAGTTTCAGTGTTGTCATGTCCTATTGATGCAAGAGTAGGAATCTTGAATTTGAGCCAAAGCTCTCACTGTAGGACGGGTATGAGCTGACAAGTTTCAACCCCTATAAAAGCTGTGTAAATTGTGGAATTATTCTAGCTTTTAGAGCTTAATAAGATAGATTATAGTTTATTAGAACTTTATATTAGTATAAGAAAAATAAAAGAAAGGAAAAACTATTTAGAAGAACACCAAACTATGAGGTATTCTTTGATAGATATGAAACTATGAAGAAAGAGAGTTGCACAAAATGGCAGTCCTAAATTACTTTATTGGTGTTTCATTACACACATGTGAATTCGGATTTGTATTTTTTTTTTTTTTTGTTCTTTTTTTAATGTTTGTTTTAACAGTTGACAATCAATGAGTGTAAGATACCCGGATTTTCATACCTATGTCATCACTCATCACGATAATTTTTAATTTTTTTTTATATTTGTTTACATAAACATATTAGTTATTTTTATAAATATATATATATATAATAACTATTACACAAAGACTATATGTATTAAGTAATTATCAATTTTAGTAAGAATAATAATTATTATTAAGTAATGAAGTTTTTTGATAAGTATATATATATATATATAACTCTCTTTTTTAACAATACGGTGTATCTTTCAGAAAATTATAATATTTCATATTACTTTTTCTAAAATAATAAAATTTCTATTTCTATAAAATCTGCCTATTATATGAAAACCTACCTAATTGCTAAACCTCTTAATCCAAGAGCTCATAATCTTCATACGGTGATATCCTTTCTACCAAGATTATGGGGTCTAGTTTCAAGAATTCATGGAAGAGTTCTGGATGATACATATATTCAGTTTCGTTTTCAATCAGAAGTGGATCTTCTTTCAGTACAAAGAAGGGAACCATCGATGTTTAATAACTAGTTTGCTGCATTTTAGAGATGGAAAATTATTCCAGACATTGATTTTCTCACAACAATAAGCCTCTAGGTTCAGATTTGTGGCATCCCTCAATCCTATTTTTTTTGATGAAATTGTTAAGCTTATTGCTGTAAGACTTGGGGAAATTGTAGAAGTGGATTTTCAATGAAGCCACTATGACTCAAATTGCCTTCATCATAGTGAGAATAAAGTCTGGAATAACATAAAGCCTAAGTTTTTTTCGTCGAATCAGGTTTGGATCTTGAGAAACTGCGATGATTAGATTTCAATATAAGCGCCTAAGAAGAATTTGTAGTAAATGTTATAAAATGACTCATCATAGAAATCATTGCCCTTTTCTTCAATGTCTTTTGTAGAATAGGATTGATCATGTGGTGTCTGAAAGGCTTGGTTAGTTTAGAGTTGGTTTGAATGATGAGCTTCATAGGTTTAATTTGAACTAGCAATCTTAGATCTCTAATAGATCATTTCCTGCACCGATTTCTCAACTTCCAAGAGTGGACACTCCACCGCTTAATTATGAAGAAATAATGACAACTAGTATTTATTTTCGGCTATGAAGAGTGGAAAATGTTTCAACATTTTGCAGTGCCAATTCCACAATATGCCTCAAGGATGATACATTCATCAGCTGGTTCTAATAGTACTCCAACTCCTGAAAATAAAGTCACTTCGACAGTCTCAAAGAAGTTTCAAATTGGTGAATCATTTAAGCGTCAAATATCTGTCATAAATAAGATATCAGTTAGAAAGCAAAAACAAAAAATTCATTATGGAGAATAATACGACTTGTAATGATCTAAAACTGGAGGATAATCCAAAACTTGTAATGTTTTAGTAGCAACTCAAGTTTTGTTGTTATTGGATGTATTCACTGTTGTACCATATTGAGATGTTATAATAATAGGACTTGTGAGGAAAAATGTATATATAAAAGAAGAACCTGCCTGTTTGTAGAGAAATATGCTTATTTCTATAGAAAATTTTATATTTCTACAAAATTTCTTATTATTATCTGTCAACAACCATAAGTGTCAAATGGAAAAAAACTAAAAAAGTGCGGTAGGACTCGTGGGGCTTCAAAACAATAGTAGTTAATATTTTGTCATAAACAGAAGGGTTGAGGAAACAATTCTCTAATAAATGTTTACATATAATATACTCGTACTACAACATTATACTAATTATAGAAATATTAAAATAGATTTTGAAAAAACCGACATAACATCGCGATCCATCTGCGCATGGATGGACACAAACCGAACCGATGTTGGGAAGCCCGTCACAATTTTTTCTTCTATTTAATTACCTCTCATTTTGCCCTTTTCCTCCTCCAACACATAATAAATTATTCAGGATCGAGAAAAGTGAAGAGGCGAGAAGAACAGAGAGAGAGATCCACATATTTCTCAGGTTTGTTTTAATTTATTTTTGCTTTTTTACTCTATTTATTTTTGTTTCTTCGATCCACCCTCTGCCAAAATGCAGCTCTCTTGCCTTTTTTTTTTTTTTTTCCAGAGAAAATAAGAAAAATTTAATGGAAATTGCTGAGAATATCTTTCATCTCTGTCCAATGGCTTTGTTTCTTGAAGATTATCCCATCTTGGGTTTTTCTTCAATAAAAAGGTCAAAATATGTTCTGTTCTTAAGGAATCTAGTTACAAGATTTAGTATAATTCGGTTCAATGTTAAAAAAACACAACAAACCAAACCATGCTTCAAACCGGCTATATTGAGTTCTTTCGTGACATAGAGACACTGAACCGTTTGATTTTTATTTTTCCGTCCATATTGAGTGTCTAGTTTCCATTTATATTCCAATGGAAGTGATTTTTACTTTTTGATGCAGCGTAGATTTCAAATAATTATGTATTATTTTCCTTTTGGTATTTTTCTTACTTTAATTATGGTTAGGGCTTCTTATAAATATCCTCTAAGGCATAATGTTTCATTCATTAGTTGAAATATTAATAAAATATAAAGTTAATCCCTTTGCCTTTGTTGATTCGATTAAGTTCATCAAACCAAGAAACCTTGTGTAGATTTAATTAAATTCACAAGTCTCAAGTGAGGATTCTAACGAGTCCCTTGTGGGTGAGCTGGTTCGTAAGCTGCGCCACTTTTGGTTTTAGTTCGATACTATTTCAGATTACAAATTGGATCATATTCGGTTTAGTTCAATCATTTAGAGAGGGTACTGTGCGGTCCAGCTTTTACCAGGATATCTTATTAGGGTGGGTGGGTGGGTGTATAAAAGGAGTCGGAAGATTTTGCCATTTTAACATGTTTTGAGTTTTGAGTTTTGTGTTTTGGGCTTTGAGGTTTAGGGTCAAAGGAGATGACAAATTTGATTTCTTACTTAAAATAATCGAAGACCCGTAATATATTAAAAGTCAATACTTGCAACTTGCAAGTTGTTTCCATTGTCTATTTAAATACTTAAGAAAATAATTAATACCCTAACGTCATCAATTTTGCCGCATGGCCGGTTTGGTTAAGCAACAAAATTTTGAACCTTTTCGTAAACAACGAGATGAAAAACCGGTCATGATAATTTGGAGGCTCCACACAAAAAGAAAATAAAAATGAAGTTTGGCCCACAAAATTGTCTTAAATTTTTATTACATAAAAAAATTGTGATATTAATGCTCTACAGTCTACACCACCACCTCCCTTAGGCATATATAAATGTTACTAATGCATGGTTTTTTGTTATTCTAGTCTTTTAAATCATTATTAGATTGAGGTTCCAAGTCCAAACTTTGCTTGCATGGATCGAGGACTGGCTTTGTGTATATTGGTTAAAAAAAGTACCGACTTCACTTAGCTAATTTTGGATAATTCGAGATCTAAATATACTCTAACCCTCTTCCGTTTAACTTTTTTTTGATGAAACACATACAATTTCCTACAAGTATTGAATAAAGCAACAAAAGTCGTCTAATTCACGTGATTTTCAATAAAGCATCACTTTGTATTATTGCATAAACGGGGTCCCACTCAGATTGGAACTCTTCTCTAATCCTATTTGTCAAATATCCATTATACTCTCTCGACAAATCCTTGCATGAAAATAATACCCGATTTTTCACAAATTTAGAGCATTAATCTAGTTTTGGTGTATGATTCCTCGATTTTTTTCTTTTTGGCTATCCGGCTCCATTTTGTTTTCCTATATGGTTGTATAAAACCTAGTATGCTACTTCTATAAACCCTTTTGGTCGCTTGAAAGTGTTCTCGTGATTGTGTTGGACATAGGTGCAAATTTATTTTAAAGAAATAGTCGCTATTTATTAGAACACATTAACTGATTCATGCACATATATACGTGGACCAACATCGATAAAATTTGATCTGGTATTTGTATTTATGCATTATCTATATATATGCATATATCATATATATGAGACTTTGATAAGTTATCTCTGTTATTACTTATTAGGAATAAATTAAGTGAGTAAACAAAAGCTCTCTCTTATCTGTACACCTAGACATACGTCATTGATTATCGTGGCTATTACGGTGAGTTGCCTACATCTTCTACGACTTACATGACTTTTGGTTTTCATTTTGTTTATTGGAATCTTTACTAATTAAATTATAGATTAAACAGGGTAAATGCTGTTTTGTTCTAATTTTGGCTATTTTGGTTAATGAATTGATGTATGGAGAGAGCTTAATGTAGCTGTCGTGAGAGGCTGAGAGCTACAACTATCTTTATTTTAATGGGTAACTTGGCCAACTACATTTTACGCATTTATTATGTATAAACCAATGACGTAATCGTTCGTATATAGCCGTCGACTTCTTTTGTATATTACTAAAAGAAATTTGCACAAACGTCTTTTTCAAACTTTTAATATCGTTGTTTGTCAAACTCTAAAAAGTTTGCAGCTTTGATATGTTCGACTAGAGATAACCAAAGATATTAATGATATTCAAATAATACATATACAAACAAGATATATAAATGTAGACATACATAAAATTGGGCATAAGTTAGTGTTTATGTACGTTTTTATTATTTTTAATAATTATAATTTTTTTTCTTTTTTGGTTTAATATTAAAGATTTATTCCAAATAAAAAAAATTTGCATTTTACAATGAAACCCCAAAAATCCTCTAAGAAGAGGGAGCAATGGAACATCATACGTCCATTTGAGTTTTTGTCACAAAGTGAACTATTGATAGTAGAAAAAAAAAATTATGACCGTTGAATTCTCCAGCGAAAAAGAAATTAGACAGTTGCGTATTGTGCAATCTACAAAAGATTTTGTAGAGGAGGTTGTTAACGTTCTGATATAAATCCTGAATTTCATCAGGAATATTTTGGTAATCTCGTGTCGAGTTTGCCAAAATCTGCAAGCTTTTTTGAGTTTGACTAAAATCACAAGAAAAGTCAATAACGTGACAAAATAAGCAATTTACCCTATTATTAATTGCACTCGATTTTAATTGGTTTGTTCTAGGAATTTTTTTTTTGTTTTTTTGGTAGAACCACCGCACATGATAGTAGGAAATCGATCATCATATTATTAAAAGAAACAAAATATCTGTAAACCAAGATTATTTATGTTCGGCTGTAGAGTGAGAAAAGCAAAGACTACTAACAGTTGAGATAAGGTGTGTTTGTATGGGCTGCTTCGTCTCGAAGAAGATGAAGAGTGCAATGCGCCCGCCGGGATATGAGGATCCCGATCTTCTCGCCTCCGTCACGCCATGTCAGTTTTTAGTTTTAAATCTTTAATCATAATTCCAAAGTTGTTACAAAAGATATTCTAGAATTTGGAAAAAATACTCTTAACTTTATTTTACTTTTAATATTGGGAGGGACAATAGTTACGGTAGCAGAAGTGGAAGCTTTGTATGAACTGTTCAAGAAGCTAAGCAGCTCAATTATTGATGACGGTCTTATTCATAAGGTTTTTTTATTCATTCTAAAATGATCATACGTAAATTGCAATTAGGCAATCTATACGGCTTAATTAGAGTTTAAAAGTTTGATGTTGCAGGAAGAATTTCAGCTGGCTTTATTCAGAAATAGGAACCGGAGGAATCTCTTCGCTGATCGGGTATGTATATCAAGTTATCAACTACCTAGACAAGTTACATTTATAGAAAACATATGTATATTTGAAAGTTCTGTTTTATAATATGATATATACGCAGATATTTGATGTATTTGATGTGAAGCGAAATGGAGTGATCGAGTTTGGGGAATTTGTCCGGTCCTTAGGCGCCTTTCATCCAAGTGCACCGGTCCATGACAAAATCAAATGTCATTCTTCTAACCCCAAAAATTGTTTCACGTCCATTCTATGTTTAGTACTCAATATTATTTTCTTATTAAGTTATCTGAAAATGAATTTTATCATGAATTTGCAGTTGCTTTCAAATTGTACGATTTACGACAAACTGGATACATCGAGCGAGAAGAAGTGAGTGCCAGTTAAACAGTTTTACTCCAATAACTTCATGTGTGTTGATCTAACATGTATATACCATAATGACCAAAATTGCGGAATTGTGTTTTGATTAGTTGAAAGAGATGGTAATTGCGCTTCTTCATGAATCTGAACTAGTTGTTTCCGAAGATATAATCGAAATAATGGTGGATAAGGTAAGCCATAACTTCTACACCGTTGCATATATAATTATTTTCTATATTTTAATCTAATACTGAAGAATATAATCTTAATGATAAGTAATTTATAAGGAAATGGTGGTATATATTTGCAGGCTTTTGTTGAAGCAGACCGTAAAAACGACGGAAAAATTGATATAGATGAATGGACAGATTTTGTATCCTTGAATCCATCGCTAATCAAGAACATGACGTTGCCATATTTAAAGTGAGTTTGTATTGACTCTAATAATTTATAATGGTTAGAGTCTAATCTCATATGTTCCTGACCAACTTTGAACCAAACCGACCAGTTTGATTGATGCATTGAATCAAATTGATTGATCATAAGATTCTTTGTAAATATAGGGACATAAAGGCGACGTTTCCAAGTTTCGTTTCATCTTGTGAAGACGAAGAATTGGAGTTGCGAAACCTATATTTCTGAATAATCCATGCAAGGAAGATATAAACCCCACCTTGTCGCCTTCGTCTCTGCATTTCATTTACATTTATATATAATATATATATAAATGAATATTTTTGTACAAAATCTTAGATAAGAGATAGAAATGTAACTTAGGATTTGCAAATGGCTGCAATAAGTCGATCTTGATAAGGATCTTGGACTTGTCTTGTGTATATA
The DNA here is from genome assembly GCA_900406565.1 of Turritis glabra. Taxonomy (NCBI): domain Eukaryota; kingdom Viridiplantae; phylum Streptophyta; class Magnoliopsida; order Brassicales; family Brassicaceae; genus Turritis; species Turritis glabra. The sequence continues at coordinate 5,652,567 of OVBN01000001.1, read as the reverse complement.
TTTGCTTACTTTGCTTATCAGAGATAATTTGGTAAGCAAGATGTATATCTTGCGAACCAAATATTTTAAGTTATGAAAGTCCAAGTGAAGTCCGTAAATCCGAAAGAAGAATTGTCTCGATCTCCATATATTGTCTTTAACATATTTACTTTATGTGTTTAGGAAAGTTTATATTGTGTGGGTGTCAGCATATGTTAATGTTGCCACTATATATATGTATTTTGTATTCTTATATCAAACACAACTTAGTAATAATATTCTATTATATAATATTTGGCATTGCTAATTTGCTAGTTTTAATACTTCATTTTATGTGGAACAAGTGATTCTCCATTTTCACATATAGAATTGCTTCAATGGTAGTCACGCTGGAATATGGTTAGCCCATATCGGATATTATTTCAACTTTCTATTTTCTATGACTAGCATATGAAAATTTTCAACTTTCTATCACTGTTAGTAAGAACATCTCCAATGGTGTTTTAAATCCTGCTCAAATTTCTATAGTTAGATAATATCATTTGAATGATACCCTATATTTTGTTTCAAAAATAAAGAAATGAATAGTATTGCTTCATTTTAATGGTACAACTTTTTGATTTACAAAGCATTTCCTCAATTTGAATATATTATCACTTGTATACCTAAACAAAATTATATATTAAATTTTATACTTACATAAATTTATATTAAAAACGTAGTTACTAAATTCATTAATTAAAATACCGATTTTAAAATTTTCTTGGTAGATATAGACAAATCAAAAACAAAGAAGCTCATTTCTTACTCCAAAACGCATTAATTGATTATTAATGAGAAAATATACTAATGATGATGCTTAAATAAAAATTTATTAATTATTAATCATTTGATTTTTTATTTATAAATACAGTTTAATTTCATTAATATACTAGTATTACTAGTAACTTTATTGGATATTTGTTGAAAAATAAACTAAGTGGGTAGAATTTGTAAATTTTTATAGTAAAAGATTATATTAGAAATAAAACTAAAATATTAAAATAGAATATACTTAGAATATTTATTTTATAGTAAGAAATATAGCCAACTATTTGATTTTGAGCAAACCTCCACTCTATTTTTAAAGAACTCTATATTAGAACAAATAATAGAGCCAATTATTAGAGATGGTCTAAAACATCGAATTTCTAATATACGGAAAATCTCATATCTTATTTAGACTATAGTAAAACCTCTATAAATTAATATTCGATAAGTTAATAATCACTATAAATTAATAAATTTTTCCAGTTCTGAGTTGAAACAATATAAAAAATTAATAATTTGATAAAATAATAAAATAACATTTTTTTGAAAATCCTATGTAAATATATATGATCTGTCAATATCATAAATTAATAATCATATAAACTTATCCAAATATAACTTAGACAATTTAATAAAATATGACTCTAGTGTTTTTTTGTTTATTTTTAAATTAGCATTTTTGTTGAAACTCATATCTAATCTTTCTTCATGTACCATAAACTTCTCGTTTTGTCCTCTCAAATTGCATACAAAAATTAAAAATTTGAGAAAGCTATATATTTTAACACAAATTTCTTATTCTGATTAATTTTATTTTTTTAAAAAATAGAAAATTAAGCAAATCTCTATAAATTAATAATTATTAATTTATTAATAAATTAATATCTCTATAAATTAATAAAATATTATGGTTCCAACATTATTAATTTATAGAGGTTTTAATGTATATTAGAATCCACACACTATGCATGAGTTTTAGTATTAGTATAAATAATATTTATAAAAGAATTATATAACTTTTTGAGAAAAAAAAATCAGAATAGTCTAATACTTTTATTGTGTGCTTTTTTCTTTATTGCATGTTTTGTCAACATTAGTAAAAAGTTCTTAGTGAAAGTTACATAAATCTGTGGTCATAACATGTTGATATTCAATTTAACATGTAAGTACACCATAACAAACTAAATCCTAAAATCTGTTAAAATCAATTTAACAGATTAATAATTAGTTTATTTATTGTTTTCATCATATGATCGATCTAATCTATAATTATTAATTAGTTATTGAATAAAACCTTAAAAAAAAAAAAACAAACCTTTCTGAATGGTGTGAGTCATCTCCTCACCGAAAAGAAAAATTCTCTCTATCACCCAGATGACAGCTGAATCAGTTCCTATCAATTTTGGGTAATTTATCCTTATCCGCACTCTGTTCATCTCTCCCAATCTCTGTGATCATCCAGCTCCATTCCCAATGTAAGCCCACCAACTTCAACTCTATTCTCCTTCTTCCTCCTCTTTCACCTTTCACATTCTTTTTGGGGTCAATTACGAACAATCCTTCGATTCCACGTACATCAACAATTGACCCTCTTTTCTATGTCAATCGAAGATTATTTTCTCCGTTCACGTATTTGATCGTTGGTGCTGATAGATCATTGTATTGTACCCATTGATGTCAAATGCAAGATGAACTATATATAATGATCGAGATAAAGTTGACTCTTTTTTTGTGTAATGCAATTATTCAAAGGGTTTGATATACATTGTCAGATTTTGTTTTGTGATCAAGAAAGCTTGATGCTTTGAGTTTTTGAAATTTCTCTATTGGTTATTTTGCAGATTGTTGACAGTAGATCTTTCATGCGTCACGGCGCTTAAACGAATCAAATACCTTTTAAGAATCTAAAGGATCTCCCTTTATGGCGGATATGCCTGGAAAGGACGTTCTTTTCGCGGTTGAAGATATTGTTCAGACGCCTTTACCTGGTTATGTATCCCCAACTGCTGTTACCTTTAGTCCTGATGACTCTTTGATCACTTACTTGTTTAGCCCTGAAGAGAATTTGAATAGGAGGGTGTATGCGTTTGATGTGAATAAAGGTGAATCTAATTTGGTTTTTAGTCCTCCTGATGGTGGAGTTGATGAGAGTAACATTTCACCGGAAGAGAAGCTTAGAAGGGAGAGGTTGCGGGAGCGTGGATTAGGAGTAACTCGGTATGAATGGGTCAAGACAAACTCAAAGATGAGATTCATTGTGGTGCCCTTACCTGCCGGGGTTTGTTCTGTTATTCCCTTACTTCTATAATTATTACTAAGTTCTTTGTTAGGATCCTGAAACATTTGGACAATTTTATTGGAACTGTGTCATTTATTTAGAGAACAAAAATGAATTTGAACTGAAAAGAGATGGTTTAGGTAGCTTCATAGGCACTAGAATGTGATAGAAGGTATATTATAAATAGGTGGGATGGAGAACATATTAGAGGTCTTTGCCAAGTGGTTAGTTAGGGCCTTTTGGCTTTGGGGGAGTTAGGAAATCTCTTCAACAAATCTCTTACATATGTGGGGATCTTGCTTAGGGTTTAGTCATTGATTCTTGATTTTAATCGTTGATTCAAAGATAAGTAAGAGGATTTGTTCCTGATCTTTATAATCCATAGTCTGAATCTTATCAGCTGCATTAGTGATCTTTCTTACGGGTAACATTCTTTTTGTTTTGTTTTGTGTTGTGACCATGGTTAGGTGTATATGAAGGACCTTTCTTCATCACCAAATCCGGAGCTCATAGTTCCAAGTTCACCCACTTCTCCAATTATTGATCCTCGTCTGTCTCCTAATGGCTTATTTCTTGCATACGTAAGAGACTCCGAGTTGCATGTCCTCAATTTGTTAAAAAACCAGACACAACAGCTAACAAACGGTGCCAATGGAAGTACTCTGGTTAGTAAATCTTTGGTTCATGACTGTTATTGTGGTCTTATTAACATTCTCTCGGGAGAGTAACTGTGGTTTGTTTTGTTGCTTCAGACTCATGGTCTTGCTGAGTACATAGCTCAGGTGAGTAAAATTTCCCTGAAAACTGCCCATTTTGTTTGTATCCCGGAAGAAATAGACAGTTTATGCTACAAATTGTATGTTATATCTGAAACTTTTTCTTGAAACTTTTCCTATTCCAGGAGGAGATGGATCGGAGGAATGGGTATTGGTGGTCATTAGATAGCAAGTTTATCGCCTATACAGAAGTCGACTCTTCACAGATTCCTTTGTTCAGAATAATGCATCAGGGAAAAAGCTCGGTTGGGTTAGAGGCGCAAGAAGATCATGCTTATCCTTTTGCAGGAGCTCTCAATTCCACTGTCCGTCTCGGGGTAGTTTCTTCAGCCGGCGGCGGGAAGACGACTTGGATGAATCTTGTGTGTGGAGGAAGAGCCAACACAGAGGACGAGTATCTTGGTAGAGTCAGTTGGATGCCCGGGAACGTTCTCACAGCGCAGGTTCTGAATAGGTCGCAGAGTAGACTGAAAATCATCAGGTTTGACATAAAGACTGGTCAAGGAAACATACTGTTGACGGAAGAATCCGACGCTTGGGTGACTTTACATGACTGTTTTACCCCTCTGGAGAAAGTCCCTACGTCGGGAGGTTCAGGAGGATTCATTTGGGCCAGCGAGAGGACTGGTTTCAGACATTTATATCTTTATGAATCTGATGGGACATGCCTTGGAGCTATCACTAGCGGTGAATGGATGGTTGAGCAAATCGCAGGTGTAAATGAGCCGATGAGTCTGGTGTATTTCACAGGAACCGTTGATGGACCACTTGAGACTAATCTATACTGCACAAAATTGGAAGCTGGGGATGTATCTCGGTGTCAACCGATGAGGCTTACACATGGGAAAGGAAAACATATCGTTGTGCTCGATCACCAGATGAAGAACTTTGTTGACATTCATGACTCAGTTGATTCGCCTCCGCGGGTTTCTCTTTGCTCTTTGAGCGACGGAACCGTACTCAAGATTCTCTACGAGCAGACATCTCCTATACCAATACTGAAAAGCCTTAAACTCGAGCCTCCAGAGTTTATTCAAATACTAGCGAATGACGGAAAGACAATTCTGTACGGCGCGGTTTACAAACCCGACAGTTCGAAATTCGGTCCTCCTCCATATAAAACAATGATCAATGTGTACGGAGGCCCCAGCGTTCAGTTGGTCCATGATTCTTGGATTAATACAGTCGACATGAGGACACAGTACCTGAGAAGCAGAGGCATCTTAGTTTGGAAGGTTCTACAAATTCTTTATTTTCTGTCTTTTTTTTTCCTCAGGAAATGTTGAATAAGGTTCACTCAGAGAGATGAGGCTTTAGAATTGATATATTATCACTGATATTTGCAGCTTGATAACAGAGGAACTACACGACGTGGGCTGAAATTTGAATCTTGGATCAAGCATAACTGTGGATATGTTGATGCAGAAGATCAAGTAACCGGAGCCAAATGGCTAATCGACCAAGGCCTGGCTAAACCGGACCACATTGGGGTGTATGGTTGGAGTTACGGTGGTTACCTCTCAGCTACACTCTTGACCCAATACCCTGAGATCTTTAACTGCGCTGTCTCGGGTGCTCCTGTAACATCTTGGGATGGCTATGACTCATTCTACACCGAAAAGTACATGGGCCTTCCCACGGAGGAGGAGCGATACCTGAAAAGCTCGGTAATGCATCATGTCGGGAACCTGGTGGATAAGCAGAAGCTGATGTTAGTACACGGAATGATCGATGAAAATGTGCATTTCAGACACACTGCTAGGCTTGTAAACGCGCTTGTTGAAGCGGGTAAGTGGTATGAGTTGTTGATATTTCCTGATGAACGGCATATGCCACGGAAGGGAAAGGACCGGATATATATGGAACAGAGGATTTGGGAGTTTATAGAGAGGAACTTGTGAAGATACTTTCACAAACATTGTTTGCTTTACTTTTTTCACATTCTTTTTTATTTCTTTGTTACATGAATTGGTTACAACTTAAATTTAATTCGTTTCTAATATGGGTTAAGGTTTCTGTTGGGTTTGTTTTTGGAACTTTGGAAAATGTTCAATTTTCTTCTGACGATAGTAAATAACCGGCTTATTTTATGTAGAAGAAGATTTCCGGTTATGTTCGGTTCTAAGGAATTAGTATAGTAGAAAGTAGAACCGGTGTAGTGGTTTTATATAGTTCAGTTCGTATCTCTATATTAACTGATCCCACCAAACGCCGTTAGGTGTGACGGATTTCGATTTCCAACGACGCCACGTTGGCCATTGCCATTCGTCTAACATTCAATGGTAAAAATCTGCATTTTATGCTAAATGTTCCATTTATCACACAATAGTTATGATGTGGTAAGATAGAATTTCACACTATGTTTTCAGATTGTACAAGATGACAAAAATGTTAAAAAAATACTACTAGATAACAAATAAATAAATAAAGAAATAATAGACAAATATATCAAAAAATTTTAGTCAAAATTAAAACGATCAACTCAATATTCAAACGATTTGATAGTGAAAGATTAAAAATCGAATATTGTAACTACAATGAACATGACCAGACCATATGCAGTAGTTCCCAAACTGATTATCATACTAAATGTTGCTCACTAATTTGTTAAAATTTTCCTAATAATTATGAACAAACTAATCTAGACTAAGTTTAAAATAAAATAAAAATCGATAATGATATAAGAATGTTATAAAAAAAGAGAATTTTTATCATTTTTACGATCAAAAAATATTTTTTGTGATATTTTTAAGGATGAACATTTATATTGTATAATATGTTTTTTTTGAGAATTTCTTACAATTCCTTTTATTTTATTTTGTATAAAAATGAGAACTTAAGCATAGTTGAAGTAGATTTTATCGCCTAATTCTTTTTTATCATTTTATCCTTTAGGTAGGAAATGGCCTAATTGACCCCAACTCTTTTACTTTTCAGTTCAAATAACCTTATATGATTCTTAAATTTTGTAGATATATGAAATTTTCTTGAATGTTGGGAAAAATAAAGTAACTACAAATACACCAAAGCCAAGAGCCAAAATGAGTCGTATTAAATCTCTAGAGTCGTCTGAAACGGTAAACATTAGCGTCCGTTACGGAAACGGTATCAGCCGTGGGGAGTAGTTCACGGCGTTAATAATCGCATAAAACTTCCGTCAAAAAGTCAGCGAGGTCAAACTCTATAAATAAATCCCCACAATCTTCGCCGCTGTTCAAAGAAGACTCGTCACTCTGTTGTTTCTCTCTCTCCTCTTCTTTTTTTTTTAGAAAACGCTGAAAATTTTCTCGGGGAAAAAAAAGAAATTGAAGAGAGGGATTTCGAATTCTCGGAAACTTGGCGAGTAAGTTTTATCGAACCCTAGTTCCGATTTCACCGAGAAGAACGACTCGGTTGATTCATCGCTTCACCGATTTTGATTCCTAGGTATTGCCAATTTTTTGTTGGATTTTTTTTCGATCTCTCTGAAGACACTGTTGATTTCTTGTTTTCGATTATCTTTCCGGTGTCTTCTCCGATCATGATTGATTCGTTGAATTTGTTCGATGATCGGAAAATGTGAGTAAAATTCAGAAACCTAAATGTGGATTGTAAGAGATTTCTGTAGCGGTTCCATGTTGTGGATGCTCGTTAAGATGATTAGAGACTTCTCTTTAGTGTTAGTGGATTGAGCTGTTGGTTTTGGTGTTTTACTGATCTGATTCTTCTCTGATATGTAAAAATGTGGGAATTAGTGTTTAAATCTAATTATCAGTTCTTTTGTCAAACCTAAAAATAAGTTAGTAATCGGATAAAGTTTGAAAAACTTAGGCCAGCCTGTTTAGGTTTAGATGATAAAATCCGATTTAAGACGTTGACTTGAAACTAATTTTGTGGCCGTTGTTTGGTTATGCTTTTAAGCTAATTTTAGCTTTGAGAGTTCTAATTATATAGATGAGAACGAAAAGGTTTAAAATTTATATAGTTCGCTAAGGTAAAACTTGTGGCATGTTCATCAATCATCATCCATAGTCCATACAAAGAGGTTTGCGTTTTTTTTTTTTTTTTTTTTGTGTTTGACCCGAATACTACATCTTTAATAATCTCTGGTGAGTTAGAAAATGGTGATTGACGTTCTTGAACTATTCTTTTACTGAATTATGACTTTCCCTTTGCATATCAATCATGTTATTGCTGTTACTTGTCTAATTCCTGTGATTATTGTTCTTATTCAGGTTCTTTGCGATTGATGCGACTACCAGATACTTTTCAGCTACTGTAATTTGAATGAGAGCCTAATCTTGGGTGGTTCGGGATTGTTTTTACTTCAATATGAATACTTGGGAAATATTGCTTGGCAAGATGTGAGTTAGAAAGCCCTTCAGTTCCAGAGTTCCTGAATCCGTGCAGGAACTTGGTCTTCTTAAAGCTCACGGGAGAAGATAAGGGTTGATTCCTGGGATTTCAGCCTTTTATTCCTGTTGAGCCCTCTTCATTCCCAGGAATCCTGTTCTTCAGGATTTAGGATAGTAGTGTACAGTTGGAATGTCAGTTGCTAGTGTAGCGTTGAGTCCAGCCCTGGAGGAACTACTTGTGAACTTTCCAGGTATTATTGGACGGTTTGGTTTGAACTTAGACGACCCAATCCTGGTTTTCCTGACTATTGCTGGTTCTCTAATCCCTATGCGGGTTATGGAGTCAGACTCAATAGCATCTGTGAAGCTAAGGATTCAGAGTATCAAGGGCTTTTTCGCAAAGAAGCAGAAACTGGTGTATGATGGTAGAGAACTATCTCGAAATGATTCTAAAATTGAAGACTATGCTCTTGCTGATGGCAAACTGTTGCGATTGGTTATTAGGCTTTCAGATCTCCGAGCCATTTCTGTAAGAACTGTAGGCGGGAAGGAATTTGAGCTTGTTGTTGAGAGGAGTAGAAATGTTGGTTACGTGAAGCAGCAAATAGCTTCAAAGGAAAACGAGCTAGGAATCCCCAGGGATCATGAACTCACATTAAATGGCGAAGAGCTAGATGACCAGAGACTCATCACTGATCTCTGTAAAAATGGAGAGAATGTGATTCACTTGCTAATTAGGAAATCCGCTAAAGTCAGAGCTAAACCAGTAGGGAAGGATTTTGAGGTGTTTATCGAAGATGTTAATCACAAGCATAATGTGGATGGTAGAAGAGGTAACATATCACCACAAGCAAAGCCTAAGGAGTTCTTCGTGGAGCCTGTTATTGTTAATCCTGAAATTAAACTGCCTCTATTGCTCAAAGAGCTTATCAGCTCCACTTTAGAAGGCTTGGAGAAGGGAAATGGCCCGATTAAATCATCTGATGGATCAGGAGGAGCTTATTTTATGCAAGATCCATCCGGACACAAGTATGTCTCTGTCTTCAAGCCCATTGACGAGGAACCAATGGCTGTGAACAATCCGCACGGACTGCCAGTTTCTGTTGATGGGGAGGGATTAAAGAAAGGCACACAGGTTGGTGAAGGAGCTATCAGAGAAGTAGCAGCCTACATTTTGGACTATCCCATGACTGGACCACGTACTTTTCCTCATGACCAAACTGGTTTCGCTGGAGTTCCTCCAACAACAATGGTCAAATGCTTGCACAAAGATTTCAACCATCCCAATGGTTACAATTTCTCTCCCGAGAACACAAAGATCGGTTCACTGCAGATGTTTGTGAGCAATGTGGGAAGTTGTGAAGATATGGGATACCGAGTATTCCCTGTCGATCAGGTTCACAAGATATCGGTTCTAGACATAAGGCTGGCTAATGCAGATCGGCACGCTGGCAACATTTTGGTTAGCCGAGACGGAATGGATGGACAGATGGTGCTTACTCCAATCGACCACGGCTATTGCTTTCCCAATAAGGTAAACAACTCTACTATATTCAAACACAAAGATATTGATATTCACACTTTGGTTTCCAAATGTTTAAACTAAACAAGCTGCAGAATATTTCGACTAAAAACACCTTATTTGTTCTTGTGCAGTTTGAAGATTGCACATTCGAATGGCTTTACTGGCCTCAAGCAAAGGAGCCATTCTCTTCAGAGACATTGGAATACATCAAATCCTTGGACTCCGAGCAAGACATCGAACTTCTGAGATTCCATGGTTGGGAGATTCCTCCTTCATGTGCCCGTATCCTCTGCATTTCAACCATGCTGCTCAAGAAAGGTTCTGCTAAGGGTCTAACACCTTTTACGATCGGGAGTATAATGTGCAGAGAAACACTCAAGAAAGAATCTGTGATCGAACAAATCATACACGATGCAGAAGCCATAGTGTCCCCAGAGACAACCGAAGATGAGTTTATCAGCACCGTCTCTGCCATTATGGACAACCGGCTCGACCAGTATTCTTGGAACTGAATATATCTTAATCGCTCCTTCGCTCCAATCTATGTTTTTGTGATTGTTCAACAAGTGTATATCCGGTGTCCATAACGATAAATAAGTGTCACTGTCTTTGAACTAATCCTTAGCTTTTGGAAACAGTGGTTTGGTAATGAATATGATGATTGGGTTATTATAGAGAATCGTATGTCTTTTGTGTTACGGAACGTATCTGATTCTGAAATCTCAGTTCTGGACGAAGAGCAAGTCAGGGGATTCGAAATTTGATAAGAGTCATATGATTAAAGTGATCATTTTCAAGACTGTTATTTGACGTATTCAGAACGTGGTAAATTCCTTGATTCGACAAACATGCAAACTCATAAATGTATATAATTTTGACTCTATAATACTTTCCTCCAAAACCTTCGCAAATTTGATCATTCACAGATAACAGTTACAAAACAGTAAAAAAGATTTCAAAGCATTTGAAGCAACGAAAGTAGAAGTTACTGATTAAACTGATGCAAAACATATTCACCATTAAACGTAGGATCCCACCATTGATGAATCCCATGAGCTCTCTTAAAATCCGGCGACTTGCTAGTGTTTATCGTCATATACGCCGATGGTAAAAGATGAAGAGGCTCTGAACAAGAATCTGAGGACGAACTTCCTCCTCCTCCTCCTCCTGACAACAGACTCCTAAGTGAGTTCCTCGTAGCGATCCTCTCGATTTTGCCGGCTCCAATCTCAAACATTTTGTTTCTGTGCTTGAAATAACCAATGTATTCCGAGCAGATTGGATCTGACGGATTCACATACAAATATGGTATCCATGATGATAACCTCATAAACGAATCGTCTTCTTGACCCTGTAAATAATATACATCATTATTTGTTGTTAGATTAGAACCTGTAACCTCAAAGACAAAGTAGAGCAACAATTGTTCAGTTTCCAGTCGAAACTTAAAGTCTTCGATTGATAACACGCATAATGGCATAACAACGTTTTCTAATGCGATTATCCAAGAAGTTTACCAATCAAGAATATTTGCATAATGTTTTACAAAATGTAAAAAAAAGCAGAATTTGCGTTTTCGCCTAAAAATATATATAAATAAAAATTCATTATGCAAATAAGTGGGTGTATAGTTACTTATTTGCATAATGAATTTTTATTACTTTACCCATACAAAATGCAACTGTAAAACTAAAAAAATAATTGTTTATAATGAAAATTACACCATTTTCCGAATAATTTTTAAAATTTTCACAACATTTAAACAATTTTAATATAATTTTTATATTCATAATATTCCTATATTTTTATCATCAAATATTACTTAAAATATATTAAAACTTATTAAAGCATTATTTTGTTTATTAAATATAAGTATATATTGGTAATATAAGTGAAATTATCAAAACGACAAATAGTATTAAATGGAATGAGTACGTTACGTTACCTTATTATGGTGGCGACCCTTGACGGCGATTGCTACTCCGGCTTTGACGAGACTTCCGGCGAATCGAACTCCATGTTTAAGCTTCTCACTTTTCACTAGCTTTTCTATAGGAATCGACGAGAAAGGAGGATTGAACAGATAACTCTCGAGAGGGAAACCAGACCTCGTCATAATCTTCCCGGCGAGCAAAGCAACGGCGGCTCCAAGAGAATGTCCGGCGAGCCACACGGCTGCATTACCAGTTTTAGCCACCGCACTTTGAATCACTTGTATTGCATGCACAAACCTAGTGCTGTCTTGGAGGCAGTCTCGGATGCAACGTAGGTCGAGCCTAAGGTCACGTGACCGAGAGTGCCGTTTCATGATCGTGCCACGGAACGCGATCACGTGACGAGGAGGTGGTTTCGAATGAGGGGTATTCTGGTAGTTGTATGAGAAGAAGTATTTGTATTCGAAAAGGGCGCCGTATATGGATCCGTCTGAGTCGTCGATTAGGGTTTCGGCTAAAGTGAAGTTGAAAAACTCCCACCAATGATTGGCTTGTGACTTGAGACCAATCCGGTTTTGTTGTCTGTCTCGTTCCAGTGTGTACACTGCTTGTACCAAACATGATGCCACCGAGGTTCTATGGTAAGAATTATTCCTATCAAAAGACAAACGTTGACTTTTAGTTTTTTTTGGGTTTGAATGTAATATTTTAATGCAACTTGGTGTAGAAATGACCGATTAGAGAATTTTAGAATTGACTATGGCTAAACCGTTGAATTAGCGGAAATAGGTGATTAGTGATGATGAGTTTGTTGTGAAATGAATTTGGAAGAAAATTATGTGGTTTAAAATGAAATAGAAAATATACCAATCAATGGAAGTTAAATGGATGGGACCAGAAATGTTGAAGATCTCTCTTTGAGAGGCCATAAGCCCCTCTTTCACCATAACCTCGTCGTCTTCTTCTTCCATGTTTTCTCTACCTTATATCATCTAAAACAGATTGTAAATTAAAGAAACATCAATTGTTCTTGAATTTATCATCATCAATCATTTTCTTTGACGAATGCAAGAAAAATAGGAAAATAAATAACACCAACAATAATGGTAAATTTTGGTGTAGTAATGCTAAAAAGGAATTAGAAATCAGAAAATCAATGAAAAGAGAAAAAAATACCCTTTTTTTTGTATTCTCGAAAGATCTACCACAATGAGTCGAATACTGGAAATGAATCTGATGAAAGAAAGTAATTATAAAGTTTTTGTACAGAAGAGATGGCCCATCTTCTTTTTGTGGGTATTGAGTTCTTTTGGATCTGAAGACAGTAATGGGACCATTTCTGTAACATTGAAACGTGCAAAAGTGTATCAACAATTACTTTATTTACAAATTGTCAATAAAAAAGAAAATTTCTAAGAAAAAAATATTTCTGTTTTAATTGGTGTCAACGCTTAAAGAAAAGAACCAGAGAAATATCTTTTTTTTTTTCAATATTTTTACCATTTACAAGTAATTTTTCTCAATATTTAGTGGGTTCTACATTCCTCAACATTTTTTTTCCAACTCATCAACATTTTTCTTATTATGAAGAGTTATAGAACAAAAATATTGCTCTCCAAAATTGAAAAGGAACTATGAGTAACATAAATTAAAATTCGTTTTCATTATTAAATAAATTTAAAATAGGTTTTATGAATAACTTACATTTCTATATGAATTTTTATTTTATGTTTATAGAAAAAATTGAAAAACAAAATCCATATGAAATTAATAATATGACTTTATTTTAAATTAGTATCGATATTAAATATATATATATATATATATATATATATATATATATATATAAGACATTTTTCAAGTGGAATTTTTTTAAAAAATTGAAACAAAATATTCAAATTACTACTATAATTGTGTTATAAATATATGTTTTTTATATTATAAATTGTACTTTAAATTTAAATTTTTTTTCATTAAACTCATTATTTTAATTGAATAAGTATCTACTGAACATCAAATGTCTAATGCATTGATTTTAATATAGCGTTATTCACTGTCTCATGAATTAAAATCAATGATTGTAGATTATATTATATATTAAAATCTTGTGTTATTGGACATAAGATTTTAAATACTTCACTAAAATCCAGTGTTATTTAACACATGACAACTTTGTAAATATTTGTATATTGAATCATTTGAAATTAATTCCAATGGAGTTTTTTTTTATAAATAGATTATAAAAATAAATTCAAAGTATATTAGAAAGATTTTAGAACCTACATACATAAATTCTTAAAAACGATACTAAAATTTTAAATATTGAAAATTATAAAACGTAGATTTCATGAGCAAATATCAAATAGAATATATAAGACGAAAATGCTCATCAACTTTGTCAATTAATAACAAAATCAAATAAAACGCTAAGACCAGATAGTTTAATTATTTATAATATATCTCAAAATTCTATATCCCCCAACGGCCACATCAAAACCATTTCCAATCTGAATTGGTCCTCCAGAAAGACTGATGTATTTGATGCTTTCCTCCGCAAAGACTTGGTAGCTCGTGCCTCGATCCCCATGGGAAAATACTGACAGTGATTGGTCTTTGTATCTTTAAGTATATATACACGAACAAAACATAGATGACTTCTTAATTTGGTACAAAACGAGATTAATTCGTGAATGTAAAATCTGGAAAGGCCTACGATGAGATTTTCAGTCGTAAAGTCAGTTGACATTCATACGGTGCTTAATGTCAGTCTTACTCGGTAGTCTAACTAGATATGAAAAACGCCTTCCCCTACTACAACTTAGAATAAACTATTTACAAGTTACAACCATAAGAGTTTACGCCTAAATCAAGTGTCGATTGCATAGAATTAATAATATCGAAATTAAAATATTTTATTAATTTATAGAAGTATTAAATTATCGATAAATTAATAATTATTATTTATAGAAAGATTTGCTTAGTTTCGTAATTTTTAAAACCAATTACAACTAAAAATAAGATTTTTTCGTTATAGTCAATATTTTTCTAAAACCAATTACAAGTAAAAAGTCAATTATCATACCTGGAAGACAACATCAAATTTTTTTGATGTAGTACAAATATTAGAAATAAAATCTAATAAGAATTTATGCAAATTCTAGAAAAAACCAACAACACTAGAGTCATATTTCACTAAATTTTCTTACATATAATATATATAAATTGATAAATTTATACAACTATTAATTTATGATATTGATGTGACCATATATTTACATAGAGTTTTTTTTTATAATTTTTGTTGTTTTATTATTTTGTCGAATTATGGTAAATATTACATTAACCTAACTCGGACCGAAAATTTTTATTAATTTATAATGTTTATTAATTTGTAGAGTTATTACTGTAATCTTATAAATATGGAAGTTTAATTATTAGTCCGTGAACAAGATTTGAATATTGACTCTATTATATCTGGTAGTATTACATTACGTAAGTGTAAAGTTATTAATGTGTATATCATGTTTTTTTTAGTAGTCAAACTTCGACTAAAATTTTGTGCAGTTATCATTTGTTCATATATGGCAAAGTGTGTGTGCTATTAAAAATAAA
This sequence comes from Turritis glabra, assembly GCA_900406565.1. NCBI lineage: Eukaryota > Viridiplantae > Streptophyta > Magnoliopsida > Brassicales > Brassicaceae > Turritis > Turritis glabra. The sequence goes on along the minus strand of OVBN01000001.1, from coordinate 5,637,319 downwards.
ATATTAAATCAAACAATTGGTTATGTCATTTCAAATATTTAAAGGGTAGTATTTATTTTAAATATATTTTGAAGATATAGTCAGAAAACATTGTTATGTCAATACGATTAATTTGAATGTGTGTACATTTGGTAAATGAACGGATATTAATGAGTGTACATGTTTTAATAGTTGACTTTAACCAGTACACTTGGCAAGTAATATGGGAATTAATGAGAGTACATGTTTGAACGGTTATCCATGTTCAAATGATGCATACGTGAATTTTATACAAAAGATGCAAGTAAATTAATCAGTCAATATTTATGTCTTTTTAAATATTTTAAAAGGTAATTAATATTATCTTAAGATTGTTTCAAAAATTCAACTATAAATTGAACAATTATAGTTTCATAATGTAGTGACTAAAAAAAAAAAAAATCTTTCATCCATTTAATAACATGAAAAGTTTAATCGAAAAATGACATCGTGGAAGCTTCACTTTGTTTTTCTCCTCATCATAGTTTCTCTTTTTGTAAATGCTCAATCCGATGAACGTAAGTTTTTGTTGTCAGCTAATATATATATATATATTTTTTTATATAATACGTGTATATATATATATAATTAATATGTAGTATTGTTATATTATGGTGGCTAAACATAACTTAAACCATTTTTATCCCAAATATTCTTACGAGTGTCTTAAATATAATCTTATATTAAAATTTAAAGACACCCATACTTTAGAGATATAAAGTGTCTATCTAGAGATACCTCATTGAGTTTAAAGACATTTTTATATTTATTTTTCATTTTTTTTTATTCTGTTTAAAATTTAAAAACATCCTCCCCAAATAACCAATGAAAATGATCTTATAGGTCTCCTTGTCAGATTTGTTTCAATATATATATACTTATGGATCTTTTATCTATATTATATATTCTGATTTGTTTCAAATTGCAACCGTAATTGTTGTAGTATTATTTTAGTCGTTCTTAATAGAAACACTATTATCATAGGAAAATTGAGTCATTTAGCTATCTTATTTATCGGAATATATATATAGAAAAATTGACTTTAAAAAATACGTCATCAATTTTATAAGAAAAGCAACTATGTTATTTTTTTCTTTTTACATGATAAAACTGTCTTTTAAAATTAATATTTTGTTAGTTACTTTAGTTTTTTATTTGTTTTTGTTATTCGACGATGGTGTTTATTACTGTCTTACTTTATTAACACGAGCAATTTATGTTTGTTTGCTTTTCTGGCAACGACGGTCAACGTTAGCTCAACTCTTTAAAAAATGTGTATACAAAGGACCATGTCTTTACGCAGCAGAATGCTACGACAGATGTGAAATTAGCAGTCAGGAGGTCTCTCTTTGGCTGATCATTTCAATCATTGTTCTATCTCCCGTGACTTTTCTTTGCTAATAAATCGACCCGGACTAATGGACCTCTCCCAGCAACAGCCTTTGATGATCTTCCTCCGCTAGACGGTAAAGAAGTCCCTCAAGCATTGAAGAAAGGAAGAAAGCCGTAAACTACCTTAATAAACTGCTTTCGAAACCACCATTTAAATATAAATATAGTATTTGTGCGCATCGCGCAGCTCTACATAGTATGGAATGTTGTTGTATCCCATCGTGATTACATTCGAACAATAACTGAAATGAAAAACTATTAATAAAAGATATTTGTTATGTTGCTCAAATTATCCATACTAAATAAGGTCCAGCAATATTAGCAAGGCCACAAGCAAAAGCGACACTTTGTTTGTTTACAAGAAAAGGTGATAAAGCATGTCTTTCTGCTCTTGTACACGGATGATATCATCCTCGCGACTCTAAACAATGGTTTACTCCGCAAATTAACTCTCAAGGAAGAACTTTTTTGTGTGTAAATTGGGGAAAACTGCATTACTTACTCGAAGTTAAAGCAAATTTTAAAGATAAAGGAATTTTCATCAATCAAGCACCATATACGACATAGATAATCAACATGTATAGCATGCATAAAAGATTTATAACCCGTGTGTGACACCAGTTAATCTTAATTCCAAACTGACCAGCGCTATAGGCCAAGGCTTGCGGATGCACTTCCATAACCAATAATTACAAGACCAGATATCTCATATGTTGTGCACTAGATCTGTCTTTTCATGCATGACTCATAACAACAACATTTCCAAGCTGTGTCATTCAATATATGTCAAAGACACTCAAACATACGACCTACAAAAGAGCATATTAACAAGCTGACTACTACACAAAGCCACAAAGGGCGTTATTAATTAACAAGCTGACTTTGTATTAAGACGAAGAACAGGTCGGGTATCTAGACACGAAATGCTCTACCTCTGGTTACTGTATCTATATGGGTCTCAATATGATATAATGGCCTCCAAGGAGGCAACCTACGGTGTGGTAACCATCTTGGTAGCATAATACAAAAGCATCGCTAACAGGGTATGTTGCCAAAAGGCAATAGCTTAGTGAATTTGTTGGTCAATCCGATGATTGTTCAAAACCTTAAACATGGGAACTAAAAGAAGAAAAATAAAGGGAACAAGGTATAAAACATGGGAACAAGAGAAAATACGAAATGGAAGGAACAAAAAACAAGGAAAATAAAAATTAGAAGAAGTGGAAAAGGGTAGATAGAGGGTTTGGAACTGAAGATCACCGGATGTGACCATTTAACCAAACCAAATGTGACACTCAAATTTATTATTTATTGTAGGGTCGTCGTCGATCAAGGTTTCGAGTAAAGTGAAGTTGAAAAAATCCCACCAGGGCATGGCTCGTGATTCGGAACCTACCTGTTTCTCTTGTCTGTCCCGTTCCAATGTGTATACTCCATTTACCAAACTTGATGCTACTGAGTTCACAAGAATACCTAATTGAATGTCAAGGAGTTAGGACTAGAATTGCACATGGATCTCTACGTCTAGAGTGAATGGTGAAATTGTGGTAGATATGAATAAGTTCAAATACTAGAGTTGATTCTTGCATTATATCACTCTTGATTAAAGGACCTTGAGGTTAAGTTTTTGATTTCTCTTTTGGTTAGAGATTCTCTTTCAAACCTTTATTTCCAGTGAAGGTTTTGCAGAGTTTAATAACTTGGATATAATAGCACAAAACACAATCATCGAAATGATTGTTCACAATCTTACATATATATTTTAGATAGACTCATAGACATCATATTCAGGTGAATGATTCTTTATTTTTCGCACCCACCACACCGGCTTAGTATATGAGAGAGGCCTAAAACCAATTATTTATGTGGTCACTCTTTTATTAATAAATTGTAAATATCATATATTAAAGTAAATGCTATGGTTTTAATCCCTTTAATTAATCTCTTATAACTTGGATCATACGATTCTAACATTATATTTCCGTTTTATTATCTTTATTGTGTATTTATAAAGTAGTTTTGAGAAACTAATTATCAACAATTACATGAAAAAGATATAAAACATGGAAAAAGAGGGACAAACCAACTACTATATTATGGAAAACAAAACAAGAAGTAGAAATAGAAAAGGGTAGATAGAGAGCCATAGAGGGTTTGGAAATAAAGAAAACTAAGAACAAGATATAAAAGGCATCAAGCCATTTAACCAAACCAAATACTATATTATCTGACCCTCTTTGTTATTGTTTATTATAGTGTCAATTGCTCGAATTTGCTTTCAGGGTAAGGCCTAATGCAGCAGCTTTCCCAATTTGCCCTCAAGGCCGAGTCTCGCTCCCACCATTGGTGAAGCCAATGAGCTGTCGTAGACTTAGTCGGTTTGTTATTGTTTACAGTCATATCTGCTGATGGAAGAAGGTGAAGAGGTTCCGTTGACAAATCCGATGGTGATGATTTTCCTCTTCTTCCCACCAATAGACTCCTAACTGAGTTTCTAGCACCGGCTCTCTCGATGTTGCTTGCTCCGATCTCAGACATGAAGGTTTTGTGTCTGAAGTAATCAATGTATCCTGCACAGATTGGATCTTTTGGGTTCACATATAAATAAGGTATCCACGATGCTGTTTTTGGATCGTCTTCTTGAACCTGAAATAATTTAAGACAAACAGTTTCTTGTAAGAAAATCAACTTTAAACTAGTACTAGATATTTTCAAATATGGAATCACAAGTGGATGAAACTTGATATTTTGGCTTCTGACTAACAAGATGAGTTCTTAATAACTGAACCACCATAGTTAAATAAACTAGTTATTCTTAAGTAGAGCAAACATTTTATTTTTTTAATTATAAAGATGATTTATTTACCTTTAGATCGGTTAAGGCCATGGCTACAGTGGCTTTGACGACACTCTTAGCGACTTGAAACACACCTTTAAGCATATCTCCCCCAGGTAGCTGCTCTAGAGGAATAGATGAGATGGGTGGGTTGAATATGTAACTTTCGAGGAGGAATCCGAAACTTGTCATGGTCTTTCCAGCCAGCAACACTAGGGCAGCTCCCAAAGAGTGTCCAGCAAGCCAGATAGCTGATTCACTGTGTTTGTCCACCATACTGCGGATTGCTTTTACGGCGTACATAGACCTGCGACCTCGATGAAGGCTATTAAAAATGCATTGGAGGTCAAGCTTCAAATCAAACTTCCAAGTTTTTCCCTTCAGAACCGTGCCGCGGAAGGCAATCACATAGCGTGGAACTTTCACATGAGGGGTATTTTGGTAAAGGTTGTATAGCTCGTATTCGAAAATGGCACCATATATGGAACAGTCATCGTCGATCAAGGTTTCGAGTAAAGAGAAGTGGAAAAATTCCCACCAGGGCTTGGCTAGTGATTCAGAACCTACCCGTTCCTTAAGCCTGTCCCCTTCCAATGCGTACACTCCATTTACCAAACTTGATGCCACTGAAGTTCGATGGTGCGGATTGGTCCTATTCAAAAAAAAAAAAAACCAATTATTTTTAGAATCCGAGTAGGTAACTAGGTATCGATATAGTTTCTAATTTTAAATGAGTATGTATCGATAATGACTCCCAAAGGTCAACTCTTACTAAGAAACTAATACACGGTATCTTAACATTAAACCCCCAAAAAAAAACTCAGGCACGGCACATGAATTCATATAGTTTTAATAAAAATTTCCCTCTGCGTCTATCATAAAAATAATCCTTTTTTAAAGCTGTTATAAAAAAACAAATAAATCAACTATTTATCTTAAAAGGAAGTATACTAGCTAAACAAAAAATAAAAATGTTACCAGTCAATAGATGTAAGATGGAAGGGGCCAAAAATGCTGAAAGTATCTGTATCTGAGGCCATCGTTTCTCCTCCTCCCATCATTTTTCTTAGAGAACCTCGTCCCATTTTTTTCTTCTTATTCTTCTTCCTATAATCTAAGATATTACATCGCCAATTAATAATCAAATTGATTAAAAGTTAAAACGTAAAGAACAAAATGCAAATGTACTACAATTTAGGTCTATACTTATTAAAAGTTAAACGGTAATTAAAGAAAAAGCTGATACTTATGTGTTTTTGAACGACAGATTACAAAAACATTGTAGGAACTCTTTCTTGGCTTAGTCATGACTATCAGGCACTCTTTACATAAAATACAGAGATTTTTATTTTAAGGAAAGAAAATAACAGAAAATGAATATATATATATAGTTTATTTTTTAAATACCTTTTTCGTGGTCTTACTGGTCAATCAGACGCGAATTTAATGAATATGATTAAGTAAACTTAAGAGTTCGTTTTAACAAAAAAAAAACAAATTTGAGTTTCCTGTAGTTAAGTGCTATTAACAAATGTACTACAATTTAGGTCTATACTTATTAAAAGTTAAACGGTAATTAAAGAAAAAGCTGATACTTCTGTGTTTTTGAACGACAGATTACAAAAACATTGTAAAAACTCTTTCTTGGCTTTGTCATGACTATCAGGCATTCTTTACATAAAATACAGAGATTTTTATTTTAAGGAAAGAAAATAACAGAAAATGAATATATATATATATATATAGTTTATTTTTTAAATACCTTTTCCGTGGTTTTACTGGTCAATCAGACGCGAATTTAATCGAATATGATTAAGTAAACTTGAGAGTTCGTTTTAACAAAAAAAAATGACTAGTGTTATTCTGATTTTTCTTTCTTTCAAGAGTTCACCAAAAGAACTAATGAGTTATTATTACACACATAAGCATCTTGCTATTTATAGATGGTAAAAATATGAAGACTTTTTGGATCCGGAGACCTTGAGACCTATCCCTTTAACACTGACACGAGCACCAACACGAGCCAGAATGTATGAAATACTTCTTTAGTTACAAATTGACAATTTTTCTACAAATTGGCAATTAAAAACATATTTAATAGCGCATACAACTGTCTCGATTTATCAAATCATATATATAAAGAAAACAAGACTTCTTTATCCATCCATAGTCCCACATCATCGAACCAATAAATTAAACAAATTGGTTTTTTTATTTGATTGAAAACCAAATTGATTTTAAACTAAAAAAAAATGATTGTAAGTTATACGTATCCAATTGTTTGTCCTTTGGCCACTTAAGTAAATATAGAACAAAAAAAGTAGCGATCAAGTAAAAAAGACATATCTCTGGCAAATAATACAGCGTCTATTAGAAATATCGGATCAAATCGACAAACAATAAATGATGGTTATAGTGTTAATCACATAAGTTATGTTTGTTATTTAAAGCATATACCCTACATTAAAATCATACATTGTTACCTCAAAAATTATACACTATAGTTTACTAACGTTGTATTAAAATCATACATTGTTACCTCAAAAATTATACACTATGATATATTAACGTTGGATAGGTCAAAAGAACTCAAAATTATTCCTTTATAAATTTCTTTCGAAATTATCCTATATAATTTTACGTTTGAATTTATTTATAAAGTTATATATTTTAAATCTTGTATTACTTTATTCAATTTTATTTTTTTTACTCAAAAATGGCAAATCGGAGAACAAATATGGAGGATAACACATACATAAAAAAGAGAAAAAAACCTGGCAAAACCGTCGGAATCCAAAATCTGAACGGACCAAAAAAGCAGCAACACGAAACCACTCCTACCAACTACTTTATTCAAGTTGCACATACTCTAACTTAGAAAAAGACTACAACAATGTTTTCTGTTCAAGTTGTATTTACCCTCCACCATAACACTATGTTTGTACCAAGATACTCAAAGTTAATAATAAAGTTATATATTTCGGTCGGAAAATTTTTGGCGTTTGAGTTTTATACTTTAGGTCAACTGTACTCTATTCGCTTAACCCAAATTCATGTAATGCCAATGGACGCTAAAGAATAAGGGACGGGAAATAAAAATATCAAATGTCAACCACCAACATATTCTTAAAATTCATGGTCAACACTTTTTTATTGTTGCTTATCAATTTCATTGGTTTCTTATAAGTTCTAAGCGGCAGTATTATTATAACTATTTGACTTTATCTATAGTTATAATAATCGAAAATAAAATTCCATTCATAATTCTTTTTAGTTTTTTTTTTTAATCCAAGATATATGGATCAAGTGGCAAGGAGATAAAGTTATATACACTATATCTCACCATTTAATTTTTCTTCATGTCACTACAAGAATACATCCCCATTTCCAATGACGGTATTGGTCGGAAATTCGTCGAAAATAGCATATTTCAACGAATTTCCGATAAAATCAAATTTCTCGGCATTCTTTGGTCGGAAACCAACAGTCGTCGGAAATTCGTTGGAAATTAATGACGAAAAATATTGGTTGGAAATTCGTCAGAAATTTCCGACGAATTTCCGAACACAATTATAATTAAAACAAAAAATAAAATAAATATTTCCGACGACTTTTATATATATATATATTTTTTAAAATCAAATATAAATTAAAAGTAATAAAATTAAAATAAAATAATTATAGTTAAATTTAAAAAATATTTATTATCTACAAATTAGAATTAAAATTCAATTAGTTAAAAATAAATTAATATATTCATAAATGAATATTATTAATTGAAAAAGAGAAGAGAAATAATGAACTTTTGAAAATTGAAATGATTTTCGAAGTAGAGAGAAGAAAATGTTATTAGAAATTGAGTTTGTTGTGTTTTGAATTGTGAAATGGGTGAATACTCATTTGGTATATATAGGAAATATTTCCGAAGAAAGTTTCGTTGGAAATTTGTCGCAAACCGCAAAATACGGTAAATTCAAATCATTTAAATTTACAAACGCGAGAACATAAAAATCCATAAAATGTCTGACGAATTTCTGACAATCGATAAAATTTCCGACGATTGTATAAAATTTCCGACAAATTTCCAACGAATTTCTGAAAAAAAAATTAAAAAAAAAACTAAACAAAAATCTAAAAAAAAAATATTTGTCGAAAAGTCGTCGGAAATTTCCTACGAATTTCCGTCAACATTTAAAATTTTTTTTTTTAAATTAAATATTTGTCAAAAATTTCCAACGAATTTCCGACTACCTTTTTAAAATAAAAAACAAAAATCCAAAAATTAAAAAAATTGAAATTTTCGACGAATTTCCGAAGACCATGGAATTTCCGACAAAATATTCCGACTAATCTCCGACCAACTTTATTTAATCGGAAATTTTTGATAATTTTTGACCACTAATTTCGTCGGAGATAGTGGTCGAAAATTGACATGGTTTTTTGTAGTGTGTGGACGAGGAGAAAACGGTTTTTCATAAGACTTCCAAGTTTATATATATATGAAAAATATCCGAACAAACCCTTCAAAGTGACTTTTACTTTCACTTTGATCCTCCAAAAGTTTTTGCTTATACAATAAAACATCAAACTATTAAATATTTCAAATGAAAACCTCTCTATCGATCTGGACTTTACCCCGCCGTTAAAATTAGTAGAATTGTTCATTTTTTCGTTAAAAATGATAATGTGGCTTAAAATTATGTTTTTTGAAGTTAATTATTATCTTTTTATTTCTTATTACAACTAACAAATTCTATAAAAAAAATAATATATATATTATTTCTTTCTTCTCAATCCTCGATCATAGAAGAGTTGTAAGAGAGGTAAAACTCGTTGAGTAGGAGCAGAGATATGCCCCTCTTCTTCTTTTTCATTTATCTCCAACCGTAAGAGAACATCTTTCTTTATTTTACTCACCACTGGCTGTAATTCTAAACATTTCGTCATTTTTCATTAGATAATAATAATTTTTCCAAGTATGCCAAATAACCCATGAAATTGATTATGTTGTTCGAAGAGAATAACTCTATAGCTTTCCATGTAAACAGTATAATTTTGGAACTGTTTTATTTCCCCATAGTTTATGGCCAACGGTTTATGTTTCGCTGTCAGAAGAGTAGGTGACAACATCTATTTCTTAGAAGGCTTTGCGGCGTTTTGTAGCCACTTTCAACTATTAGTGTCCCTTCTTTGATAATTCCCAAATAGGAATCACTCCTATCGTGTAATATTTGTAATGATAAATATAGTTCGCATCATCAGCTTTCGCATCATCAGCATAGAAAAGCTGATGAACTAACTAAGACCATTCCATCTCTAAACCTTTTATGGGTATCTTAAATATAAATTAATATTTAATTTTAAAAAATCCCAAAAAATGGGGATCTAAAATGTCTCTAGAGAAACATAAATATCTCTTATTCACCCATATATTTAAAGACACATAATTTTTTATTCACATATATTTAAAAACACTCATTTAAAAATATCTCTAAAAAATAACCAATGAGAATGTTTTAAGAATTTTAAGAATTTGCACCTAATTCGATTGTTGGTGAGATATAAGAATCTCAATAGGACATTGAACAACAAGTTGCAAGGACTCCACGGTTTTGGAGGATGGTTTAATCCATTTTTTACTCTAGACCCAACTTTCTTTACCACTGCCGATTGACTTCATAAGCCCTCTGTTCAAGAGTTCTCGATTATGTGGACTGCTACGCAATGGATATATAAGAAGGTCTTACACCGACTACACAATTCAGAAACGACGTGTTGGGGAAGTATCGACTATGCAACGTTTTTGCCAACAAGGATTGCGGTTATTTCAACATCCACCAAGCATGTTTGACGAGAAGGGTTTGATTGAAGTAACTGATATCTTTGAAACACAAGCCACCAACGTCCTTCTTTGCACATAGTTGCGACCAAGCTATCCATATGGTTTTTTTTTTTTTTTTACTGTTGCTCCACCTGAATTCGATTATCAGACACGTTGGCTTCTGACACCATTTTTTTGAATACAAAATACAAGACACTGCATATACTATGGGATGTTAATATTGGTATCCATGCGTGCAACTGCCATTTACTTAATGGGTATGTTGTATAAAAATTAACCCATATAAACTCATTTATAGAAAAAGTTAAATGAGCTTAAATGGGTTACCCCATTCACATCCATTTATTATATGAGTTTTAACACAATTAAATGAGTAACCATTTAGATCCTTTTATGTTGATTATTTTTATTAAAAAATGTTTAATATCTTAATAACTAAAACAAAAAGTAAAATATTATTGAAAAATAAAATATTATAATTAAATCATATTTTTTATCTTTATTCCAAAAACACAAAATTGTATTTTTCCCTCAAAAACTTCAAAACCGTTTTTCCCGTCAAAACCGCATTTTCACATTATCACGTTTTCTCGACAAAATCATAAAATCGCATTTTCCGTTAAAATCGTAAAATAGCATTTTTCCTCCAAAATCGTAAAACCTTATTTTTTTTGCCAAAACCGCATTTTTATAGTATAACTTAAATCATATATAAATAATAATTAACAAAAAAATAACTAAAAGTCTATATAAGAAAAGCATATATAAAATCTAATTAATAATCTCTTTAAAATATCATATATATATATAGCTTAAATGGATCTAAATGGGTTTAAACGGGTCAAAGTATGTTTAAATATGCGAAGTTAAATGAGTTTCAAATCTAAATAGGTATAAATGATTTTGTAGTTAATTGGAACTGGGTTTAAATGTGGTGGATTTAATGAGAATCCTTACTGAGAGTATCATTGCTACTGATTTTATGAGAATTTTTTTCCTCCTTGTGATAAGTATCACTGCATATACCAAGATTGTAATCATACCTGAATAAAGTTGACGAGTTTTTGTTTGGATTCACTAAAATACTCTGACAATCCGAGATAAAAGCCTTCACCACCCTCTTTCATGATCTGCAACAAACTTGTCAGTGCCGAAGATGATAAAATATTTTCGGAAGTTTATAACTTTGCCATAGACAACTCCAAGCATCTGAGAATGCTATCGTCTTTCGGCGATGATGCTTTGCACATAAAAGAATGGACATATGGAAGATTCGTCACCTTTTATGTTTTTATTACACATCTTTTTATTACACACTGTAAAATGACGAAACCCTCCTCAATGAATTTCATGCTCTACATGTACATACATGATATATTAATTAAATTATACGTGTATAAACTAGAAAGCCTACACCTCAAATCATAACCTCCGACTATATACATACTCTAAACTGTGACCCTAACTGCGGATGTTATCAATATGTACTTACTCTAAACCCCTAAATCCATAAACACTAATCTCTAATCCGAATATGTATGTACACTAAATCCGTACCCCATAAACATTAAGGAATATTTATGTTGAAGAAGAATGTCATCGACAAACAATAAGGTTGAAAACTTAAAACTCATTGGATCCATGTCGGATTAAAACTAGTTTTAGACATATCTGGTATAAGGCCCATATATATTCTGAAGACATTTATCATTTAATTGAACGATTTATAAAATTCAAATAAAGTGGTTGGGTGCACGTCATCACTGATCCATCAAGGGAGCAACTTTTTTTGGCCTTCTACGGTGAACTTCTTGTATATGATCATCGGAACAAACTGAAATCAAGATGCAGAAGCTGAACGACCTCTTCTCCGGAGGCGGAGACGGCCACGGTACAACCGATAGCTTCCTTGAAGATGGATCGGAGGGTGTCTGTTCTCTCTCCCCTACCCAGGTTTCTCCCCGATGGAGTTGATTTATTTTTTGTTTCTCTGCTTTTTACTTAAATCAAATCATCTTCGATTTTGCAGCGAATGTACGGATTCGCCGCGTCTTTGGCCACTGGTTTGCTTCTTATGTTTCTGGTAAAAGATCTATTGTGACATTTCAATGCTTTTGTTGTAGCATCTCATTCTCTATCTCTTCCAATTTCATGGATAGAATGATAAGTTTCGCGATTTGATTGGAATCACAAATACGATTTATTCTTCTTATAGTGATTGATGTTCGTTGTGATCGGTATGAGACTATAAAGAAGAAGTAATTCATTTTTTTTTTTTTTCTGTTTCTTCTTCTTCTGCAGTCTATGATTGTATTTGCTATCCCCATCAAATTTGCACTGCTCTTCACATTTGGCAATGTGCTCGCTATTGGAAGGTATGCTTTTCCTGAATGTTGAGAGTGAGGACTTGCTGTTTGACTCAACATTTCATAGCATTCGTAGTTTTTGTGATTAGGATGAATTTTCAGTTAATGCTTTACTGGTCCCATTATCGCACGGTCGCTTCTATATATTGCTTAGGTGAAATTCCATTCAGAGACTGTTTCGAGTATGATTAATTCAATTGATACTTGAAGACATCTTACAACTTCTGATTGTGCTTTCTGTGTCTAGCTAACCGGGGTATTTCATAGCATTTCGCGGAAATTGCCTCATAACTTTCTTTGACATTTACGGCTTATGGAACTCTGTATGAAGTTAGAAGTTGACGGTTATAGATCTGTTCCTGTCTTTGCTTGCTTGCTTGTGTATCAACAATTAATGCGGTTTTTTATTGGCAAGAATCTGATGATATCGTCTTATATCTAACAAAATCTCTTGGCATTACTACCTCCATATTGTTATTCTGTTTTAAACCACAAGAGATCAATGTTTCTTTGGCAGCACAGCCTTCCTCATGGGACCTGAGCAACAGATGAATATGATGTTGGACCCTGTTCGTATCTACGCTACATCCATTTATATCGGAAGCGTCGTTGTTGCACTCATTTGCGCTCTCTTGGTAAGTTCTTACTCTCGCATACAACAACCAATTACTATATTTAGTTCCAAAATTAGCTGTTTAGAATACCTGCAAGATCCAAATGTCCAAAATCTGCAATTTGTTTGTCCAGCTTGAAATTTCAGTCTTTTAAATATCTCTCTCATCTTCTGTAGATCCACAGCAAAATTTTAACGGTCCTTGCGATCTTATGCGAGATTTGTGCACTGATATGGTAAGTTCAATGCTATAATTTAACCCAAAACATGGTTTATTTCTACAAGGACCCGAAGATTGTTAAGCCTTTTTGGATTGAACATCGTCTTATACACATTGTAATGACAGGTACAGCCTCAGTTACATTCCATTTGCACGGAGAATGGTCTCTGAAATAATGATTCGTCTCTGCGACACTGAGTTATAGTCAGTCATCTGGCAGCAAACACAACGCACGTAAATTGTTCTCACTGGTCTCAAGAATTTGAGATCTGATTTTTCTGATACAAATCTTGTTTGTTTTGTTGACCTGATCGGGTGAATCAAAAGTAATGCAGATTGAGTTTCTTTTACTGGTGTCTTGAAGCTCTTCTTGTGTGTATTTTGTTGCTTCAAGCTCTTTGCTGCTTCAGTCATAACCGTTGTTTGACATTTTGTGTGATCAAATACAAAGATTTCTTTTATTCAAATAACATCTTGGAGTTTTCAATCTCATAAGTAAAATATCGTAAACACACAAAAGATTTTCTTAAGAAATACAACTATCTTATAAATACGATGAAAAACTATGTTAAACAACTATATTCAGAGTAGACATTTATTGTCGAAAATATTCTAACAAAGTATGGAGGAATTTTCACAAAACCATTGCATCATCAGTGACACAATCACAAACAATAACATTGTTTCATCAAATGCACATTGCATCATCAATATCATCAATTGTGTCACATTGCATCATCAATGACTGGAAAGGATATGAGAGTAAGAGGTATGAATGTAATTTACCTAATTTTGAATTATTTTGTTATTTACCTAATTTTGAATTATTTTGTTATTTATCATTCTTTCAATTGACTCTCAATAATTGTTACCTAGTGGCTTGATTAAAAAATTGTGAAGACAATAATAATGTAGAAACTCGAAAGAGGCCTTTTTATCTTTAATAATAACGAGAAAGAGTATCATTTTTACAAAATCATATTCTCTACATCATTAGTTATTTCTTTACATTAAAACAGCATAATAAACTTCACCAGTCGACAAGACAAGAACCCCAAAGTGTTCGATTAAACGTAGAAATGTCAGATGCAACCACCCAACTGCAAAAATTCACAAGTACAACAAAATCAGAGTTTAGTTACTATTTTTTTTTTTTTTACAAAGTTTGTTGTTAGCAAATTATAATCTCTCACCATTATAGATTCGATTTCTTTGTCGGAGACAGGTGTACGTTTTGGCTGCAGAGATGCTTTTCCTCCATCAGCAATGTTCTTTGGAGCCGCCGGAACATCCGAACTCGCCGTCACATTTTTCTTACCGCCTGCAACAGATCCCGGAGCCGGTCCAGAACCTGAGAATGATTTACAAGGCAAAAAGAAGTCGATAAGAACAATAATAAAGCTAGTGATGATTAAGAACCAAAGAAAATAAGAGTAGTGAAAGAGAATCTAGTAAAAAAAAAAACATATTGAGGTTCTGAGGAACAAACAAAAATGTTAACCAGATGAAATAGAATGTCTCTGAGGAAATTTGATACGAGGAATTCTCTTCATCTTCTGCTTCCTTCCTTTGGTGATTCTTGAATTAATTGCTTTGTTTTCTTTCTCTGATTTTTCTGACCATAGAGATGAACGTAGCTCTTATCTTTATCCTGAACTTAATGGGCTAATGGGCTGAAGAAAAATGTTCGTTGGATGGGCTTTTTTGTAACATAACACAACTGTGTTATTTAGGAAAGCAAAAATGAAAGTACAATTTTACCTTTTAAGTTCCAGTACGCCTAAGCACTAATACCTATTATCTGTATTCGACCTGTTATTCGGTTCGTATCTGTCTCAGAAAAAAAAATATCTGTATATCGAGTGAAAAGTATAATAATTATATTACTTGTGGATAAGGATCGAGTGAAAGGCATTGATTTTTTTTTTAACTCGTCCTGTTACCCGATCTGTTACTCGTTTTATTACCGGACCCGTAAATACTCACTAATATTTTATAATATTATTAATAGTTTATAAATATATTCTAGAATAAAAATTAAAGCCTAAGTCCAACTTAGCCCAATTGAAATAATATGTACCTAGTCCAGCTGAATTAATATATTCATTGCCCAATTGAATCAATATATGAAGACTTTATTCTTTATAATCATCTTTAACCTAATACACACTTTCCGGTTTCCATGACACTCTCCTTGTCGGCGATCTAGACTTTCTCTTTGAAACATATTTTTATATTCATGTTATCAATGTGTTATTATGTTGTAGATGGCAATTAAGCAGAATGAGTTTCCTTCACATGATGAACATAATGAAGATCCCGTCATGAAATCTAAGGTATCTCCTAAATTAAAATCGGTAGCTTGGATCATTTTAAGAAAACATGGAAGGGAGATAAAGCTAAATGTGACCATTGCTCACAACTTGTTGGTCTAAAGACGAAAACTGGTACTATGACTAGTAATATGA
Source organism: Turritis glabra (assembly GCA_900406565.1). Classification (NCBI taxonomy): domain Eukaryota; kingdom Viridiplantae; phylum Streptophyta; class Magnoliopsida; order Brassicales; family Brassicaceae; genus Turritis; species Turritis glabra. The sequence goes on along the minus strand of OVBN01000001.1, from coordinate 5,621,564 downwards.
TTAAGCATATGAGGATATGCAAAAAACTTCATCCGGAGCTTGCGGTAGAAACAATTGATGGAAAAAGATTCAAGCAGGCTACCTTGTTCAATCAACCTAACAAAGATAATACTTTTGGGACTGTTCCATCATATTTAGCGTTCGATCAAGAAGATTCACACAAAGCTTTGCTGAGGATGATTATAAAGGATGAGTTACCATTCAGGTTTGTGGAGAAAGTAGGTTTTCGTGAATACATGAGAATTGTTCAACATCGGTTTGATATTCCTTCTCGTAGATCAATAACTAGGGACTGCATGAGTTTATTTTCTGAATAAAAGATTAAGTTGAAGAAGTTCTTTAAGAGTTACATGGGATCTGTTTCTCTTAATTGATACTTGGACGTCGGTGAAAAACTTTAGCTACATGTGTTTAACAGCACACTTCATTGATGATGGCTGGAATCTACATAAAGAAATCATCAAATTTTTTCAGATACATAGTCATAAGGGTGAAATGATTGGGAAGATGCTTGAGAAATGTTTAGTTTTTTGGGGAATCAACAAGGTTTTTACACTCACTCTTGATAATGCAAGTGCAAATGATGTAGAAATAAAATTCTTGAAAAGAAGACTTAAGTCATGGGGTACAAGTGTCCTTGAAGGTGATTATTTTCACATGAGATGTGGTGCTCACATCTTAAATTTAGTTGTTAAAGATGGTTTGCAAGAGATGAATACTGCTATTTGCCGAATTTGTACTGTTGTTCGCTACATAAGATCTTCTCCAGCTAGATTACTAAAGTTTAAGGAATGTCTTCTTCATCAAAATATTTCTACTACATCAGGTCTTATTTAAGATGTTGTGACAAGATGGAATTCCACATACTTGATGTTGGAAGCTGCTGTGAAACTTAAGAAGGGATTTGATATGCTTGAGTTAGAAGATGAAAAATACATGGAAGAACTTCAGAAAGTAGGAGGTACCCCAACAGAATCTGATTGGACCTATGCAATCTATATTTTACCTATCTTTAAGTTCTTCTATGATGCCACTTTGAAAATTTCTACGACACGTTATGTCACGAGAAATGCTTATATGAAAGAGATCTTTGGTGTTGGCCTTATGATTCGAAAAATGGAGTTAAACAATAATGATTCTAATTTGAAGTCAATGGCTGGTAAAATGAAGATAAAGTTCGATAAATATAGGGGAGAAAACATGAACTTGGTGATATTTATCGCATGTTTTGTTGATCCTCGGTATAAGATGAAGTATGCGAGTTCGCTGATCCGTGAAAGTTATGGTGGGAGTATTGCTGAGGTCTTCAAACTCTTATACAACAACTAACCAAGTGCCAAGAGGAACCAGTAATTTAGAAGAAGTAGATGTGGTTGAAAGTTTTGATCTTGATTTCTTAATGGATATGCATGAAGAAACTTAAGCAAATTCTTTTTTTAAATAAGAATTGGAGTGTTATCTAGCTGATGAGTGTGTTCCTAGGTCTGATCCGGATTTTAATATATTGTTGTGGTGGAAGAAAGCAAGTTAAAAGTTTAAGATTCTCTCCTTAATGGCAAAGGATCTTTTAGCAATACCAGTTTCAATAGTTGCTTCCAAAACGGCTTTTAGCACAAGTGGTCACATTATTGATCTTTTTTGAAGTTCTCTCACACCAATGATAGTTGAAGCACTCATTTGCACTCAAGCTTAGATTCGGTATGATTATCCACAAGTTTCTTTGGAGAAAGAGCCAATAGAAGAGCTTGAGACTCTAGAAGATGGTAAAAATTTTAATGTTCGAGCGTTGATTAATGAATGTTTATATTTATTTCTACACTAACAAGTTATTTCCTATTTGTAGAGTTTACGGTTTTCTCCCAAGGAATTAGTTTTTCTTTGGAAGATGAATGGGTTTCACCTCATTAGATAAATTAGACTAGTGTTAATTGGAACATTTGTGATTGTTATTTGTATATTTGCTTGTGATATTGTTTTTTTGTATTATGCAAATAGAAAAATGTGATATATTTTCATGTTCAGGTAAGTAAAGAGAATGGAAGCAGTTATGAAATTACACGCCTTATGGAACAATTACTGCAACATGAAACTACAAGATTTTATTTTTGAAGTTTGTAATTTTTTTTTTGGAAATATATGTTGTACATTTATAAATTCTTCTTTTTTTGAAATATAGAATTATTATGCGGTTACGGAAAGTTTTTTCCGTATAAATTATCAATAAATATGTGGATAAAGGTAAATGGTCGGGTATCTAAAAGGTTAACTATTTTACCGGGTACTCGTTTTTACGGATACTCAATATTTACGGATCGAATACGAATATTTTTTTCTATTACCCGTAAGGATCGGATCGAGTAAAGAGTTTCTCAAAATTCAAGGATATCCATCCCGTGGCCAATCCTACTAATTAGTACTCCCTCTGTTTCAAAATAAGTAATTTTTAAAGTATTTTCACACAAATTAAGAAATCACACAAATTCATAATTTGTTGAGTTTCTCTATGTAAAAAAATCATTTATTATCTAATTCAACCAATGATAAAAAAGACTATAGAATATTATTGGTCAAAAAGAATTAAAAACAAATTAATGTTACATTGAAAAATTAAAAGATCACTTAAAATGAAACAAAAATTTTGATCTAGAAAATTATTTATTTTGAAACAGAGGGAGTACTTAAAATCAACGTATTGAACAGTGATAATCAATGCCAAATAAAACCTTGAAAACAATTGAAGAGCAATTATGAGAAATTAAAATAACTACTATATTATAATTAAATAAATGGCTGTATAAATTTTATAATTAAGTCAGTTATTTGATCATGTATAATGATATTTTATCCTTTTAAATTTGATTTTGTTCAACTTTTCTATTTCTCTTTCATGTGCATTTTCAAATTGTATCCCTTATCATAATATTGTGTCTTTTTCATGTCTATTTTTTCATAAAAATTTGATGCAATCTCGCAGTTATTTTTTAATAATTTTTTTTTCTTTTCATTTAAGGTTATATGTTAATTTCTTATAGATACATTGAATAGAACTAGATTTTACCCCGCGGTACACCGCGCGTCGATTTGTTTTTAACTAAAAAATTTAAATTTTAAGTTGTATTTGTTTTGTTAATATTGTTTGTTTTGTTTAGTGTTTAAGATTGTATAATTGTATTTTGATTGTTAATTCTAAGATTTCACCCGCGGTATACCATCCCGTATTAATATTGATCCAAACCTGTCCCGTCATAAAATCCCGTCCTGTGATATTTTAATATTTTTAAAAGTTTAAATATTATACTTTAAACATTTATGAAGTTTAAATATTTATAATGTTTAAACTTATTACAAAGTTTATATATTTATAATATTCAAAATTCATATAAAGTTAAAGTATTTATATTATTTGAAACTTCATAAAAATTTTAATATTATAAAGATTTTAAACGTTTTATAAAATTTAACTTACTAAAAATTTAAATTTTTTGAAATATTTAAATTTTAGTAAAGTTGAAATATTTATAATATTTAAATTTTAGTAAAGTTTAAATATTTATAATATTTAGACTTTTTATAAATTATAAATATTTCTAATATTTTAAAACTTTTAGAAAGTTTAAATTCTTTGAAATAAAGAACCGGAATAAACCGAATAAAATTTTTAAATTTGGATGCATGAGAAGTCAAGTTTCCTGCTCATTTGTATTCGGAATCATTTTTGTCTATTTTATAGTATGACTCTGAACCATTGTCCAATTGTTCAGGCGATGTGGGATATTGTACACATAATTTTTTATTCATTTATTGAGTAATATATGTCCGTTTTAAAAAATTTTAACCACTTCATATGTAAAAAAAATTTCAGATTTTATTAACTAAATGTATTATATAATAATTCAAAATAATTTAAATATAAGATTAAATAAAAGTGAAAGGAGAAGCATATATTTATGTTTGAATTAGGTAGAGATATTTTAGGAAATTAGCTCAAATTTGTTATGGTAATTGTTGGTGTCAATATCCATTAAAGATTTTCGAATATTTTGTTACCCGATTTCAAAATTGATCCAACCCAACAATGGTAATTTTTGTAAATAATTTTGAAAACCAAGGGTTTTTTCCAAATGTACTTCAAAAATGTTGATATAGATGTGTTAAGGTGAATATATTGAAATAACATTCGATGCTATGTTTTTAAATAGAATAACATGTCACCAAGTTACCATATCAATCATTTTTTCTTTAAAATATGTTTTTGGTTGGGATTAACTTGAAAACCGAATTCAACCCGAATAAAAAACCGAAATAAAATATAAACCCCTAATTATCCTTAATGGTTAGGTTACTGTTCATCATTGAGACGCCTCCTCCAAGTTATTGTTCACTCTTCATCGCCATCGCCTCTACTTAAGAATTTGCTTTTGTGTATGGGCATCAAATTATGATGAAGTATTTTGAAGTTTTGATAAGGGTATACAATCTTGTTTTATTTCATAAATTGTAACGTTACATTCATTCACTGACTCGTTATTTAAGAAGCTCTTTTCTTTTCTTTTTTCAACGTTATTAAAAATATCTTCCATTGTAGCAGATTAATTTTTCTTTATTTTTGTAAGAACAATATTTAATTTCTAGATCTTTTTTGTTTTGACTTCCCCGCACTCCATATGTATATATGTCCAAGAAAGAGTAAATTTGAAGAAGAAAATTTCAAGACGATATTGAATTCATGTGTAGATAAGATATATACGAAGAAACTGTGGACGCCGAAGATTCTGTAAGCGTAGTCGTCGTCCCAATCACTGATAAAGTTATGTGGTGAGGATTATATTGACTTGTTCACGGAAAACAGCCAAAAATTGAATTAGTCTCTAACAATTTATGGCAAAACAACATTTTACGGAGCACGGAACAATAAGTGACATAATTCATTGGCCTTTAACTCATCTTTCAAGTCGACCTTATATATAATTACGCAATAAAAACAAAATAGAGCAATTTGTTTAATATAGCAACTAACTCATCTTTCACTCTGATTTCTTTCCTTTTTGAATTATCAGAAGTTTGGATATAATCATGTATGACGTCAAGTTCGTGCTTTTCTAAATTTCTCTTATAAACCATATAAAAGACCAAAAGTATCACGCAGAAAATAAATTAATAAGTAAACCGTAATGGATATGGATTTGCCGTACTTGTAATTATGGACGCTACTCAGCTATCGTGTTGACGTGGAGGTTTTCCTCGTAGCCAACCGGAGCAAGAAAACCACAATCTTGGTGGACGCGGCAGTAGATGAAAAAAAAAAGACAATGATACTGACGTCATCATCATCGGAGCCGGTGTTGGCGGCTCGATTCTCGCCTGTGCACTTCCTAAGGTTCGCAATCGGCCCAAGTATCGAATCTGCATCGCTCTCATAAATGCTTTGTTTTTGTATACTCATATAAACACAAAAGGATCATGCATATTTATACAAATGACTAAATAGTTGGTGGATGTTTATGTGATTTCTTTCTATATATAATAGTTTACATATTTCTACATATACATGCACGATGTAAAACGCCAGCCATCCTTTATCGAGTAGCCTTGATTAATCAAAAAACATTGCTAATTCGATAGCCTGTAAAAGATGTATATACGTTTACCAAATGAAGAGTTTTGGCAGTATACATAATTATGCTACTTTAATTAGATTCCCGGCTCACGTATGTTTGTTTGTACATCGTGTACATAGCATACATGCAACAAAAATAGATGCATCATCTCTAAAAAGGTTATAGTTTAAGGATCAGCTAAAATGAAAGTTGATTTGTGTCCGAATATAAAGTGGTGGAGTTACTGGAGTTATACGAGTATATATGTGTGAAAAATGATATGGAAAATTTAAACTGTTACCTAATATCATTTCTGTTGTCAAAAACATTGATTGACACATTTAATTAGCTAACTTCTTGACTATTTTAATTTGAGTGTCAATAGTTTGAGTGGTATCTTTTATTTGCTTGTTATATTTCTATATAATAACAAACTCATTAATTAGGGTTGTCAATATCTTCTGTTTGTATCTGATATAAACTTATCGTTTCTTTTATGTCCACCTTGGCAGTTCAGAAATGATAACGAGTTATGTGGACAAAAGAAAAGATCAATTTATTGCTTTAAGAAACAGAACTATTTTAATTGAGTATGCGGTAATTGGTAATGCCACGTCTATGCTGACATATCGTTGCACTATATATATATGTCACTCCTCTTTCCTCAACTATCTCATAAACCATATATTTTTAAAGTAACTAATAAACCATATTGAGAACTAATACATTTGGATATGGCTTTTACGCATGTTTGTTTATGGACGCTACTCACTTTCTTGCTGACGTGGACGGTCTTCTACGTCACAAACAGTAGGAAGAAGGTGATGAAGTTGGGGAATACGGTGGTGGAGGAGCGAAAAGACGATGCTGCTGACGTCATCATAGTCGGGGCTGGTGTCGGCGGCTCGGCTCTCGCATATGCTCTTGCTAAGGTATGTAAAGTGGCGTTGTTTGCGTCCAAGTTTTAAATCTGCATGGCAGTTTAGTTAACTATTTTTTTGTTGCTTACTAATACATGTATAAACAAAAAAAATCATGCATGATTGGTTTTGCTTTTGCAAGATAGAATTTACTTTTGCATAATACAATCAGAACGGTCCTGAAAATTGAAGCCCCGAAGAAAAATAAATTAAGGTCCATTAATTAGTAAAATAATTTTTAAAATGTGTATAAGGGATGGAAAAGTCGAACTCCAAACCTTTCCTCCACATTAAAATACATTTCCCACTAGACTACAAATCTACGAGAAATATTCTACTTAAAAAAGGATTTATAAAATTGATATACAGTAAAACTTCTATATATTAAAACTTCTATATATTAATAATGTCAGAAATAAAATATTTATTAATTTATAGAGGTATATAGATATTTGGTTAATTTCCTAAATTAAAAAAAATTATTACAATTTTTTTTTCGTTATAATCAATATTTTTCTGAAACCAATTACAAGTAAGGAAGCAATTATCTTTTCTAGAATATAACATCATAATATTTTATGTAGTCAAATATTAAAAATGAACTCAAATAAGAATTACGGCAAATTTAAGAAAGAAAAAAACAATACAAAATTCATATTTCACTAAATTTTCTTATATGATATATATATTGATAAGTTTATACAATTATGAATTTATAATATTGATATAACCATATAATTTATATAGGATTTTCAAAATAAAAAATATTATTTTATTATTTTATCAAATTGTATCAAATATTATATTGGTCTAAGTCGAGACCGAATTTTTTAAATAATTTATAGTTATTATTAATTTATCGATTATAAATTTATAGAGATTTTTCTGTATAACAGCGACAAGCCTAAACTTTTTTTATTTGGAACTAAGACCGGCCCTGAATAAATCCTACTCCTATGATGATTTCCAAAAATAGGACGGACGTCGAGTACATGTGATAGAGAGGGACATGAGAGAACCAGAGAGAATGATGGGTGAGATTATGCAACCTGGCGGACGACTCATGCTTTCTAAGCTTGGCCTTGAAGGTCTGTGTTCATTTACAATTATGTAATCAATCAAGAAAGAGATATTGCGTCTTAGTCTCATGCTCTCATGCGTTTATAATTTATATAGATTGTTTGGAAGACATAGATGCACAGAAAGCTACCGGCTTAGCAGTTTATAAGGATGGAAAAGAAGCAGTCGCACCTTTTCCAGTGGAAAACAACAACTTTTCTTATGAACCTTCTGCTCGATCTTTTCACAATGGCCGATTTGTCCAACAACTGCGTCGAAAGGCTTCTTCTCTTCCCAAGTACGTGTCCTTGTTAATTAAAAGTAAAAGTACATTTCTCTGTTCACTAAAATAATATATATAATAATAACAATTTGAAAAAATTTTTTTACACAATTACATAGTTTCATCGTAACATTTCGTAAAATATTTTTATTTTATTTTTAATAATTTACAAAAATATCTTTTACGGTTATATATTTTTACAAAGTTGTATCTATTCATTTAAAGTTGTGTCTTTTCACCATATTTTATTTTTATTTTTTCATCACAACTTTTCGTTGCAATAGTTGTGTCTTTTACAAAAAGTTGTGTTTTTACAAACAGTTGTATCTATTTAAATGTTCATGTCTATTGAGCTCTATATATTTATCTTTTTTCTTAGTTAACTACCAAACTTTTGTTATTTGACACGGAATTTTTGTTTTACGATGAATCTAGAAGATTTGAATTATAATATCTAAAATTATGCTATAGTCTTTAAACTATTTCTTAACATACATCATTTTAAGTTTGAAGAAGTTTCTCTAATTCTTGATCTAACTAAAGTTTTCTGAAATGATTAAAGTAATGTAAAATTTTTAATTAACTTAAAGATATATTTTACGGTTGCGTCTATTTATTGTAAAATATATATTTTTAATTTTCATTATTTAATATTTTATTTTTAGAAAGTTGTTTCTTTTTATTGTAACTTTTCGATGATACATTTTTACTCAAAGTTAAATATAATTTATATTTACAATCGTATTATTATAAAGTTGCGTCTATTCGTTATAACTCTTCGTTCGATATTTTTTCACTTAGGATCATGTTTCTTCATCATAATATTTTTTTACTAATAAATAAATCTCAATAAATGTTTATGAGGGTTGCATCTCTTTATCATAAATTTTCATAAAATATCTTATATTTATAATATTTAAAAAATATTTTTTGCAAGGTTGCCTCACTTAATTCTGAACTTTCGTTTGATATTTTTTTTTTTTTCGTTATTTTATATATATATATATATATATATTTTTTTTTTATTATAATTATTTTTTGTCATAACTTTTTATTTTGATGGTTGTGTGTTCTAATAGTTATATATGTTCAACATTTATGTAATTTTAATCCTATTAATTTTCTCTTTTTTATATAATTTTAATTTTATTGTTAGCCTATACTTTTAAAATATTTTATAATATATCAATTTAAATTTGAAGTTTATTCAAAGTTGTTAATTTTCTAGAAAAGTTTGAAATATTTTCTCCCGCGATGTCCCGGGATCTGAGTCCTAGTTATAATAATAATAATAATAATAACAATAATAATAATAATAATAACAGTATTTACATATTCATTGATTTTATGTATTCAATGGAAAATCATGAATACATCTGATATAGTATTAGAATCAGATTGATCCAAAATAAGTATTCGTGTGGAATGTGGATCGAAGTGATCTAATCGATATCATACAAAAGTCATATAAAACTTTTTCATTGGCAATTAATTGAAGCTGATAAAATTTGATAAAATATATTTTTCTAAATATTAAAATTATCTCTGACTTGATCGAACTGAGTTGTTTGGAATATTATTTATACGTTATCAATTTAACACTTTGTGTCTAAGCGAGTTAGACAGTCAATTAATATATTTACTTACTAAGAAAAAGGTAAAAATATATATTTAAAAATCTAATAACATCATATAATAAATAGATATATGGTACAGCCTCTTCGAACATCCAATCCGCGCCTAATTAATTTTTGTACATTGGAAATATTACTGAACTAGACAATAGCAATTATTTTGTTTACACCAACTGTTCATTGGTAGTGTGCGGCTCGAAGAAGGAACGGTGAAGTCTTTAATAGAAGAAAAAGGAGTGGTCAAAGGTGTGACATACAAGAATAAAGAAGGCGAAGAAACAAGAGCCTTTGCACCTCTCACTGTGGTATGCGACGGTTGCTACTCAAACCTTCGTCGGTCTCTTAATGACAACAATGTAAGTACGTATGCTCCTTTAAACGAAAAGACTACAATCTGATTTACTCAGGTAGTTAATAATCATCAATGTGCTATAACTGATGTAGGCGGAGATTCTGTCGTACCTAGTTGGTTACATCTCAAAGAATTGTCGGCTTGAAGAACCCGAAAACGTACACTTGATATTGTCTAAACCATCTTTCACCATGGTATATCAAATAAGCAGTACTGACGTTCGTTGTGGTTTTGAGCTTCTCCCCGACAATTTTCCTTCTATTGCAAATGGTGAAATGTATACATTCATGAAGAATACTATAGTTCCACAGGTACGCTTTGGGCTGATTAATCTTTAATCGATTGAAAAAAAAAAACTAAACATATAAATATATAAGTAAGTTGGTGTTATTAGTACATAGATAAGTCATACATAGACACATTCTATCACTTGCACGACGTCCATAACTCCATGCACAATATGCATTTAAAATCTCTTACATTTATTTTGCAGGTACCTCCAAAACTTCGCAAAATATTTTTGAAAGGTATAGATGAGGGAGCATACATAAAAGTGGTGCCAGCAAAGCGCATGTCAGCTACTTTAAGCAAGAAGAAAGGTGTGATTGTATTGGGAGATGCATTCAACATGCGTCATCCAGCAATCGCATCTGGAATGATGGTTTTACTGTCTGACATTCTCATTCTACGTCGTCTTTTCCAACCATTAAGCAACCTTGGTGATGCAGACAAAGTCTCAGAAGTTATCAAGTCCTTTTATGATATCCGCAAGGTGAGCATATGTAAAATACTAATCTAAAACATGAAAATTTGATCAAAATCGATTTACAACCTAAATTTTTTTGAAACTAGCTAATACATGATTTTTTAATGGTGAAGCCAATGTCAGCGACGGTTAACACATTAGGAAATGCATTTTCTCAAGTGCTGATTGGATCGACGGACGAAGCAAAAGAGGCTATGAGACAGGGTTGCTATGATTACCTTTGTAGTGGCGGGTTTCGCACGTCAGGGATGATGGCTCTGCTCGGCGGCATGAATCCTCGTCCGCTCTCTCTCATCTATCATCTCTGTGCTATCATTCTATCCTCTATTGGTCATCTGCTCTCTCCATTTCCCTCTCCCCTTCGCATTTGGCATAGCCTCAGGCTTTTTGGTGTAAGTCAATATATCTCTCTTTATATCAAATTATTTCTATAGAATTATTTTTTCTTTTTTAAATGCTTTTTATTTATTTATTTGCTAATTACTATTTGGCATTGATTTTTTTTGTTTTTGTTTATAAATGTTTTATGCAAATCACTAGTTGGCCTTGAAAATGTTGCTTCCCAACCTCAAGACTGAAGGAGTTAGCCAAATGTTGTTTCCAGCAAATGCAGCTGCGTATCACAAAAGCTATATGGCCGCATCCGCTCTCTAAACTTTGATGCTCTAAATCACAATATATATGAAGCAGGGATCTTTGTGATTGTGCATTTGTGAAACTGTATTGCAGTGCTTACAATTATTAGTATGTAACAGGGAAAAATTCTAAATAAAAAAAGAACTTTTGAATGTGAGATGTGTGAATGAACTTTGTAGTTACATGTAATGCTCCTTTTTTTTTTTTTTTAGCTTCACACATGTAGTTTTGGAGCTAAATGTTTGTTACTTTGCAAAGTTTTGTTTTAGACGTACTGGACATTTTTTGGTCGTCCGGTCTTCATATACATTAGCACGGGTATGGCTAAAGGTGTAAATGAAACTGAAACAGAGGATTACATGGTCATCCTGATAGCAAATCAAATGCAGTCAATTCCCAATTTTCATGTCGATGATTAGAGTAAGCTGAGTAATATTTTGAGATTTCATTGGATTTCAAATTCTTTACATTCATAGTTTTGAATGGTTCTCTGCCATATCTAAATCCCGTCTTCTGTACTTAGGATGAATTTCAGTTAGGGTTATTGCACGGTCATTTGCTTCTACCCCTTGGATATTGTTTAAGTGAGATTCCATTTAGAGACTGTTTCCAGTAAGATATAATCCAATTGTCATATTGTTATTCTGTTTTAAACCACAAGAGATCAAAATTAGATATTTAGAGTAACTGCAAGATCCGATCTGAGTAATGTCCAAGATCTACAGTCCGGCTTGAAATTGCAGTCTTCTTACAATCTCTCTCATCTCCTGTAGATCCACAGCAAAATCTTGACAGTCCTTGCAATCCTATGCGAGATTTCTGCACCGATATGGTAAGTTCAATGCTAAAATTGAACACCAAAAAGGGTTTATTTTTGTCCATAGAGATGGACGAAGCTCTCATCTTCATCCTAGGGCTGGGCCGGTACTTCGAGTACCCAAAAACCCCCCGAACCTGAATCCAAACAGGTATCCGAAAGACCCGAACTTAACTAATCCATTAATCTCTTTTACCTAACTTCGGATATTTCGTTGACATTTGATTTTAAATAGTTTGGATAGTTTTTTTACCAGATTTTTTGGGTAATTCGGATACTTTTGGTTAGTTTGGGTTTTTTCACCGATGTTTTCGAGTAATTCAGATAATTTGAGTTTTTTTTATGTACTTTTGAATAGGATAATTTCGGATTTTTCAGATAATTTTGAATGATTTCGGATTTTGAATCAAACCCGATCCGAACCAAAACAAAAAAAAAGAACCGAACGAAAAACGGATACTTGAACGCTCAATCCTACAGTTCTTCACCATGAACTTAATGGGTTAATGGGCTGAAGAATTGTTCGTTGGATAGGCTTTCTGTAGCTATTATAGAAGACAACTCGTTATTTTCTTCATCTTTTTTTGTTTCTTTTGTTTTGACTTCCCTCTATAGAAAAGAGTGAATTATATTATTAGTAGAAGAAAACTTCAACTTCAAGAGGATAAATTCATGTGTAGATATCATATCATATAGGCAATTATTGAATTCGTCATGTGGTGAGGATTTTATTGAGTACTTATTGACGTGTTCATGGAAAGCAGCCAAAATATTGAATTAGTCTCTTAACAAATCATGGCAAAACAAATCACGGAACGAAGAATGTGACATCATTCATCGGCCTTTATCTCATCTTTCAACTCGAACAATTCACTAGTTTCTTGAAAGCAAACATTTCAGAAATTTTTCCACTATAGTTTCTTGTCTTTGTACTTCTTTCCAAAAATCGATGCCTTTTGAGCTAGAGAACTGATCTTTAAACTACATAAATTGAATTATGTTCTTCCATCTTCATATTTTCGAATTTTGAAGCTAACATGTTTTTCTTTAAGTTTGCACCTTTGTGGTTCTTTTAAAGTGAGTTTGCAGGAGATCCCATGCTTCTTTGGTAGTTTCACATCCCTGAATCCGTTCAAATTGCTTCCCTCCTACACTACAGTGAATAGTGGTGAGAGCTCTGGCTTTGAACTTCGATTTCTTCAACTCCTCGTCTGTCCAGTCTTTCTCCGTCTTAGCATTTTTTCCTGATTCATCCATAATTTTTGGTTCCACCCACGTTTCCAAGACGACTTTCCATCCAAAAAAATTGATGTCTCTTATCACTGATTTCATCCTTGATTTCCAAAAACGTAGTTTCCATCATCCAATACTCTTGAACTAATCACGAGTACATGATAGTATTCATCTTCTCCACATGAACTCACCTATTTGTAATACACACAAGTGATCGCTCTGATACCAATTAAAAACGCAAAAGGTATCAATATGGAAACTATGACACAAACTAAGACAGAAATTTCTTCAAAACAATTTCATTACTAGAAAAATTTGTTTAGTGCACTTACAAGTTTCACTCAAACAATAATCTAGCTTTTCTCATTTATTCAAGGATATATACATGATCCAAGAACCTTTCAAGACAAATCCCCTAGCCCATAAGCATTATGCTTTCTTACAAGAAGCCCACAACCTTAATGTCTAAGAATTCTCTCTCTCTATTGTGCTAATCTCGACAAAGTCTTAGCACCCAATATACACAATAGGTCGTAGCCATACAAGTCTAATTTCTATTCTATGGATCCATATGAATCCTAATAGAAATTGTCACGTTTCCTTTTCTTCAAGAAAAAGGAAACTTCTCTCATATTTCTTTTTCTACTAAAAAAGATTAAAGGAAGCTTTTCGAACTTCCAGAATCCTCTCCAAGATGCGTCTTCTTCTTAGCAATCGCCTCTTGGCTCGTCTATTGACCATTCCAACTCCACGTTGATACGCGTGAATTTCCAACAACTCACAAAATGCACATCAATTAAACCTTGTGTGCAAACAATACCACAATACTAATGGTATGTCGTTGGTAGCACTTAAGGTATCGAATCCACAGAGAGCAATGAACCAACACACTAGGAATGCACAAGTTCGCTTAATCTAAGCAAAATAAAAAGGTTTTTTTGGTTTCCTAAAATATGACTAATAATGTAAATCAAACTAAAAATATGCAAAACAAAGCAAAAGGAACTATAATGCAAAAGACTAACAACAATAGAACCTAAACAAATCGAGAATGGATCATTGCTAAGACAATACGACAAGGATGAATGATGACTTGATAAACGATAATTCAAACGAACAATCTAAACTTAATTCCATGACATGAGTCGCTTAGATAGACTAGTCCACTGTCGTGATACTACCCCCTTTACAAACCGTTCGATTAAGCTAATATTTCAATTGCAACCTAACGATTTATAAGCAAAGAACACAAACTCATTTTAGTCATCAATTCCTTCTTAGAACTCAACTTTCGTTGGTTAAGAATTAGAACGTATGCATAGACGGTTCAGATTATTTCACAAAACCTTTCGGGTGTAAAATAATCTAGAATCTAGAAAACTCTCTTTTGAAGCTCATTTCTAGCATTAAGATCATTCTATGCATAATCATAAGCAAGACTACTCAACCATCAAACATCATTCACAAGCTTTAACACCCTAGATCTACCAAACCAACAATCCAAAAGTGAACTACTCACACATGATAGAATTGCAAAAGTAAACCGTACAAATCATAGAATAGCAAAACATGATGAAGATTTTATAAAAAGATCTTAATAAAAGTACACAACATAAGTTTAGATGATAAATTAAGAAGCATAAGAACACACACAAGAACACTCAAGAACAGAGAAAAAGATTAAAAAGGAAGCTAAAGTTGTCTAGATATTTTTCTTCCACTAAACAATGAATTTATAGTGGTTAAAAACGTACTAAGAAAAACAGGTGAAAAGTCTTTAATCGGTTACTCCAATCGGTTGCTGACCGATTTGGAGTTCTGAATCGGTTACACCAATCGGTTGTTGACCGATTTGGGAAGTTTTCGTACGCGATTCATCCGATTTGCCGTTCGGTTGCTCTAATCGGTTGCAGACCGATTTTGCATCCTGAATCGACCACTCCAATCGGTTGCAGACCGATCGGATCATAACTTTTGACTCATAACTCGGATTGGCTTGGTTTCACTACCATTGGAAAGATCATTGAATTGCCTACAACTTTTATAAAGAGCTCAAAAGCTAATTACCAAGGGAAGACGTCCATATGAGTCGATCTTTAAAACGTGATTTGCCGCTCGGTCGCCTCGATCGGTTGCAGACCGATCATCAGTACATTTGTCATAAAGTTTTACTCATAGATCGGATTGCCCTGATTGTACGACCGTTGGAAAGATACTTCAATGCTCTATAACTTTCATGAAGGGATCCAAAGCTAAGTCACAAGAGAAAGTCTTCATATGAAGTGATCTTTTAGGCAGTGTAGATTGGTTCTAGATCATCATTTCTTCAGTTGGCTTGATCGCATGCCCATCTCTTCCTCTTTTGATTCACTCCTCTTCCATTGCACTTTAACTCTTGGCTCTTGATCTCCATATCTTGAATCACCTCTTTCGATGTCCTTTTTGTTCCGTAAGGCTCCAAAACTCCATGTTCCTCCGTATACCTAAACAAACTCAAATGAAATGCAAATATGCAACTAAAAACCTAAAAATAAATGTAATATGCATGAAAACAAAGAGAAATAAAATGCTAAAAACACGTGATATCAATTCCTCCAGACTTATCCTTTGCTTGTCCTCAAGCAAACTTCAAAGGATAGCAAGAGAAAAATGTTTGAAAGTGGAAGCTCAATTCCAAAAGGAAGCACATATAGCACTTGAATTCAATTTCCTTAGATAAAAGTAGGATAATGCATTAATCACTCGTACTCTAACGAACTTCTCCATACTCGTTGCAACTCGAATCTTTAACTCTAAGGTATCATTCTCAGAATCCTCAAGCATTCATATCATCCAACTATTTTACATTCATTAAGATATAGTGCGGTCTCGCAAAGGGAGTTTAAATCGTTTTCAATCGGTTTAGGTGTAGGCTTTTGAGGTAGTTTTGATTATTTTGGTGGTTTCTCTCAACACAAAAGAATGCTAGACATTATGCAAAATTTATCTAAGAAGGAGAACAATTGACGAATACAAAGATTAACTCTCGTCGTTCTACCCAACTTATGATTTCTTGAATTTCTATCATTTTTTTTTTTGCACAACTCTTTTTATCCTCTTATTCAACCCTAAATCAATAGAAAATTCTTGTCTTTTATTCCACAAATCTCATGATCAATCTTTTTCTTGTACCTTCCTAGGGAAAACCTTTTTATTAACACTAAACTCTTTTCTAACTCTTTTTTTTTTTTCACTTTGAGATTTAGAGTTTATTTACGTATGAATTCATCCCCTAGGAATCCCTTTTAAACACTTATTGATCATGCCTTTCTTTTTTTTTCCCAAACCCCAAACCAAAATATTCAAAAATTCAACCAATCATTTTTTCCCATCCTAATTGCTAGCTCATAATGAGAATTAACCTTTGTCGTTCTCGATACTCTCAAAATTTTGCACATTATAGCATTATCAAGAAAAAAGCCTCACTCACGAATAATAATGGGTTTAAAAGAAAATGATTAAGGTAGAGGGGTAGGGGAAAAATATGGAAACGTATTTAAAACCCCTAAGCGAGAAACTTAGATTCATTTTAAGACCAAATTCATATAGTTGGAATCAATTCAAAGCAAGTATCAACTAAGAAATAAAAAACCTTCAAGTCAAGAGATCAAAGCATGGATTTTCCAAATTTTCAAGGCGGTTCATGCATCATAATACGATTAACAAGGGCATTACATTCAAAGTTAATGTGCTACAAAAAATCATTGCTCCCAAATGCATATGTAAATGCAACCTATATGCATCTAGACTTAATGTTCAGTTATTTTTTTTTTTATTATTTTTTTTTCAAAAACAAATATTCACAATGCAATGACTCAAAATAAATAAAACAAAAGAAAACACAATGTTAGACGGTTAGTCTCTCCCCCAAACTTATTTCACACCGTCTCGGTGTGAGAATAAATTCAAGAAAAAGACTAACAAAAAACAAAAAATACGAACAAATCTAAATTGTATGTTCAATGGAGAGTGTTGGTACCTTGGAGCTTCTAAGGAGCGGTGGAGCTAGAGGAGTCTCAAGAGATTAGAGTGAGATGGAGTCCAGCTCTGTTCCCTCTACAAAATCACAAAAACAAACACACACAAAACACACCAAAAAGAACACACAATCAATAAGTACAAGGATACCATGGGTTGCCTCCCAAGCGCGCTTGTTTGACATCACTAAGCTTGATGTTCTTTTACGTACCCTCATTGGCAACACTGGATCACCGGGATCATATTCATCGTAGAAGCATCCACGGAATGCTTTCATCCTTATCTCCTCAAAGGGTATTTTAATCGGTTTATCAATGCTCAAGTCCTTGATAGAGATTATACCAAGATCATGATCTTCAAACATGTACTCAACATCCAAGACACCATCACATGGATCATCTAATGATTCTCCAACCACGCCTACTTTTTCATCTTTGCTCTTGGTTGAATAACTCTCGATTGCCACGGGTTCTACGACTTCGTATCTTATCACAAATTTCTCATCAACCGTGCATCCAAGGAGTAATTCAAACTCTTGTATAGACTCGTCAGCTTCTTGTTGGAATTCATCAATGATTTGAGCATTCTCTTCAAAAACATATCTAATTTCATTGAGAAGTACCTCTTTTGTCTTCTCTTCACTAGGAGGAATGCATTTTTCTTCTTCTTCTTCTTCTTTTTCTTCTTCATCGATCCATTGTGTAAGATTGGTGCTGATGGATTTGATATTTGTTGGCTCAACAACCCATGGAGATGGAGTCCATTTATGCTCCTCGCTGATCATTCGAAGAGCCTCCATAGACTTCTCTTGCTCTTCCAAAAGCAACTTCATCAAGTTGAAAAGTTCTTCTTTATCAGAGATTGGGGAAGGATTGACAGTTTCATAGTCATACTCCATATCGCAAGGTTGATATCTATCATCATATGCACATTGGTTGTCTTGAGCATAGTTTTGATCATGTTGATACTCTCTTGATGTGGACGTTTCATAAGGTCCTTGATAACTTGAGTAGTCGTACTCCATGTTACAAGGTTGATATTCCTCTACATATCCACATTGGTTCTCTTGAGCATAGTACACATCCGGTTGATACTCATATCTATGTTGATTATATTGAAGATAGTGTACATCCGGTTGATACTCTCTTGAGGATGATTCTTGATAAGCTCTTTGATAACATGCTTGCTTCCAAGCTATCTCTCTTTGTTGTGCCTCCAAAACATGATCCAACTTAGAATGCATGGAGGCCAACATCTCTTCTACCATTGTGATTGTACCTTGCAAAAAAAACAATCACTTGGAAGAAGATTAGTAACCAAAAGAAATAAAACAGAAAATAAAAGAAACCTTAGTCTCAAGCAAAAATGAAATCCTAATGGCTAATTGCAATTGCTCCCCGGAAACGGCGCCAAATTGATACGCGTGAATTTCCAACAACTCACACAATGCACATCAATTAAACCTTGTATGCAAACAATACCACAATACTAATGGTATGTCGTTGGTAGCACTTAAGGTATCGAATCCACAGAGAGCAATGAACCAACACACTAGGAATGCACAAGTTCGCTTAATCTAAGCAAAATAAAAAGGTTTTTTTGGTATCCTAAAATATGACTAACAATGTAAATCAAACTAAAAATATGCAAAACAAAGCAAAAAGAACTATAATGCAAAAGACTAACAACAATATAAAAGACTAACAACAATAGAACCTAAACAAATCGAGAATGGATCATTGGTAAGACAATACGACAAGGATGAATGATGACTTGATAAACGATAATTCAAACGAACAATCTAAACTTAATTCCATGACATGAGTCGCTTAGATAGACTAGTCCACTGTCGTGATACTACCCCCTTTACAAACCGTTCGATTAAGCTAATATTTCAATTGCAACCTAACGATTTATAAGCAAAGAACACAAACTCATTTTAGTCATCAATTCCTTCTTAGAACTCAACTTTCGTTGGTTAAGAATTAGAACGTATGCATAGACGGTTCAGATTATTTCACAAAACCTTTCGGGTGTAAAATAATCTAGAATCTAGAAAACTCTCTTTTGAAGCTCATTTCTAGCATTAAGATCATTCTATGCATAATCATAAGCAAGACTACTCAACCATCAAACATCATTCACAAACTTTAACACCCTAGATCTACCAAACCAACAATCCAAAAGTGAACTACTCACACATGATAGAATTGCAAAAGTAAACCGTACAAATCATAGAATAGCAAAACATGATGAAGATTTTATAAAAAGATCTTAATAAAAGTACACAACATAAGTTTAGATGATAAATTAAGAAGCATAAGAAGACACACAAGAACACTCAAGAACAGAGAGAAAGATTAAAAAGGAAGCTAAAATTGTCTAGATATTTTTTTTCCACTAAACAATGAATTTATAGTGGTTAAAAATGCACTGAGAAAAACAGGTGAAAAGTCTTTAATCGGTTACTCCAATCGGTTGCTGACCGATTTGGAGTTCTGAATCGGTTACACCAATCGGTTGTTGACCGATTTGGGAAGTTTTCGTACGCGATTCATCCGATTTGTCGTTCGGTTGCTCTAATCGGTTGCAGACCGATTTTGCATCCTGAATCGACCACTCCAATCGGTTGCAGACCGATCGGATCATAACTTTTGACGCATAGCTCGGATTGGCTTGATTTCACTACCATTGGAAAGATCATTCAATTTCGTACAACTTTTATGAAGAGCTCAAAAGCTAATTACCAAGGGAAGACGTCCATATGAGTCGATCCTTAAAACGTGATTTGCCGCTCGGTCGCCTCGATCGGTTGCAGACCGATCATCAGTACATTTGTCATAAAGTTTTACTCGTAGATCGGATTGCCCTGATTGTACGACCGTTGGAAAGATACTTCAATGCTCTATAACTTTCATGAAGGGATCCAAAGCTAAGTCACAAGAGAAAGTCTTCATATGAAGTGATCTTTTAGGCAGTGTAGATTGGTTCTAGATCATCATTTCTTCAGTTGGCTTGATCGCATGCCCATCTCTTCCTCTTTTGATTCACTCCTCTTCCATTGCACTTTAACTCTTGGCTCTTGATCTCCATATCTTGAATCACCTCTTTCGATGTCCTTTTTGTTCCGTAAGGCTCCAAAACTCCATGTTCCTCCGTATACCTAAACAAACTCAAATGAAATGCAAATATGCAACTAAAAACCTAAAAATAAATGTAATATGCATGAAAACAAAGAGAAATAAAATGCTAAAAACACGTGATATCAATTCCTCCAGACTTATCCTTTGCTTGTCCTCAAGCAAACTTCAAAGGATAGCAAGAGAAAAATGTTTGAAAGTGGAAGCTCAATTCCAAAAGGAAGCACATATAGCACTTGAATTCAATTTCCTTAGATAAAAGTAGGATAATGCATGAATCACTCGTACTCTAACGAACTTCTCCATACTCGTTGCAACTCGAATCTTTAACTCTAAGGTATCATTCTCAGAATCCTCAAGCATTCATATCATCCAACTATTTTACATTCATTAAGATATAGTGCGGTCTCGCAAAGGGAGTTTAAATCGTTTTCAATCGGTTTAGGTGTAGGCTTTTGAGGTAGTTTTGATTATTTTGGTGGTTTCTCTCAACACAAAAGAATGCTAGACATTATGCAAAATTTATCTAAGAAGGAGAACAATTGACGAATACAAAGATTAACTCTCGTCGTTCTACCCAACTTATGATTTCTTGAATTTCTACCATTTTTTTTTTTTTGCACAACTCTTTTTATCTTCTTATTCAACCCTAAATCAATAGAAAATTCTTGTCTTTTATTCCACAAATCTCATGATCAATCTTTTTCTTGTACCTTCCTAGGGAAAACCTTTTTATTAACACTAAACTCTTTTCTAACTCTTTTTTTTTTTTTTCACTTTGAGATTTAGAGTTTATTTACGTATGAATTCATCCCCTAGGAATCCCTTTTAAACACTTATTGATCATGCCTTTCTTTTTTTTTCCCAAACACCAAACCAAAATATTCAAAAATTCAACCAATCATTTTTTCCCATCCTAATTGCTAGCTCATAATGAGAATTAACCTTTGTCGTTCTCGATACTCTCAAAATTTTGCACATTATAGCATTATCAAGAAAAACGCCTCACTCACGAATAATAATGGGTTTAAAAGAAAATGATTAAGGTAGAGGGGTAGGGGAAAAATATGGAAACGTATTTAAAACCCCTAAGCGAGAAACTTAGATTCATTTTAAGACCAAATTCATATAGTTGGAATCAATTCAAAGCAAGTATCAACTAAGAAATAAAAAACCTTCAAGTCAAGAGATCAAAGCATGGATTTTCCAAATTTTCAAGGCGGTTCATGCATCATAATACGATTAACAAGGGCATTACATTCAAAGTTAATGTGCTACAAAAAATCATTGCTCCCAAATGCATATGTAAATGCAACCTATATGCATCTAGACTTAATGTTCAGTTATTTTTTTTTTTATTTTTTTTTTTCAAAAACAAATATTCACAATGCAATGACTCAAAATAAATAAAACAAAAGAAAACACAATGTTAGACGGTTAGTCTCTCCCCCAAACTTATTTCACACCGTCTCGGTGTGAGAATAAATTCAAGAAAAAGACTAACAAAAAACAAAAAATACGAACAAATCTAAATTGTATGTTCAATGGAGAGCGTTGGTACCTTGGAGCTTCTAAGGAGCGGTGGAGCTAGAGGAGTCTCAAGAGATTAGAGTGAGATGGAGTCCAGCTCTGTTCCCTCTACAAAATCACAAAAACAAACACACACAAAACACACCAAAAAGAACACACAATCAATAAGTACAAGGATACCATGGGTTGCCTCCCAAGCGCGCTTGTTTGACATCACTAAGCTTGATGTTCTTTTACGTACCCTCATTGGCAACACTGGATCACCGGGATCATATTCATCGTAGAAGCATCCACGGAATGCTTTCATCCTTATCTCCTCAAAGGGTATTTTAATCGGTTTATCAATGCTCAAGTCCTTGATAGAGATTATACCAAGATCATGATCTTCAAACATGTACTCAACATCCAAGACACCATCACATGGATCATCTAATGATTCTCCAACCACGCCTACTTTTTCATCTTTGCTCTTGGTTGAATAACTCTCGATTGCCACGGGTTCTACGACTTCGTATCTTATCACAAATTTCTCATCAACCGTGCATCCAAGGAGTAATTCAAACTCTTGTATAGACTCGTCAGCTTCTTGTTGGAATTCATCAATGATTTGAGCATTCTCTTCAAAAACATATCTAATTTCATTGAGAAGTACCTCTTTTGTCTTCTCTTCACTAGGAGGAATGCATTTTTCTTCTTCTTCTTCTTCTTTTTCTTCTTCATCGATCCATTGTGTAAGATTGGTGCTGATGGATTTGATATTTGTTGGCTCAACAACCCATGGAGATGGAGTCCATTTATGCTCCTCGCTGATCATTCGAAGAGCCTCCATAGACTTCTCTTGCTCTTCCAAAAGCAACTTCATCAAGTTGAAAAGTTCTTCTTTATCAGAGATTGGGGAAGGATTGACAGTTTCATAGTCATACTCCATATCGCAAGGTTGATATCTATCATCATATGCACATTGGTTGTCTTGAGCATAGTTTTGATCATGTTGATACTCTCTTGATGTGGACGTTTCATAAGGTCCTTGATAACTTGAGTAGTCGTACTCCATGTTACAAGGTTGATATTCCTCTACATATCCACATTGGTTCTCTTGAGCATAGTACACATCCGGTTGATACTCATATCTATGTTGATTATATTGAAGATAGTGTACATCCGGTTGATACTCTCTTGAGGATGATTCTTGATAAGCTCTTTGATAACATGCTTGCTTCCAAGCTATCTCTCTTTGTTGTGCCTCCAAAACATGATCCAACTTAGAATGCATGGAGGCCAACATCTCTTCTACCATTGTGATTGTACCTTGCAAAAAAAACAATCACTTGGAAGAAGATTAGTAACCAAAAGAAATAAAACAGAAAATAAAAGAAACCTTAGTCTCAAGCAAAAATGAAATCCTAATGGCTAATTGCAATTGCTCCCCGGCAACGGCGCCAAATTGATACGCGTGAATTTCCAACAACTCACACAATGCACATCAATTAAACCTTGTATGCAAACAATACCACAATACTAATGGTATGTCGTTGGTAGCACTTAAGGTATCGAATCCACAGAGAGCAATGAACCAACACACTAGGAATGCACAAGTTCGCTTAATCTAAGCAAAATAAAAAGGTTTTTTTGGTATCCTAAAATATGACTAACAATGTAAATCAAACTAAAAATATGCAAAACAAAGCAAAAAGAACTATAATGCAAAAGACTAACAACAATATAAAAGACTAACAACAATAGAACCTAAACAAATCGAGAATGGATCATTGGTAAGACAATACGACAAGGATGAATGATGACTTGATAAACGATAATTCAAACGAACAATCTAAACTTAATTCCATGACATGAGTCGCTTAGATAGACTAGTCCACTGTCGTGATACTACCCCCTTTACGAACCGTTCGATTAAGCTAATATTTCAATTGCAACCTAACGATTTATAAGCAAAGAACACAAACTCATTTTAGTCATCAATTCCTTCTTAGAACTCAACTTTCGTTGGTTAAGAATTAGAACGTATGCATAGACGGTTCAGATTATTTCACAAAACCTTTCGGGTGTAAAATAATCTAGAATCTAGAAAACTCTCTTTTGAAGCTCATTTCTAGCATTAAGATCATTCTATGCATAATCATAAGCAAGACTACTCAACCATCAAACATCATTCACAAACTTTAACACCCTAGATCTACCAAACCAACAATCCAAAAGTGAACTACTCACACATGATAGAATTGCAAAAGTAAACCGTACAAATCATAGAATAGCAAAACATGATGAAGATTTTATAAAAAGATCTTAATAAAAGTACACAACATAAGTTTAGATGATAAATTAAGAAGCATAAGAACACACACAAGAACACTCAAGAACAGAGAGAAAGATTAAAAAGGAAGCTAAAATTGTCTAGATATTTTTTTTCCACTAAACAATGAATTTATAGTGGTTAAAAATGCACTGAGAAAAACAGGTGAAAAGTCTTTAATCGGTTACTCCAATCGGTTGCTGACCGATTTGGAGTTCTGAATCGGTTACACCAATCGGTTGTTGACCGATTTGGGAAGTTTTCGTACGCGATTCATCCGATTTGTCGTTCGGTTGCTCTAATCGGTTGCAGACCGATTTTGCATCCTGAATCGACCACTCCAATCGGTTGCAGACCGATCGGATCATAACTTTTGACGCATAGCTCGGATTGGCTTGATTTCACTACCATTGGAAAGATCATTCAATTTCCTACAACGTTTATGAAGAGCTAAAAAGCTAATTACCAAGGGAAGACGTCCATATGAGTCGATCCTTAAAACGTGATTTGCCGCTCGGTCGCCTCGATCGGTTGCAGACCGATCATCAGTACATTTGTCATAAAGTTTTACTCGTAGATCGGATTGCCCTGATTGTACGACCGTTGAAAAGATACTTCAATGCTCTATAACTTTCATGAAGGGATCCAAAGCTAAGTCACAAGAGAAAGTCTTCATATGAAGTGATCTTTTAGGCAGTGTAGATTGGTTCTAGATCATCATTTCTTCAGTTGGCTTGATCGCATGCCCATCTCTTCCTCTTTTGATTCACTCCTCTTCCATTGCACTTTAACTCTTGGCTCTTGATCTCCATATCTTGAATCACCTCTTTCGATGTCCTTTTTGTTCCGTAAGGCTCCAAAACTCCATGTTCCTCCGTATACCTAAACAAACTCAAATGAAATGCAAATATGCAACTAAAAACCTAAAAATAAATGTAATATGCATGAAAACAAAGAGAAATAAAATGCTAAAAACACGTGATATCAATTCCTCCAGACTTATCCTTTGCTTGTCCTCAAGCAAACTTCAAAGGATAGCAAGAGAAAAATGTTTGAAAGTGGAAGCTCAATTCCAAAAGGAAGCACATATAGCACTTGAATTCAATTTCCTTAGATAAAAGTAGGATAATGCATGAATCACTCGTACTCTAACGAACTTCTCCATACTCGTTGCAACTCGAATCTTTAACTCTAAGGTATCATTCTCAGAATCCTCAAGCATTCATATCATCCAACTATTTTACATTCATTAAGATATAGTGCGGTCTCGCAAAGGGAGTTTAAATCGTTTTCAATCGGTTTAGGTGTAGGCTTTTGAGGTAGTTTTGATTATTTTGGTGGTTTCTCTCAACACAAAAGAATGCTAGACATTATGCAAAATTTATCTAAGAAGGAGAACAATTGACGAATACAAAGATTAACTCTCGTCGTTCTACCCAACTTATGATTTCTTGAATTTCTACCATTTTTTTTTTTTTTTGCACAACTCTTTTTATCTTCTTATTCAACCCTAAATCAATAGAAAATTCTTGTCTTTTATTCCACAAATCTCATGATCAATCTTTTTCTTGTACCTTCCTAGGGAAAACCTATTTATTAACACTAAACTCTTTTCTAACTCTTTTTTTTTTTTCACTTTGAGATTTAGAGTTTATTTACGTATGAATTCATCCCCTAGGAATCTCTTTTAAACACTTATTGATCATGCCTTTCTTTTTTTTCCCAAACCCCAAACCAAAATATTCAAAAATTCAACCAATCATTTTTTCCCATCCTAATTGCTAGCTCATAATGAGAATTAACCTTTGTCGTTCTCGATACTCTCAAAATTTTGCACATTATAGCATTATCAAGAAAAAAGCCTCACTCACGAATAATAATGGGTTTAAAAGAAAATGATTAAGGTAGAGGGGTAGGGGAAAAATATGGAAACGTATTTAAAACCCCTAAGCGAGAAACTTAGATTCATTTTAAGACCAAATTCATATAGTTGGAATCAATTCAAAGCAAGTATCAACTAAGAAATAAAAAACCTTCAAGTCAAGAGATCAAAGCATGGATTTTCCAAATTTTCAAGGCGGTTCATGCATCATAATACGATTAACAAGGGCATTACATTCAAAGTTAATGTGCTACAAAAAATCATTGCTCCCAAATGCATATGTAAATGCAACCTATATGCATCTAGACTTAATGTTCAGTTATTTTTTTTTTTATTTTTTTTTTTTCAAAAACAAATATTCACAATGCAATGACTCAAAATAAATAAAACAAAAGAAAACACAATGTTAGACGGTTAGTCTCTCCCCCAAACTTATTTCACACCGTCTCGGTGTGAGAATAAATTCAAGAAAAAGACTAACAAAAAACAAAAAATACGAACAAATCTAAATTGTATGTTCAATGGAGAGTGTTGGTACCTTGGAGCTTCTAAGGAGCGGTGGAGCTAGAGGAGTCTCAAGAGATTAGAGTGAGATGGAGTCCAGCTCTGTTCCCTCTACAAAATCACAAAAACAAACACACACAAAACACACCAAAAAGAACACACAATCAATAAGTACAAGGATACCATGGGTTGCCTCCCAAGCGCGCTTGTTTGACATCACTAAGCTTGATGTTCTTTTACGTACCCTCATTGGCAACACTGGATCACCGGGATCATATTCATCGTAGAAGCATCCACGGAATGCTTTCATCCTTATCTCCTCAAAGGGTATTTTAATCGGTTTATCAATGCTCAAGTCCTTGATAGAGATTATACCAAGATCATGATCTTCAAACATGTACTCAACATCCAAGACACCATCACATGGATCATCTAATGATTCTCCAACCACGCCTACTTTTTCATCTTTGCTCTTGGTTGAATAACTCTCGATTGCCACGGGTTCTACGACTTCGTATCTTATCACAAATTTCTCATCAACCGTGCATCCAAGGAGTAATTCAAACTCTTGTATAGACTCGTCAGCTTCTTGTTGGAATTCATCAATGATTTGAGCATTCTCTTCAAAAACATATCTAATTTCATTGAGAAGTACCTCTTTTGTCTTCTCTTCACTAGGAGGAATGCATTTTTCTTCTTCTTCTTCTTCTTTTTCTTCTTCATCGATCCATTGTGTAAGATTGGTGCTGATGGATTTGATATTTGTTGGCTCAACAACCCATGGAGATGGAGTCCATTTATGCTCCTCGCTGATCATTCGAAGAGCCTCCATAGACTTCTCTTGCTCTTCCAAAAGCAACTTCATCAAATTGAAAAGTTCTTCTTTATCAGAGATTGGGGAAGGATTGACAGTTTCATAGTCATACTCCATATCGCAAGGTTGATATCTATCATCATATGCACATTGGTTGTCTTGAGCATAGTTTTGATCATGTTGATACTCTCTTGATGTGGACGTTTCATAAGGTCCTTGATAACTTGAGTAGTTCGCTTAATCTAAGCAAAATAAAAAGGTTTTTTTGGTTTCCTAAAATATGACTAACAATGTAAATCAAACTAAAAATATGCAAAACAAAGCAAAAAAAACTATAATGCAAAAGACTAACAACAATATAAAAGACTAACAACAATAGAACCTAAACAAATCGAGAATGGATCATTGGTAAGACAATACGACAAGGATGAATGATGACTTGATAAACGATAATTCAAACGAACAATCTAAACTTAATTCCATGACATGAGTCGCTTAGATAGACTAGTCCACTGTCGTGATACTACCCCCTTTACAAACCGTTCGATTAAGCTAATATTTCAATTGCAACCTAACGATTTATAAGCAAAGAACACAAACTCATTTTAGTCATCAATTCCTTCTTAGAACTCAACTTTCGTTGGTTAAGAATTAGAACGTATGCATAGACGGTTCAGATTATTTCACAAAACCTTTCGGGTGTAAAATAATCTAGAATCTAGAAAACTCTCTTTTGAAGCTCATTTCTAGCATTAAGATCATTCTATGCATAATCATAAGCAAGACTACTCAACCATCAAACATCATTCACAAACTTTAACACCCTAGATCTACCAAACCAACAATCCAAAAGTGAACTACTCACACATGATAGAATTGCAAAAGTAAACCGTACAAATCATAGAATAGCAAAACATGATGAAGATTTTATAAAAAGATCTTAATAAAAGTACACAACATAAGTTTAGATGATAAATTAAGAAGCATAAGAACACACACAAGAACATTCAAGAACAGAGAGAAAGATTAAAAAGGAAGCTAAAGTTGTCTAGATATTTTTTTTCCACTAAACAATGAATTTATAGTGGTTAAAAATGCACTGAGAAAAACAGGTGAAAAGTCTTCAATCGGTTACTCCAATCGGTTGCTGACCGATTTGGAGTTCTGAATCGGTTACACCAATCGGTTGTTGACCGATTTGGGAAGTTTTCGTACGCGATTCATCCGATTTGTCGTTCGGTTGCTCTAATCGGTTGCAGACCGATTTTGCATCCTGAATCGACCACTCCAATCGGTTGCAGACCGATCGGATCATAACTTTTGACGCATAGCTCGGATTGGCTTGATTTCACTACCATTGGAAAGATCATTCAATTTCCTACAACTTTTATGAAGAGCTCAAAAGCTAATTACCAAGGGAAGACGTCCATATGAGTCGATCCTTAAAACGTGATTTGCCGCTCGGTCGCCTCGATCGGTTGCAGACCGATCATCAGTACATTTGTCATAAAGTTTTACTCATAGATCGGATTGCCCTGATTGTACGACCGTTGGAAAGATACTTCAATGCTCTATAACTTTCATGAAGGGATCCAAAGCTAAGTCACAAGAGAAAGTCTTCATATGAAGTGATCTTTTAGGCAGTTTAGATTGGTTCTAGATCATCATTTCTTCAGTTGGCTTGATCGCATGCCCATCTCTTCCTCTTTTGATTCACTCCTCTTCCATTGAAACTCTTGGCTCTTGATCTCCATATCTTGAATCACCTCTTTCGATGTCCTTTTTGTTCCGTAAGGCTCCAAAACTCCATGTTCCTCCGTATACCTAAACAAACTCAAATGAAATGCAAATATGCAACTAAAAACCTAAAAATAAATGTAATATGCATGAAAATAAAGAGAAATAAAATGCTAAAAATGCTAAAAACACGTGATATCACACGTCATCAGTTTCTTAAGTTCTGCTTCATGTATCACTTTTTGTACTACTCCATGTACTACTTCACGACTGGTAAACACTTCAAAGAGTTATATCTCAGCAGCTTGTAAAAATTGGTCTTCATAACACCAACAACATATTAATCTAAATCATGAAATTTTGATCAAAATCACTTTACAACCAAACTTTTTTCGAAAATAATACGTGATTTTTTATGGTGAAACCAATGTCAACGACGGTTAACACATTAGGAAGTGCATTTTCTCAAGTTCTCATTGGATTGACGGACGAAGCAAAAGAGGCACAGGGTGGTTATAATTACCTCTGTAGTGGCGGGTTTCGCACGTCAGGGATGATGGCTCTGCTCGGCGGCTTAAATCCTCGTCCGCTATCTCTCATCTATCATCTTTGTGCGATCATTCTATCCTCCACTGGCCATCTGCTCTCTCCATTTCCCTCTCCCCTTCGCATCTGGCATAGCCTCGGGGTTTTTGGTGTAAGTCATTATATTTTACTTTCTAGCAAATTATTTTTATAGAATTTATTTTTGTTTTAGTAACATTCTTTTTTATTTGCTAATTACTATTTGACATTGATTTTTTCTGGTTTATATATGTTTTATGTGAATCACTAGTTGGCTTTGAAAATGTTGGTTTCCATTAATTTTCATGCCGTCAATTCCTAATTTTCATGTCGATAACTAAAGTAAGCTGAGAATTGGAGATATATATAAACCCATTAACGCCTATTATGTCTCTTCCACCATAGTTGTGTCACTATGACCTGAAACGCTAGCTAAAAGAGAGAGAGAAATATGTTTTGAAGCTTGCTGCAATTTTTCTAATGTGTTTTTCCAACCGGGTGTTGGCCGAAATAACATTTTTCCCTGAATAAATATATATAATGTGATGCTGTATGTTTGGGCTGACTGAAGTATCTCAGATTTATTATCTATGGTATAAACTGTAACGGCTGAATCTGCATTAATTGTAGAATCTGATAGAATTTTTGGTGATCTTAGCATAATTGCCAGAATAACTTAGAACTTATGAAAAGAGTAATTAATTAAATATTCTTATCAAATAATTAAATAAACAATTTTTTTTGGCAACAAGATTAGTTAAATAAACTAATAATAGATTAAATTTTAAATTTGTTTTTAGAAAAAAATTCTCAAAGTTTTTCTCATAATTATGTTGATAAAAATATTAATCAAAAAATTGAACTGAACTAAACCAAAAAAAGAGTAAACTAAAGTCAAAATACACAAGCGTGAATCTGACTATTGTTCTTAAAGTAATAAAATTATCTAAATCATCTAAAATTTATCGAGAGTTTTTCAATCAAAATTTTGTATAAATTATCCAAAAGTATTCATCGTAATCTAAAATATCCGAACACGAATCTGATCTTTATATGTTTGGTTAATGATTTTATATATTCGAATTATCCATTATCCATACTATATCCATATGATCAGGCCTATTAAAAATATATATTTCAGAGGTAATTTTGGATATCCTAAATATCCTCACCCCACAAATAAAAGTAATGATTTTTTTTTTTTTTTTGAACTGTTGAATTTAGCTAAATTTGACAAAAATTTTGAAGTAGTAAATTGTTTGTAGAATTACTAAATCCGACGAAATCTTATATTTGGTTTAAGTATATTACCATCTAGAGTCTGTATATATCACTTCATTTTTCTGAAAGTGATCAAACTTGGTGGATGCGGAGGTAGGCGAAAGAAAAGACGGCGATTCTGACGTCATCATCATCGGAGCCGGTGTTAACGGCTCCGCTCTCTCGCCTATGCACCTGCTTAGTTTTGTTTTCGGTCCTATCTTTCGATCTGGTTTAGCATCTTTGAAGCGTCGCATTAATTGGTCCTTCCTAAAGATCCATATAAAAGCAGGGATTCTTTAATTGCATTAAATTTTCTATCCGTCCTCAAAGAAACAGTTAACCCATAATTTTTGCAAAGCCTCATCATTTTTATTTATATATTCAACTTTTACAAACGAAAAGGAGTATCAAATCTGCTTTGTTTTTGTGTTTTCATATATAAACCCAAAGAAACCATGTCTAATTATAGAAATGACTAAATATAATTGGTGGAATATTATGTGATTTCTAATTATAGAAATAGTGTACATTTTTCTACATAATTTACATATATACATGCACGATGTTTAACCCCAAAAAATAAAAAAACATGCAAGATGTAAAACATGTATGTCGACTCCATGGTAGAGTTTTGGCAGTATAGATAAGTATGTTACTTTTATTTCCATGTATGTTTTGTTTGTGACATCGTGTACATAACACACATGAAACAAAAATAGATGCATCATCTCTCAACAGGTTTAAGAAACATTAGCTGAAACGAAAGTTAATTTGTGTCCGCATATTAGCTGGAAGAATATATTGTGCAAAATTATATTAAAAATTCGAAACTGTTATATATCTAAAATATTATATCAGTTGATAACTCAAGGCCCGGCCAATGTTTCCAATTACTTCACCTACCAATAAAAGATGGAAGAAAAAATTTGGCGTGTCAAAATCTGATCACTTGAGCGATGGCTTTCTTTGCCTTTGTTGTGGACCGACACTCTATTATCAGAAACATTCATTGCCACATATAGCGGTACTATTTTAATTCATCATTCAATAGTTTCAGAGATGTCAATAATTTGAGTGGTACCTTCAATTCGATTGCTCTATATACTAAAAAAATCATTAATTAGGATAATCAATGCCTTGTGTTTGTATCTGAAATATAAATATCGTTTGTTTAATTATGTCAACGTAGACAGCTCAGAAATAATTAAGATTTATGTGGACAACAGAAAAGTTCAATTTATTGCTTTCGAAAAAAAGATATCATAATTTACCATGTGGTGATGCCACGCCCAAACTGACATATCTTTGCATTATATAATCTAAACCATATTGAGCACTAGCTAGTAGATATGGATATGGCTTTTACGCACGTTTGTTTATGGACGTTACTCGCCTTCGCGCTGACGTGGACGGTGTTCTACGTTACCAACAGGAAGAAGAAGGCGACGGAGTTGGCGGATGCGGCAATCGAGGAGAGAAGAGACGGTGCTGCTGATGTCATCATCGTCGGGGCTGGTGTCGGCGGCTCGGCTCTCGCATATGCTCTTGCTAAGGTATCTAGAGTGGCGTCAGAGTTTTGCAACAAAGTATTATATATGCATAACACTTTTATTAACAATTTTCTTATACTACTATTTGTGCATGAATGATAAGATAAAAATTTAGAACTATATATGATTGTTTTTATTTTTGCGTAATAGAATTCTATTGCAATATTTTGTTGTTTTGCATAATACAATCTTATGCTAATTTCCGATTATATATAGGACGGGCGTCGAGTACATGTGATAGAGAGGGACATGAGAGAACCTGAGAGAATGATGGGTGAGTTTATGCAGCCAGGAGGACGTTTCATGCTTTCTAAGCTTGGCCTTGAAGGTCTGTTTCTGTTTTACTTTCATTTACATTTACTTTTAATTTTTATTTTTTATCAGAGAATTTAGAACCAAATTCCATACTAATTTTTGAAGTCAGTAGAAAACCAGATATTCTTGCTATCTATAATGGCCAACCATAATTGAAATCGCAGTATAATTTGAACCATTATCTTCTAACCCCTTGATGAATCCTTCAACTACTAGACTACCATGAGTTGGTTTACATTTATATAATTAAATGAATCAAGAAAGACATATTGTGCTTTAGTTTCATGATCAAATTTGTGCGTGTATATATAGATTGTCTAGATGGTATAGATGCCCAAAAAGCCACGGGCATGGCAGTTTATAAGGACGGAAAAGTAGCAGTCGCATCTTATCCGGTGGACAATAACAATTTTTCTTATGAACCTTCTGCTCGATCTTTTCACAATGGCCGATTCGTCCAACGACTGCGGCAAAAGGCTTCTTCTCTTCCGAAGTACGTATCCCTGTTCACCAAATTATATATGTTAAGAATTTCGCATCAAAATATGTTAAGAGATCTTATATATAGAACATGTAAGAAATATGAACCATATTTGATTTAAAATCATGACTCTGATATATAGTATTAGGGAAAATTTCCAAAAATACACCAACTCTTTTGTTTTAGAAAAAAACTACATAAATTTTTTTCGTTACCAGAATAACACCTCGTTCAATAAATGTTATCGATTAATACCTCATTTTTAAAATGTTACCGGTTTCAAACACGCGAATTTACCAAAACAAATGTTTGAAAACCAAAAAATACCCTTGACCTATCTCTAATAAAAAATTAAGTAAATAAAAAATCATCTCAATATCTCACTTGGGTTCCATCCACTTCCTCCACATCCGTTGTCTCCCCCGTTCAAAATTTCATCGGAAAACCAGCTTTCTGCAATCAAAGGTTTGGCGAAAAAACATAATTCCATAATTTTTCAGTTTTGACGAAAAATGTAATTCGGAATTTTCACGGTTTTGACGAAAAAAATAATACCATAATTTTTGTGGTTTTGACAGAAAAACTTAATTCTGCAGTATTCCGGTTTTGGGAGAAAAACGTATCTGCAATTATCGGTTTTGGTGGAACTACAGCGGAGTTATGGTTTTTTAAATTGTGGTATTACTTTTTCCCGCTAAAACCGCAAAAATTGTGAAATTATGTTTTTCCTCTAGAACCGCAAAATTGTGAAATTATGTTTTTCCGTCAAAACTTTGGAATATCGAAATTCGGTTTTTCGGTGAGATTTCTAAGGAGGAGATGATGAAGATGGAGGAAGTAGGTGGGACACACGTGAGATGTTGAGACGATTCTTTTGTTAATTTGTTAATTTTTTAATTAGAGATATGTCAAAGGTATTTTTGGATTTTCAAATAAGTTTTTTTTTTTTGTTAAAGTCGCATACTTGAAACCAGTAACGTTTCAGAAATGAGGTATTAATCGACAATATTTATTAAACGATGTGTTATTCCGTCAACGAATAAAGTTCATGTAGTTTGCTTCCAAAAGAAAAATATTGGCGTATTTTTTGGAATAAGTATAGATATTATTAATCAATGCCAATAACTAATGGAAAGCAAATAAACGTTTTCTATAAAATAAATTCTATAAACTTGAACTGAGTTGTTTGGAAAGCTTTTATACATAATCAATTAACATTTTTGTGTCTAGGCAGTTTAGAAAACTGATCAATAATATTTATACTTATCTACAATTAAAAATAAATAGGTACAGAAAAAAAAATATTAACATGCATCACACTTTTATCTTTATATTAATCTAATATATAATATTAATAATACGAAATATCCTATTAATCCTCGATAAATATACGATTAATTGGTTAGGTGGTAGACCCGTTCGAACTCCAGTTAACTAAACTTGACAATAGCAATGATTTTGGTTACACCGATCTTTCATTGGCAGTGTGCGGTTGGAAGAAGGAACAGTGAAGTCTTTAATAGAAGAAAAAGGAGTGATCAAAGGAGTGACATACAAGAATAAAGCAGGTGAAGAAACAACAACCTTTGCACCTCTCACTGTGGTATGCGACGGTTGCTACTCTAACCTTCGTCGGTCTCTTAACGACAACAATGTGAGTACATAACTATGCTCATTTAAACGGAAAAGACTTCAATCTTTACATATAAACGCTCATTACATATAATTGATTTTACTCACTTTGATTTAGTCAACATAGTTAACAAGCATCAATGTATTATAACTTGATTTAGGCGGAGGTTCTGTCTTACCAAGTTGGTTACATCTCAAAGAATTGTCGGCTTGAAGAACCTGAAAACCTTCACTTGATAATGTCTAAACCCTCCTCCATCATGTTGTATCAAATAAGCAGCACTGATGTTCGTTGCGGTTTTGAGCTTTTCCCCGACAATTTTCCTTCTATTGCAAAAGGTGAAATGGCTACTTTCGCGAAGAACACTCTAGCTCCTCAGGTACGCATTGGGATGATTAATTGAAAAAGAAACTAAACATATAATTATATATAATTAAGTTGGTCTTACTGGTACATAGATAAGTCATACATATACATATTCTAACAATTGTGAAAGGTCCATAACTCCATGCACAATATGTAAATAACACCTATTTACACTTATTTTGAAGGTACCTCCAAAACTTCGCAAAATATTTTTGAAAGGTATAGATGAGGGAGCACACATAAAAGCGGTGCCAGCAAAATGCATGGCAGCTACTTTAAGCAGGAAAAAAGGGGTGATTGTGTTGGGAGATGCATTCAACATGCGTCATCCATCAGTCGCAGCTGGAATGATGGTTTTGTTGTCTGATATTCTCATTCTACGTCGTCTTTTCCAGCCACTAAGCAACCTTGGTGATGCAAACAAAGTCTCAGAAGTCATTAAGTCCTTTTATATTATCCGCAAGGTGAGCCTACGTCACATACTAATCATTTAAGGCTAAAATATGAACATTTTAAATTTCTAAACTTACAACTTCAATTAATTAAGAAAACATGTTTTTGTACGGTGAAGCCAATGTCAGCGACGGTGAACGTATTAGGAAACGCATTTTCTCAAGTGCTAATTGCATCGACGGACGAAGCAAAAGAGGCAATGAGACAGGGTTGCTATGATTACCTTTGTAGTGGCGGTTTTCGCACGTCAGGGATGATGGCTCTACTTGGCGGCATGAATCCTCATCCGCTCTCTCTTATCTATCATCTTTGCGCTATCACTCTACATTCCATTGGCCATCTTCTCTCTCCTTTTCCTTCCCCCCTTCGCATTTGGCATAGCCTCAGGCTTTTTGGTGTAAGTCATTATATCTCTCCTCATATAAAATTATTTCGATAGAATTTTTTAACGCTCTTTTTGGTTTACTAATTATATTTTGACGCTGATTTGTTTTTTAATTGTATGTTTTATGTGAATCACTAGTTATCTTTGAAAATGTTGGTTCCTCATCTCAAGGCTGAGGGAGTTAGTCCAATGTTATTTCCAGCAAACGCAGCCGCATATCGCAAAAGCTATATGGCCAGCACCTAAACACTATATATTTACTATATATGGAGCACGAATCTTTGTGATTGTTAATTTGTTGAAATTTTATTGCAGCGCTTACAATTATTATAGTATATGAATTTCGTCCAATTGTTTAAAAATACATGTTGCTTAGAAAGATCGAAAAGCTCAGATGAATTCCTCCCTTACTGTAAAATAGTCGTTCATTTGTTAGATTTAATATTAACCTTCAACCCAAAAACAATAGTCGTATATAACAACTGGTTTTATTATGAAAACGGGTTTCCGTTTTGTGTACAACTGGTGGCTTGATTTTCATAAAAGAAATCTTTATCTTTTACTCTTCTAAGGATTTTTTTGGACCGGATATTTTTCCAAATTTATTCTTTTATATATACTATAATAGACGTAATAAGAGAAAATTTACGAATTTTTTTTTTGACCTCAAAATAGACTTCATTAATGAGAAAATACATAAACACAATGTAAGGAATTGGTTATTACGAAAATTTTATCCCATCAAAATTTGACATGTAAAATTTTTAGATATATTTTATATTTAAGTTTCATATGTTAAATAATTTAATGTTTTATGAAATTAGGAGTTTTCAAATAAAAATTCAAACAAATTCAATCATATGACTTCACACCATATTTTTGTTATTAATTATAGTTTTAACTTTTAAACACATTAAGATACATAATTGGGTATGTTGGTTATATCATCTAGTATATCCAACAATACATTTTAGGAAAACTAATGTTTAATATTTTTGTCAAATCATTTTTTTTGGGACAGCTCATATTTTTCCACATCATATTCTTATTTCTTTTATGAATTATTTATTGCTTAATTTGAACTTCAAACTTTAAATTTAGTTGTCGAATTCTTATTTCTAATAAAGTTGTCTCAAAGAAATTGTATAAATAAAAATTACTGCAGCTGTCCCAATAATTGATGAAGTTATGTGGTGAGGTTTATGTTGTCATATTCCTAGAAAACAGCCAAAAGACTTAAGTCTCGTCTCATTGGCCTTTCATTGGCCTTTCATTGGCCTATAGATATATATTTATAGAAAACCAAATATATATATATATATATATATTTATAGAAAACCAAAAATAAGATGCATAACATATTTCATTGGCCTTTAAATATCGTTGAACTCGACCTGTAGGGTAATGCAGATAAAGACAAATATAAAAAGTTGTTATATCTTTAGGACATTAATTTTTATCTTTTTTTGGTCATATATTTTGTTATATTTAATAAGTTGTTAGCCCATAAAATTTATGTTTTCATAAAATAATATTTTTAATTAAAAAATAGTCATTTGTTTTATAAGAACCACGTATATCTAATTTTTTATATTTTTTATTTAGTTACTTATCTTTTTTCTTTTTATTATATATTTTTAAAATTAACGAGAATTGTAAACATAAACAAAATGCATGGAATGTTATAAATACTAAGTAGTTTTTTTTGTTTTTTGGTAAAAATGGGTTTGCTGTTTTTATTTTTTCTTTCAGTTGTAAGAAAAAAAAAATTATTTCAAAGTTTTTTTGTTAAAATAGAAAAAGCCACTTTATTTTTTTTTTTTGGCTTAGGACCATAATTTCTATTGGAACGGCACTGTCTACTTTTAGTGTTATTTGAGTTATTTTTCTGTTTTGACATGTGATTAAAAATTATGAGAAACGATACTTAATTGTCAGAGAAAAGTTATTTAAAACATAGTAAATTTAAAATTTGATATTTTGATGCACGAAAATTTGATATTTTGATGCACGAACGAAGAGGCGTTAAGTTTTTTAATGACCTAGTTTAGATCGACTAGACCCTATTGTAATTCCAAATCAACTACGTATTTCATTGTTTATTACTTTATTTACATTTGTGTTTGATTTTACAAAATGTATTTTTTATTAATTCAAAAGGAGAAACTTCTTTTGCATATGATTTGTTTCTTTACACTGAAAACATATGCTACAAACAAATTAGACTAAATTTTATAAGAAATTTGAAAACTACATTTAATTTTATAGTAATTTGAAAACTATAATTTTAAAATTAAAAATTTCCGATAGTACCATTTTAATTATTTCAACATTATTTAAACAATTTAATTTAAAATAATATAAAATTAAGTTTTTTCACTAATTTAAAAAAATTAAATAAAATTCATAATTATATTTTTGATAATGAAAAAATTAAGGAAAATTATTTACTATATTTAGAGTAATCATTATTGTTGATAATATTATTTAAATTTTTAATTTATTCAAAAATAGGTAATTCAAAATTATATACTTTATAATAATAAAATCATTTTTTATATTTTTTCTTTGATATTTTCTGGTTTACTTATTTCATTATATGTTGATTTTATTAATAAGATCAATTTTTGAACTATCGACTTATTTTTAACTTCTGTTGATTTAATTTTTTTCTCTATATACTTATTTTAAAACAGTCAACTTATGTTTTGGCTGGTTGATCTATAACATCATCAGTTTTTGAACTATTTAGTTATTTTTTTGGTTCATCGATTTATATTTTGTCAAATTATATTTCATTTCCGTCGACTAAATTTATTTTCTATTGATTTATTTAAAACAGTCCACTCATGTTTTGGTTGATTGATTTTTTACATAGTCAACTTTTTAAAAATGTTGACTTATTTTTCTTGTTTGTTGATTTATAATATTTTCCGCCGATTTGTTTATTCTTAGTAGATTTATTTCATTTTATGTTGACTTATTAATAATGCTTATTTTATGAACTGTCGACTTATATTTTATTTTTGTAAATTTAAATTTCTTCTTTATTTACTTATATTAAAACAGTTGACTTATATTTTGGTTAATTGATTTTTTACATTGCCGATTTTTTTAAACTGTTGCTTTTTTAAAAAAATTGAGATAATTGTTTTTGGTTATATTATTTAAAGTAATGATTTATTTTAAAACAGTTAAATTTAAGTTACAGAAAATTCGTAGTTAGTTTAGAAATAAATATAGTTTCTTTAAATAAAGAAATATATATATTTAAGAAAAATATCAAAAATATATTTTTGAAAATAAATATAAAAATAAATTAAGAAATATATATATATATATATATTCAAAATTGTTGATTAACTGAAAAAATTGAATTTTTTTTTTGATTTATATATATTTAAAATTTGTTATCAATATTACATCAATCAATATTCGAAATATTTACTAAATCAACCCAAAATCTAGATAATTATGATTATATTACTCATAATTTATTTCAATATATTTTTTTGTAATTATATAATTTAAAAATTAATATACTCATTATCTAAAATCTTTACTAAATAAAAAATCTAAAAAAAAGTTCAAGTATCTAAGATAGTTTTTTAAATATGAATAATTTAATTTTAATTTTAAAATAATATTTCTAAAAATTCATTAATTTAATTATTTTTCAAGAATAATTTGATTGAAGGTATACAATCAAATTATTCTTTAAAAATATACGTAAAAGTGAAGTTTGTCTATGGAAATATAATTACACGTACGTAACCACAAAAACAAATGCAAAACTTTTGCGTTTGATATCATGATCGAGACTCAACGGTACCCTATGAGTAAACCTAGGCCTGGGCGTTCGGGTACCCTTTCGGGTTCGGATTCGGGTTTTCGGGTTTTCGGATTTTGTCACTTAAAGCCCATTCGGGTAAATATAGCTTCGGGTTCGAGTTCGGGTTCGGGTTCGGGTTGGGTTTTCGGGTTTCGGGGCCGGGTTTGGGTTTCTAGAAAGAAAATAAAAAAAATGTGAGAAATCAACTTAGAATGATTCAATGCAATCAGTTTTAATGCTAACAAATACAAAGCACATAAAAAATGCAAAAAACGACAAACAAGTACAAACACAGTCCATGAAAGAAAAAAAAATTTATTAAACCAAAACTAATCCATGAGCAATATTTGAAGTTCAATCCTCTTTGTTCCATTCTCAAGCTTTAATTCCTGTTCATTTAGATGCTTAATAAATCAGAAACATAGCAAGTACATGACCATAAATAGCTACCAAAGACATTTTCTTTTCTACGTTTCCTTTCAACAAAATCTGAAACTAATTTAACAAATTAACATTATTGCTCTAAGACACATTCTAAGTGGACGTCTGAAGAAGAAGAGGAATCTCATGAATGTTTCTTTATTTATCGAATAGGGATATAGACAGTTAGACACTAGTTAATCACTTAATTGTAACGGCTAGAGTTTGTGTGTTAGCAACCAAAAACACTCAACAAATACTTTCTCACTTATAAGTTATAACGATGATTACTTATCATCACTAGAAAGCCACCACTTTATCACCGTCTCCGATAATAACTCCGTGAACACCCTCCTGCAAATTAAAACCTTGTATCCAACCGATAATGATAATCACTCCGTGAACACCCTCCTGCAAATTAAAACCTTGTACCCAACCGATAATGATAATCACTCCGTGAACACCCTCCTACAAATTAAAACCTTGTACCCAACTGAATTCTAAATTCTAAACCATTAAACAACGATTTAAATTGGTCGCTTCAAACATTCATGATCCATCGAAACCATTAAACAACGATTTGCTTAAACAACGATTGCTTAATTTTAATCAAAACCATTAAAACATCAAACATCCATCGAAAGCTTCAGATAACCATCAATCAAAATTCAAAACCTTCACTCACATACCCATCAATCGAAAATAGCAAATCAAACAATTGAGAGAGAGCCAGACAAGAACGATAAAGAGTTAAAGACAAATTCGGAAGATAATGAGAGACGAACGAGAGAGAGAGAGAGAGAGAGAGAGTCACAGTCACAGACGAGAGAGAGAGAGAGAGAGAGAGAGAGAGAGAGAGAGACAACCACAGACTGAGGAGTTACCTGAGAATGGTTTCTCGAAAACTCAGAGGGAGGAGGAGGAGGAGGAATTACAGGATCCATCCAGTTTGTTGTTGGGGTCTTGCCGTCTTCGGGATTTCAAATTGGGGTTTTGAAAAGGGAAACTTGAATCGAG
This sequence comes from Turritis glabra, assembly GCA_900406565.1. Classification (NCBI taxonomy): domain Eukaryota; kingdom Viridiplantae; phylum Streptophyta; class Magnoliopsida; order Brassicales; family Brassicaceae; genus Turritis; species Turritis glabra. The sequence goes on along the minus strand of OVBN01000001.1, from coordinate 5,580,053 downwards.
TAAGGGAGACAGAGAGTAGGCGTCTAAGGCTTGAATCGAGTAAGCGATTTCCGATTAGGCCATTAAGTTCAAGGCTGTCAAGACTTGAACTATTTCCGATTCGTGGACTGTGGACAGAAGCAGAAGAGAAGAATGAAGAAACGTGTTAGTATCGGGTTTCTGAAAGAGTCAAAGAGACTTGGTCATGGAATAATCGGGTATCGGGTTTTCGGGTATAATCCGAACCCGAAATCAAACCCGAATTTTCAACATCTGCAACCCGATCGGGTACTAACTATTATCGGGTTCGGGTTTTGGTCCTAGTTTTCGGGTCGGGTTTGGGTTCGGGTTTCGGGTTCGGGTTATATGCCCAGGCCTAAGTAAACCCATCCCAACCTTCTCTGTTTGATTACCACGTGGTTGTCTCGCCATCAAACATCAAAATACGACAACAATTAAGCACTATATAATTACTACAACAACATAATTTTGTTCTATCCAATTTACAACTAAATTACAATATAATTTTCATAATTTTATTATATACTTTTAGAAAAGAAAATTTAGAACAAATTTACTGCATATACTAATATATTTAATTTGCGACAAAATTGATATAATATAGAACAATTCTCATAAATACTACAAAATAAATTTTATTTCCAAATTTAGCATATCATCTTCAAAATTCCAAAAATATCACAAATTTAATATAAAAATATATTTAATTTTGGAGGCGATTTAAAAAATATCAAAATCGCCTAAACATAAATCGTAAACCCTAAAAACTAAACTCTAAATCCAAAATACTAAACGCAAATCCAAAATTTTAAATTAGTTTAATGCTATTTTTGGAAGTTTGTGGAGTGTGTATTAAAATTGTCCACAAAACTTATTTTAGTGCTATTAGGGTATTTTTCTACAATATATCGATAGCAATATTTTATTTAATAGTAAATACTTTTTTCGTTTGAATATATAAAACAAGTTTTGTCGACGGTTTTGATTGGTAACACCGTAATGCTACAATATGAGGTGTACCGTTTTGAAAATTACCAATTACAAAAGTGATATCAAAAACGTTAACAAAAGCGTTATTCTCAGTTTTTTTGTACAACTTTCGTATATCACTCTATTTTACAGTTTTATACTATTCCGTAAAAATTTGTTCAGTTGTGTTACCAATCTGATCCGACATTTTTTATTCTTCCGTTGAATTATGTAGCTTGCCGGCAGAAGAAAGGAATAATTTTGTAGCTTTCTGTGAATGAGCTTTAGTTGGAAGCACCGGTACTGCATTAGTTATCGGAGAAAACAAAGATATAAAATCTCCCAACCATCTTTTTTTTCTCCCTTTGCATTCACTCTAACTCAAAACTTTCACTCTTTTTTAACTCTCGTCAAACCCATTTAAAAGTATTGGCGGAAGATATGATAGAAGAGAGAAGAGACGATGTTGCCTATGAACTAACATTGGATTTTGTTATGAATTCAGACCGAATGAACTCTTAAGGTGCAAAATGGAGAAGAAATAAAATTTATTATTATCATTTATATGCATAATAGGTTTGTTTACAAACACTAACACATCTATATATAAGACTCAAAAATCTGATGTCAATAGGAATAAAAGATATTAGAAATATTTTGTTTAAAATAATATCCTAGCGTATCGTATGCATCAACGCTATTTAATGAGTTTGAGTTGAAACGAACACTAGGTTGATTGATATATTGATGAGGGTAACAACAACAAAATGTTTAGAAAAAATTATTATTAGATTCTCACAAAAATAATTGTACAGGTATGATCTTTTATATAGAGAACTAGGTAAGATTCCTGCGGGTTAAATAATATATTTGAAATTAATTTAAATTTTTATTTTATTAAGTTTAATATATTTGATATATGTATTATACTATTATGAGTAGATAATCAGTAGGGCAATGACTTGCCAAATCTTTATATTTAAATTTGAATATAACAATTATTATTATAGGAATTTTTGGTTGTTGTTTTAAAAATATTAAATCATAAAATGGTTTATTTATTTAGATAAATTATCTAGCTAAATACCATATATTTTTATTATTATTTATTTTATAATTAATTGTACATGCCAGATATATTTTTCATTTTTTTATGTGTAAATACCAAGTAAAAAATTGGAACAATTTTCGTCATATAATTTGATGGTTTATATCTTATTTTAATTTTCTAATTATAAAAACAACGCATTTAATATAACCCAATATTAGAAGTATCTAAATTTGGTAATAAAGAAAATTGAAAATATCTAAATTTGGTAACTTTACATATTAAAAATCTTTTATTTGTGTTTGTCAATTGGTTTTAACTTTTAAGAAAGTAAGAATAAGTAGTATTTGGAATTAAAAGTGCTTGAAAAAAGTTGTAATAGAATTTCAAAAAAAAAAAAAAAAAAAACAAAAGTGAGAATAATTGTGAGCTTACCATGTAAGCAACAATAACCCTTATATATTGAGGATTATCTAAACCTAATTTCCTAGATAAAAGTAAATTTTCTAAACTAAGATAATGACCAATATCAATAATCTTGTAGATCTTTGTTGATTTTCATAATCTCAATATGGTCGATCTGATCATCTCCCAATAATCATCTATGCCATCAGCTACACAACTTGTAAGGTTTTTCTGCTCAAGTTAAAAGGTTCTCTGTAAAAAACTATTTTTTCAATGTTAAACCATTACACAAAATAATGACTAGCAACATCTTTTTAGAGGTTAAAGAAAAAGCATCATCAGTCAATGAGAAATTGATTTGTGTCGTATATAAAATGGTTGAATATTTTGTGTAAAAATAATACGAAAATCTAAATACCGAAGGAACCAATTCAGTACGTTACTCCATTCAGTCCCTTGTCAAAATCATGGCTGACGTAGCGACGTCTTGACCAGCTTAATTCATCATTTAAGAATGTACAAAAATGTCAATAATTTGAGTTATGGTTAACATTGACTTCAATTGATCCTTGAATAATATTCTCTATTTCACAGAAAATATCATTGTACCATTATTCACATAAATTAAAAAAAAGCATGGCCTTCAAAATTATTGCAGTCCACACAATATGGAGAAAACAATCGTCGACACGGAGAAAAAACTATACCAGCAAAAAATTTCAAAAAAATCATCGACAAGAATACTCGTAATTGAATCACATTGTTTCGGGATTCTGAAAACAAAAAATATAAAATCTTTTTCATATTTTAGCTTTCTACTCGGGTTTAAGTTGTAAATTTTAAAAAATTTAAAAATTTAAAATGATGCATTCGATGTAATAATGATTTTTTTATGAATAAATTTTACATTCATTCAAAAAAAATTAAGAAAATATGTAAATCACTCTTTTACCTTTTGTTAATACACTAAAATAATTTTTTTTCTCTAAATAATAAGCTGAAAAAACAAAGAAAAAATGAGATTTAATTTAAAAATCTGCATTGAAAATATAAAACGACACTTTTTGTGAAACAAAAATAAACGATAAAACGATACTTTGTAAAATAGAGGGAGTATAATTTCTTTATATTAGATACCAATGACTTCAATTGATCCTTATATTGAATTTGAGAGGGTTTTCTTGAATAATAGTACCTTTTATTCTCTTGTTCTAAATAGAAACATATTCATTAACTAGGGTGGACAATATCTTCTGCTGTATCTAATATAAAAATATCGTTTGTTTATTATGTCGTCGTACAGCTCATAAATGATAACGAAATATGTGGACAACAGAAAAGATCAATTTATTGCTTTCTAAATTATTATAATAATTTAGAATGTGGTGATACCACGTCCAAACTGACATATTTTTGCACTATATATATGTTACTCCTCTTTTCTCAATTTCCTCATAAACCATATATTAAGAACTAATAGATTTAGATATGGCTTTTACATACGTTAGTGTATGGACGCTACTGGCCTTCGTGCTGACGTGGACGGTGTTCTACATCACAAACAGGGGGAAGAAGGCGACGAAGTTGCCGGATGCTGTGGCAGAGGAGCGAAAAGACGGTGCTACTGACGTCATCATCGTCGGGGCTGGTGTCGGTGGCTCGGCTCTCGCATATGCTCTTGCTAAGGTATGTAAAGTGGCGTCACAGATTTGCGTCCAAGTATTAAATCTGCATCGCACTTTTGTTAACTATTTTCTTCTACTACTATTTTTGTTAACTATATATGAATATAAACCCTTTTTCAAAAAAAACTATATATGAATATATGATCGTTTTTTATTTTTGCATAATAGAGATCTATTGCAATATTTTGTTTTTGCATAATACAACCTTATGCTACTTTCCGGTTATATATAGGACGGGCGTCGAGTACATGTGATAGAGAGGGACATGAGAGAACCTGAGAGAATAATGGGTGAGTTTATGCAACCAGGAGGACGACTCATGCTTTCTAAGCTTGGCCTTCAAGGTCTGTCTCTGTTTCACTTTCATTTATGTAATTGAATTAAAAAAAAAAGTCATATTGTATTTTAGTTTCATGATAAAATCTGTGCTTTTTTATACGTATAGATTGTTTGGAGGGAATAGATGCACAGATTGCCACGGGATTAGCAGTTTATAAGGATGGAAAAGAAGCAGACGTATTTTTTCCGGTGGAAAACAACAACTTTCCTTATGAACCTTCTGCTCGATCTTTTCACAATGGCCGATTCGTCCAACGTCTGCGCCAAAAAGCTTCTTCTCTTTCCAAGTACGTATCTTTATTTACTAGTTTTTTACCAAGTATATATGTTAACTATTTTACATCAAATAGTGTAAAAGGATTTTATATAACATAAAAAAACATGAACCACTCTATATTTTGTGCATGAATTTGGTATATGTATAGATTAGATTCAGATTGATAGGAAATGATTTAATCGATTATACAAAAGATATTGACCTTATTCATTGCCAATTAATTTTCATGATGGAAGTTTATAGGTTTTGATATACTTTTTCTATAAATTTGTGAAACTCAACGGAGTAGTTTAGGAAATTTGTTTGTTATACATTATCAAATATTTTTAACGAAAAGTCAACATTTGTGTATAGCCCATCAATAGATTTATTAAAAACAAAATAAAATGGAAAAATATTATTAAATAGAGATATTAACATCATACTTTTTTTTGAAAACATCATACTTTTTATATATATTAATGAATATATATGAAGCAGTAATAAGAAAAGAAAAAATCCTTCAATTAACACCTAATAAATGTTTGAACATTGGAAAACTCTACTAATGGCAATAGCAATTAATGGTTCTGTTTATAACTAACGCTATTCTATACACCAAACATTAATTGGTAGTGTGCGGCTCGAAGAAGGAACGGTGAAGTCTTTGATAGAAGAAAAAGGAGTGATCAAAGGAGTGACATACAAAAACAGCGCAGGCGAAGAAACAACAGCAGTTGCACCTCTCACTGTGGTATGCGACGGTTGCTACTCAAATCTTCGTCGGTCTCTTAACGACAACAATGTGAGTATGCCCTTTTAAATGGAAAAGTCATCAATCTTTTCCTATACACGCTAATGACATAGAATTGATGTTGCTCACTCGTATGAAGTCAATTAGTTAATATGCATCAATGTACTATAACTTGATGCAGGCGGAGGTTCTGTCATACCAAGTTGGTTACATCTCAAAAAACTGTCAACTAGAAGAACCCGAAAAGTTAAAATTGATAATGTCTAAACTTTCCTTCACCATGTTGTGTCAAATCAGCAGCACCGACGTTCGTTGTGCTTTTGAGGTTTTCCCCGACAATATTCCTTCTATTTCAAATGGTGAAATGGTAACCTTTGTGAAGAACACTATTGCTCCTCAGGTACACATTGGGTCCATTATCCTTTGTTTAATAAAAAACAAATTCAATATATAACTATATAACTATGTTGGGGTACGTACATAGATAAGTCATACATTCACCCATTCTAACATTTTGTAAGAAGTCCATGCAGATATGCATCTAACATCTTTTGACAATTATTTTCCAGGTACCTTCAAAACTTCGCAAAATATTTTTAAAAGGGATCGATGAAGGAGCACACATAAAAATGGTGCCAATAAAGAACATGGCAGCTACTTTGAGCGAGAAGAAAGGAGTGATTGTATTGGGAGATGCATTCAATATGCGTCATCCAGCCATCGCATCTGGAATGATGGTTTTACTGTCTGACATTCTTATTCTACGCCGTCTTCTCCAGCCATTAAGCAACCTCGGCGATGCAAACAAAGTCTCAGAAGTTATCAAGTCCTTTTCTGATATCCGCAAGGTGAGCATATGTCACATACTAATCTAAAAAATGAAAATTTGATCAAAATCGATTTACAACCAAAATTTATTTGAAAATAATATGTGATTTTCTATGATGAAGCCAATGTCAGCGACGGTTAACACATTAGGAAATGCATTTTCTCAAGTGCTAATTGCATCGACAGACGAAGCAAAAGAGGCAATGAGACAGGGTTGCTATGATTACCTCTGTAGTGGTGGGTTTCGCACATCAGGGATGATGGCTCTGCTCGGCGGCATGAATCCTCGTCCGCTCTCTCTCATCTATCATCTTTGTGCTATCACTATATCCTCCATTGGCCATCTGCTCTCTCCAGTTCCCTCTCCCATTCGCATTTGGCATAGTCTCAGGCTTTTTGGTGTAAGTCAATATATCTATCTTTATATTAAATTATTTCTATATAATTATTTTCGTTTTTTTAACACTTTTTTATTTGGTAATTACTATTTGATATTTGTTTTTCTTTTTGTTTATATATGTTTTATTTTAATCACTAGTTGGCCATGAAAATGTTGGTTCCCCATCTCAAGACTGAAGGAGTTAGCCAAATGTTGTTTCCAGCAAATGCAGCTGCGTATCGCAAAAGCTATATGGCCGCAACTGCTCTCTAAACATTGATGCTATAAACCATATAACCTAATAAACGTATATGGAGTACCAATCTTTGTGATTGTGCATTTGTTAAAATTGTATTGCAGTGTTTACAATTATTAGTCTGTAACTGGGAAGTTTTCTTAATATAAAAAGAAATTTTAGTAGTAAAACGAGTTGTTGTTTAGTACTGTTTGTGTACAATTGGTGGATTTACTTTTCTTACACAAAATCTTTATTCTATATATACTAAAATAGAAGTAATTAGATAGAATTACGAAAATATTATTCCATCAAAATTTGCAACGTCAATATTGAGATATATATATATATATATATTTATAAATATATATTTTAATTTGAGTTGTATACATTAAATAAATTAAGATGCAGCACTTAACGATGAATGGCATAATTCTTTGGCCTTTAAATCATCTTTTGAGTCAACCTTTGGGGTTAATTATGCAGATCAAGACAATTACACCTTTGGGGTTATTTTTCTATTTTGAAATGAGTTTAAGAAATATGATGAACTTATCGGTATTAATATGATGTTAGAATGTTAATTTATGCAGTAAAATGTATATTTACGTAATTTTTAAACATTAAATTTATGGTCGTGGAGATGCATGATAGAAACTTTTAGCCTACGGCATCTCTTTTTGATACAAAAAGTTGAAGGGTCTATAGGATAACTTTTGTATATTACTAGAAAAAAAATCCAGGCTACAGATATATATGCTAAAAACTGATTGTTTTTTTATTTCATTTTGAATGAATGTGAAACTTATTCAACCAAAACAAATTTTTTTACATTAAATACAATTTTTAAACTAAAATTCCTAAGCCAAAAACTAAGAACCATAGCAATTTATAGTGAAATATGTTTTCCAGGCCACGGTCCATGCCATATGGCTTGAGAGAAACCGGCATGGTGATTGTATTTTCTTTGTTTTGTTTTAAGCTTTTTTTTTTTTTTTTGGGCAAAGGCATTGTTTTCCATTCATATCAAATGTGTTACAAAGCTTAGTAGTACTACAAATTTAGAGCTTAGAAACTCAAATGTAAAGATAGCTAGAGATGTAACAAAGTTAAAGCTAGGATAATTTGAGAAAGAACGATATAATTTTCTTTCTTTTTTTTCGTCAAAAGAACTTATATTAATTGGAAAGATCATTGTAGAAGTGGTTTACAATCCAAGATAGGGAAATAAGGAAAAAAAAAAAAAAAAAGAATTTACGTCCGTAATATTTTGTAGGCTAGCACATGGCAATATATAGATATATGTTTTGTTGAATTTTGTTATATGACTGGATCATGCAGATTTGTAGCAAAATATATACATGATGGTTCTTTACCTAGATTTTTTTTAATCTAATATCTGTCAAAATTTTAACTGAGTTCTTATTTCATGGATTTTTATCTCAAAATCAATTGATAATGACTAAAATAATCTTATGACTCTTATATACTAGATTTCAGTTTCATCTTCTTAATTAATAAAATGCAATGAATATTGACAGTGTACAATTAGAAGAAGGAACGGTGAAGTCTTTGAAAGAAGAAAAAGGAGTGATCAAAGGAGTGACATACAAGAATAGCGCAGGCGAGGAAATAACGGCCTTTGCACCTCTCACTGTGGTATGCGACGGTTGCTATTCAAACCTTCGTCGGTCACTTGTGGATAATACTGTGAGTACATTCTTATCTTTTAAGCATTGTAGACTTTCATTTTCGCTATATATAAACTACAATGAAAGATTGGTCTCGTCGGTACTGGAGTTTGATGATCATTATCATATATTTATATATAGGAGGAAGTACTCTCGTACATGGTGGAATAACCAGTGATGAAGTTCGTTGTGTTGCGGAAGTTCCCGCTGATAGTATTCCTTCTATCACGAACGGCGAAATGTCTACCTTCCTCAAGAAAACTATGGCTCCTCAGGTACGTAGCAAAGTCTTGATAGTAAAAGTAAAATTTTTGTATATAGGTATGTTTTTAACATTTTCAAGGTGCTCATAAGATATTTATTTGATTTCAAGTTGTATAATTTTGTTTAAATGACTTTGTTTGTATCATCGATCCCTTTGTTGTTGTAGATACCTGAAAATGGAAATCTCCGTGAGATATTTTTGAAAGGGATAGAGGAGGGACTACCAGATATAAAAACAACAGTGACTAAGAGTATGTCAGCGAAATTGTGTGATAAAAAAGGAGTGATTGTGTTGGGAGATGCATTCAACATGCGTCATCCTATAATCGCCTCAGGAATGATGGTTGCACTCTCGGACATTTGCATTCTACGCAATCTTCTCAGGCCATTGCCTAACCTCAGTAATACTAAGAAGGTGTCGGAGCTTGTCAAGTCCTTTTACATAATCCGTAAAGTGAGTTCTAAAGAAGTACATAACTCTGGTTTTTGTTTATTTTGTAAAAGGTCACAGATTTGTCTTTCAAAAAAAATTGACAGTAGATGGAATGACTCGGAAATATGTATATGCTAGAATAGGTCATATTTCTTATTACCAAGTTGTGTTAGACTAGTGTTATGACTCTTACTTTTTATTTGTGTTGATTTTGGATGGCAAAAGCCAATGTCAGCGACCGTGAACACGCTGGCGAGTATCTTTTCACAAGTTCTTGTTGCTACAACGGACGAAGCAAGAGAGGGAATGCGACAAGGCTGCTTCAATTACCTATCTCGTGGAGATTTTAAAACAACCGGAATGATGACTATTCTTGGAGGCATGAACCCTCGTCCCCTTACTCTAGTCATTCATCTTGTAGCCATCACCCTCACCTCCATGGGTCACTTGCTATCTCCCTGTCCTTCTCCTCGTCGCTTTTGGCATAGCCTCAGACTTTTAGCCGTAAGTCTTTCTATTATCTTGGCTATTTTAACACACGTATATATACTGTTTAACGGTTATAAAATTTGTTTCTTATGATGACTTTTTTATGTGAATCAACAGTGGGCCTTGCAAATGTTGGGTGCACATTTAGTGGATGAAGGATTCAAGGAGATGTTGATTCCAACAAACGCAGCTGCGTATCGAAGAACCTACATGGCCACAGCCACTGTTTGACCGTTGATTGATCGATCCATAACGAAGACTATTTACGCTCAGAGAAAAAAAAAACAAAAACTTACTTTTTATAATCAAATAATTGGGTCTATATTAAGTTGAGCCTTTGATTTAACTATGTTGAATTATCTTGTAACCAAACATGGAAATGTTCCATGCTGATTTGTTTTTGATAAAGATTCTGATTTGTTATATATATATATGTTGATTCTTGATTTCTGCTTATGAATGCCTAATGCCTAAGCTAGTTTCTCTGCTGATTTTTAGGCTCCTGCTTCTTTGCTTTAGGCAGATCATTTTGTTAAACTAATTTCAAACAGGGAATATAACCAGATTTCTCAGATCCAGTTCAATGCATGGTATGTGCCTCTGCATCTCAACCTCTAGCCTTGTACATCTACCTTTCTCCTATCTGGTATGTATGATCTCTCCGGTTCATTCTCAAAAGTCAAAACAGGTATAAAGATTTGAAGTCTTGATGTATTGTTGACCCATTTTAATATTCATAAACGCTGATCCAAAAAGGAAACGAATCATAGCATCCGTTGAACGGTAAAATCTGTGGTCAACGTTCATAAAAACGAATATGGAGTACAAAACAACATTTAAACATGACTAATCTTCCTCAGCTCTGTCCGACGAGAACATCCTTGTATGGTGTCGGAGAAGATCCCACCACGGTCTCTGCAGCTCCCGCTCCGGCCTTGGAAGTTATATGAGCCCGGGGTTTGGCTCTACTAGCTTCGTCAATTTCCATTTTCCTTATTCTTTCTTCTTCAGCAACAAGAGGGAGATATCCTTCTCTCTCTTCAAGAAGCCGGTCTTGTGCTCCGCCCCGTAGTTTCTCGAGGCGGAGCCCAGTGATCTGAACGAAGTTAAAAACCTTAACAACGTTCATCAATCCTCCCACAAACAAACAAATTGCCCCGGAAATCCCAAGCCAAACCCATCTTCTCCCCTGAAAAATAAGTATTTACAGTAAGAAGCGGTTTTAAAAAAACCCATTTTAATGCGGTAAATTTGTTTTGCAAGTACTTACAAGAAGCTTCAAGCCACTATGAGATGACCCGGATAGGTCGAGGCTATTGAGAACTGCAGAAACCAAAAATAGAAGGGATCCAACCAAGAAAGGGATGTGAACACATTGCTGTAGAATTTGGACATGACTGTCTGCTCTCTCGTAGATTTGGCATGAGTTGTGAATCGATCCTATCACCCAAAGCAATGGACCCGCTATAAGCATGTTTAATGCATGCTTCTCTCTTCCACTGTATCCAAGTTTCCTCTCAGCCTAAATACTCCAGAGAAAAAAAAATCACAGCGGTGCAATTAGCCAGACACACACCATAAGTTATTAACAACATTTTACTCTATTACTTGTGTTTTGTGACATGAACCACAATGAACATAATGGCCAGTGTCAGATTAATATGCTCATGAACTGTTCCATGCATTTTTCAAATACTAGCAACAATTGTCAATTTGTAATAAATGAGGTCACCCACCGGGACATAACCAATTCAGTTCTCTTATTTCTAGTACTACTTAATTATATAATGAGGCATATGTGAAGATTTCCGTTTATAATCCAAAATTTATGCAACAAACGTAGGGGACCAATGGAAAATGATACAATGAACCCTTAATTTTTGTTATGACTATGAAAGTGTTACCTGATTGAAAACGAAAAAGATTCCCAAGAAGAAGACAACGGAACCCGCTATCTGAACCAAAGGGACTGCAAATTCCACTAGACCCAGTTGCAAATCATACTCCATTAACCTTAACCTGTAACCACAAAAAAAAAAAACTTAGCTCATAACTAAAACGTTGTTCGTAATTTTTGTATTCACATACGTTTCTATTTTGAAAAAAAAAAACTATAAAAAAAAAACATTTGTGACTACAAAAATTATATAAATCATAAATACACATTGAGCTTACGAATTCTAGTAGATTATATTATTGCACGTAATTTCTAGAAGAGTTTATACCATTAATAACAATATTTCTTGGAAGCTATAATAGTAAAAGTAACTAAATCAAGAAAGCCTTCATGCATTCAAATAGCATAACATACCGGTAATCAATTCCAGTTAGATGAGCCACAAGATCATGAACATTCACAGCAGTTATAAGAACGAGAGCCAAGAGAATAAGGACGAGGCCGGATCTTGGTTCCCACGAGAATCCTGTCGCTGTGAAACCGCCGATGAGCACCACGGTGGCGAACAAGTATAGACCTGCGTTGATGTACTCGGCTCTGCTCCTCCCGAGCCGAGGGCCGTACGTTCTAATTTCACGCGCCGTCGCGAGTTTCACCATTTGATTGGAGATTTTGCGTATAGAGAGAGAGACTGAAAGAGGAGAGATCTGAGAGAGAGAGAGAGAGAGAGAGCTTTACGTGGCTTTGTGCATGGAGTTCTATTTAGTGGAACGTGGCATATTGTGGAAAATAGCTGACTTTCTTAAAACCGGTGTCGTTTGTTCTCCAGAAATTATTTTAAATTTGGGCTTCTTATTGGGCCAAGCTTAGGCTATCTGCCTATCTTACAGCTAAAATAAAGGACTCGAAAAGTAAAAAGTAGAAGAATAGGGGTTATTCAATTATTAATGTTTAGGATATCTTTGGGAGTTTTAAGAAAATATAAATCTAAATATAATTTATTGTTATTCAAGTCTGATTTAAAATATTTACTAAAACGTTCTGTTTACTAAATTTGATATCTATAAATAATGTTTTAAAATTTAGTGAATTATGTTTTCAAATCTTAATTTAGTATTGTTCAATTTAGTTTTTTAAATATTTTCAAACCAAACAAGATTATTTATAAAAAAAAATAACAGATAAAATAGTAATGCCATTAACATATATTTTCACGACTTCAACAATACACAAAGCTCTGTAACTCTGACTCTTGCGCTATACCAAAAGCCGCAAAAACAAAAAGAAACAACGCAAATGAAAAAAAAAATGTAAAGCACAACAAAAATTTTAAAAGGGAATGGTATGAAACTAGAACAAAAATGACTTAAGGGGACGAAAACTAAATTATCTAAACAATTGGAGTTTCTGGCGTAATGTTTAGGACTAATATATTTGACTTTTAAAAATTCAAAGATATGTTAATCGGTTTATAATAAGCTACGTAAATGGTTCTCGAGCCACCACTTTAATTTGGGTCCTATTGTTGCTGAGAGGACCATCCACGTGTATATAACCTGATCCACAACCACAAGACTTGACCCTTTAGGAAATATCTTCTCCTCCACTATAAATTGGCCACGTCGTCTCTCTCGCCATCTCCGCTTGTGCATTCTCGCAACCGTTGTTTTTTTTGTATAGCCTGGTTGGCCGTTGGATCTTCCTGAAATGCCAAACTTGTAGTTTATTAGCATCTTTACTCCTGTCTTCCAGTTATTTGCACATATAGCTATTTATTTTAAATCGAATGAAACCGTAGATTCGATGAAATTATCAAACAGTCAAAGATTACAAGATCAAACTTGATCATTTAAAACAAACTTAAACTAAATTGTGACAAAGAATACTTTTATCACTAAATATGATTAAAAAAAACTGTTGATTAATCATAAACTAAGATTATCAATGATAAATTAGTTTGAACATTAAAAGTTGGTAGAATGATTGAGTAAACATATAGATTAGCCTAATTCTAATATGGTGCACCATGATTTGAACATATTCAATTCTTTTCTTTCAGACATACATAAATTAACTATTTCATTTAACTTAACAGCAAATTCGAATTAAATATTTAAAGTTAAAAACGTAAATTCGATAAAGTTCTAGATTTGATTTCGCTTGAAAACAAAGTATTTGTTGTTGGATTAGTTGAGTTTAGCTTTGTTTGGGGTTAACAGTTAAGCCTCATCAATATAATATCGTTGGAGTTTGATTTTTCAGACTCGCATACTTTATATAGCGTATTCAACGAGGTCGCACATCCATCGAATTAGTCGGATTAAATCCGGATCACCGATGTAATAAACATATTTGAATAAAAAACGCATTGTCTAGCCCAGAAAAAAAGGCTTAAATTGATTAATGAAAACTTATGGGGTTTATGAATAGATTCTAGAAATATAACGCACCATATTGTCATTAATCTGTGGACACCATAATTTACGTAGTTCATTGAGACACATGTTTTCGTATTCCACTCCAATTTTAATATTTCCTTTTATATATTTAAAATTCGTGAACCAGAATCTAAATCGAAACGAAGAATCTCTCTCTCGCTCGTAGAAATTTTCTCTCCGCGATACTGCAAAGGTATGGTAGAAGCGATTTTGCTTCGTCGATATCGAACACTAATTTTTATAAGATGTTGATCAGTGCGTAGTTATTTATGAGTTAAAATTGTTCTTGCTCAGTCGAAGAGCTGTTCGATCTTTCTGTGTAGAATCTCTTACAATTTGTTGATCAGTGGTTATTATGCTCACGCCAGATTCCGGCTTTGCATTTAGATTCGCAGAAATTTGGATTTGGGTTTTCCCGATCGCTCTTAAATTTGTCAGTTACAAATGTTGAAAAAGTTGAATCTTTCGTTTTAGTTTGCCTCTGCACATCATCGCCTGTTCATGCTAGAGCAAGTTATATCTACTTTAAGTTGATTTAGATCAGTGTTCTGTAGTAAAATTGCTCTAGAACATTTGAGACCATGCTTTACACATGACTGTATGAGTATATATATATGACCATGAGACATGTTTTCTGCTGCAGCACAGTTTGACAAGAAGTGAGCTTTTTCAAAGATTCAGTTCAGCCTTTTAAATTCTGATGGGAGTTGTGTTTATTTCAAGTTCAGCTGCAAGATCACCACTCGGGTTAAGCACCGATCTTTTAACACATCGGTCTTCACTTAAAAAACCATCCATTGTTGCGTTTAAAGCCGATGATTCAGCTTTGATCATCCCTCCTCGAGAACAAGTTTTGATTCCTGCGGAAAAGCATAATGAGAAGAAGAGAGTAGTAGTGACAAGGAGAAAGCCGTGTAAAACCCCGAGAAAACCGAGTTCTTTGGATCATAATTCGGCTCCTTCGTGTTCATTAGGAGTGGATTACAATGAAGCTGCTGCTAGACTTGAAAGCATATACAAGCTTAGTCCTGCAACAACCACATCAGTCGAGGAGGACGATGAAGATGGCGGCTCCAAAGCAAAAGTTTCACGGAGGAGAAGAAGGAAACAAAGTGGTGAGGAGAAGAAAGTAGTTGTGAGGAATAATGTGAAGAAGGATAAGCGTTTGAGTCTTGATAAACGGATCGCTTTGAAGAGAAATTGTCAAGAGAAACCAGTTGTTGCTTCTGCTGAGAAGAAAGAAACAAAGAGGCAACAAGAAGAGGAGAAGATTGAGAGGCTCGTGCGGGACTATTCAGCATCTAATGATATAGTGAGCTTGGACTGGAAAAAAATGAAGATACCTCCTGTTCTTTCTTCTACTGAACATGCTTGGTTGTTTAAGCTGATGCAACCTATGAAGGTATTCTTCATGTTCTTGAATATAACATCTAGTCTATAGAGATATGATTCACTGTTAGAGGAAGCTGGCTGGAATCGGGTCTTCATTTTCTGGAGTTGCTATATAATATGCTCAAAATGTGTGGGGCTTAACTTATTTGCAGGCTCTTCTTGAAGTGAAAGATGAATTGCAGAAGAGCTTGGGAAGAGAGCCAAGGGAAGCTGAAATAGCTGGAGAGATCAAAATGCCCACGGGTGAAGTAAAAAAGAAAATCGAAATAGGTAGAGCTGCAAGAAACAAACTTATTAAGGTGAGTGTATGATAATCAAGTCAAAAGATTTTTACCATTATTGTTGTGGAGATCACTCTTTAAGCTTATTGTATGTGTGTTTTTGTTTTTTTTATTTTGTCTACATTGCAGCATAATCTCCGCCTTGTCTTGTTTGTTATGAACAAGTATTTTCAAGATTTTACCAACGGACCAAAATTCCAAGACCTTTGTCAAGCTGGTATGAAAGGGCTTATCACAGCAATTGACCGTTTTGAGCCGAAAAGGAAGTTTCGTCTTTCGACTTATGGTTTGTTTTGGATTAGACATGCCGTCATACGGTCTATGACAACCTCTAACTTCACTCGCGTCCCATTTGGACTTGAATCGGTATGTTACCCTCTTCCGCTCTTTTTCAAAAACAGGTTGTTTTGCAGCGACCTTACATATGTATCCTCTTTGTTGAAACCATTCAGGTTAGAGTTGAGATTTATAAATCGAAGATGGAGCTATTGTTTGAGTTGGGGAGACTCCCGACAGAGGACGAGGTAGTTGAGAGACTCAAGATAACACCTGAGAGATACCGTGAAGTATTGAGGGCCGCAAAACCGGTTTTCTCACTAAATTCAAAACATGCGGTTACTCAAGAAGAATTCATCAATGGAATCACAGATGTTGATGGTGTAGGAGCTGATAGCCGGAGACAACCTGCTCTTCTCAGGCTTGCTCTCGACGACGTGGTGAGTTTCACTTCTTCATTTGACTTATGTTAGTTAATTGGCTCATCTTTATTTATCACTTTGGCTTCTTGTCTATGTGAATACCGGAAACTGATTACATTTCATTTTCAGCTTGATTCATTGAAGCCGAAAGAGAGTCTGGTTATTCGACAGAGGTACGGTCTTGATGGGAAAGGCGACAGGACTCTGGGAGAGATAGCTGGAAATCTCAACATCTCCAGAGAAATGGTGAGGAAACATGAAGTCAAGGCCTTGATGAAGCTCAAGCATCAGGCTCGAGTTGATTACCTCCGTCAATACATCGTCTGAAACCAAACCGAACTGAGCCGCCCACTCAAACCATATGAGCAGACTTGGTATGATTTCCCGAAATTTACGAGGTACTTCAGACACTCTTATAACCGTTTGTATAGTTGTGTATGTGATATAAGAGTTACTTATAGCTGCGTTAAATCGAATCTGTGATTCGTGAATCCCAATCGTTGTATTATATCATTACTAAACCCATACCGAAAATTTATACATGTAAAGTTTGAGACTTAGTATGCATTATCTTCACAAAACTGAACCGGTATCACCGATTGTTTCCTTTTCCTCCCAAAGCTTTCGACCTAAGAAAGCAGAACTAATAGAACACTGAACCAGTATGAAATAAAATTCAAATTTAACTAATGTTGAGGCCGGTTAGATTGAATGAACTTCAAATAGCTTAAAACCGGTTTTGAACGGTGCTAAAGATTCTTAGAAGAGTTGACAGTACTGTTACACCGTTGATTCTTGCCTTCTTGTAGTCTATAACACGGCAACGAATAAACCTTTTGGTCTTTGCCCTTGTCTAATCATTATATTTCTGCCGTATTATCCGAATGAACCTTTTGGTCTTTGCCCTTGTCTAAGCTTTGAAGATTGATATTATCCGAGTCACGGTGAATGTTAAATAAAAACCTTTATATTAGTATGAAATGTGCCTAAATCAAAATTTAATATTTAAGTGTGTCTTCTTAACACGCAACTTTTGATACAAAGAATTTTCAGTGGCTGACACTAGAATGGTCAAGCCATTATCATCACAAAATCTTAGTCACCCTTCCAATTTTTAGTCTAATGACGTTGACGTTGACGTCATTGAATGGCCGTCATAACATGTAAACGTGACATATGTTTTTACATATGCTGCAGTCGGTTAGAGTTGATTTCTACATCTGAGTTTAGTTAGCGTTTGTATTTTGTATTTTGTATCAACGGTTGTGTTTGTGTTTTGAGATTATTAATTTTTAAGTTAGTGTCTAATGTTTTTTCTTAAATAGAAGCAGTCCATAGGCATAAGTGTTCGGGCCCAAGGCAAGGCCATATCTAAAATAT
This sequence comes from Turritis glabra, assembly GCA_900406565.1. Lineage (NCBI taxonomy): Eukaryota > Viridiplantae > Streptophyta > Magnoliopsida > Brassicales > Brassicaceae > Turritis > Turritis glabra. The sequence goes on along the minus strand of OVBN01000001.1, from coordinate 5,562,192 downwards.
TTTCATACGAAAAAGTCTATATACCTAAATTTTTCTTTTGAATAAGACCAGAAAACTAATTCAGATTTATTTTAATATGTTCTTATTAATTTATATATATATATATATATTTATTTATTTATTTATATTTTAATATAAAGTGCCAAATTATTTCCCCCCCCCCCCCCTCCTTTGGAAATTTTATGTACGTTAGCCGTTAGGTTGGCCCTGGTTTAGAGTTTGCGTTTGTATTTAGCGGTTATTATTTGAGTTGTCGTTAGCTTTTACATCTGCATTTATTTAATTTAGTGTTATGTTTCTAGCTTTTGGTCTAGCCTTTTTGCTGGATTTATTTTAAAATTTTTGATAGAGTTTGAATTTTGAATCTATTTTTAAAATTTAGAAGATATAAATTTTATCCATCTAAAATCGTCTAAATTTACTTTATGTATCCTAGACACTAAGTGTTGGATTGTCATTTGTTTATAGTCTAATATTTTTTTATTCTATAAACCTGAATCGTTTATTAAATTTGGTTCTACTAAAGATAACTACATCATCGATCTATAATTAAACTTGATTCAAATTAAAAAAAAATTCATAAATTTGTTTATGATTATAAAACATAGTAGTTGTTAGCAGGGTATTTATTAGTATTCGTACTAGAGAATCTTGATTGATTTTCTCTTTCCAATTTTGTTAATATTCCAACATAATTACCAAAATACTAAATACGATTCTCAGTCGGAGTTTTGGAATTTCTAAACTTAATATTATATTTTATAGCAAAATTAAAATTCAAAACAAAAAATAATATTTCTGAATAATAATGAAGATCCTTAACAAATTAATTTAACGAATATGAATAAAATGATTGTGACTCTAATAGGAAAACAAAACCAGATCGTGTAAAACAAAATCCAAAAACCCAAAAATAAAGGATCGAGAAGCAGAGAACTGGTCAGCATGTTGGACTTTCCAAATTCATTGACCAAAGACCGGTCTCACCTCTCCAATCCACATCAGCTTTCTTCGTTCTTCAGTCAAAAAGTCAAACTCTCCCTCTCACACATAATCCTCTTTAAATTTCCCACTTTCACAGTTTCCAGAAGCCATGCAAAAATAAACATAGAAACAATACTTCAAACTACTTTATACCATATTTTCACTCTTTGAACCGTAATGGAGAACCAGAGTAGTAGTGGTGAGTGGGAGAAGATGAAGAAGGAGATCAACGAGCTAATGATAGAAGGAAGAGACTGTGCACACCAGTTTGGATCGGCTTCATCTCAAGAAACACGTGAACATTTAGCCAAGAAGATTCTTGAATCTTACCACAAGTCTCTCACCATCATGAACTACTCCGGCGAACTCGACCAAGTTTCTCACGGTGGAGGAAGCCCCAAGAGTGATGATTCCGATCAAGAACGACTTGTCATCAAGAGGTACTTCCATATCTATAAACCACGTATTGTTGTTTTGTGTGGCATAACTCATAATTATTTGAAAATGTAATATAGTTCGAAGAAGTCAATGCCAAGGTGGACTGAAAAAGTCAGAATTACCCCTGGAGCTGGCATTGATAGGTCCCTTGACGATGGGTTCAGTTGGAGAAAGTACGGCCAGAAGGACATCCTCGGAGCCAGATTTCCAAGGTTAATCTCGTAATTTGAAACTAATAAAAATATATTAGGAAATGCATAAGTTTCTCATCTTATTAAAATAAGCCCTTCATTATATCATTAGCGAGGCTCATCCATTTTCTTTCCTGGTACGATTGTGCCATGGCTTCATATCAAGGGACTGGAATGTCCGTATTTCTCACGTGTACAGGGAGGCTAACCGTCTGGCAGACGGGTTAGCTAACTATGCGTTTTCTCTTTCTTTAGGTATTCATTTGTTTGAGTTTGTTCCAAGTATTGTGGATGGCATTTTAGCGGAGGATGCGCGTGGAACTGCGTTTCCACGACGAATTTGTATTTAATTTTATGTTATGAATAAATCGGGGGAGGCATTGCCTCCCTCTACCCTACCAAAAACAAATAAAGTAAAAAAGACAGCGATATAGTCCTCTGTTTTATGACTTATTTTTTGTTTCCTAAAATATACTAAAATTTTTTCCCAAAAAAAAATATATATTATTATGTATTTAAAATGTCGCTTTTAATTATTATTTTCATTTATTAATTAAAAAGATAAATTATAAAGTGTGTTAATAAGAGATGTAACAAAAATATTTTAGGTTTTTAATATGCATGACAAATGACAAATCCTAATGGTATACGAGAAAAGAAAGTTCAACTAATTTTTTTTGTTTGGGTACAGAGGATACTATAGATGCACGTATAGAAAGTCTCAAGGATGTGAAGCCACCAAACAAGTCCAAAGATCTGACGAAAATCAGATGCTCTTTGAGATCATTTACCGAGGAATACATACTTGCTCTCAGGCTGGAAATGTCGGTTCAACCATCCCGGTACAAAATATCGAACCAAGCCAGACCCAAGAACACGAAAATCTTGACATCGTGAAGGAAAGTCTAGACAACTACAATCATCAAGCACATTTGCATCACAATCTTCACTATCCTTTGTCCTCTACCCCAAATCTAGAGAACAACAATGCGTATATGCTTCAACTGAGTGATCCAAACATTGACTTTTTCGGATCTACGAGTTTCTCTAGTGATCTAAGAACTAATATCAACTACAATTTTCCGGCATCTGGCTCGGCTTCTCACTCTGCATCAAACTCTCCATCCACCGTCCCTTTGGAATCCCCATTTGAAAGCTATGACCCAAATCATCCATACGGAGGGTTTGGAGGGTTCTATTCCTAGTTATCCACTTAACTGAGACTGAAATATTACCAGATCTCTTGATTAAAGAGATGGATAGTTATTCATTATAGCTAATCAATTTTCAATTCAAATATCCTAATTACTTTCTAATCATGTTTTTGTTTTTTATTTTAAATATGCCTTATTTTCAGATCTATGTTGAAATAAATGGATTTGTACTTCGTATAATCCTTGTTATTTAGCTTATAATCCATGGTTTTTACCATATGTTGTTGTAACACATTTTAATATTTTCTATTGCAAATTTGAGTCTTCTTTTGGCTATAATATTTATCGGCATATATTAGAGATTGATTTTCACTAAGCGGTTGTTAACAGTCGTTACGAATTTTACAATGGCATTGATAGTAGTTCGAGAATTTATTTAAAAATTTCAGTTATGAAAGAATATCATTTGATCAGTAGTATAGTGGTTTGTAATATTGTTATTGATGTATCATAATCTGAATTTAAATCCTGTATAATGCATGTTACTGATAAAAAAATTGTCATTTAAGATATTAAATGTGAACAAGAAAGATGTAAATCGATGAAATATATTTCCAACAGTTGAACGCACATCGACTTTATAGAAAAGAACCTCAAAAACTGTAGCCACCAAAAATTAGAAAACCTCTTTAATTTCTCTACCACACATATAAACTTTTCTGGTCTCTATTTAGTTATAATAATATGCAAAAATATAATTAAACTAAATAGAGACCAAAATTAAATTGACAAAGGGATCAATGGATGAGATATGTGAGGACCAAAGCCACCAACATAAGGACATATGCTATGCCTTGGTCTATCGTTGTTCCTGCAAAATTTTGTTCCCAAATTAATCATCCGAAATAAATATTATAAGCACATATCTAACAAATGTCAAGAAACCTTATTTGAATGTCTGTTTCAGATTCTTAGTCACGATCATTTAGACCTCGTATTGGTTAAATTAACAATTGATTACTAAAAAATGCTATAAACTCACCGTCGCTTATTGGAGCCGGAGCAGGAGCCGCGGATTGAGCATGTGCCATTGGCAACAACAAAATGGTGAAAATTATCGATACGATTGTCGAAACTACGAAGAAAAGCCTCGAGACCGACATTTCAATATTTTCTTTCCTCCCGTGATATGTAACAAATCAATTATATTTTCAGTTCTCAACTTCTTTTGTTAAGGTTCTTCCCTCTCTTAACTCCTTAATTTGTGGGAGAAGGATTTCAGAGAGGGAAGAACAAGGGAGAGAGGAAAATGAAAAAGAAGAAATCAAAAGAAAAAGCTAGGCAGAGCGATAGAAGAGGTAATGAGAATTATGAGAGCTTCTTTTGGCATTTTATTGAACAATTATTTTCTACTTTATGGTCGACCCGCATCTCTCGGAACAACTCATTTTTGCCCCACAATAATTGATTGTTTTGGAAATGGAAATCGAAACTTGTGAATGTGAAAAAAACTGCTATAGTTTCAAATACGTTTGAATTATAATTTGATTTATCTCGTACTCACAAATTGTGGTTGGTCCAAAAGAGAGGATATTAGGCTGTTTTCCAGCTTCTTGTGTCCAGCTTGGACACATGCAATATTCTCGCTATTATTGCCGTTAATCCATAAAAATAATTGTCGTTTCATTTTTGTGTGTGGTAGTTTTCCTGATTCTAGTGTACACTAATTTTAGAATTTATTACTGCCATTTAAATCCGTAATGATATGATTCTGAAGTATGACTACCAACTATTGTGTTGTTAAAATGTTATATGGTTGTTTTAATAAATGATCATCTCAAGTGTATTTGTCAACACTATTAAAGATAAAAAAAATCCAAATTATAACAAAAACATATTAAAATCCACACATAACTTCTTATATAGTATTAAAGTTTAAAGTTTAAAGTTTAAATCTTCAAGATTATGAAACTTATGGAATTAAATTATTGTTGGAGTAAGTCCTCCTAAGTTTCATCTAAATGTTAAACAACCTTTTAATTTTAAAAGTTATATAAATGTAAATAAGTGGATAAAATTATTTTAAATCATAAATGCCAAAACCCGTAAAATAAAATTTCTACAATTTATTAATCAGTCCCTCTCAATCTCCTCCAAAGTCTCAACTACTTTCACCATCTCCGGTCTCTTCGCCGGAACCCTAGCCGTGCAACTTTTCCCTAACTGCAACATCTGAAGCAACTTTGCTTCAACGTTAGGAGTCTTCATAAGCTCTAAATCGAACACTTCACCAGTCCATTGTTTTGCAATAACATCATTCACCCATACCACGAGATCTATCCCTTCCTTTCCATCATCCATACTTGATCTTCCGGTTAGAGTTTCCAGCATCAAGATTCCAAAACCGTAAACGTCTGATTCCGGCGTGGATCTCCTCGTCTCGGTTACTTCCGGGGCACGGTAACGTAGTACCGATCTGGCTGATGAATCTGCCCTCACAACCGGGTTGGTCAACACAGCTAAACCGGTTTCTGATATACATCCATATCCTTCCGAGTTCAAGAAGACGTTAGAAGATTTGATGTTTCCATGTGCAAGCTTCTGTGCGTGTATGTGACCTAACCCTTTTGCTACTCCAATCATAAATCTTAATCGCGTTTCCCAGTTCAATGGAACGTGGCCCTCGTCGCCGTTCTTGCCTGCCGGAAAAGAGAAAAAAAAAAAGACTTTCTTCAGATGCAAGAAACCAACATTATCGAATAAGGTTTCAATTGTTTGTTTGCGTTTACACGTTATAAGAATTGTGTTTACCATTTTCGTTTGCAAAAATATTTCACAAAAGACTGAAAAAGTATAACGTACCATGAAGACGAAGAGAGAGACTTCCTGTAGGGTAGTAATCATAGACCATAAGCTTCTCTTCCTTGGAACACACGTAAGCCCTTAAGGGAGCAACGTTCTCGTGCTTAATGTTTCCTACAGTCTCCATTTGATGTTTAAAATCCTTCCGCGACAACACTATGTCCTTCAACCGTTTAACCGCGATGACATTGGAATCTTCTAGAACCGCTTTATACGTCATCCCGAAAGTGCCCTTCCCTAGAAACTCTGCAGAAGCTATCAACAAGTCTTCCAAGTTAAAAGCCAGATTGCTTCCTTCAAAGAACATAACTTTGTTAATTTCGCTCTTATCCTCCATGTCTTCTATATTCTTCTCCTTTCCTAATTTAGAAACTTCCTTCTCACTTGGCATCTTCTGCGCTGGTTTCACCTTCTCTGGTTTTGGTTCTGTCTCTTGCCTCCTCTGCCTTTTCACATAGCAAACGATTATTATAACCGCGATTATGAAGAATATCACGAAGCATAGGCTAATCGCTATCCCGAGAATCGCGGGTTTCGAGATATAGATCCCCTTTTTTTCTTTCTCTTTCTCTATAGGAATCACCGGAGGTGGGGCATTTTCGTAAATTAAGTTGTTGCCGGAAAAAGCCGAGTTCCCGAATCTTCTCAGAGACTTTGGGATTGTTCCAGTGAGATTGTTGTTGGAAAAGTTGAGTCTACGTAAACCGGGGAGATTAAGATCCGGAATCTCACCGGAAAATGAGTTTTTAGCTAAGTTAAGCGAGACGAGTCCGGTCAGATTAGCAAATCCCGCGGGAATACTACCGTTAAACCGGTTACCGTACAGACCAAGAACGGTGAGATTTGTCCACGTGGCGTAATCGGACGGTAATGGGCCAGAGAATCTGTTGTTGCTGAGACTAATTGCCTTGAGTTTCTTAAGCTGCAAGAAATCAATCGGGAATGGGCCTCGTAGGCCGTTGGATCGGAGACTAAGGATCTGAAGCTCCGATAGACGGCTGATAGTTCCCGGCGGGATCAGTCCTATAAGACTCGCTCCGGGCAAGTGAAGGGCAGTGACACGTGTGCCATCTCTGTCACACGTGACGCCTGGCCAAGTGGCGCATACCGGGCTGCTTGCGTTCCACGCTAGAGACGGTGGGTGAGTGATGTTGTTGAGGAAATCGAGAAGCGCTTGTCTGTCGCCGGCGAGGTCACTGGTGACTGGAGAAAACAGAGCCGATGATCCAAAGAAGAGAAATATAACAGAATAGAAGATGGAACATCTTCTACTCATTTTCTTAATTATTGATTCAACCCTTAATTTCTCCGGTTATATCTGCATTAAATAACTTATAGAAGTTAGAGATGAAAAAATGTTAATCAATGATATTATTTGATGAGAAATGTAGATTTTTACGATTTTGCAAAAGAAAAAATCATTCCTATAATTTTTCACGATATTTTTTTTTCCCCATCATTTTGCTTAATAACTAATTTTTATCTGTCAAATATGGTCTATGCACTCGGCCTGACATGATTCCAAAAAAAAAAGACTACACTTATTCACGGCTAAAATGACATTTGAATAGAAACATTCCAAAAGTTTAACTTATCAAATGTATAAGCCAAGCAGATTCTTCAGACGTAAAGAAAGCAACTTACAGTTCAAATGCGGAATCTAATTGACTAACTGAAATTTCCGGTTGTATTTAGTTTGAATTAAGAAGAGAGAATGTAAAAGAAAGCAGAGAAGAGAGAAGAGAGAAGAGAGAAGAGAGAAAGAACAAAGAAGTTTGGTCTGCAAAACTATAGGCAATGGATTGGAAGCTATTGAAGGAAGCCATAAAAGATAAATATGGTTTAGGAAAGTCAAACCGGTTTAGATCTTTTGGGTTGCATTTATTGTAAACAAGGATTTTGGATGAATCAAATTTAACATTCATACAAAAAAAGAAAGTCAAACCGGTTATCGATACACAATGATTGGTTAATCGCATACCGGCAATACACAAACGCTAATAGACGTTTAATTTGGGAACATTTCTGGTTCATGGAGCTTCAGTGTTTCAGATTAAAGATTCGGAAGTTGGTTTATTCAAAATACGATTAGTTGGGGCGTGATGGTGACAAATATTGGTAATGATGGAGGATGGTTATAACTTATAAGTCATTAAAGGGAATATGAGCTGTTAATTCATTTTTCTTTGTTTTCCTTAATTAACATAAAACCCCTCATATATTGCAGTTTCTCATCCCTTTTCCCCAAATCTAATGTGAACCCTCTAAACAATATACGTACATACTTAAGGCCACTTGAGGAGGAGAGGAGGAGTTGCTATATATGTTTAGGTTAGAGATCGATTCTCCTCGACCGCGAAATTTACTAAATCACTCTATTTAGTCATTCGAAATGGTGACATGCTTTAGACTCATTAGAAAATTTGGTGAGTGAGCTACTCGACGGTTACACTTACTCTGAAAATTAGTCGGATGAAAAAAGTTCAGATCAAACCTGATTATAAAAAAAAAAAACAATATTCGTACTTACTAATTTGAGTTCTGCATGGATCATAATTTTCAATGCTTCACAGATATTAATTTTGGAAAATATTGTGTGTTCAGTAATTTGTGAAGGTTTTAGAAGATAAAATTGTCGATTTGCATATATCCAAGTTTCTTAATTTGCAATTTCTTTTATGTTAACAACATATATTATGTGAGTTTGAATTCATGTATGACTCAATAACAATTTTAACATAAACAACTACCTATATGTCTCAACCCTAAAATTGCAATGCTTTTCCAGCTTAAAATTAGGGGGAAAGTATAATACTTTCTTAGGCAAGGACCTTTTTCGCTATATGAGCCTATATATATGAGTATATTTAAAGTCTATATATGTACCGTACGCACATGCACCTGCATGAATAATTTGTATATCTAGTGATTAATATAATAAATTAAATCATATCTTTATGTGTGTTTTGCAATGTAACTTCACATGATCTACAAGCATCTTATAATCATTGACGTAAAGTTTTTGCCTTGATTAATAGTTGTTGATATATTTTATTAATATATGTTGTTTGTTGTGCATATATTATTGTAGTTACATGTGCGGCCAAGGAACGATGACGAACCATGATAAACTGAGAATTATTTTTGCAACTTATTATTGTCTCCATTACGAACTTTATAGTTTTTTTTGGGGGTCCCAAATTGCTTAATACAGTCGTCGCACTATTTAAATAAGTGAAAATTTATCCCAATACAACATTAAAAATTCAAACGTCGACGGGAAAGTGACAAGAGTTGCAACTACTATAGGCGATTGTAAGGGGTTAAGAATCTTTGACAAACTTCACTTACATTATTCATACAATTAAACTATATTTAGTAAGTGGATTATTCCACGTATGTGATTCATAACACCGATTGTTTACGGCTGTGTCAATTCTTTACATAATCCTGAATTGGGACAAGTTTTCGATGTATATAAAAAGAAAAATTAATCTTAGTTTAGCAACGAATTTATGACAATCCGTGATTGATAAGAGTCATTCTTTATCTATTGCTAGTCCGAAAATTATTAGTGTTAGTTCTTTTTTGAAAAAAATTATATAACGATAGATTTATAATCTTTTTGCAATTTGTCACTATTTTTGAAGTTAAAACATCGATGGCATATTGGCATATATAAAATTAATTAACATGTTCGATCTGAATATCCATAGCATTGGCAGCTATAAGAAAATTGATCGCAGCTATAAAAAAAATTAAGATGATGTAACTAAAATTAACCGGAAAAAAAAATACATGTGCAAACTAAATTAAAAATTTTAAATGAGGTGTCGTGTCACTAATTACATAATCTGATGAATTGCAGATGTTTGATCAAACTGGAATTTGACTCATTTGGTTTGCAATTACAACCGGGGTAGTACAGTAGATCCTCTACCTAGCCAGTCTTATCATATGCTGCCTCCTATTATTTTAGAAAATGGGCCATTTTGGCCCAAATATTTGTCAACATTTTGGGTTACAAATTTCTTCCCTCAACATATGGATCAACAATCTCTCAGAATATATGGATCAATATTTCTCAGAATATACATGAACCAAAATATTCTACATTCACCCAAACATTATAATCAGCGTTTTTCGATAAAATGTGGACACCTTAAATGAAAACATATCCAACTCTTTACAGATTCTGGATATTTGTTTGGATTAGCATCTGAAATCTTGTGTATATGTACTTTTCAGGTGAATATGATGTAACTAATACTACTAATTTGTAGAGTTTATGAGTTTCTTACATTGTCCATAAAATATACAACTCAAAGTATTAAGATACTATTGTAGGTTAGGGAAAATTTGGATAATTTGCTTACAAATTGCTTTTACTAATGTTTGTTTTAGCATAGTGAAAAAAAAATAAACAAAATGATAATTTGTATTTTTTATTTATTTATGCAGAATTTATATTTCAAACTAAAATAACACATAAATTTTAAATTGTTGGGATTCAAAAGTCTCAAGTTCAAATGGTACGTTTGCGGGTAGTCTTAGGTCCGAAGGGATGACGGGTCTGGTCCATAACCTCTTTGATAAAAAAAAAAAATTCAAATCTGTTTTTTTTTTCAATTATTGTAACTTCAAAGAAATTAGGCATGTGCATTTTCAATTGGGTCATCTGACTTTCTATCTTTGCCCAATCTGTATCCAACTTTCAGTAGGTATTTGGTAGCTAAACTTTTCAGTGGGTATCTAGATATAGGTCGGGCGGGGTTTTCTGGTTTTAAACCCAAAATTAATTGTTTGAATAGTTAAAATTAAATAGTTATTTAAAATATTCCAAAGCATTCAAAATTACTCAAATTTACCGAAACAATTACCAAAAATACTTGAATACTCCATCGTATACTCGAATTATCCGATTTATTTTCTTACGTGTATATATCAAATAGATAGTATTTATATTTCTGATGATCCGATCATTTGTCCGATATTACATATATAAATGGAGATGCCTAATCAAATATACTTAGAAATTATTATTTGACTTTGAAACATATCGAGTCAAATCAATGATTGTATTTTGGTCAAAGTATTTATTATGAAGACTTTTCGAAAGTATACAAGGATTTTAATTCAAACATTAGTAAAAGCGTTGGTCATCCATCCACTGGCTGGGAGCAGCATACCTTTTCAAAAAGCTAGTTAATTGAAATACTTATCGGTCTTATCGATAATCTCAATTATAAAGAAATAAGTACTAGGATTGAAAAAAAAAAAAGAAAAAAAAAAGAAAAGAAATAAGTGCTACTTATAGTGGATTCGATTGAGGATAATTCTTTTTTAAAGATACGTAATAGAAGATGGTTATAAGATACTAGCGGAAAAAGATGATGATGATACAGTCAATATTTATGGTTCAACTACAATCTTCGATGTATAATTTGAAAAATGGAAATTTAGATCAAAATAATTCCGACTCTATACATGAATTGAAATGTGCCACATGGCTAGTACGTAAACCAGCAAGAGGACAAAGTCAACACCACAAGACACGACTACGAGCAGAGCACAACATGAGGTTCATGATCCACCTCTCTTATTACTGATTTGATCGCCGATTTTTGCTTTTTTTTCTTTCAAATTTCTTATATATTCCTTATTTCTTTAAACAATTACAGTTAGTGCCTTAGTGGTCAGAGATTCTAGATGGCTTCTTAATGTTTGCTATCTATATATCTAGTTGAAGTCCTGAAGCGATATAATTTGGCGGAAAAAAACAACCAATTAAAGTCATGCAATGTGTGTGAGGAGACATTATAATATAAATAGATAAGATTTAAAAAATAATAATAACAAAGAATAGCAAACAAAAGTCATTTTTTTCCTTTGGGGGGACTCGAGTCTTTTACAAAAAAGAAGTTAAGCAATAACAAACAAACACATAACCCAAAGAAGACAAAACATCATTAACAAAAAACATGACTAACATAAATCTTCTCAAGCATGTAATATACTTTCTCATCTTAATAAGCTGCTTTGTCACCAAACCCTCCGATGCATCCAGAGGTGGCATAGCCATCTATTGGGGCCAAAACGGCAACGAAGGTAATCTCTCGGCCACGTGTGCCACCGGCAGGTATGCTTACGTCAACGTCGCCTTTCTTGTGAAATTCGGAAATGCCCAAACACCGGAGCTCAACCTCGCCGGCCACTGCAACCCTGCGGCCAACACTTGCACACATTTTGGCTCTCAGGTCAAAGATTGCCAGTCTCGTGGCATCAAGGTTGGTCCCTTAGGTTTAGATGCTTTTTTTTTCTGAGATAGAAAATACATGGTTTTTATTTTTCCCCCAAATTTGATCCTATAAATTAGTTAATGAAATCACATTAGTTTTGATACTTTTGTCAAATTTGTTTTAAGGTTATGTTGTCTCTCGGAGGCGGAATCGGAAACTACTCGATTGGGTCCAGGGAGGATGCACAAGTAGTCGCGGATTACCTGTGGAACAACTACTTGGGAGGAAAATCATCATCACGTCCCTTAGGTGATGCTGTTCTTGATGGTATCGATTTCAATATCGAGCTTGGTTCTCCTCAACACTGGGATGATCTGGCCAGGTAGTAATTAAGGAAACATTTTGAATAAATGTTTTGTGACAAGTATTATCGTGATTGACTATATATCAAAAGAAGATGTCGAAAACCAGCAACGAAGGGTGTGACTAATTAAACTATTTTAGTTCCGGTCCAAAAAGATTACGGGATTTGAACTTCTTGGTTAGTATATAAAAAGTTTTGTTTGGGATGGTAAAGATATGATATATAGGTGTTTAAATTCCTTCTTTTTGTTGACTTTTATTTTGTGAAAATAACAAACTAAATCTTTTAGGTTTTTATTTTATTTTGGACAGGTCTCTCTCAAAGTTTAGCCACAGAGGAAGAAAAGTGTATCTAACAGGAGCTCCTCAATGTCCATTTCCAGACAGATTAATGGGAAGTACCCTTAACACTAGACTTTTTGACTATGTTTGGATCCAATTCTACAACAATCCACCGTGTTCATACACTTCAGGTAATACTCAAAACCTCTTTGATTCGTGGAACAAGTGGACCACTTCAATCACAACCCAGAAAATCTTCTTGGGTCTCCCGGCAGCTCCTGAAGGCGCGGGAAGCGGGTATATCCCACCAGATGTTCTGACTTCGCAGATTCTTCCGATTTTAAAGAAGTCTAGAAAGTATGGAGGTGTGATGCTTTGGTCTAAATTCTGGGATGATAAAAATGGATACAGTTCATCTATATTGGCTAGTGTGTGAAAAGAATCGTAATGACTATTGTATATCAATTCTCTCGTGTTTGGCTTTTGAAGAATTGTTGTGTGTGTGTGTGTGTGGTGTTAGTATTCTAATTTGGAATGTTTATATCAATATACTTCATCAACCTTCAAATTAATGAACTTAAGGATTTGCTTCAAGTTAATGAAATTAAGGATTTACTTCAAAACTATAATTAAAATTAAAATTGATTTTGAGTTGGAAATCTTCCATTATTATATGTTCCTAATTTAAAATCAATTTGTAATGAATGAATTAGTTCATATCTTATATATTTTTATTTCTGTCCGATATAGAATATTATTACTTTTAATATTTTCATTTTGGAAAGCATAGCAACATTTTATATCTATATTTTGTGACTGTTAAAAACGTTAATGAAAAGAGAGACAACCTATTTGGATCAACAAAATAGTTGTAATGCCATGTCACAGATGTGTGAATTTCATAGAACAGAAGATTCATAAAACTTATACAAAGGGTTAACCTAAATCTATTGAGATATGAACAAAAACTAAATTGCCCATCATACATTGCAATGAGTAAAATAGTAAATACGATTAGGTCAAACAAAGAAAAGAATACCAGAGGTTGATGGCTTAACTGAAAATGTAATATAGGATTATACAAAATATCACATGATCGAGTGATAGCTGATACGGGTTCATTATTAAAAGATGGTCAAAGTTTAAAAGGATGTATGAGCTTCGACTTAGTACTTCTTAGTTATTATTAAAAAAAAGATCTTATACTATTAATTGGAAAGTACATTTTAGACTATAACCTAAAAGTTGTTAAAAATTACATCACATTGCCATTACATAGATGACAAATGTTAATTTCTCATTAATGGTACAATTGTAATCACAAAATAAATATAATTGAATAAAAAATCGAAAAAAAATCTTTTAAATAATTAGTAGTTTCTAAAAAATTAACTCATTTCTCTCTCTAATTAATTATGGACAAAAATTTATAATTAATTTTTTAAAATTTTTAACCAATCAAAATTAAAAAAAAAACAAAGATTTGATATCTAATTATACCATAATATTTGTTATTTAAATCTGATTTCCTTATTAATTTGAAATTATTTTCTTATCCAAACTAACCGTCCTAAATTACAAGATTTATGGTTTTCAATACAAGGAAATTTATGGAGATTTTGATTGAGTAAAAATATAAGATTTATTTTGAAGATTTATTTAACATGAATTATGTCTACCCCTACTAAGAACAAATTTAAATTTAGTCGGAATTGTAAAATTGTCATAAAATTTTAAAAAACACGAGGACCCGTTTAACATAATTTTAATCGTTTTTGACGGTTTATATCCAGTTTTATAGTTTCGAGAGCTTAATAGTAATTTAACCGTCCCCATTATCCGGTTCATGGTCGATCTCTGTCTGATCCTGGATCGGTCCGAGTTTCAAAATACTGACGAAACTATTATTATTTTTAATATCCGTAAACCAAATTGAAATTAAACTGAATACTAATTTTTTTATTTATTAATTTTTTTAGTTTTCTCTCTAAACCATTATTTTTTATTTCAAAAAATATATTATCTTGTGATGTACCACAAGTTAGTACATAGTATATAGTAAATGGCCATAAGAAAAAAATCAATATTTCATAATTATCCAATTTATTTAATTGTTATGGGAACATGATTTTATGTAAAATATTATTTTTAAAATAATATGTAATTTTATATATTAAAGTTAAATTTTCACATATTATCCATACAAAATTAAACCTTCAATCCAAAATCAGAAATTCCAAAACTTTTATTTAGTAAATTAGACTTCCACATAAAAAAAATTACGTTAAATAAAAAATCAGTCATCTCCCAGTAATTAAATAGATAATAAAATTTCGAACGTATCTAGAAGACAGCCAAATAAGGGTAATTCTCAGAAATATCACAAAAATAAGTTTTGTTTCTAAATTTAGCATATTATTTTCAAAGTTTCAAAAATAGCACAATATAAAAAATATATTTAGTATTAAAAAATATCAAAATTGCCTAAAATAAACTTTAAATCTTAAAAACTAGACCCTAAATCTAAAATACTATATCCAAACCTAAAATTTTAAATTTTTTAATGATAATTTTAGAAATTTGTGAAGTATGTACTATAATTTTCCACAAAATTTATTTTAGTATTATTTTAAAATATTTTTCTTAAAACATTATCATTAAATTATGGAAATACTCACATCTTCCAATATAGCTGGAGTCTTGATACTTTTTAAAAAGATTTATTAATAAACAAAAAGGCACAAAACAGGTGCCGCCATATCCAATATCTAACATTGTCAATTATTCAGAACCGACCATTTACGAAAACGAAGACCTTTTGTCAAAATTTAGCTCAACCATAAAGACACGTGCCACAATCTCCTTCTTCAGAATTCTCCCACCGAACCATCTCTCTAAATGCGTTCAAATCATAAGTGGGAGATATATAAAGAATACTAAAGCATATGGTATAACGATTCTTTTAGCCTCTTCTCTTGTTACAAGATTCTACTATGTCTTCATTTCATTTTTTTGTTCCTTCTTTTAGTATATTCTTCTCATTCTTTTGCTTTTTCTTAGTTACCTCGGTAGTTCAAGTTGGCTTGGCCACTGAACCGCACATCGGTTTGGGTTCAAAGTTAAAAGCTAGTGAACCGAACCGGGCTTGGTTTTCCACTAACGGTTCTTTTGCAATTGGGTTTACTCGGTTTAAACCAACCGATCGGTTCTTACTCAGCATTTGGTTCCAACAAGTTCCTGGTGATCCAACCATCGTCTGGTCTCCCAACAGGTACACATAATCCTTTAATTTTTAGTTATTGCAATTATCTATATTAGTAGTGTATATATATATATATATATATAAATTTGACTTTAAGCTAATAATTTATTTAGTACCAACGATAGATTTGCCTATGATCAGAAAATTTCCACATTATTTTTCACTCAAAAATCCAAATATCTAAAATATAGAAACTCCCCAGTCACAAAAGAAGCCGTGTTAGAGCTAGAAGCCACCGGTAACCTCGTACTCGCCGACCAAAACACCGTCGTATGGGCCTCAAACACCTCAAACCACGGCGTTGAGGCAGCGGTTATGTCCGAATCCGGAAATTTTATCCTCCTTGGAACCGAAGTTACCGCTGGTCCGGCCATTTGGCAGAGCTTTTCGCAACCTTCCGACACTCTCCTCCCAAACCAACCCTTAACCGTTTCTTCAGAACTAACCTCTAACCCTTCACCGTCGCGCCACGGCCATTACTCCCTGAAAATGCTGCAGCAACACACTTCGCTTAGCCTCGGCCTAACGTACAACATCAATCTTGACCCTCACGCAAACTACTCATACTGGTCCGGACCAGAGATTTCTAATGTCACTGGAGATGTTACCGCGGTTCTTGACGATACGGGAAGCTTCAAGATCCTTTATGGAGAATCTTCAACAGGAGCAGTGTACGTCTACAAGAACCCGGTAGATGAAAACCGGAATAACAACAATAGTAGTAACTTTCGGTTATCAAAAAACCCGGTTCTGCGGAGATTGGTATTAGAGAACAACGGTAATCTCCGGTTGTACCGATGGGACAACGACATGAACGGATCAAGCCAATGGGTCCCTGAATGGGCAGCTGTATCAAACCCGTGTGACATAGCTGGAATTTGCGGTAACGGAGTCTGCAATTTGGACCGAACCAAGAAAAACGCCGACTGTTTATGTTTGCCCGGTTCGGTTAAGCTTCCTGATCAAGACAACGCTAAACTCTGTTCAGACAACTCATCTTTGGTCCAAGAATGTGAGAGTAACATCAATCGTAATGGTACCTTCAAGATCTCGACGGTCCAAGAGACCAACTACTATTTCTCAGAACGTTCTGTTATCGAGAATATCAGCGATATCAGCAACGTGAGGAGATGCGGTGAGATGTGTTTGTCAGATTGCAAGTGTGTGGCTTCAGTTTACGGTTTAGATGATGAGAAACCTTATTGTTGGATTCTAAAGAATCTGAATTTTGGCGGGTTTCAAGATCCTGGCTCGACCCTATTCCTGAAGACTAGAGCTAATGAATCTTACCCCTCAAACTCGAATCATAATGAAAATGATAATGATTCTAAATCGCGTAAGAGCCATGGATTAAGACAAAAGGTTCTGGTGATTCCTATAGTTGTGGGGATGCTTGTGCTCGTGGCACTACTTGGGATGTTGTTATACTATAATGTAGACAGGAAGAGAACACTAAAGAGAGCTGCAAAGAACTCGCTTATCCTTTGTGACTCTCCTGTGAGTTTCACTTACCGCGATCTCCAGAACTGTACTAACAATTTCTCCCAACTTCTTGGATCAGGTCAGAATCAAGAATCTTCATGTGGATTTTATAGCAAGTTTTAACTTAAAGAGTTTTTGAAATCTTACTTTCTTTGCATTATGATGTGGTAGGTGGATTTGGGACAGTATACAAAGGAACAGTAGCGGGTGAAACTCTAGTCGCGGTGAAGAGATTAGACAGAGCATTATCTCATGGCGAGAGAGAGTTCATCACTGAAGTCAATACCATTGGTTCAATGCATCATATGAACCTCGTTCGCTTGTGTGGTTACTGCTCGGAAGACTCACACCGGTAAGCTAAAAACATTAACCTTAGAAGACTTTTCCAATAAAATTTACTCTGTTTTCAAGCAAACAGATTTGAAGAAAATGTGTTTTTTGGTGACATTACAGGCTTCTAGTTTATGAGTACATGATAAATGGGTCGTTAGACCAATGGATATTCTCTTCAGAACAGACAGTCAGGCTGCTTGATTGGCGTACACGTTTTGAGATAGCGGTTGCGACTGCGCAAGGGATCGCGTATTTTCATGAACAGTGTCGGAACAGGATTATTCACTGCGACATTAAACCTGAAAACATCTTGTTGGATGAGAATTTTTGTCCTAAGGTATCAGATTTCGGGCTGGCCAAGATGATGGGAAGAGAGCATTCGCATGTGGTAACGATGATTAGAGGTACGAGAGGGTATCTAGCGCCCGAATGGGTGAGTAACCGCCCGATCACGGTGAAGGCCGATGTGTATAGCTATGGAATGCTTCTTCTTGAGATCGTTGGTGGTAGGAGAAATCTTGATATGTCCTTTGACGCTGAGAATTTCTTTTACCCTGGATGGGCCTACAAGGTAATTACACAATGTATAAAATACTTAAGAAGGGTTCAAATAGTATAGGCGCTAGGAGCACCTTTGATTAGAATCTAACGATATTTTGAAAATAAATGTATAGGAACTAACGAATGGGACAGCTTTGAAAGCTGTGGATAGGAGGCTACAAGGAGTAGCAGAGGAAGAAGAAGTAGTTAAAGCTCTTAAAGTGGCTTTCTGGTGCATTCAAGACGAAGTATCAATGAGGCCGTCAATGGGAGAGGTGCTGAAGCTTCTAGAAGGTTCTTCGGACGAGATAAATTTGCCGCCGATGCCGCAGACAATTCTAGAACTCATAGAGGAAGGATTGGAGGATGTGTATAGGGCGATGAGGAGAGAGTTTAATAATCAGCTTAGTTCTTTGACTGTTAATACTATCACAACCTCTCAAAGTTATCGTTCCTCCTCCCGGTCTCAAGCTACTTGTAGTTATTCTTCAATGTCTCCTAGGTAGTTTTCTTTTCTCTTCGGCATTTTATAGTTTGAGATCATCTCTCTTTTTTAGTTTGAGATCATCTCTCTTTTTCTAGGGCTGATAAAAAATGTGATATTTATTGGAGATAACTTAGATTGCAAAATATCCGAATGGGAGACTATTCTCTAGTTTTCTAATCTTATACTCGTACAAAACATAATTGTTTAACTTTATCTTTATTTCTTTTATTTGTTAGAGTTGGATTATAATTTTTTTTATATTATGTGTGTTAGCATTATGTTAATGCTATTAGTGTATTATCAAGAGAACCAGAGATCTACTAAGATCGACGGTCGAGATAATTGTCTAAAACTATGAAAATCATGAAAATCGAGAAGGATTTAGAAGATCATGAAAACCTGGCTCTGATACCATAAAATAGAATATAAGAGTTAAGAACACATGATATGTTAAAGGAAGAATTATATCAAATTCTCATAATTGTAATGATAGAATATACATTCTCTTATATAGAGATATGATATGATAAACCTAAGTTTCTTATTCTACGATATATATAAATATAAATAATATTTTAAAGATAAATGTAAATATTTTAAAACTAAGATATTGGTAAATATCACGATCTTCTAAATCCTTCTCGATTTTCATGATTTTCATAGTTTTGGACAATTATCTCGACCGTCGATTTTAGTATATCTCTGGTTCTCTTGATATGTATACATATATGTGTGTAGCTGAGATCTCACATTAAAGACAACTCAATAATATTATTCCATAAGATTTATCAATCTTCACTCTCTTCAGCATTGTGTTTTTAATTGATTAAAATACATAGATGGTATGAATAGAGTACTAGTCATGTGGAAACTAATCAATGTAATTAACGGTCTAATGTATTCTACTCAAATACTTGTATGTAACATTTTGCTATATAGCACCTGACCAGAGTTGACTCTGATAAAGTTTACGCTCCGAATAGATTTTTTTTGGCCAATTAAATATTAATTTACGAAATATAAACAAAAGAAACAAACTTTGTGACTAAGCTTTGAACCATCCACCTCTTTTAAGGATGTTGAAGTCTATTACCGCAAATGTTCTAAAATGCGCTAGAGGTTTGCTATGCGATGGACGAATGCCTAACGTCTAGCCGTATACATGGATGTTTAGATGGAATTTAATCGAATTAGATATTTTAGATATATATGTATATTTATTATTTAAAAAATAATATTTACATAATATATATATATAGTGAGTAAAATTTATATATTTTATTTTTAGTAAAGAAAAAACATAAAAATATATTTTCAGATATTAAATTCAATACTCTTATGTATGAAAAATAGTTTTGAAATATATAATAATCTCACAATTTTTTTAAAAAACATAATTCTTAAAAAAATGTAAAACTTAACAAATATGTAAGTTTAAACTTATTTTGTAAATAAATTAAATTTCATAGGTTTAGAGACTAATTATAAATTTATTTGAAACAAAAATAGTATTTTAAAAAATATGTAATTATACTAATTTTTATTATTTTTTAACTGGATGTTTAGAATCCGTCTAGATGTCCGTCTAGACCGCATAATGTCCGTATAAACGCTATTAGACATCCGAATTATTTAAAACCACATAAACTATCGCATACCTGAAATTCAGAACATCCGATCACCGCATAGCGTCTAAACCGTCTAAGTATTCGTATAGAACGCATTTTAGAACACTGCTTACCACTAACCGTTCGCTTTTACAACTAATAAGAAATTTAACACTAAGCGTTGGCTCCTATAACTAATAAGAAATTTAAAGGCCAGAAGCTCATGTTTGATGGACTTCTATTCAGGACAGGCACTGCACCCTACACAAATCACGGATTTAACAACCTTTCATTGACTTTATAATATCTTATTGGGTTCATAGAAGAACTAATAAATGATGAGAAATAGTACTGACAGAAACAATGACAAGAAATGGTACTAATGACTTGTAAATGGTTCTAAAATTCAGAAGTCCCATGCTTAGCGAAGGCAAAAGATACTCTATCTTAATCATCGGATCTTGCTCTAGCAGTATCTATCCCGGTCAAAACGGACTTGGGACGGTCAAATCCTATTTAATTCATTTTTAAATTATCAACTTCGAGGAGAACGTTTCTAACGTTGGACGTCTCGAAAGATAGTACAATAGCCTACACAAAATCAATTTATTTTTCTCCTATCTACTTTTAATTTTTAAAAACTAAATAATACGTTTGATTATGAGTGTGACTGATAAACCCTGTCAAAATTTGGTCTTTATTCCGGATCAATTTTCATCCGATCAAGTTATAAATGTTGTAAGTGCATTCCATCAAAACTCTTACTACAATTTTGTTCTCAAAGCAACTATCGTAGAGTTCGAGTGGTGAAAAGGCTCTTCTGTGGAACAAGGACAGGTTCAAATCCTACCATTTACGGACTGTTACTGTTGTTCTTTTTTCTTTTACCATTGTAAACGCTTTAATTAAGTAACAAAAATACCCAACTTTCACATATATTGAGGATTAATTACTCTTATTTTGGTTCATGATTTAACTCGGTTATATACGTATATAATAGGGGATTTTTTTTTCATTTATTGTAGAATTTTAGATTTTGTACACTTATACAATTTGATTTTAAGCTAAAAATTAATTTTAAGCTACATCCTAATAATTTATACTGTTTTTAATCTATATCGACTGTTGCTTATATCCTCTAACGCAAGTAGTAATACCACATTTGTAAATCCTTGATCGCGGAAGTTTAATTAACGCCATTTTCTGCAAAGAGTTGAGAAAAATGGTTTAGTAAACATCTACTGTTTTATCCAATCACCCAATATATTACTAATTTAAGCAATAATACAGCAATACTATTTGTAGTCCATCCTAAAACTCTTTTGGTAAATTCTTTTTATTAATATTTGTGTCGAAAGAGAGAAAGTGTCAGAAAGGAATAACAGAATGTATCCATAATGCATACAAAATCCAAAAAAGTGCCTATGGCCAAATTTTTCAAATAATTTTAAATATTTTCTGTTATGATATTCTAGTAATGATACTAGCGAATGACTTCTAAAAACATTTTCTTTTATCTCTTCTAATTTTTTATATAGACGTATTTTTATATCAAGTGGACGTAATTAACTAACTAATACGGTAGGCGAAATAAAAAGGCAGCCGACTCTAACATAACTTGTAGTAAACAAAGTTGAGGCAAAATTTGAAAGGAAGAAAGAAAAATTGTTATTTAGAAGAAAGGTTCAAGAGATGGATTATATTTATTTAGTACACAAGTTAGTAGGTTTGAATAATTTAAACCATGTTGATATGAAAGTTGGACAAAATAAACCATGTTGATATAGAAAATACAAAACCAAAATAACGTACTTGGATTACAAAGTAAAATTATCATTTACACACATTCATTAGAAATCAAATATTAAGTTTTTCGGTTATTTGACGCTTAAGAAAGGACAAGTTTTCAGCAATGCGTTGGCGTATGATGTTTATTCACTCCTTACTCTTACAGCTAGATTTTGGTATCAGGTTTGTGTTTTCTCGTATATATGTAATTAGCTATATATTGAAGCTTACTTATACATCGAAACATAACAAAAGCAAGCGAAATGTTTATTATGAATATTAATCGCCGACCAGTTTAATTGGCTCACGAGACGCTGTTTGCAAGTTTCAAAACATACGATAACCTAATCACTACAGTAATTTATGGTCAAGACTTACGAAAACTTTCGAAATTTCTTTAGTTTTATAAAGTTTTTAATGGGTATGGCCTATGGACTATATGGTAACTATGATATGTATAATCAACTAAAAGTTAGTATTAGTAGGCCTTAGAGAAAAAATGATTCCATTATTAAAGATATAAATTAGCAAATATTATATATATATATATAGACTTAATCTCATTTTATAAATAATCTCTAACTGTAAAAGAAGATATTAAACGATTAGTGGAAATTTCTAAAAATAGGTATATTTGAAAAGTGTGGTAACTTTGAAAATCCTCCATACTTTTATAGTATTTTTGAAATTATAAGAGGTAGTCACTACAATATTTTAGGTGTGAAGTGAACTCAAAAGTTTTTGGTATTACCAAATAGCAAGCAACCCACATAATTAGCCGGAGAAAGGACTAATCATTTTATTTTTTTCTTATAGTATTTTTTAACAAAAAAAAAGAAAAGAAAAACGACTAATCATAATATCGAACGTGGAAGGACATCGTTTCATGTGAATCCGCGTTTGTCCTACACGCCCTTCCTTGTACTGTACATCAAACCGATCAAAGTCAGAACGTAATAATGCTTTTGTATATCTACTTTACCGCTTCACTCACGTGGACTTGCCACCCTAGTCAAACCTTATATATAACCCTCCTTATCGAGTACTAATCCATATCTTAATTTATTACATTCATTTTTCCTCGATCTAATCTTTTCTCTTATACACTAATAATAAGAATCTAGCTACTTTGATCTTTTAATCAAGAACGAGAAAGAAAACTAGGGTTTTTTGTGGTGGAAGATTTTTTCGTTTTTCATAAAAATGATGCAGTTTGTGAAATTTTTCCCACTATTGGCCCTCGTGGTCATAAGTTTAGCCGGAACGGCGACAGTAGAGGCTGCGACGGGACTGAACCCTCCGGTGAAGCTGGTTTGGCATTACTACAAAGTTACTAACACTTGTGATGATGCAGAGACTTATATTAGATACCAAGTCGAAAAGTTTTATAAAAATGATAGTAGTATTGCCCCAAAGCTGCTACGTCTCCTATACTCCGATTGCATGGTTAATGTAAGTAAAAGCCGTCGTTCAATAACTATAACATTTACATTTCCTTCATTTCTTTTATAGCCTATGGTTGTTGTTCTATGTAAAATGTGTATGTAGGGATGTGATGCTTCGGTTCTCTTGCAAGGACCAAACTCAGAGAGGACAGCTCCACAGAATCGAGGGCTTGGAGGTTTTGTGATAATCGATAAGATAAAACAAGTTCTTGAATCACGTTGTCCTGGTGTTGTTTCTTGCGCTGATATCCTCAACCTTGCCACTAGAGATGCTGTTCACATGGTACATATATACATATACTTGCATGTTCTTATTAAAGTAGAAGTATCGATTGACTATTGTGGGAATTTTACTGATTGTTGTTTTTTTTGACAAATTCGATGAAATGATGATTAGGCCGGAGCACCGTCTTACCCTGTGTTTACCGGGAGAAGGGACGGTGGAAGATTAAATGCAGACGCCGTGGATCTGCCGTCACCGTCCATCTCAGTCGACGAGTCATTGGCATACTTCAAATCTAAAGGTCTAGACGTTTTGGATATGACTACTCTTCTAGGTATTTCATCGTCTTCTTTTTCCCTTTCCCTTTAAACACAAGCATCTTTTATCGTTTCTTCTAGGGAAACGTACTCGCAATGCACTAAAAATTCAATTGTTTGTTTACGTTAATTTGCATTTATATTTACATGTAGTAGTGTTTACTTCTTCCAAATGATTCCACAACCATAAGCATTTTAATCAAAATCATTTGTTAATTAATAAACGTAGACATGAAATGGATTGTTTGGGTTTGACATTTTTCCATTTTTAATTGAAAAAATATGTTCTGACAATCTTAAAAATGTTTGATGTTTAAAAAATATGACATTTGAAACAATGAAGACCTATTATTATATTAACGTTGAAAAAACTAAGATTGCAATTCAATGCTCTAGCAATGTTTGGTAGAGAGAAGGATCTTACCACTACATAAACATATCAAACTACTATAAAGATCATAAATATTTGAATTAATTCTCACTGTATACAACACTTAACTACTATAAAGTTTACAACACGGTTATCACATCCTAAAATTTAAGATTGTCCAAATAATAAACTGGTAATCAAGAAATAAAAATATAATATACAAGCAAAGTGGAGTTAAATAATTTTCTCTTGGGTGAATTCTAACATCCTCTAATGTATTGTGTAATGGAACAGGAGCACACTCGATGGGGAAGACACATTGCAGTCACATAGTGAACAGACTATATAACTTCAAGAGCACAGGGAAACCAGATCCGAGCATGAACACGACATTGATTTCACAACTACGTTATCTTTGTCCTCCAAGAACACAAAAGGGCCAAACCGATCCACTCGTTTACCTAAACCCAGACTCAGGCTCGAGCAACCGTTTCAGCAACTCTTACTATTCTCGTGTTCTGTCTCATAATGCTGTTTTGGGGGTGGACCAAGAGTTGCTCAACAACGATGACTCGAAGGAGATCACGCAAGAGTTCGCTTCGGGGTTCGAAGATTTCAGAAAGTCATTTGCTTTGGCAATGTCGAGGATGGGATCTATCAATGTGTTGACCGGAACAGCTGGAGAGATTCGCCGAGACTGCAGGATTACCAACGCTAATTACGGGGCTTAATTAAACTATATTTACATCTTATTTAATTTATGTGTGTGTGTGTTATAAAATATAAATATAAATTATTTTGATATATTATCAATAAGGATGGAAATAAATAAACGAAATTGCATTCTATGAGAATATGACAATGGAAAATTAAAAATAATAATAGAGCAACACAAACATTATTTAACATGTATTGTATATGTGTAAAAGATAATAACACTTTTGATTATCAACACATTCTTGTGTGTTTTTTTCTTTTTCTTTTTTTCTCTGATGAAACAAAAACGTTTAATTTATGTGTGTGTTTGTTATAAAATATAAAATAAAGTATTTTGATATAAATATTATCAATAAGGATGGAAAATAAATAAGGAAAATTGCATTTTATGGATGGCCAATCCGACAATCTTGGATGTTAAAAAAATGTCATAGCCTTTCCATATATTATGCAAAATCATAAGTAATAATAATTTTTTTTAAAACACATTAAAACTTCACAAAACCTTTTTCAGTTCCATGTATAATTTTTAAGAAAAGATGAAAACAGTACAAATAAAATTATATTGTTAAAATATAGGTCTCTTTGTATTTTTCTATTATTATAGACACAAAAAAATGAGAAAACTCTTACACCCATTTAAATCAAACAGATGTAAATACAAATATAAATATATTTAATTTGAGTCTAAAAATATCAATAATGTGATACATGTTCGAATTATACACTTCAACTTTGTTGTTTAAACAAGTATAATAAGCTAAACTAAAATAAAAACACTAAGATATAAATCGCCAATGACAAAATAAACTAGTGCATCACATCAATCAATATTGATTATTTCTATCATTATTTCGTTTATTTTATTGGAGCAGTATATAAAAAAATTCAATTAAAAAAAATACAAATAATATACTTTATCTAATATATTATAATATAATTAAAAAAAATTAGAAAGTTCATTTCAAACCGATCCCAGGTTTTACTACTGGGTTTTTCCATATGTTTGTCTGGGTTAAAATTAGACCCAAACCGGTTTAGTGACTGGAATCACCGGATTTACAGGTCTCTCTGGTCCGGGTCGGTCTAAAACAATGCAGACCCAAACGCTGCGTTTAAAAGGATAAACCTTTTTGGACGCTTCATCTCGGCGCTAATGATTATATGACACGTCATCACAAAATAAGAGATATTTCATAGCTTTGCCTTGACCCTTTGTGGCCTCCTCCTCAGCTTTTGAGTCGCTCTGCTCATGGCCGTCCCCGGATTCTTCTCTCCCATGGCGCTTCTCCGTAATCTCTATTGATTCATTCGATTCGACGTTGTCCTCAATTTTGCTTTAATTTAATAAATTGAATCGAACAAATACTTGCAGGGCATTGTCCTGTAGCAAACACAGAGGAGGGAGGAAGCTGCTTCCATGTCGCGCCTCGCCGAATTTTTCATCCTTACCGACTCAACACTAGTGCTGGGTACTGTGGATTACCAATAACTGTGTGATATACAAAGCTGAGATTTTTCAAAGTAAATTTGTTGGGGAACTATAAGTTGAGATCATAGTTTCCATAGTACTTTGATGCATTAGATTACTTTCATGTGTAGTAAAGTGCTAAAGAGGCCAACAATTAGTTTCAACTATCAGGGTAATCTTGTAACATGTCAACGTTTTTGGAAGAGAGTCATTGCATTTTCCTTTTCCATTATATTTGAATCCTCACATATGATTTTACCAAATTTTGAATGGACTTGTGTGCACGTTACCAGGTGTGGATTCCTCAAGTGTAACAGTGGCTATTTCACAAGAAATTACCTGCGGAAGAATAGGACTCAAGCCATAGCAGAGTATTTGGGTTCAGCTTCAGATCCAAAGCAGCCAACTGGGAAGTCAAGTTATCATCCTTCAGAAGATATCAGACCATATGTGCCAGAGAATCCTGCAGATTCTAGGCTTTCACCTCCTGAAACTGCTAGAACCATCATTGAGGTGGCATCTTTCAGTCAACATTTCATTACATAAATTTCTGGTAAAACAATTCTAGGACTCATGTCTGAATGTAAATTACAGTTACATGTAAGTGTGAAGAGCTCTGCTTGCTACCTTATTGTGGTTTCTTCAGTATTCATCTATCAGAAATTTAGAATGCAGCCATCTGTAGAAATTTTATATGTTCCACCATTTCCAGTTTGACTCTGCTTGTTTGATTTTTCAGACCTGGTTTTGCGGATCTGACATTTCCCGTAGTGGGTCTTGTTCAGGTGAACAAAAAAGGAACCCTGATGCTTTCAGGATTACTTGGTATTGGAGTTCACGAGAATATTCTATGGCCGGATATACCTTATGTAACAGATCAGCATGGAAGTAAGGAACAAAAAAAAATTATGTTTTCTTTGCTTCGTACTTATTCTATTGGCTTATAATTGTCAAGCGTTGAATTGAGTTACCCTTATGCTCTGCAGATATATACTTTCAAGTAAAGGAAAATGAGGACATAATGCAGACTGTTGTTGCTTCTGATAACAATTATGTGGTATGTTTTTCTCTTTTTCATGCATATTATGCATATCCTGTTATATCGCATGCACATTTTAAGCCTAGCTTTCACAGACGACGTATTTTGTTTTTCTATTGTTCTCTGGAACGGTAGCTAAAGCTGCTTTCTTATGACACTTGCTTTTCTGTTTTTTTGCTAACTTACTGTTCTTCTCTATCTAAACGTGCAAAAGCATGCTTCAATAGCAGTCATCTAGGTTTGTGCCACTGCTTTATATTCTTTTTATGCATGTCTATATGTTTTACTGTATTTTAAATGACTGTGCTGAACAATGTAGTCTTTACAGCTTGCTCTATTTTTGTCTCTCTATTAATAGTTTACATATGCGATGCAGCAAGTAATAGTAGGTTTTGATATGATGGAGATGATCAAGGATATGGAGCTGAGCAGTCCATCTGGTATTGGTTTCGGGATTGAAGAAATCGAAGATGGTGAAAGTGAAGTAGAGGATGAAAACAAGGGGGGTGAGGATGAAGGAGAAGACAAAGATGACGAGGTTTAAAATATTTATTTCACCGTTTGTGCTCAATTATTGAGGAACTTCACATGGAAAAAACCTGTGTTATGCGTAGCATGCTTCACAGATACTGTGATCTTGACTCCAGGAATGGGTTGCTGTTCTAGAAGATGGAGATGACGACGATGATTATGTTTCAGATTCCGATGAATCACTTGGAGACTGGGCAAACTTGGAAACAATGCGGTATTGCCATCCTATGTATTTTGCCAGGAGGATGGCCGAGGTTACTTGCAGTCCCAAAATTTGATTTATGAATTTATTAAATATTCACATGTGAAAGATTATAAAATTTTCATATCTTTATTTAAATATAGGTTGCTTCAAATGATCCTGTAAATTGGATGGAACAGCCATCCGCTGGCCTTGCTATCCAGGGGCTTTTGAGTCGTGTCGTTGTGGAAGATCACTCAGATATCCATAAACATATCTCTGATTGCAAGTTGACAGGCACTGAAAAAAACAAGGAGGGGGAAAACTCAGAAAAGAAATTTGAAGGCATTGGTACACCAAGTGTGGACGAATCTGAGATATTGCAGGTTGAAAATTCCAGAAATGCCACATCGTACTACAAGCTGGAGATAATAAGAATCCAGCTCATCACGGCACAGGGGCATCAGGTTACGATAAAGCCTCTCCCTCATTTTGTTTACTGTTTAAAAGGCTATATGTAATTTTGAGCTGTTTCGATGGATTACTCTGTTATCTTGCAAGATTCTCCTTTTCTTATTTTGGTAATTATGGGATAAAACACTATTAAACACCTAAGTTAGTCCATGTTCTCAAGCTTGTACGGGTTTGTAAGTCGTAAACATAGTGGTTCCCATTTTTGGAGTGCAATTATTATCTATGCTTAAGCTTTTGCTTACTTGTGTATTCTTGCTTTTGAACAGACTGAAGTGGAAGTGGAAGATGTCAGGAAAGCACGACCTGATGCTATTGCTCGTGCATCAGATGGTATTGTGACTCGTCTAGAAGAAGATGAGGATAAACTAACTGAAGCCCTCAAATCTATTTGTTGGAGACATAATGGGATTCAAGCAGAGGTAAAAAAACTGGAACTTCACGTTACATACTGGAATTTCGAAAGGAAGTTGTGTAGCTTTCACGACTATATTGCGATGACATGTATAAACCTGTATGATATTACAATGCAGGAAGTGAAGCTCATCGGGATAGATTCACTTGGTTTCGACCTCAGGATTTGCTCAGGAATGCAAATTGAGACATTACGGTTTGCATTCTCGATAAGGGTATGTCGATTCTCTTTTTGTATCTTCTTAGACTCTGTTTAGTGATCAATGTATCACAAGGCTAAAACAAACCTGTTAACTGACATAACAATAGCAGTTAGATTAATGTGGCCTGAGAACTCTCGATTGCAGGCAACATCAGTACACAACGCTGAGGGACAGTTGAGAGAATTATTATTCGCTTCGACACCTCCCAAACCGCAGAAACCAAAACAAACGAGTCAAAAGGAATCTTGATGATGTAGCTACAAGAAACATATTTAACCGCAATTTTCCGTGTATTAATGGAAATGGCCTCACTAGTCAGACATGAACTAACTCCTGTTAACGGTAAAGATTGTTTGTGGTCGAGTGGCTTATTGGAGATTGGTGGGTGGAGTCTCTTGTTGTTTGATTGTTTTTTAATTGATTCTTGACGCTGTATCTTTGTTTTATGTGAGTCTCTGGCTAATAGAGCATTGAAATTTAACCCATGTGTACATACATATGATCTGTGAGCTTTAGTTGTGGAATAAGTGCCCATTGTTACAGCTTCTACTACACGTCAATGAAGACAGTAAAAAATAACCAAAAAAAAAACTTTAAAGGATTTTGGCAAAAATAACCAAAAAAAAACTTTATTTAACTAAATAGCTACTCTAACCATCTATGCATTATATTCTCTATATAATCTATAATAACGATAACGTTGGCCTTGTTGTATGACTAACATTTAACTCTCTCTGTCTTCACTCTTTCTCATTTCCTTTTCCTTCTTTTATTTATATTTTACTATAACTTTTTTTACACAAATTGTTTAAATTTTGTAATCTCACTTAAAAAAATATAGATTTTTTTTTTCTGATTATGCTGTGATTTAAATTTTTTTAAACGAAAAAGTTTGAATCGAAAAACTAATATGTAACTAAAATGATAAGTCATTCATACTATATAGAACACAAGAAATATTATATTCTATTTTTAAATATAAATTTATTGCTCTCGAGTTTCAATTTTATTTATACCATTTTTAAACATATGCTTAAAGTTTAGGTTTAGACTTTTGTATTTAGGGTTTAATATTTTTTTGGCGTGTGTTGAACTTTGTTGTTTGAGTTTCCTATGTGTTTTATCCTTTAAGGTATAACGTTCATTTTTCTTCGTACATTTAATTTGGCATTTTGTGTACCACCATCGCCGCCACCACCACCACCATCACTACAACCACTAATTTTTTTAAATGTCTTTTTTATTAAAAAAAACGCTTGGTTTTATACCAATTCATCTTATTCTATATTATTTCAACATTTCATTTAAAGATATACATCATTTTCAAGTTTGAAATTTATTTATACCGTTTTACACATAACTTTTGGGTTTGAATGTATGATTTTAAATATATGGTTTAGTATTTTAAAGTTAAAGCCGATTTAAGTAGATTAGTGGAAAATAGTATAGTACAACATTTTATTGATATAGATTCTATAGAGTACAACTTGTATCTAACTACAAACACTATTCATCATTATAAAATTTTCGCATCCGATTTTATAAATTCAAATAATGTTTTATGCAAACAAAAATCTACCTTTTTTAAGATAGAGATGAAATTTCAAATCATTTTAAAAAAATAGATATGCTTCAAAAAAATATGATGGGGTAACAAAAAACACCAAAATGGTAATTCTCTCTACCCCTCGTGTTATTCTCTTAATTTTTTCAAATAAAATGCTATATTCTTAATTATATTAGTGAATTTGGTTATCCAGCCAATTGATCCAAAATCAAAAGTAATAAACAAAACTAATGGGCCCAAATAATAATAAAATTCAAATTAGTTCATGAAAATAACATTGAACCTACAGAGTTTTTGTAAAAAATTAATAGGTCCAATTATTTTACGATTGTTTTTGTGAAAAATAAAACTTTTTTTTATTACCGCACAAGGTGTCGCCAATGATTGAGCCGGGCATGTGTGAGTGACTGCATCATCCTCTCTTACATTTGGTTTGGTATGGCTGAAGTTGTATGTTGATTGTCGTTTATGAATTGAGATCGGCGTCACTAATATTGTGCATCTTTGTCATGTCTTCATATATATGATATTCGACACCACCTTGGCAGTTGGCACCAGATAACCCCATCAAGGCTCTAAACTGTTTTTACATTGGGGGATCACTTATGTTTTGGAGATATTTCGTTTTAGTCGCAGTTGTCATTCATCTTGCTTTACTGGAAGATGAATCCTTAACCCAACCATTGTGATCAATTTAAATGTAACCTTCTTTATGGATTCTTTTTTATATATTGAGACATCTATGCATCTTTTCTATGATAAAACTTTTTTACTTGAAATATAATTAAAATTATATTATTGGTGAACGTGACTCATGAGTAGATAACTATACAGAAATATAAAAATAAATAAAGTAATTTGTAACAATTAAAAAAAACATCAAATTATTTGTTGAATACCATATAAAATTAGGTACAAATACAATAGAAAACTTCAGACTAAAACTCAAAACAATTTTATTAAACTTCATTCTCTTCACTTGTAAATGTTTTCAAAGAGATATGATGATTAATCTTTTAACGTTTTGGATATCAATTCATTACTTTCTATATTTAGTTTATAACTTAATATAGAGAAATCCCACAAATGCAAGTTTTTGAAATAAGACAGGCCAGAACACAATATTTGTATGTGCATTGTGTTGAGGAAATGTCGTGAAAAATCTCCAAGGGCAAACAGATTTCAGCAAGTAAATATGTCATCAAGAACTGAGAGAGTCATCAACGTAATATGGGAGTTTGATGGATCAAATACCATGAACACACTCTTCCATTCGGAATAAAACCAATTCCCTGACCTCAATTGTTACAGCTTGTAGTACACGTCAAGAAAGAAAGTCAACGCATTTCCTCAACCAAGAGAATAACAGAGAAAGTCAACACGTTTTAGTTCTAGGCTTTTAGCTCCCACATTATTCTCCGATCATGTCTATAATCATTCAGAGAAGAAAGAAGAAAAATGGGGAAATGGTCGGAGTTGCCACCGGAGATTCTACACTCGATCTCCGTGCAAATTGACCATCCCTTTGATCTGATCCACTTTCGGTCAGTTTGTTCCTCTTGGCGATCCTCTAGTCTTCTCAGATTCAGACACATGACATCACTTAGATGTCCTCTTCCCCTTGATTCCGGTGGTTGTGGTGATGATTGCCATATCTTGAGCAGCCGTGTTTACCTTCTTAAGTCTCCTAATGGCGACTGTCCTCGATATTGGTAAGAAAAAATAATCATTTTTGTGATTTGATTCTTGAATCTTGATGATACTTAGGTAAGAATTTGTTCCTGACAGGTTGTTTAAGCTACAAGCAAAAGAGAATGGAGAGGTTGTTCTACATAGTTTGTTCTTAAGAAGAAACTCTTCTGCGTATGGATGCTTGTATCCAAGTCTGTCACTTGATTTGCTTACTTGTCAACTCGTTGAGCTAGCGCAAGAACATGTGGCTTGCTACAGCGAATGGTCTGAATTGTTCGAATGCGTTTCAAAAGGTGAAGAACGTATCGGCTTTATGAGTTTAAGCACAGAGAACAACGAATTTATGATTCTAGGGAATCTTTCATTCAATGGTCTTGCCATGTATAGGTCAGTCCATAAGCGTTGGACTGAGCTAGAGATAACACCTGATTCATTTTTTGAAGGGATAGTTCCATTTAAAGGCAAGTTTTACGCCATAGATCGCACTGGAAGAACAACAGTGGTAGAGCCAACTCTAGTAGTGAATACATTTCAGCGGTCCAGACCTTGTGATAAGACAAGGAAACGTTGGGTAAGGAGACTAACATTTTTTAATCATGTATTTCATGCTTGAGTTGTTTTTTGGAAAAATAAACGTAGGATAAGTTTATGGAAATCAAATTTCGGGGAAATGAATGGTTGCATCAAACGAAATGATGAAAAAAAATAGAAATGTTATGTACTATCCCAAAACTAGAGCTTTTTAATCCGCACGCTCTACTCTCACCATTTAGTACTTACATATGGTTTTTATGTTCATTTTGTATTATGTCTCAAACAGCTTGTAATGTCAGGGGACATACTCATACTCGTAGAGATGTGCACAAAGAGCAGATACGATTTTCACATACCAAACATCCGTGAGAAAAAAATATGGTTCGAAATATCAGAGTTAAACGAGGAGATAAACGATTGGGATCAAGTGGAAGATGTAGATGGTCGTGTGTTGTTCTTGGAGCACTATTGCTCCTTCTCATGCTTGGCTACTGAGATTCCGGGGTTTAGAGCCAACTCTATAATCTTCATGGATATTTGGGGAGGATCTAACTCATATGAACATGAAAGCATTCTCGTGTTTGAATTCAATGAACAAGGCGTAAGATCTTTAAGAGACAAACCGGAGTATATAGAGCTGTTTCCGTCTCCCCCTGGTTGGGTAATCTCCAACGAATGATCATATCTTGATCAGTTTATTCTATGTAACGAAGATTTTTTTCTTGTGCTGCGAACAAAGGTTTGCTATATAGTTATTGCACTTCGATCTGTTATTTGTAAAACTAGACTAAAACAATCATCTCGATATCGAATAAGATGAGTTCACACCTATATACTTGGAAGTCCAGACAAAGAGTAATTGTAATATCTGGTCTTAGTTCGAGTCTAGCTGCTAGGAGGAGACTAATAAACCATAGTTGATTATTTACATAGGGATTGACTGGTATGTCAGATTACATACTTTATACTTTATGAGGGTTTGAGACAGCGCATCATAAGCTTTTTTCCCCCAACCATGATAGAGTATTTCTCAAGCTCAACAAAGAATACCAATCTGGAAATTATGAGAAAAGCAGGAATCAAAGCTATTGGTAAGTGTGTGGCTCTTGTATTGGCTGCATATGAGAAGGAAGAATCTTGGAATAGATTCGTTTTTTTTTTTTTTTTTTTGTGTGCAAAGACTTAGTTTTTCATTCATATGATAAGAGGAATTACAGAGAATAACAGTTCGTCCAAACCAAGACTTAGGACAACAAGATTTAAAACAATGATAAGAGCATAACTCGATTATGAGGCCAAGTCCGGGACTGAACATATCTCGATTGAGATATCTGGATTGGGGCGATGATGATGTGTTGCAGGTTGCAAGTATAAGCCGGTAGATGAGAGGCAAGAACCCCAAACCGGGATAATCGTTTCTTCCATCGACAAACCAAGTTCAGAGACGAAAGGTAAAAAAATTTCAACAAAGATTGTTCAACGGATGGATACCGAGATGATTTACTCAATGGGACTCTAAACCATTGAAGGCTAAACCACACTACCATTATCGAAAGAAGCTTAGACGTATCGCCTAGACTATTCAGGTCGAGAAAGTGTCTAGACAATAGGGTTAGTGGGCTGGCAAAAGGGTTTTGAAAAACATACATGGGCCTAGCTGAAGAAATAATTGGACCAACATACTTATAGATGGGCTTCGAGAGTGTATGAGTTGGGCAGACCATTTACCTTTGCCATCTTGGGCCGAGCCCATAAGCAGATGTCATCGGCAGAATTAGGCCAAATCCTTCCGCCGTCAACTTCTTCATCGGGTCAGGTGACGATTATGATTTCCGCCGCATCAGCTTCACACTCGAGGGATTTGTGAAGGGATTTGGACTAGCTCGCATTAGAGAACAGGGAGATGTAAGAGACATCTGTGAACACTGTTGGGATAGTTGTTTGCCGAGGATCGCGAGGGTTCTAGAATCCGTAGATCTAGACAAGGTTGAGAGACTAGTCTCAAATTTAAACAAAAATCAGCGTTTGGATGCAAATGACTCCTCATTTACCACTTTCGATAACAAATGCCTGAGCAGTAGATCGAGGGGAAGAGGGCTAGCCGGAAGCCAACTCCGATTTCTGTCACGAAACTCTGAAACTTTAAAGAAACAAGGCAAGAAGAGGGAATGTTTGATGAACATGAGAATTAAAAAGAAAATAAAAACAAAGAACAAAAGCTTGCAAAGATATCGAAGAGAAGGAGAGAGATCCCGACGCCGGCGAGTGATAACTCATATTTTTGTTGGTTTTTAGAGTCGTTTATATATCGAGTTTTCAGTTTTTTTGTCAACAATTTTTCTTTTGTTGGTTTTCGATATTTTTTGAATCTTTATATTTTGTGGACGTGTTGGAATAAAGATGAGGTTTTTAAAGAATAAATTGAGCAAAATACGAAAAATAAATGAAGACAATGACCGACTGGTTATATTTTTACACCGGTCGGTATCGAATACGCTTGAAACCGATCGATTATGCTTTTGCACTGATCAGTTTGATTTTTGTAAATTTTCCATTTTCTCAACGTAGGGCACCGACCCTTTGTGGTATATATACTCTTAGTATTCTTGCCGCAAATATATGACTTTGTATGCGATTTTTTGGTTTAAGGTTGATTCAATATATTTTTTTTTTTTAGTTTAGTTTAAAGGTTTTCTTAAACCTTTTGTAAATTTCTAAGTAAACTCATTTCTTTCTCAATTACACTGATCACATGTACTTGAGTCATGTGTGAGTAGATTTATCATTGAGTTTATAATATTTTTTATAATATTTATGTTATATTATTTATTGGATTGTTCTTATTGTTCTCTATCTTTGATTGTTCTTCATGCTTTAGTAGAATTAGGCCAATTTTACTACTGTCCTATAATCGATTTCATCATGTCATCAGAAGTGGTGTTGAATCGATGGATCTATCATTAGATGGACAAAGCTTCCTTAGCCAACCAACAATTAATGTTATTGGGCTTTGTGAACTAATTGAATTAGGATTATAATGCTTGTTAGAATTCCCTGAAACAAACGAGAATTTAGTCTTTCGAAAATATCTTTCATTGATAATTTTTATGTGCGATACCATAACAAATTTACATCATTAATTCAAGTTCAAAAAAGAATTTTAATGCATCTCATAATTAATTTACATATTTTGGTATATTTTTACAAAGAAAAAAAAAACTTAGATTCGTTTTCTAATCAAGAAACAAAAATGAAAATCAAGATACAAAAAAAATTAAGCAAAAAGAAAATCAAGCAACAAAGAGGATTGACCAAAAAAGAAATCATGAAAAAAGTCAAACAAGGAAAAATGGAAAGTGTTACAAGAGGAATTAGTAATTTAATATGTGTGTGTTAGAATCATAATTATATAAATAGGGTGCTTGTGTTAGAGTTTTAATAAAAAGAAGGATTTAAAAGAAATCCACAAAAATTCCATTAAAAAAACGTTAAATGAAGAATTTTCAGTGAACTGAGACAGTGATGAAATAAGTTCATTGAAGTTTGTCACCATGTCATTGCTTTGTTGCTTGGTTCAGTAGTGATGGTTATTCCCAGTATCATTACTACCAACGAAACGAAAATCCATGGTGGTATCAATCCGAGCAGTGATCCGGTGATGAAGGAGGCTATGGGTAGTAGTATTAATACATATATTAACTACGATATTAACTACGGGAGATGTATTCAATCAAACATTTTAAATGATCCTACGAGTGTGAAGTGTACGGAAGAAGTGCAAGAGGCATGAGGGATCCGGTTGCACGAGTAAAAAGTGTAGGAAGAAGTGCAAGAGACACGAGGAATCCTGTAACATCCCGGTTTCAGGAAATATGGTGGTGCATGCGGAGAGGTTTAAAAGAATTGATTTGGCCACCTATGTCACCAAAGTGCACTTATCTTTTCGGTCAACTGTCCTGAGAGAACTCCACAGTTAAGCATGCTTGTGCTTGAGCAATTTCAGGATGGGTGACCTTTCGGAAAATGATTGTCGGAACCGTGTGAGTGAGGACAAAACATGGGGAAAGATTAGGTGGTGATTTGTAGGATCGGTAAACAAGTCTTTAAAGCCTCCCGGACGTAGCGTACCGACCGTCAGGCTAAGGGTGGGCCCACGGGCCGAGAGCGGATGTGGAGCCCACTAAGAGGTGGCGGTCGGGGCGTTACAAATCCGATAATGCTCGAGGATGGCGTGTGTTGACACGTGATATCTTGCTTGCTTTTGTGGTGGTGGTTATGGGACGTAGTCTCATTTGTTTGATGTATGTGTCTTGATACGTGATTGTTTGCTTGTCTTAAGTTTAGACTTTGTGATTTTTTAGATATGTATGTGTATGAAGAACTCGTGAGCCCTAAGGCTTACCCTTGCTAAGTAATCTTCGATTGCTCACCTTCCTCTTTTTCTTGCATGTAATGATGAGGAGTAGTTGCTGGAATTGTCGTTTGATGCTGGTTTTAGGAGCTAGAGTGTTCTTCTAATTTTTTTCTTGGTTTTATCGAATTGGTTATTCAAATTTCTTTGAACGTTAAATGGTTGAATTGAAAGACGTTAAGTTAATTTAATGGATATGTTGGTTATTTTCGGTTAAATACAAAATATTTACATTAGAAGTTAATTCATGACATGACATAAAAATTAAGTGTTACACAGAGAACAAGGAATTTCTGATTTTGGGAAGGCTCTCATTCCAGGGCCTTGGCATGTATAGGTCATTTGAGGACCGTTAGACCGAGATCAAGACAACACCTGGTCTTTTTCCAGAAGTGATAGCATCGTTTAATGAACCATTTTATGCCATAGATCCTACCGGAGTAATGAAAGCGGGTAAAGCCATCTCTAGAAGTGAATTCGATTCAGTGGTCGAGGTCTGCGATAAGACAAGGAAACGTTGGGTAAGACAACCATAACTTTTTTAAAATACTATCACATTTATCTTTGGCATCAAATAATATCAATTTTTTTTGTCAACCTAATAATGTTTTAAAAGATAGATCAGTTTGTATAAGTAATATATCATCGGAGCTGGTTCTATCATTTCACCATCTGGATCGGATGGGTCTCGGATAAGATCTTAATCCCTTGTACATTTTAACCCCCTAATCATAATCACTTTTTAAAAATTCTCTCTTCTTAATATTTTCTATATCCAGCTTGTCAAGTCGGAGGACAAACTCCTACTAGTTGAGATCTGCACCGAGAACCGAAAGTAGTACGAAAAGAGCAACGATTGGATTTAAGTGGAAGATGTGTATGGTCGCGTCTTGTTCTTGGACTACTTTTGCTCCTTCTCTTGCTTGCCTACCGAGATTCCGGGTTTCACACCCAATTCTATAATCTTCCTGAATATGTTTGGAGGTTATGGACCTAAACATTTTCAGGTGTATGAATTTGATAAGCAAGGCTTTAGATCTTTGGGAGATATTTCCGAGTATGTTTAGCTTTTTCCATCTCCCCCATGGATAATTTCCAATGGATGATTGATCATCACAAAACATAATTGAAACAAACTAGATTGGTTGTATATAAAAATTTGTGTATAGTAACTAGACTTCTCCTTATGCATTGTATAACACATGATCTTAGTTTTACACAGGATCCTAATAATAGTATAAAAGTTGCAAGTATCATTTAGTTAATTTCTCATAATCTTTTTTTTTTAACTGTAAGAAAAAATATAATTCTTTACAGTTTAGATTCTTTGTCTATGGTATATATTATGTGGATTTGATTTATGTGATGACACATTGATATAGTACCGATTTTTTTTACTTAATTCATCAGACAACTTTTTCTATCTTTTATAATTTTTGGTTGCATGAGGGATTTTATATGGGTCAGCTACTAGAAGATGCCAGCTTTACTTACGATAAGGACTCCAAACTCCAAATTGACCATCAAAGAAACAGCACTTATCAAGTCACATGGGTCCATGACCGATCATATTGCAGCTCCATAATCAACACTTTATTCACTTTTGCACCAAATTTTGTCGTTCACTCCTTCACAAATTGGTAGGAAACGAGAATAAATTATCTGTCTCCCTTTAAATTTTTTTTCTAGTTTTATCTGCTTGCATCATCCATCTATCCAAAAAATAAGAAAAAATGATATATATATATATATATTTATATAATCACCGAAAACTAGAGAATCACTCGATGGTAGTTCAATCTATTATTTGGAAGTACAAAGCATAATAATAGTTTAATTTAAATATACATTTAAAACAGTAGCTAATACGACAAATTTTAATTGTATTCAGTCTTGATTGTATTATTCAATGGATCCAAATTACTAATACTTTAAGAATGATATGTGTGGCAAATAATACAAATACATCTCATATTCAGTCTTAGTTTTCTTGTATTACTCTCGCAAAAGCAAAAAAACGATGGTTAGCCATCTTGCGACTTTGTTCCATCAATAATAAACATTAATATTTACAACTAGAACTAATATCGTTAGTTTACTAACTTAAAAACTACAATTTTGCGATTCCCTAATCGTTTCCCTTTTCTTCTTTTTAAATTTCACATTTTCTTTTTAAATTCACATTTCTTAGCTCATCATTTGTCCATAATTTTATCAAAAGCCATTGCCACTTCCATTTGTTAACTAGTTTTACATATAACGTCAAATCATTTCTTTTATTTTGTTTTTACTCAAATGAGATACTAAAAATTATTTTATGGCTAGTTCACGTAACTTAAAATTGTTATTTTTTGTTCAAAATTTATTTTGGATTAGATAATCTAACCTTAGAGATTATTTCAGCAAAACTCATATGAACAAATTATTATATTATAACAATATAGATAATACAAAAAATTAAGTTGTGAAGTCTAATCTTTCATAAACGTTATGAAGATCTGCAAGGTAAGTCGGATACTGATATATATTACATTGTTTATTCCATTGTTTTTAACGTGTATTTTTTTTATCAATAACATGTATTATGTAGATTTGAATTCAAGCGGTAACAATATTCATATGAACTACTAGATTCATGTGCTGGTCCAGATTTGTACTCATTCTTTCTTTAGTTTTCTCTCTTTTTTATTATTTTATTTTTGTTTCCGCATTTTATAGAGTGAATAATTTTCTTTTTATAAATTCTTGAATTATGCTAAGAGTCTAATCTGTAACGATTGAAAGTGAATGTGACTTTCATACTAAAGGTAGATAACTATAAATCTTATGTACTTCATTTTTTCTTAATAGTTTTTTGTAATAAAAATTGATAGAACTCAAAATAACCATCTAATTTGTTTCCTAATAAGTTTAAGATAAACTTGTAATTACAATATACTTCAAGTCCTTTTCATCTAAAGCTTTCACAAATATCCTATATTTGAGGTCAATACTCAATGATGTAATGGTTATAATTGTTTAGTTTCCTAGTTTAAGCTATTTGTCCGATTATAGAGGATATTCCCAAGCTATCTCTTTAAATATGTATAGATCATCTACGTGTTTAGCAACTAAACAATAAAAAGGATACTAACTGAAGAAATTAAGTGTATTACTATGAGCTCTAATAAACGAACATATCAGATCATCCAAATAAATTATTAAGCTTCTACAAATGTTTCGATGAGTTATGATCAGTTTCATAATTTACTTCAACCAATTAGCTAGGCCAATATATAGACGATAAATTACTTTAATAGAAAAACCTTAAATTAATCAATATAGTAAACGTTTGCCGGTGAATAATTTCTTTTTTTATATTAATTGTTATTGTTTTCTCATTAAGTTTATCTTCGGCATTATCAATCTGCTGTATAGTCAAACCTTAGTTTTGTCCGTTCTAAAGACAAAACTCATGTACAGCGCATGTAGATAGAAACCAAAAAAAATTCGGTGACAGCTAAAATCCTAATTCAAATCAATCAACCAGATACGTACCTAACGACACAATCTACGCGAAGGGTTTGTAAACCAACTTGGTTTCTTCCTCTTTCCTTCTTCTTTGTGTAATTTACAACAACAACAACAACAACAAAAAAAAAAAAAAAAAAAA
Source organism: Turritis glabra (assembly GCA_900406565.1). NCBI lineage: Eukaryota > Viridiplantae > Streptophyta > Magnoliopsida > Brassicales > Brassicaceae > Turritis > Turritis glabra. The sequence goes on along the minus strand of OVBN01000001.1, from coordinate 5,520,942 downwards.
AAAAAAAAACAAAAGAAACCAATGTCGGGTTACTCATTTTATGTACTTGATTTCTTAAAAACAGTTTTGTATACTTCCACCCACAATTTGGCTATACACCTAATTGGCCCATAATTATATTATAGATAACTTGTGAGCAAAAAAAAAAAAAATCCACAAAACCAACCGTCAACTCTAATTCCGAAACGTAAAACTTTATACAAAAATATAATCCATAAACCAGAAATATACGTGACAATTTATAAATAGGAAAAGTGAAAACCCATAACACGCGTTGTAAAAGCAAAATTGTAGAACACACATTTCGTAGTAATAAAAACATCATCTTGTGAAAACGAAAACTTTGATTTTTAGATACTGGGTGGCCGAAATATAAGGTGCATTGGCTATGCAATTGTTAAGTCTTGGGTAGGGACTACATGTGAAATAGGTTCGGTTCAGTTAGCCTAGAACCAATACGCCATCGAAATATGCATACTAGTTAAGTTTGTGCGATGATGCCTTATACACTAACTTCAACAGATAATCATGCGATGTCTTTCTTCGGAGTGGCAAGATGTGTTAGCTCTTTTTGCACTTGGATCATTTTGATAGATAAATTTGAAAATCGTTTTTCTAAAAATTCCATATTGTCTAAACTCTACGTGTTGCATCCTAATTAGCAAATACTAAAATAACAGAATTTACTCCCAAATAACATTGAACTATAATCTTCTTTAGTTCCATTAAAAACACGATAAGCTATAAGAAAACAGATAAAATAGATTTAAAAACTCATTCGTATAATAACATAGTATGTATTTGTTAAATAACATATCAACTTCAATTTCATAAATTAATTTGAAAATCTTCCAAATTACTTTTGTTTCTTTTTTTTTTGTCCGTTTTCGTATAGTGTGGTCCACCACCTAATGACCAATGCTTAAAAAAACTTATCACTACGACTCAAAATAATAAATAATGAATAAAAATTACTTGAGATTGTCAATGACGTGAACCCTGACTAGTTGATCAACAAGAAGACGGCCACGTTGAAAACTATAAATTACAGCTATACATTTTAACAAATACATACACTATATGTTTCCGTAACTGTACTTACGTGAACACTTATTTATAGTACGAAGACGTGTTTTGTTTTCGCCCAAACCAACTCGCTTTTTTTCTTTTTTTCTCCTTTCGTCGATCTTCGCTTCTTTCCCAACCAAAAACACCATTCTTATCTCTACAAGAAACAGAGAAGATCTATTGATTTCAACATCATTTCTACGGCTGCAAATTTCAAAATCGCCAGGTTTGTGTTTTATTTCATTTCTCCTTTTTTGTTTTTGGGTTCATAGTTGACAAAGTCCATTACATCACAGACAACAATTTTATGAATCTTTTCTCGAAAAATGTGATCCTAGGCTACATGCGATTCTTTATTTGCATTAATATGATCTTAAGGTTCTGATTACGAACTATCAAATATATAAATTGGTTTTTTTTTTTTCGTTTTCTTTTTCTCATCGTTCTTTCTTTCCTAAACCCAAATTGATTCCAGAACAAAAGTTAGCTTATTAAACCCCAAATGCCAATTGATGCAAGTTTTAACGAGTTAGCTGTAAGCCAATATTATGATGTAAATTTACAAAGATTCCTGGTTTACTAGTACATGTAGTAATTTTTATAGGATCAAACCGGTTTAGACAAGCAATGGAACAATAATGGTTAACAGTTATACGCGTATATAAGCCTAGAGTTGTTGGCCGGTCGAGCCATAACTTTGAAGTGGACCCGATGAGTTGATTGGGCACATAGACCACACCATACATTTAAGATCTTTTGTTATTTTTTTGTTTTTATCAAAAAAAAAATTTCAATTGACATCTAAAAAAAAAAAGAAGAAGTATATTATCTTTTTTTCTTTATCTGTGGTTTACAGGAGTTTTAGTTTCGTTAAAACCAATTTAGTTAGCTTTTTGTATATTTCCTAATTATGGAAAAAATAAGTCTTGATTATTATCTAAAAATTGTTGAAACTACGATGTTTTAAATTGGTTTAGCTTAGATCATTGACGTGGAACATCTCAAAGGAATAGGACGAATGAATAACCACGTAACAATCTGTATACTATACATAAGGATTTATTAATGCAGTTCTAAAATATAGTTTTTGTTTTTTATTGGTTTTCTAAAATTACAGTTTCTCTTAAATAAATATTCCAAGAATTTACCCAACTCAAATTCAGAAACCAAAAAGAGAACTTAAAATTCGAAAATGAAAAAATAATGAAAACTGCATTTTTAATTCTCTTCTTTGTCCTTTCTTGTTGGTGTTTTTTCTATTTATGATTGTTGTTTGATTTGAGGAGAATTCGCAAAGGGCACCCAGATGCACAATAATATTTAATTATAGGTTTTAAGTGCAATTGTTTTCGATAAACAAACAATTGTGCTCTTCTTTTTTCTTTCTAGCCGATAACATCATTTTCCAATAAATATAGGGTAAGTGACTAAGTATAGTCGAATTCCATTCAGCTGAGAAACCAGCTTAGTGGCAAAACCACTAGACTTTGCATATTAATGATATAGTAGGTAGATGTTTGTGTGGAGAACTTAGGTCAGATTGATTTAGTGGGCTAAACCACTATACTTTGCCTATCATCAGTTTGTAATTTTGGAAAATGTTAAAACCCAAATCTATTTTTCCAAATCATGTTAAAGAGAATTAAAAAGGAAAAGGTGAAAATTCTAATGAATCAAGAACTCGCTAGAAATCCTATTCCCTGGCCAATATACTATTGGGAATATTCTCTAATAGTATATATTTTGTTTTCACTCGCATATGCTTGAAACCATCTAAAAAATTATAAATGCAAATTGATCAATTGACTTCAAGGGTTATACTTATCAATCATTTGTGTTAAATGATATGAATCAATAATAAAGTCAATTCAGAAGATTAATTAACTATAGATTTAAAAATAACGACAAATAATTTAAATCTTATAGGTGTCAAATAATTAGTATGTAATCAATTTGATTTTCTTTTTGTTACAGGGGAAATTAGAATAAAAAATGGAGGAGAAAACAAACTATGTGATACAAGTAGAAGAAGAGCTCCCAAGTTTACTGAGAAAAGCCACAACAGAAGAAATGGTTGGCTTTGACAATTACAAAGAGAATGGTCATCCTTTTCCTCACTTAATCAGTCGTTTTCATCCTTCTCATGCCTCCACGACTACTTTGGTATATTATTTATTCTATTTATCACTTTCCACATCCGCAAAAATTAGGTTATAAACTTATTATATTATTAAATCCGATCAAATTATGTTACATATATATTTATATGGACAGAATGGTCAAGAAGCATCAAGATCATTAGACACAATGGAAGCTCATCATAATTACATTGAGACTCCAATATGGACTCATCAAAGAAAACCATCAATTTCAATGCCAACTTCACCAAATGTTCTCATGATCTCCGATCCGACCACATCTTTGTCTTCCGAAAACAACAACAACGGTGGGTCGACTGGCAAATCCGTCAAGTTCCTCTCTCAGCCGATGACCAAAGTCTCATCTCTCTACATAGAAACCGGTAACGGTGACGATGATCGTCGTCGTAGCCATGATAATCATCATAATCGTCATCAACAACATCAGAGTGTTCATTATCAAGATCAAAATCCGGCAACGCACAAGCTTAAAGATAATAGGTACAACTCGTTCAAGACTTGGTCGGGGAAACTCGAGAGACAATTCACAAGAAAACCAGCTTCTGTGGAACCGGAGGCACCAAACCGGAATAACCAGAATTTGAATACAAATGAAGCCATGCCTGTGGACCGCTACTATGATGCCTTAGAAGGTCCTGAGTTGGAGACTCTCCGGGTACGTACCTACGCTTGTGTTTCTGTTACATTTGAATTAATATGATTTGGGTGTTTTTTTTTTTTTTTTTTTTGATAAAGAACATGATTTGGTTTCATCATATATTATGCGTTATGGCTCATATAACTCTCTATAATAACGAATCGTGAAAAATGAAATGAAACAAAAAAAATTTGATTAGAGGAAATTGAATCATTAGAAATAAATTAAACTTAACTAAGAAATTACGGAATATAAGAATTGCTTTAATATTTCGCACTAATTAATCTTGTGTAAATTGTGTGTTTGTATTTTACTGTCAACAACATACATTATACGGATTTTAACCGGGTTAGGGACACGAGTACAGGCTACTGATCTTTTTGCGAAAATATATGATTAGCAGAAACATGCCGAATCATTTTGTCATCCAAAATTTTACCAAACAGACTTATATTTAGGAGTGACATGTTTTTTATAACTCTCTTTTATTTGTTTTTCCTACGTCGCAGCCTCAAGAAGAGATCGTTCTACCAAATGATAAAAAGTGGCCTTTTCTTCTCCGTTACCCAATCTCCACCTTTGGTATGTGCCTGGGAGTGAGCAGCCAAGCCATAATGTGGAAAACCCTAGCCACTGCGGAGCCAACCAAGTTCCTCCACGTACCCCTCTGGATCAACCAGGGTCTATGGTTCATCTCAGTCGCTTTGATCCTCACCATCGCCACCATCTACCTCCTCAAGATCATCCTCTACTTCGAAGCCGTACGCCGTGAATACTACCATCCAATCAGAATCAACTTCTTCTTTGCTCCTTTCATTTCTTTACTCTTCCTGGCCCTCGGTGTCCCACCTTCCATAATTACAGATTTGCCGCATTTCCTTTGGTACCTCCTCATGTTTCCTTTCATCTGTCTTGAGCTCAAAATCTACGGTCAATGGATGTCCGGTGGTCAACGCCGTCTCTCTCGGGTCGCCAACCCGACGAATCATCTCTCGGTCGTCGGGAACTTTGTCGGGGCCTTGCTTGGTGCGTCCATGGGCCTTAGAGAAGGCCCTATATTCTTCTACGCCGTTGGGATGGCTCATTACTTGGTTCTGTTCGTGACTCTCTACCAAAGGCTACCGACCAACGAGACTTTGCCTAAAGATCTTCACCCTGTCTTCTTCCTCTTTGTCGCGGCTCCAAGTGTTGCTTCCATGGCTTGGGCTAAGGTCACTGGCTCCTTCGATTATGGGTCCAAAGTTTGTTACTTTATAGCCATTTTCCTCTATTTCTCATTGGTACGTTTTACTTATAACTTAGCTCATATGTATTTGCCTTCTTCAGAAAAGTATTTGCTAATACAAATATTCCCTTTCTTTTATTTATAGGCTGTTCGGATTAATTTCTTCCGAGGAATCAAGTAAGTTTAAGAAAATTACTTTTATTACTGTTTGGTTTCAGTTTATCCTCGAGCTTAATTATCTTATACACTTTTTCTTTCTTATAGATTTTCGCTGTCTTGGTGGGCGTACACATTTCCAATGACCGGAGCTGCAATTGCAACCATCAGGTACGCAACAGTGGTTAGGAGCACTATGACTCAAATCATGTGTGTGGCCCTCTGTGCCATTGCAACGTTAGTCGTGTTCGCACTGCTCGTGACCACCATCATCCACGCGTTTGTTCTCCGGGATCTTTTTCCCAATGACCTTGCCATAGCCATCAGCAACCGGCCGAGACCCAAGCAGAATAGCCATCACCGGTGGCTCGACCAACTGAGAAACGTAAGCTCAGAGAACATCGAGAATTACTTGAAATTCACAGACTCGGACAGCACTCAGAGTAATGATTTAGAAGCTTGCAACGACAAAACTCAAGAAAGTGATTCAGCATAAATCGGAAAATCATAAACAGTTTTTATAACCCCTGGTATAGAGTCGTATCCCAAGTTTTGGTTTTGATTTGTTGTCAGTGTCTCTGACACAAGTGAGGAACCTAGTAACGTAAATGTTGCTGTGGTTCTAATGAGCATGTGTGTAAAGTAGTAGTAAGCAAACGATAGGGTGTCTACAATGGTGAACAGATCCAAACGAACCAGTATCTCTTAAACCGGAACTGTTAGCAGTTTTCAGCAAAGAACACGTAAACTTGATTTGTTATAATACATAAAAAGTTTTGAGGTGTTATCATTGTATCAACATCATCAGAAATGATGATGGGCAATCATCTTGGTTCTAGTCAAATCAGCTAAGCCGGCTAAGAGTTCAGTTTCACATAAGCATCTCTTTTTCAAGAACTTTTGATACCGCCATATACAGGTATATCTCGATATAAAGAGTAATCAAGAAGATCAAGAATCAAATGGCATAAGATCAAAACTAAGTAGCACTAGTACTCAAGCCTATATAAAAGGGACAGCAAAAGTTCTGATCAAATCAGCCTAAGCTATTGAAGTTCTCATAACCAACTGAAATAAGAACTTGAGATATATTGGAAAATCTCAAATTTACATAAACAGATAGAGAAACAGAAATCAAGATAAGAATCAAAGCTTGAACTCAGCAACAAACTCGCAGTAGAATTCCATATTGTCCTAGGAACAAATCTAAATTTTCAAAGCAAAAGAGACAAAATCTTCAAAAATCAAGTTCCTGTACAAAAGATTTCGATGCATACATACCCGAGGAAGTTTCAGTTCAGTTCATTTCAGTCCGGTTCGATCCATATTCCATTTAGCCTCCAAAGAAAGAAAAGAAGCCGCGTTTCTTAGGCTCTTCCTCAACCATAACAGCCTTCATACTATCTTGCTCCACGAGTCTCCAAGCTGCCTGCTCAAACGCCAATCCCGCAAGCGTTGGAGGCTTGTTCAGAACAAGCGGAAACCCTCGATTTGTGCTTCGAATAACCTCAGAATCTTCAGGAATCACGCCGAGCAACGACAATCCCAACATCTCCTGCACATCTAACACTGACATCATATCCTCTCCTTTGATCATATCAGTTCTCACTCGGTTCACAATCATCTTTATATCTCGGATTCCATCACATTCGAGCAATCCCGTGACCCTATCAGCATCTCTTAGCGCTGTTATATCCGGAGTTGTTACCAAAACTGCTTCATTCGCCGGAGTAATTGCAGTTATGAATCCGGCATCGATCCCCGCAGGACAATCGATGATGATAAAGTCCGGTGAACCTTCCGGTCTCGTTTTTAACGCATCTACCAGCCATTCCAATGCTTTGCCACCAAATCCCATCGGAAGTTTCGATCTAGGTTTAGAAATACATAGCAATTCAAAATTCGACCAACGCTTATCACGTACCAGAGCTTGATCTAGACGACAATCTCCGTTTAAAACCTCTACGACGGTGTAATTGACTCGATTCTCTAACCCTAGGAGGAGATCGAGGTTACGAAGTCCAAGGTCCGCGTCAATGGCTACCACTGAGAAGCCGTAACGAGCGAGCGAGAGACCGACATTTGCGGTGGTTGTCGTCTTTCCAACACCGCCTTTTCCGGAGGTGATTACAACGATACGCGGCGTTTCTCCGGCGAGCTCCGGTTTGCGATTAAACTGAAGAACGGATCGTATTGGACTCCGTCTGCTAGGGTTTTTGACGAATCCAGGTGACGATGATTTTAGAGGATTGTGAGAGAGCGACGATGGAAGGAGAAGAGATTGATGATTCGTGGAGAACAATCTCAGAGACGCCATTGACAGTGCTGCTTCAGCTGTCTCCAGAGAGACAGAAATGTTTCACTGAGCGTTGTGGCTTGAGAGGGTTTACGGTTTATCAAGAACTTTTGGGATTTCGGTTTATAATTTCTCCACTGTAAACCGGTTTAAGATTTAACAATCAAACACACAAATAATGTCTTGGTTCCACCGGTTATATGATTCATTCGTATTACAAAAGTTACAAACAAATGAACAATCATAGACTCTACATGTTACAACATACCAAACAAAATTATACCAAACACAAACCGAATCTGAGATACCGGTGTAGACCGCTTTGGCTTCCCGGTTTATGTATTGTCCCTCTATGAATTGCTCTATATAGCAATGACTATATCTTTTATCTGCCAGCGTTGGTCATTAGCTGAGAGAACACTTGACTGCTACTGATTATGCCTGAGGTTCCATCATCTCCACTGTCCCTCTCTGTGTTTGAGCCACTAGACGGACCTTGCCGAGCCGTTCCTGAACCGGTATCGTCTCCATAAACTTCTCCAGGCTTTTCCAAAGGTCCGGATTCTTGAAGCTGAAGCACATGTTCCAAATTCCACAGAACATCGCCAATCGTCGGTCTATCCACGCCGTAATCCGCACAGCATTTCTCTGCGGTTTCGGCGAATTTCTTCAACGAGCACGGTTTGATCTGATCCGCGATATTCGGATCAACGATTTGATCGAGCATCCCTTTCTTTTGCCACTCGATTGCCCATTCCGCTAAATTCACTTGCTCCCTGACAAGCAACGGATCAACAGCGGGTCTAGCGCAAAGAACTTCGAAAAGAACAACTCCAAATGAATAAACATCGGATTTATCTGTGAGCTGTTGTCTTCTGAAGTATTCAGGATCGAGATACCCGAAGCTTCCTTTTACGCCCGTGCTCACATGTGTCTCATCAATACAAGGACCGGATCTTGAGAGTCCAAAGTCTGCAACTTTGGCTACATAGTTGTTATCTAGTAAGATATTGGTGGATTTGATGTCCCGGTGGATGATTCCTTGCGAAGAACCGGTGTGAAGGTAATGAAGACCTCTGGCTGCACCAATGCAGACCTCAAGCCGTTGTTTCCAAGACAAAGGCGGGTTGGTGGATCCGTATAAGTGACTTTTGAGCGGTCCTTTATCCATGTACTCATAAACCAGAATCATCTCAGACTGTTCTTCGCAATACCCAACAAGCGAAACAAGATGGCGATGTCGGATCTTCGAGAGAATGGTTATCTCAGAGAGAAACTCCGGTAAGCCCTGTCTTGAACCAGGTGAGCCTCTCTTCACAGCTACTTTGGTGTTGTCTTTGAGAGACCCTTTAAAAACCATCCCAAATCCGCCAACTCCGATTACTAAACTTCTGTCAAAGTTATTGGTTCCGGATTGTAATTCCGCGAAAGAGATTCTCAGAGTGTGATAGCCACTAGAACTAACAGTTCTTTCAGTTGTTCTACTGTTGGAACTGCCTCTAAACCTCCTCAACGGTGTCCATCCCGTGCTCTCTGAACTCCTCGTCTTGTTGTTCTTGCGCCTACACAAGCACACAACGCACAAGAAGAGCAGTGACAAGAACACAAATCCTCCCAAAACCGAGCCAACCACGATCCAAACAACACTTCTCTTTCCAGATTCCACTTTAGAACTCTGACGGCTCAGAATCCTCATGATCTCAACTCCATTCAATAGAGCATTAACTCTCGACGGATTACTAAGATCAGACGGTCCAACACTAATCCTCAACATTCCAGAACGATCAGACTCAGCAACAAAATCAATGTACAACGGAGACGCAAGTACATGGAAGTTAAGCGTGGAGAGATCAACATCTTTATACGCAAGATGATCATTGATAAAGACATTGAAATAGAGCTGATTAAGCGATGTACTAACGATATCGCAGAAATGCAAACGAACCAAATGAAGAACTCGTTTCGAATCAACCGGGAACCCCCAACTAATGTTAAATCTTGCCTGCAACTCCTGATTATCTCGATTCATCTCCTGAGCAGTCATATAAACATTATCCGGAGCAATCTCTCTCGTAGCACCACCTTTCTGATAATTCGGAGAATGGGTAGTCCAAGCACGTTTCGCAGCAGCTCTCAACAGAATATAATCGTCATCAACGACCCAAGTCCTCCACAATGTATCGTTAAACGACGTCAATTTCAATCCACCAACGTTGATTCTATGAACTGTCTCAAGAACTTGAGATGACAAGTTACTGAAGATTTGGGCTGAATTAGGGATCACAAGCTTAGTTCCTAGATCGATTATATAATCATTAGGTGCTGAAAACACTTCTACCGCATTAACAAACCCAAATCCAGAAGCTTTAAAGGGCAAAAACGAAATCTCTAAAACAGGATCATCGATTTTGAGTACGAATTCTTTAACCACGATGGAACTAGTACCGAAACTGTTCATCACAGAGAACCCATTAAACAAAACTCGAAATTTGGCAGACCTTAAGTTAAAGCTTGAAGCTTTAAAAGGCGCGAAATGGAGACGGATAAAGTGAGTGCCTTTGCTGGTGACTCGGAATTTGTATGATCCTCCGATGGGGAAGACACGAGCTGTGTTGTATAAAAGGGGTGAATCTGGATATGGGTTCGGGTCAGAAATCGAAATGGATCGATCGGTTGAGAGAAAACTCGAACCAGGTTGTGAAGAGTCGCTGAGAAAAGAACGGGTTGAGAAGAAAGATGTGCTGGTGTTAGAACCGGAATTGATGAGGTAATTATCAGTTGGGGTGAAGGCTGCGAAAGAGGGATGAAGGAGAGAGAAGAAGAAGAAGAAGAAGAAGAAGAGAAGGGTTTGGATTAGATTTATGAGAAACGCCATTGGAGTGAAGCTTTTGGGGAAGGTTTGAGAAGGTTTTTGTTTGATATTAAAAGAGAAGAGAAGGAGAAGAAAGTGCGTGTTTGCTGTCGCTTCTCTGTATTCATATTCACTTCTCGTATTTTCTTTGCCCACTAAGGTGAGTGAAAGAGGAAAGTGTTTGTGAAATCATTAGGGAGAGCGAATTTTGTCAACAACAATGGGAAACCAAAGAAAGAGCTTAAACCTGCTTTTTTGTTAGTGATTCGGTGGCAATCATTTTCAAAAAGTTTTGCTTTTTATATAGTTTGATTTTACTGATTTGGTAAAGAAAAGGGAAATTTTTAGCTAATCATTTTTCAAAAGCAATTAGTAGGGGATGTCGATTCATTTTTAGAATTTTTTGGATTAGAAAGATATAAATCGGTTTTGTTAGTCTAACTGAGGATCCGTAGTGATTACTAATTATTGTCGACTCACGGATTAACAATAACTCATCGTAGGTGGTGATTATTGTGGTTTTGATTGTCCAACCGAACAAGGTTTGGACCGACACATTAAAAGAAAATGAAAATTTAATAAATATGTAACGATATTATAGATTAATAGAAAATTAAAATTATATATATGTTAATATGTAACGATATTATAGATTTTACTCTCTAATACAATTAACTTAAATAGTAAGCATTTAATAATTAGAAAAAAAAAACAGCCTACTGTATATTCATAATGTTTTGCTGATATATTTTTAGTTTTGCTCTATTTTGTTATGTTTTTTAATTTGTTTCATTTTACTTGTTATAGATTTTGAGTAGTATATTAAATGAATAGTGAAATAGCTGAAATATGGAATAGCATAACTAATAAAACTATAACTTATTTAATCTGAATAATTTTTTTAAAAAAACGCAAAAAACCTAATATTTAATAGATGAATGAAATATTTTAATCTGGCTATAATTTTAAAACATAGAGATGAATTGAAAATTAACTTATCATTTTTTATGTTCGGCATTTCTTATATTTTTTTGTGATATGTATTCATGATTTCAAAAACTTTTCTTGTTTACAAAATTATGGGTTTGATTGGTTCTATTTAATAAAGATCGTTTGCAAGAACCGTTCCAATGATTACTAATTAATATGGCATTTGAAAAATGCGGTTAAACATTTTTAAAGAAATCATTTGGAGAAAGTGGTGTAGAGTTTTGGTGGTTGTAAAAAGCAATTTCAACCATTACAGAAAGCCAATATTTGGTTTTGATAAAATACCTTTTATAACTTCTATATCATAATTGACAAAAAAATTTGATGAAAATTGAATTGAATAACAAAAGGATAAAATAGTAAACTTGTGACATTTTTTGCATAAAATTCTAAAAAAATCATTTAATTTGGAACAAAAATATTTTATTAAAAAATTAATTAAAGTGAAACAGAGGGAGTATTCAACTGTTCTTTCGTACGATACCATTTTCTTCATTTACTATCTTTAACCACTTTTTTTAGTCACACATTTTCTTCCGTTCAAAAAATTTAACCATCTCGTTTAATCGTGGTTACCAATCAAATCCTTTATAATATAATTCACAAGTCATTTTGCCGCCAACTTCCAATCTCTCTTTCTGCTACGTGACAAAAGTCAATTTTTACACTTTCAAGATTGTTATATGTTTTTAAATTTTTGTTTTTTTTTCAAACTGGTTTTTATCACTATATTTTTATTATTAATTAAATATTATAAAAAAAAAACACAAATTTTATAAAAGACATGCAAAGCACGGGCCAAAACACTAGTTCTATATATCGGACTTCTTCAGACATTAATTGGTATCAATTTATGGCTCTTGTATTCACAGTGGTGTCACCAAATCCGCTATCACCCACACTATCATCGCACCACGTGTCCCCTTCCCGTCATTGCTTTCGTCACGGCTTATCGTCAGTAACCATCCGCCGAAACAAATCGCCGGTAACGCTCCCTTCACTACCTCCACCGCGTCCCCTTTCATCTCGCCGCGTGAAGGTCTTCTCACAACTCCGTCTCCCTCTAATCTCCCCCGACGATCACTGGTCTCAATGGGCCACTCTCTTCGCCGCCGGAGCTTTCGGTGTCTGGTAAATCATCTCAATCCTCTCTGTGAAACCTCGAGTTCTTAAAGAGTTTTATATACTAAAATTCTCTGAAATTACCGACATCTTGAGGTCGGAGAATACGAAAATTGGAAGCATGGTGAGTGGTGCGTTGACAAGCACGTTACTTGGGCTCGCCGCGAGCAACTTAGGGTTAATTCCGTTTGAAACGCCCTCGTATGACTTCTTCATGGAGTTCCTCTTGCCGCATACGATTCCGTTGCTGTTGTTTAGAGCTGATCTTCGTCGTATTATCCGATCTACTGGGTCATTGCTTCTTGCATTCTTAATTGGATCTGGTAAGGTTTTGTCTTTTCTTAGTTTGGATTCATGCTTAGGACCAAAACTAGTTAGGTCATTGAGAATCAAGGATTGACCGAAATCAGTGTTTTTTACTAATGTTGTAAAGGGATTGCTTGCTTGTGGCAATGCCATTGATGATGTGGTTAGTGGGTTATTAATCTATATTGTGGCAGTTGCGACGATTGTTGGGACTGTGGTGGCTTTTATGTTGGTACCGATGAGATCGCTAGGTCCGGATAACTGGAAAATAGCAGCTGCTCTCATGGGGAGTTACATTGGTGGATGTAAGTTTGTCTGGAGCCTCCTCATTGCTTCTTTGGCTTGTTAACAGTCAAAGGTACTCAATGTTGATCTTCATCGGTTAAAAAGGTTCTAGCTTTACTTGATACCAACAATCTGACATTCTCGCCTATTGAAAAAAAAATTTGGAGAATCTTGCTAAATTGGCTTGTAAGATGTTTCTCACAACTTGGGAATGGCTTCTTCATGAGGAATGAGAACAGAATTTGTTGGTTCTTGTTATTTGTTCTGCAGCCCTTAATTTTGTTGCGATAGCGGAGGCTCTACAGATTTCTCCATCTGTTCTAGCAGCGGGTGTGGCTGTGGACAATGTCATATGTGCTCTTTACTTCATGATTTTGTTTGCGTTGGCCTCAAAGATACCCCCTGAGCCCACCTCTGCATCTTCCCCTGGTAAAGCCATCTTGATCAAATTATATATATTTTTGAATTTATAAGGTATATTGCAATTTGAAAGGATTACTAAAGAACTTGGGAAAGGTATTATCTTACTAGCGGCTATGGCTAACAGTTGGACCAATTAGAGAATCAGTGACTCTAGGGCTACTTGCTTAGAGGTTGTCAAATTGATTTGAGTGAGTATTGGTAAAAGTAGTTATATAAATTCATTATAATGTGCCTGTCAAATTATGTTATGATAATAAATTCTCAATACTTTGACATTATTACATAACCATTTTCATCTTCTAACTGCATTTGCATCCACGTATAAATGCACCTGTCAAATTATGTATTGAAGAAAGATGTTCATTCTTTTTGAGTTTTGACATTGTTACAAAATCCTTTTTCAACATCTGTTCGCGGTTGCATAGAAACACTTCTATTTAAGTTCAATGTGACCTTTGGCAGATGCTGGCATGACTAAGGATGACAAACTCGAGGACAAGAACAGAGTAGTATCAACTTCAATTGCTCTATCAATTTCCTTCCTCATATGCAAAGCTGCAATTTTGTTGACGACGCTATTTAAGATCCAAGGAGGCATGCTTCCTGCAGTAACAGCCATCACCATCGTCTTGGCAACTTCCTTCCCTGATTTCTTCAACTCTCTGGCACCTTCTGCTGAAACCATCTCTCTCATTCTTATGCAGGTATCTCTTTCTTTACACTTTATCGATTAAAACCAAATAGGGATGTATCATTGGCCAAACGGGCTAGGCCCGGCCCTTTGAGGCCTGATATCTTTTTGTTCAATGTTAAAGCCCATCCCTGAGTAAGCCTGAGGACTATGGATCATGGTTTGGCCCGCGGCGAACCGCAAAACGATTAGGAAAAAGTGATGGGTTTGGCTGGCTACGCCTGGTCTGTGACGGGTTTAGAGCCTCAACATGGACCGGGATCTTTCAGCACATGATAACATCCTAAACACCAATCATGTTCTAAATGGCAAATTAGTTCATTTAACTTATCGTTTTTTAAATCGCTTTGTGCAGATATTTTTCACAATTCTAGGAGCCACAGGGAGTGTATGGAATGTAATCAACACTTCCCCAAGTATCTTCCTATTTGCTGCTATTCAAGTAATGGTTCATCTCGCAGTGACTTTGGTTCTAGGAAAGCTATTCTGTATCGACATGAAGTTACTGCTTCTTGCATCAAACGCGAACATTGGAGGCCCAACCACTGCTTGTGCCATGGCAACCGCGAAAGGATGGACTTCTCTTGTCGTCCCCGGGATTCTCTCTGGCGTTTTCGGGGTCTCCATAGCAACTTTTCTCGGCATTGGATGTGGAGTTTTGGTTCTCAAACGATTATAGATTTCTAAACAGGTCTAACTGTTGGAGGATTCTGAAGCCACACTCCTTGTTAATTGTTAATTGTTATCGAGTTTCATTAGTTTACACCTTTTTATTTTCTAAAAATCAAGTTTACTCTCCTACGTTACAGGCATCTCTCTCATTAACAATAACCATTTACATTGGTTGAGCTTTACGTGTTAAAATATAAATTAAAATTGTCAACTACGTATATATATTATCATGGATTTGTTTTTTTTTTTTTAGGTGACTAATAAATATAATTAATTCTGTATATCTTATTAGTAGGGTAGATTGTACTACTGTACCGCTCTTTCAATATTAGTCAACTGTACTTGTGTTCATAACTTTACAAGTCAACTGTACTTGCCCTTTTCGATCTGAAACGTCAACTGTGCCAGATACATAAGATTCTCTTGATTCCAAATATTTGTATTTTGTAACCAAAAGCAGTGCTAGATTCGTCCTTTTTTGTTTGATTTGTCCTATAAAACTTGATAGATTAACGCGGTTGAAAATTTGTGTTCAATTGTAACTTTCGATTCCAAAAAATATGCGATATAACTTGGATTTGCGATCCGAACTAAGTCTTTATTCTGTGTTGACGCACCTGCTCTTTTCATAATACAATTTTGCCAATACGGAGAACACAGTTTTGCCAATAAAAAACATAGTTAGTACTAATATATTCTTTTTTGGTGCATAGATAAATTATTAGCTGAGAAAAAGTAAAGATGTAGTACAACAAGTACCAATTTGTCCGCGCATGAATCATGCCTTTTTGGCCCTTTGCCTTATAGAATGTTCTCACATCTCAACTCTCTACGCACGAAACCCTAGCTATTATTTTATAAGTTATGAATTTGTAATAGTTACTAAGATAAAGATACTTTGATTTGATTGGAACCATCTTGTACTATTTCTCATTTCTCTCCACAATCATATAAGCTTTTTTCAACGATATTTCACTCCTACTAACAAGTAACATACATGTGGTAATATTTCCGGTTCTTTTATTTGCCAAGATTTGTTGTAGATTACAAATATATAATTTCAAAATAATAATTGAACCATTGCTCTCAACTCACAAGTTTTCTATTCGCAAATATGTGTTACACATCTAGACCAAGGGACAAATCTAAGAAACTATCCTATACATGAATAAGAGATTTTTTAAGAGCTTCACAGAAGTTCACTTCTATTCTTTCGTTTGTTATTGCTATATCCACAATTAATTTTTGCATGAAGATGTTGTGTTTTATATACAATTTTGTTCGTTTGTGAATTTGTTAATAAAGTTTGAATGCAATTCGTTTCAAAATGACTAAAATGATATATTTTGGTAATAATTTTATATATGGAGTGATCGAATTATTTTTTTCGATCATCTAAAATTTTCTTTAACAAAAATGAAAAGAGATAATTTAAATTTTTAAATTAAATTAATGATTAAATATTTTAAAATTAAGTAACACAAAATATGTTTTTACACTAAATCAGGATCCCGAAATTTAAAATTTTTGATAGTATATATATGCTACAAAAACATAACTTCACAATCATATCGCCAAAATAGAATTCTACAATTTTGATGCAAAACAGGATTTTGTACTTTCCGCGTAACAAAATTTTGTATTTGGTGTCCAAAAATGGAATTCTACAGTATTGACACCAAACACGATTCCACAATGTCGGCATGAAACATGATTCTGCAGTTTTGGACATCAATTATGATTATGTAGTTTTGGCACCAAACGTGATTTCAAAGATTTGACACCAAAATCAGGTTTGGTACTATATCGGAATTTTTATAATTTTGGTAGCAAAATGAGAATTTACGATTTTTAAAAACTTTGTGTCAAAAATATTCAAAATTGTTGCCAAAATATGATTCTTCAATTCCAAATTAAATGCAAATTTTTTTTTCTTTGAAGTAAAATGAAAAATTCACAGAAAATATGACATGTGAATTAGTAAAAGAAATTAGTATTGTAATATTATTTGGTAGTTTGTTAAGTTTTTTTTTGTTTTAATGTTAAAAAGTTTAGTTTGTTAATTTAGGGTCTCAAACATCCAATTTTTTTATGTAATTGGTAAGCTTTGCATCTGATTGGTAGAGACTTTTACTGTAAACTTTTACTTAAAAAAAATGTAGAGAATTTTACTTTTAAATAAGAGGCTGTGACTTTAAATAAATTAAAAGTCTGATTTTGTTAATTTAGAAAAAAAATAAACCATCCTAAGAACAAAAATTAGAAGTTATACTTTGAATAAATTTAAGAGGCCTTTTAGGACTTTAATTAAAACCATTAAAACTTGATAGGCTAAATGTTGACTTTAAAAACTTTTAAAAAATGTCACAGCTTTAAAAGTGTCTCCCAATCATCCCCTAATAAATCAAACAAACAACATACAGTGAATTTGCATCCAAACACTGCATATCCGAATGCTGAACGAGGGTATATACCTTATATCGAAATCCACAAATGAATTGTGGAGTTCATAAAGAACTAAATTTATAGAAACCGAATATATTATATGATCAAAAGAACGCTTTTAATTGCATAAACTGATCCATGTTTGGCTAATTTTAAAATAATCCTGCGGGCCTTACAATTATGATATCTGAGTTATGTATTTATCTATATTCTATATATATTTTATTATAAATTGTGTATATTCTCTACCGGTAAATAATTGTTGGGAGATAAGAAAAAAAAAACAAAAAACAACAGGAGAAGGATTCTCACATCTTATATATATAAGTAATAACACGTATACATAGTAATACGAAATTACAATATTACCCTTACAATCCGCTATAAATAACAAATCCAAAAAGCTTTTCACAGATAAAACACAATTACATCTATATTGTGGGTAACAATATAAAAGAGAAAATGGGGAATATGAGAAGCTTAGTGAAGATGTTAATGGTGGTTCTATTTCTTGGATGGATGTTTGTTTGGATTATGATTTCAACTAATCGTTTCAAAAGCATTTGGACCCCCAAACTCGCCAAGTATCTCAATACTACTTATTTTGGTCCTCAAGGTATTAATTTCATTCTCGCATTTAGTTTGACATTTTGATTCTTTAATTTTGAGTATTCAAGAATTATCATGTATGTGTAGGCACGAATCTTGTGCTTCTAACGGTTCCAATGATGTTCATTGCGGTTCTGAGTTGTGTTTATTTGCATACCCAGAAGAAACCAACCCAAACTCAAAGGTTCGACTTGTCATAATTACATTGTTATTGGCTATATATATATACACTTTCATTTATATATTTGTTACAAATTATCACAATCTTATTTATATAAGTGCAGAGAATGGAAAGTAAAAGGGAAAATGGGGAGGGTGATGATGGTCATGAACCCATTGGGGATAGTGACAGCCACGGAGTTGACTTTTTCTCTGTTGTTTGTGGCTCTTTTGGTTTGGGCTCTTTCCAATTATCTCTACCTTAGCTATCACGTTAGCCTTCATAACCACGACAACGCCAAAATGTAAGCTTCTTTGTTTCTACGTCTAACTTTATATGCTCGAATGGTTTGTTGAAATATTTAATTTCAACACCACTATACTTGTTTATAATTGATTTTGAGTTAAGAAACTCATGATTGCTCACACGATTACGCCATGTGAAACGAAACGGATGGAACATACCAAAAATGACCGTACATTTTTTTTGCACTACTACTTTTATATGTTCGGTCCGTTCCGCTACCTAGTAATCTTTTGGAACTTCTGAATACCAAATATCCAAATCCGTAGGAGAGTTGATTAAACATTGACCAAAATGGTGCAGATGGCAGGCAAAGTTTAGGGCTTTCGGGCTGAGAATAGGATACGTGGGCCACTACTGTTGGGCCTTTTTGTTCTTCCCGGTGACAAGAGCCTCTACGATTCTGCCACTTGTCGGGTTGACTTCGGAGTCAAGCATCAAATATCACATTTGGCTCGGACATGTCTCAAACTTTCTCTTCCTCGTTCACACGGTCTTTTTCCTTATCTACTGGGCCATGACCAATCAGTTGATGGAGGTCCGTTACAACTAACTTAAATCTTATATTATAGCTAAATTTATATACTGAAGCCTAGTGTCATCGGCTCTACGCCAAAGGATTAAACAATTGGTATAGCCCTAGCTAGATTCGATTTTATAGTGTGCAAACATTGTGTTTGGGTCATGATGATTTACGTATTGTGTTTTGCAAAAAAAGGTCTTTACCAAGGAATCTAATCTATTCAATCATATATTATTCGGGGTGTTTCAGCTAAACTCGAGTGTTCGATGCTAAATCTAATAAAATAAAAAAATATTATTGAACCTCTTTCAAGACAAAGATGTTCTATCTTTCTTCGATTCCAGAACTGATAGTTTTTACGTTTTCTTAAATATGTGAAGACGTTTGCATGGAATCCGACATATGTGTCAAACCTAGCCGGAACAATAGCGATGGTGATTGGAATAGCAATGTGGGTGACGAGTCTACCATTCTATAGACGAAAGAAGTTCGAGCTTTTCTTCTATACTCACCAACTCTACGGTCTCTACATAATTTTCTACGTAATCCATGTGGGAGACTCGTGGTTCTGCATGATCTTGCCAAACATCTTCCTCTTCTTCATCGACCGCTACTTGAGATTCTTACAGTCCACTAAGAGATCCAGACTTGTTTCCGCTAGGATCTTACCTTCAGACAACCTCGAACTCACTTTCTCCAAAACCCCAGGTTTACAACTAGAGTTCCTCCATTTACCTTTACATTCAAATGAAATAACAATAGTTTAGGGTTTTCCTTTTAACAAATATCCATTTTTATTATAAATTCAAACGCGAAATGCAAACGAAATGAAAAATAATTTTGTTTAGGTTTACATTTTTAAAAAGAGAAAACTCTAATGTTGAATTTAATTAAATATAAATATATATATATATATATATATATTTTATTTTTATTTTTGAAAGAGAAAATTTAATTAAATAGAAATGTAACAATATTTAACATGTAAACGCAAACTCAAACACAAATATAACAACCAAAATCATATTTAACGTAAACATGTACACGGTCCATAATTTGGGACAGAGTGCCACGTTCAAAAGAATGTATAATGTACGTATACGGAAGGCGTAATGATTGTAACCATTTGTTTCATGATCTAACTACTGTATAGGGCTACATTATACCCCAACAAGTATATTGTTTCTACATGTGCCGAGCATATCCAAGCTTCAATGGCATCCATTCACAATAACTTCAAGCAGCAATTTGGAGAAAGATACGCTAAGTGTTGTAATCAGAAGACAGGGAAGTTGGACTCAAAAGCTTTACACCCATATCTCTTCTTCCATTGATTCTCTCGAAGTTTCTACAGAAGGTCCTTATGGCCCTAACTCTTTTGATGTCTCGAGGTACAAACTCAAAGGTCTTACTTCAGTTTCTTACTTAACTATTTATCTTCAGTTTGTCTAATTGTTATATTTCTCATCATATATAGGCATGACTCTCTAATACTAGTGGGCGGTGGCAGCGGAGTCACACCCTTCATTTCGGTTATCAGAGAACTCATATTTCAGAGCCAAAACCAAAGCACAAAGCTACCAGATGTTCTTCTTGTTTGTGCCTTTAAACATTACCATGATCTTGCGTTTTTAGACCTAATCTTTCCTTCGGATATATCAGTCTCAGACATTTCTAAGCTGAATCTCCGAATTGAGGCCTATGTTACAAGAGAAGACAAGAAGCCCGAGACAACTGATGATCGCAGACTTCTACAGACAAAATGGTTCAAACCGCAGCCTCTAGACTCTCCTATCTCACCTGTTCTTGGACCCAACAACTTTCTCTGGCTCGGAGTGGTGATTTTATCATCATTCGTCATGTTTCTCTTGCTCATAGCGATTGTCACACGTTACTATGTATACCCTGTTGATCATAACACTGGAAGTATCTACAATTTCTCGTATAGAGCGCTTTGGGACATGTTCTTAGGATGTGTGTGCATTTTCATCTCTTCAAGCATAGTTTTCTTATGGCGCAAGAAACAGAACAAAGAAGGAGATAAGGAGTCCAAGAAGCAGGTACAAAGCGTAGAGTTTCAGACGCCGACGTCTTCTCCTGGTTCATGGTTCCACGGCCACGAGAGAGAGCTGGAGAGCGTTCCGTATCAATCTATAGTACAAGCCACTTCAGTCCACTTCGGCTCCAAACCTAATCTGAAAAGTAAGTAATCTATTACCTCTATGAGCATCACTTACATAGCATAAATGATGTAATCAATGTACATGCATGAAGCTGATACTTTAGCCTTATCGTTTTGCAGAGATTCTGTTTGAGGCAGAAGGTTCGGAAGACGTTGGGGTGATGGTTTGCGGACCAAGAAAGATGAGACATGAGGTGGCAAAGATATGTTCATCTGGTTTAGCTAAGAACCTTCACTTTGAGGCAATTAGTTTTAACTGGTGATCGAATCCATGTTTGAACTATATATATGTTTGTTTATTATATTCATCTTAATGACCTTTGCTGTTAATTTAGATGGTTTGTTGTTTAATCATTTTCTCTTTTTTGTTAAATGTTATGTATTACTATGAAGCTTTTCTTGGACAAAATTTGAGTCTATTTTAATAGACAGTTTTTAGAAACAAAATTAATAATATTGCATTTGAAATTTAAAAAAAAAAAGAGAAAAATGAGAAAGCAGTGGGATGAGAAGATGCTGTCTTTAGAGATTTTGTCATCAATACTTAGATTAAGATGTGGGACCAAGCGAAGGAATGGTTGGTGCTGGCTGAAGATGCAGCGGAACCGGTTCTCGTCTTACAAAAACTGCATCAAGAGAAACTCAACAATGTATACTCACACTACAAAAAAAAGGTTAGTTAACATCATTTGTTTTTAATATTTGCATCAGTTATAAATGATGCAAATGACTTAAAAAAATGATTCTGAAAGTGATGATGCAAATAATTTGCATCAGTTTATCAATAATTGATGTGAATATTCAAAATATTTGCATCAGTTATTTTAATCGATATCAATATGTATCACTTGTAAACAAATGATTTAACGTTTACGTCAATTTATTTAAATGATATTAGTATCAGCGTCAGTTAAAATAAATTATTAATATCACTTATTAATAACTGATGCAAAAAATAGTATCAATTTTCAGAAGTTATTTTAATAATTGTATCATTTATAACAACTGACATAAACTATTAGTATCACTTACATATAACTGATGTAAAATTAGTATCAGTTTTGAAAACTGATTTAACTAATTGTATCACTTACAATTACCGATGTAAAATATTAATATCACTTGTATATAATTGATGTAAAATTAGTATCAATTGTAAAAAATGATTTTAATAATTGTATCATTTACAGAAACTGATTTAAATTATTATTATCAATTGTCTAAAATTGATGTTGATTTTTGTCAGTTTACATAAATGATTCTAATAATTGTATCACATATAAAATGATGTGAAAATAATTTTTTTAGATATTTATAATTGAAATAATCAATTTCAATTTATTCTAATAATTATTTCTAATATTATACGAATTATTTTAAAAAATGAAAATAAAATTAATTAAATAAAAAAACAAATTCAAATTACTAATTAATGTAGAGATTACATTATTCAACGTAAAAATGCATAAAACATAATTAAACCAAACTTGCAAAAACATATTGCTAAACTAATGTCATCATGAAACCACTATCAATTGGAACCATCATCCACTTCCTGAAAAAAAAAATTATATAACAGGTTAGCTAATCGTCTGAATTTATATTACATATAAAATTAATATATAATTATAATTTACCTGATTCGGATTAGGCAGAGTTGTTCGTATATCTGCGAAAGCTGGATTTGGTATGCCCGCAAAAGCTGTAGCAAAACTTGTAGCCCATGCTCTTGCCTGAATATTTAGTTTAAAATATTAGTTTTATATATAAAAAATAAATATGTAATTTAAAGTATTACATTAATTATAATATTACCTGTTCACCGGTTGAATTACCAATTATTTTCTTGCAAAAGTTAGACAATCCAACAACTTGATCTGATAAGTTTTTTACTTCTGTCTGCAGATTAATGACCATTTCAGAATTTTCTATCTCTGCTCTGGTTGCATTTGAGCATCTCATCACTAATCTCGAAGGAGTAGGTCCACGACCAATACAACATACTCGTCCTGGACGTTCTGGACCAAACACTTGAGCAAATTCATCATCCAAACTAGCTGCAACATTGGTGGTAGTAGTGCGGCCTGTATTTTGACTTAACAAAGTCCTAAGTGCCTCCTAGAAAATTACATGACAAGAACACATCTCAATACTTGTTTTCTTCAAAGTTTATTACCAGAAACTATATATGCACCAAATATCAAATTATTTTTAATTTCTAGGATAAGAACAATCAATAATGCTTTCAAACAAAACTAACCACTCGTGCTTTTGCCTCCTCACATACAAAGCTTCCATCATATTTTGTCCGAGTCGCAATAAAAAACTCTGCTCGAGATGGTGTTTTTCCATTCTTGATTTTCTTCATACATAACATGCATAAACAATATAAATATTAGTATAATAAGCTAGTCTTATATCACATTTAATTAAGTTACTTACAATCTCATTTCTTCTTCTTGAAAAACCTTTTCTTCCACATACGTGAGGGAACACATTCTTCTTTTGGTTCTTTGTATTTCGCTCTTGCAGTTTCAGAAATCTCACATATAAAAAAGAATATTTGCATATGATATTGAGACATACAACTACATATAAATATCCACTGTATATAGTACTATACCTTCCATTTTTCACCAAACTTCATGTGGACGAAATGTACCCATTGATCTTCAGGAACCTTGTTGGGTCGATTCTGCAATGTTTCACTTATATCATCTTGTTTGTAGTCTCTCCAAAGACGTCGTCTGACATCCTTGCATCTGCTACCTAGTACACTCATCACATATTTTTTTCTCATTTCTGGATCATCAAACCAGAATTTGGACTGAAATGACAACATATACAATGATTCATCAGTTAAAAGTATTGTCTCATAACATCGTTTGATAAAATAACTATAGAGATGAATAAATGGTAGATGTTACCTGAATTACATCCCAAGCTTTATTTTTATTGTGAATATTAACCAACCTCCAATCGGTGTAGGTGATGGGTATCAAATCCACATCATTGCTTAATTGTCCTAACTACGATCCAAATAAACCTGCAGATTTTCCAATTGGTTGACCAGTATTTTCGTCAAAATGCATAATCACTCGGCTGTTTTGAAATTTCCAGACATCTTTAGATGTCACCATTTTACCTTCTATTATTCCATCAGAATCTTGTTATGAACATACACAACCAAAGTTAAATTAGTACATCAGATTCGATGCATAAAAATGAATTGCAAATACAAGTTTCATTAATTGTGTATAGATGTGTAGTTTAGATTTATACGTTAATTTCCTTAGATGGCACAAACTGGTCCTGGCTTTCTAATGACGCTACCAACTATTACTTATATTCATGAAAAAACCCATTTTTATGTCCATGTGATTACTTATATTCTACCAAATATTAACTGTGTACTAAAACGTGGAGGAAGATGATATTACCTATGACCTCTATTTTCCATTTGAAGCTTTTACATTCTGGAGCAAGTGGAGGAAGATGACGTCACATCTGTTGGCAGCAGATTTTGAATTGCGACTGATAACAAATCTCTCATTATCACGTGACAGTCGTGGCTTTTTATGCCTGACAGCTTTCGACCATTAACATCAACACAACTTGATAAGTTAGAAGCATAACCATCCGGTAGTTTTACATTCTGTAAAACACTTAAAAAAGTTTCTATTCGCCTGATTGTTCAGATAAAAACAAGCAGGTTGATACTTGTCTTTATCATCAGGCCACAAGTCAGAACGTATACCTAGCTCACAGAGATCTTTTCTAGCACTAAGATTATCTTTCGATTTCTTTTTGTCATCCAACAATGTATAAACTAGATTGTCGAACACATTCTTCTCTATGTGCATGACATCCAAATTATGTCGCAGCAATGTAAATTTCCAATATGGCAATTCAAAAAATATGTTTTTTTTCTTCCACTGCTGAGTACTAGATCTTCCAGAATCGCTTCGTTTTCTCTTTTTTCCAACTTCAGCTACACTCTGTTTCTTACGAAGAGTAACATTAACTTGTTCTAATTGATGAATAATTGTAGAACCTGTCAACCTGACCGGTGGAGATCTTGTTTCTACTTTTCCGTCGAAATGTTCTATATCTTGACGAAACCTGTGATTTGGAGGAAGAAAACGACGATGACCTATAAAACAATTTTTTTCCATGCTGTAAACGTTGTCCGATGCCATCATGATTGCAGCTTGGGCAAGCTGATTTTGTATACGTATTCCAACCCGACAAATTTCCAAAACCAGGAAAATCACTAACTGTCCACATGATGGCTGCTAGCAGGTCAAATGTTTGTTTTGTAGAAGCATCTAGCGTTTCATTTCCATCAAACCATAACTCTTTCAACTCTTTGATAAGTGGCTGCAAGTAGACATCGATATCATTACCAGGCATGTGTTTTTCGGGGATAACCATAGAGAGGATCATTGATGTCTGGTTCATTGACATCCAAGGTGGAAAATTATAAGGAAATAGTATCACCGGCCAGATACTATAGTTACTACTCATTGTACCAAATGGGTTGAAGCCATCAGTTGTTAAGCCTAGTATGACATTTCTTGGATCAGATGCAAATTTAGGATATTTTTGATCAAATGCCTTCCAAGCCTCTCCGTCTCTTGCATGTCGAAGCTTACCATCATTGTTACTAGCACTTGCATGCCATCTCATGTGGGTAGCAGTTTTTGATGACATGAACAAACGTTGCAGTCATGGTTTTAGAGGAAAATAACGCAAAACCTTTGTAGGAGCTTTTTTCGTCTATTCCCTGATCCAGAAGCCGTAGTATTTGTAGGATGATTATCTTTCCAACGAGAGGCTTCACAGACTTTGCAAATTTCCATTTTTGCATCTGTATCCCAATATAACATGCAATCATTTGGACATGCATGAATTGACTCATAAGTCATTCCTAATTTGCGAATAACCTTTTTCATGTCATTAAATGAATCTGGCAATTTGGCATGTGTAAATGCTTCTTTCAGCAAATCAAACACCATCGACATCCCCTTGTCACTAATCCCACACATATATTTGATATGGTACAACTTCAATATGAAGGACAACTTCGAGAACTTACTGCATCCTGGATATAGTTCTTGGTTATAATCAGCAAACAACTCATCAAAACCTTCTCCTTTTCTACAACTCCCACTTGAAGTTAATGGTCTATCAGTATCCATAGGTTGCTCAAATGTTCCGCCAGTTCCATATTCACCATTCATATTTGTATTAATGTCAGGAAAAAGATCATTCAAGAGATTCGAAGTTGAATCTAACTGAACCTGAGCATTATCAGAAGGTACTTTTGCATTCCCTGTAATACATATATCCTCTCCGTGCAGTATCCAATTAGTGTAAGAACTTAAAAAGCCAAAGCACATCAAATCACCTTCGATATCTTTTCTTGACTTAGATTTGGTTAGAGAACAACGATTACATGGACATTTCAGCATTTGTGCATTTGATTTACTAAATGCAAAATCCAATAAATTTTTCACTCCTAATATGTAATCTTGAGACAAATGAGGTTTGTTTATCCATGATTTATCCATTGAAACCTGAAAAATAGATTTTCACAATTTGTAAGTTTTAAAAGTTCACAAATTTTATTCAAAACCCAGAGAAAAATACAAAAGATAGATAAACTATTTGTGTTTCTACTATGTAGAAAAACAAAAAGAAGCAAGAAAATATTAAGATCAAATTTAACTAGTCAAACTCTTTCTTACGAATATGCAGTCAAAAAAGTATTAGTAAGCACTCTTACTTTTATGGAAACAAGCAGAAAAGTTGCGAAGAAAAGTTATGAATTGGGCACCTTGTTCAACCTGCAGAAACACAAATAGAACATAAAAACTAAAATCACAGTTTACTCTAAAGTATTGAGAAAGAACTCTAACACAATTTGTCTCAGGATTTGAATCAATTAATAGTCACCACAGATTGATTACTGGCCATCAACTATTAGCACACCTTAAAAATTTGATTTGCACAATCTAATAAAAAGTGAATGCTGCTGGAGTAAGACGACGAAAGAGTTGTTACGCTGGATTAAGACGAGGAAGCTGATCAAAACCTAATTTTGTTATTTTCATTATTTTTTAACACAAATTTATTTTATTTTATTTTTTATTTTTATTTTAAGATAAATGTAAAATTTCTAATTATTGTTCCTCTTGATAAAGGCCTGGTTACGACTCTTCACGTACACATTGGTTTTGAATATTTTATTAGCTTACAAGTCATTAACATGCCTCGTCTTGTATATTAATTTTAATATAAAAAAAAAACTTACATCAATTTTAACAATTGAAGTCAATTCACATAATTTTTTTTATGAAATTAATATTTTTATATTAGCATCAATTTTTATTTGATGTAAATTTTGTATCAATTTATTAAATGATGTTAATCATAAAAATAATACATCATTTATTTAAATGATGTACCTTTGTAAAATAACATCAATTTTGCTAAAATTATATAAATTTTTAATATTTAGCATCAATTTATTTAATTGATGCAAAATTAGTTAATAATAACATCACTTCTTATAATTGATGTGAAATCATTAATATTTATATCATTTATAAATAAGTAATTTAAAATAGTATCACTTAGTTTTGCGATACAATTTAAGTGATGTAATTCACCTCTTTTTTTTGTAGTGAATATTCATGAATACAACTACTCAACCGCAAGGGTTCAATCTCATAAAATGAAAATATCTAATCAAAACTACAACCCACAGTAATAACGTAATAAATCTATTTTCGAATTAAAAATAATTAAAAACGAAAATTCTTTTATAACGTGAGCTTTTCAGATTTTGGTTTGAAATTGAAGAACTTTTGAGACGAAAACTCACCAAAAACGACTTTGTTATAAATGGATAATTATACAAGTGATTCTCCATCACTTACTCTTATTTCATAAGAGTTACTTAGTCCCCAAGTTGCTTTGTTACCAAGCAACTATTACTTATCCACTCCCAATCTCCCACTATATATATGCTTATTTACCTCATTGTACAACAATAAGAAGTAGAAGAGAATATTGTCTCTCTCTCACTATAGTCTCTCGAGCTCTCTCTCTTTCTTTATTATAGTGTATTTGGTTATACACATATATTTAGCTAAGAGTTATACGTATATATAACTCTGTTTTTGTTATAGTTTTATAATACGTTATTAGCACCATGTTTTTATCGTTTGAGTTTTTACAAAGTAAGATAAATTTTCTATTGTTTAAATTCATTTATATTTATAAAACATAAATATTATAGACATTATGACACTATGCCTTTTTCAAATTGATCGTCATAAGTTATAGTTCTTGTCTCCTTCACGATCAAATAAAAAGCCATGTCTTTTCCGAATATATCGTTATATATGGTGGGCTCTGACTCCTGAATTTCGTATAAAAAGCTATAGCTCTTAAATTGTTTTCTGAATTTATATGTTTGTTTATTTTATTTCGTTTATTCGTAAAATATAAATATGTGTTATACAATATTTATAGACCTTTAAATATGTCTTTAAAAAATCAAAAATATATTTCTCTTAAGAGAATATGTAAAGCACATGTCAATATATTTCAGCCGTGAAGAAAATAAGTTAGATGAGTGATTTAGCCACCTTTGTGAGACGGCCACACCTTCAACTTATTTTCTCATGTGTGAAAATTATCAAACAAGCATTCATATTACACTATATGGTTATTTCATGAGTGTTTTTTTAATCAACTCATTCATGATCTTCATGAAACCAGCTTTTCAGGATTTTAGATACCCGATCCAAGCAGACTTCACTTTTCCTCATGCCATGGCCATCACTGATTATCTCTCACTTGGATTTGTTTTATATTTTTTGTGTTATGAAAAAAAAATCATGCATTTGTGATCTTATATAAGAAAAATCAAAGATAAAAGATAAGGATATGAGAATCTAGACATTCTAGATTAAGTACATATAAGATAAAGCATAAAATCTAAAAATCTCCGCCAACTATTTTTTTAATTAATTATCCAATATGGCATTCTAGAATTAATAAATATATGAATAGATTGTTTTGACAATTTAATTTAAAAATTATATTATTCTATTTTTTTGTTCTTTAGCTATGTTTATTCTTATTTTTTCAATATTGAGACTCGTTTTCACTTTCACTTTAATTTTCTAGCTTTTGTAAAATTTTATTATCACTTATCGAGTCATCAAACCTCAACCGATTTTGCTTATAGTAGATTTGTCTGGATGGTGTGTGACCCCGCATGATGTACACTAAGTCACGGTATACCGTGGCTTAGAGGAATCCATAAATTGGTTGTCGTCGTTTATCGTGTATAAGTTGAATTTCAATATGTGAGGGTATGAGTGAGATCGAGTCTGTGCGTTCTTGATATCAATAGCGCGATTAGAACACTAACATTTGCATTGAGGCTGCGAGCACTCTATATCTTTTAACCATCCCAAGATTTCGAATTGGTAACCCGAGAGTGCCTAATTCTACCGAGCGTTATGGGTCATTCAGAGCCAAAGAGAATAGAAATCGGTTACGTTGGTCAGAATAAACCATATCAATTTAATTTGCCATCTCCGATCACACGATATCAATTTGCTAGCAAACGTAGCTACATTAAAGAACCTTTATTTAGTTGTGATAATGTCCCAAAAACTGTCGGTTAAGCTTTTTAAAATCTTAATCGTAACTATTAAATATACGGTTAAATTGATGGATATAGCTAAGAAAAAAAAATGTATGGAGAAAAGTGGAGTAGATTTTTTTTTGTTTTTGATAAGGAATGGAGTAGATTTGTAAAAAAAAAAAAAATAAGAAAGAAAAGAGACTGCGTGAAATTTTGAATATATCGATTCTTTGTGATTAATACTTTGAATATATCAATTTCGATGGCTTCAGCTGTGTTTGTGGTTATACTACATAAACCGAAGATTTATGTTATTTTTTTCTTTTTTAATGTTAAGATTTTATACTTAAAGAACGATTACGAAAACATTTTATCCTTCACCCAATACCACAAGAACAAAGACAGACGTGAGATTATAAAGGATACAAGATAGAACTAAAGTAAACTAAACTAAAAGCTTCAATTGAAGTTACTAGGCCTTTTTTTGTTTTGCAACACATACATTCAGAACTTTATCGATGAAAGAAATATTATTCAGGACATGTCGATGAAAACTAAAAGTCACCGTCGTCCTCGTCATCGTCATCGCCGCTGTCAAAATCGTCTTCTCGGGCATCCAGATCATCCTCCACCTTCTCTGCTGCTTCTTCAGCGATGTTGTCCTCCATAGCATGCAGACCCTCCGTTAATGCCACCCCACCCAAAACTCCGGCCACCGCCCCAACCGCCAGACCCGTCCCCATCCCACCAAACTTTCTCCCCTTCTCCGGCGCGTATCCATAATCCGTTTGTCCGTACGCCGCGTTGCCATACGTCGCAGGCGCGTATGACTCACCGTAAACAGGTGCCGGCGGCATGTATGGTTCACCGTGAACAGATGGCGGCGGCGCGTGAGTATATCCGTAAGGAGGCGCGTGGTACGATCCTGTAGCCGGATGATACCGGGGCTCTCTAACGGTGACGGTGACGTCGAGTTTGCCGTGAGGTCGTCCGGAGGGGCGTTTGAGCTTGAGGGTTTTCACGACGGGGACGTCGAAACCAACGTCATCAGTAACATCACGGAGGCTGAGATCTGCAGAGCCGATGAGGGGCTTTGTGTTCTCTTCACGTCCTGCGTGTACGATGTCGATGTAGACCTTGTCGTAATCGTCGTTGTTGTCCGGAGGCAAAGGGATGACAAATGTCTCGTTCCAAGTTGGACACGTGTCTCCATCTTCGTCGACTCTTGTGGAGGACTTGTACTTCGGATCGACCCAAACGACGGCGTATGGCTTGTTTGGCCCGTTGCGCCAGTTCACGTTTTTTATATCCTTCGCCGACGAGATCGTCACCTCCACTTCTCGGCCACGGGACGACATTTTCCTAGATGGTAAAATTGGAAATTTGCTTGAACCAAAAGACAAAACTTGGAAATTAATAAGTGTTAAGGACCATTTATATTCTGGGGATAAATCAAGAACATTCGATTCATTTTGGTCTAGAGACTTAGAGAGATATTTTTCTTCGTTGTTTTACGATTTTGTCCCCACTATTTTGCACGAAGAAAATAACATAATCATGTAAGTGTTTAATTATATATAATTTATTATTTATATTGTTTATAAGAATACTTTTTTTTTATGTCAACGTTTAAAAGGATACTTGGTCCAATAAAAGTAATAGTTATCTTGTATGCTTATGAGAATAATATTCTTTTCAGGAAGGTAGCCAACACGTCCATTTACTCAATTACTAATAGGTTCATGTTTTGAGTTTTCTCACACATATTAAAAATATATATATTTAATTTAAAATTAGTTTATAATTTTTTTTTTTGTAGAAAAAGAAAATATAAACTACTATCTAACATACCAAACGGAAAAAAAATTCAAATGATAAATTTTTTTTTTTTTGTAACATCTACTTTCCATTGATTAATGAGATTGTATATGATTACAATGCAAAGCATCTGAAATTATAGAAGGTACATAGAAATGGAAATAGAATCGACTTCCATTAGATAGCCGGCGTTTGGCTAATATATCGGCAGGTTGATTATTTGATCGCGAAGTCCATTCAAATCGTACTACTTCAAATCGGGTTTTGCCAATATCATGCTTCTCGGATCCAATTGTATACTCCAAAATTTAGACATTTATCGAGCAAGAGATGAATGACTTGTTTGCTGTCTCCTTCAAAGATTACTTTATGATGTCCTTGACTTCATGTATGTTGCATCGCCATGATGATTGCCACTTTCCAATGCGTTTTGAGTTGAATTCCCTACAGCTTGACATGTACCTTTATATGTTCCCTTGTCATCCCGGATTATCCAGTCTGCTTGTGAATGTTGATGTTGATCGTGAAAAGATCCATCAAAATTATACTTAGTCCATCCAAAAGGTGGTCTATCCCACTAAATCCTTTCTTGACTGCGCTATCCATTGTGGTTTTGAATCATACTAAGGCTTTGTATATATGCTTGTATCGTCAGCCATTTTTTCGAGTCATTATTTGCCAGTGATAATGTATAGACTGCCATGTGATGTGTTTGCGTTAAAAAACCAATTGGTTCCTACTTTACCATAGCCTCCATAACACCCAAATTGCGAGTTGATGTATATGTGGATTATATATGGCTATAAGATTTGATAGAATTACCTCCATCTTTGCTTCTAGTGATTCATCTGGATTGAATAAGTACGAATGTGAGACTCTGGATGCCCTCCAAATTGATTGAGCATAGTAGCAATAAAAAAAGAGATGTTTTGCAGTTCATCTTTTTGGCAGCAACGGTGACATAGAGAATGATTATTGATATGTAGTGCTCCCGATAGGTTTCCATAGGAAATGCTTGATTTTAGGAGCAGTATTTAGTTGCCAAATCATAGCTTTGATATTGAGTTGCCCGGCGGAGGTTGAATTATGTATCCAAATGAACTTGATTAGCAAGCCAATATGCTGATTTTACGGAATAGAGTCCTTCCTTTATATAATGCCAACCTAGAATATCCATAGTTGCCTGATTACACACTTTTATAGCCAGTATAGTATTGACATCTTCCTCCACTACCAGATTTCTGATCGTTTCTTCATCCCAACATTGACCATCCGTGTGAATCCAGTCTTTGACCATGCAGTCTCGCTGTTGTATATTCTTTGCTTGAGGTGGTCTTTAATGATTGGACAGCGACTTGCATGTATGATCACTTAATTTAAAAACAGTAAACATTTTAATATTTTTATATATATAAAAAAAATAATGTTTTATGGTGTATACCGCAGGTTAAATCTTAGAAAATATCAAAAGAAACAGATTTTACCATTCGGGTTAATAAAACAATTTTGCTTAGTATGATTCTTCGATCAAAAGAAGTCTAAATGCTTGTGTTTTTTATAAGCATTTCTACATGTGATATGCTCGTTCAAAGTGACTATTGTTTTTTTTAATGTGAATGAATCTGAATCTGGGTATGATATTAGATATAAAATGTTATGCATAATAACAATTGTTTACGTATACAACAACTAATTTTAATTGATCATATTTCAAATGAAAGCAATTAATTTGTTACTATCTCAAACAACTAAAACTACTCCAATTTTTCAAATTTGTCTATCTACAAAACTAAAAAAATCTAAAATTTTATATATATCCAACATAAAAAAATTTTGAAAAAATCACATTTTAAGTTATAAATTATATAAAATACAAAAACTTACAATTCCATGGTGTATCACGAGTCAAATTATAAAAAACATAGAATCTATAAACATAATAATTAATAATATGTACAATATAGCAAATAATTTTATATGATCAAATTACTAACAAACATAATTAATTTGTTAATACATCACACAACTTACATTCCTTGAAACCTCAAAAAATCTACAAATCTCTCTATAAACAAGTAAGACAAACATCTCTATACTATATCCACTACAAATAGAACATAAAAATATAAGAAAATAATTTGTTTTCGGAAATATAGCTACAATAACGACGAATCATTCATAATTCTAATTAGATAATATATTCTAAGTTGAAAAATTCTGCAAGAAATTTGCCATTGAAACTATTTCGCCAAGTATTTGCAACATATCATCAAATAGCTATGAGTGGTCCACGCTATGTGAATACGGAATAAACGTTGTCATCTTTCACTATATCATCATCCAACATAGCAGCGCCTTCTTTCCATTCATTCGTAATCATTTCTCTTGCTACATAACTGTTGTCGATATGTTCGCTGCGACAATTCTTATGGTTCTATCGGCAATTCACTAGATACCAAATACAGAATAACTCGAGTCGATCTTCTATTAACCAACAATAAGATCAACTAACATTTTGCTTTTCAGTTTTTGATTTGGTCGCAATCACAACAAACAAAATAACAACTTGGTTTCCTTTTAATCGACGCTAAACTAAATGTAAACTAGAATTTGATCCCAAAAAAAAAAAAAAAAATTGATTTACGGTTTAATTAACCAACACAACTTTCTAAACCAATTCGGTTTTCTGCTCAATATTAATTTGTTCATTGTCATGCAACTAAACAACACTTTACAATGTTACGGTCGAGCGTCGGCTACTAAACTCCTTGTTTTTGTAAGACACAACACGTTACACTTTTTTATTTGCTAACCCAAGACACGTCACACTTGTTAATTGTTATCATTATCTTCTTAATTTAATGTTTTTAGTCGGGCTGTTAATGTATTCTTTAAAGCTACGCATTCTTGCTTCGGTTAATATATATAGCAGTGGAAACCATAATAATTTTATTAGCCGGAGAAGTCGCTGTCCAACTTCCATAGTTCCACTTACCCTACTAACTAAATATGGGAAGTAGAGTCCTTGAAATCCAATAAAGTATTTTTTCCACATATAAAATAAATGTAGAGGATGAAGGTTAAGAGGAAATCATTAAAGATAACCCAGCAACTTCATCTAATCCATTTAAAAATTTTAATTTTAATTTTGTTTCATTAACAAAACCACACATTTGTTAACATGACGTTTCTCTGATCTGGTATATCTTCTTAAAATTTAATGAAAATTTGGTACTAAAAATTAGTTTTCAAAAGATGCAATTAAAATCAGGTCAATCAAATGGTAGTCGATAAACATCTGAAAGTATCTACAAAAGAAAACTATTAAAATGGAAACTCTTTTTCTTTTTTCAGCATTAAAATGGAAACTCTTGAGAGACGAACAAAAAAATAAAAGTAAGGTCATATGCACATAATTAAAAGTCTAGGATTTTCGTAAATCCAGGTACGATCCATAATAATACAATTTGCTTTGGCTTAAGTTTTGTTACCATCTTTATCGGCATTTATAGTGTCCTACACATGTAGCATCATTACAATATTTACTTTTGTATCTCAATTCTCAGTACCTCTACCCTAAAACTGAAACATAACCCAATTTAACAATTCATGCAAATAAATTTACAGAACAAGAGTTTAATTGAGTCATTAATTGAATCACAACTACTTCCATGAAACCTTAAATGCCTAACCCAACTACACACTGTACATCTCTATAAAATACAGCCTTTAGTTCTTTCTTTACCACTCCACACTACACTTTAGTCTCACACCCAAAAATAAAATAAAAAATACTATTTAACATCTTCTTGTGATCATCACAAAGACACATCGATCCAAGGTTAAGTAAAATCTCTCTTTCACCATGAAGATAAAGATAATGAGCAAGACACATGTGAAACCAACAAAAGCAATACTAGGGAAGAAACAGTTCCAGCTCACCACATTTGATCTTCCTTACCTTGCTTTCTACTACAACCAGAAGTTTCTGCTCTACAAGTTCCAGAACCTTGTAGATCTCGAGGAACTCACTTTCCATAGCGACGTCGTGGAGAAGCTCAAAGATGGTCTGGGTTTGGTTCTTGAAGACTTCTATCAGCTAGCCGGTAAGCTGGCCAAGGACGACGAAGGAGTCTTCCGAGTTGAGTACGACGCCGACGACAAAGAGATCAACGGCGTGGAGTTCTCGGTTGCTCATGCTACTGACGTTAGCGTCGATGATCTGACTGCTGAGGACGGAACGGCTAAGTTCAAGGAGCTTGTTCCTTACAATGGGATCTTGAACTTGGAAGGACTTAACAGACCTCTCCTTGCTGTCCAGGTATAATTCTTTTAATATTTATATATTTTATATATTACACTACTTCCATGCATGTCAGTATCTTTGTCGTCCAACTTGTTTATTTTCACGTGAATAATATAGGATTAGATATTCAATGAAGTGACGAAAGAAAATACAAGTAGATAGCTAGTATTGATATTCCGCATCTGAATTATCATACAAATATATGATTACGTAATCATCTCGATCTATGTTGTTATGTATGGCTATAACATTGTTATGTGATACTTTAATTTTCTTAATAAATATTTATTGAACTACCCGTCAATATATATATTACCATTTGAGGACAAACATCACGTGACGTCC
Source organism: Turritis glabra (assembly GCA_900406565.1). Classification (NCBI taxonomy): domain Eukaryota; kingdom Viridiplantae; phylum Streptophyta; class Magnoliopsida; order Brassicales; family Brassicaceae; genus Turritis; species Turritis glabra. The sequence continues at coordinate 5,484,702 of OVBN01000001.1, read as the reverse complement.
AAAACTTATAGCCCATTAGCTCCAAAGAAAAACAAAAATAATAATATAATTGCTCATAAGTGCACTTTACATCCTTCCACCAAGATAAAAGAATTGCACGTACATGAAAATGTTGATCTTAATTTTGATCCAAACGAGTTAGATAGGGAAAATATTGACATTTATGAGCTCTTCTTTATATATTTCTTGTATACAGATTGTAACTGGTAAAAACACTCTATACGACTTAAATGGTAACAAAATTTCAGCCTCACGTGATTATATGAAAATTACTAATGGGTTATCAATAGAATAAACGTATAGAAACTTGACATGCATACTTTATGCTTTTGAATATACACACATAGGTAGGTATAATGTGTGTATGCACAATTGTGCATGTTCATCTCTGTGAAGCTTATACAGTAATTGTAGTCAATGGTTTGAGAAACTCTGTTTTCAATGTTTTTACTGTTCGTGTTGTGTGTAATTTGTATGTAAAAAGAAAAAGAAAAATAACTGACACAACCATTAAATACAACATTCAATGACCCACATTTTATGGATGTTGTTAACTGGTAAGTTGCGGGACAAAATCACAACGCCACGTATGCATGTTACTAGTACAAAATAAGTTAATAGATGAAATACTAAGTAAGGTAACATTAGTACACATTGGAGAATTTAATTGTCATTATCAATCAAAATCCTAAATAAATATGGATGTCGGGTTTTATCCCAGTGCATGTTAGCGCATCTTTAACTATTAGTATGAGTTTCATATTCATTTTTCTTTCATCGATCCACTTTGAAAGAACTATAGAAATAGTCATCACCACTCGTAATGTCACTTTTGATCAAATAAAAAATTTATATTTAGACATTATTCTTAGACATCCATATGTTTGCTGTTGAAACTAAATAAATAAAGAGAAATTCTCTAAAATAAAACTAGAGATTCTAGGAATAAGTACATCTCACTCTTCAACTAATTTAAAAAAAAAAATCCTTAACATCGTATTCATACGTATAACGTGTGTATATATTTACACGTATAAAATACGTTCATTTTCGTCGGATGCTCAGTCACTTTACTTAATTCTCTACATCTTCAACCAAAAAAAGTTGCGCATTTAAATGTGCATTTAATGTATAGGCTTTTAAAACAGGTGTGGTCGTTGGGGTAGTCAATGTTTAATTGTTTATGTTGTTTTTTTTTCTAAATTGGTCTCGAAACTATCGTCCAATCATATACTTTCGATTAAAAACTTAAACTAAATAAAAAAAAGATCCAAGTCTCAACAATTATTTGGTTTCACGACAGGTGACTAAGCTTAAAGATGGGCTTGCAATGGGCCTAGCTTTCAACCACGCTGTCTTAGACGGAACTTCCACGTGGCATTTCATGAGCTCATGGGCCGAGATCTGTCATGGAGCCCAATCCATCTCAACCCAACCTTTCCTCGACCGAGCGAAGGCGCGCGACACGCGCGTGAAGCTCGACCTCGCTGCTCCTAAGGACCCCTACGCTACCTCCAACGGCGACGATGCGGCCACTCCCACGGTGGAACCGCCGCAGCTGGTGGAAAAGATCTTCAGGTTCTCGGACTCTGCTGTCCACACGATCAAGTCAAGAGCCAATTCAGTAATCCCATCCGAGGGTTCAAAACCATTCTCCACTTTCCAATCGCTCACATCACACATCTGGCGCCACGTCACCATAGCGCGTGGGCTCAAACCCGAAGACATAACCGTCTTCACCGTCTTCGCCGATTGCCGCCGCCGCGTTGATCCTCCGATGCCGGAGGAATATTTCGGAAATTTAATTCAGGCGATCTTCACCGGAACCGCGGCGGGGCTTTTGGCGGCGCACGGGCCGGAGTTCGGAGCGTCGGTGATCCAGAAAGCGATCGTTGCTCACGACGCGCGTGCTATAGACGCGCGTAACGACGAGTGGGAGAAATCGCCAAAGATTTTTCAATTCAAAGACGCCGGAGTGAACTGTGTTGCGGTGGGGAGCTCGCCGAGGTTTCGGGTTTACGAGGTTGATTTCGGGTGGGGAAAACCGGAAACGGTTAGGAGCGGGTCGAATAACCGGTTTAATGGGATGATGTATTTGTACCAAGGTAAAGCTGGTGGTATAAGTATTGATGTGGAGATTACTCTTGAAGCTTCTGTTATGGAGAAGCTTGTGAAGAGCAAAGAGTTTTTACTCAGTGAGGAGGAGGAGAAGGAGGAAGAAGATGGGAAGAAGCTGAGCAATGGACTTGGCAATGGCAATTGCAATGGTAACGGGTTTGTTGTTTGAGTGTTTGTTTAGTTTAAGGTTAATTAGTTAATTAATCAAACTCCAAAATTTGGTTAATTAGCTAATTAATTTTATATTAAGGAGAAAAATCTTATGGATTTTTGAAGTATGCTAATAATTGCGCTTGTGGTGATTATAATAATCAGCAGAATGCTGGCGTGTGTGTGTATTTTGATTATGTAGTAGTGTGTTTGCTTTGGAATTTGTGTAGTCTTTGGACCATGTTTTTTTAGTGTTTTTGTTGTTTAAAAATGTTTAATGCACTTTATTAACATAACTTCTTCTTTTTTTTTTGCTCGAAACTAAAGAAAAATGAAGTTACGTAAAATTGTAAGAATACAATAGGTTTGGATGTAAAATCCGAGTCCGAAAATCCGAATCGAAAAAATCGGATAAAAGCTGAACCGAAACTAAGGAAATAATCGATCGGTTCTTGATTTCCATTATTTTCGGATATCGGATAATATCCGATCCGAACCGATATCCGATAGTTTTCCGAATATAACCGAACATATGTATATGTATAAGAAACTTAGATATGCCAGTTCCACTTCCCACATCTCGATTTTGCAACATTTACAATAAAAACCTAATTTTTCAATCTGGAATCCCTAACCCCACTCTTGCCTAAGTCTCCTTCATAAGAGACTTCCATAAATCGATCTCGGGTATGCTCTTAACTCTAATTCTTCCTCTTCCTTAGCTTTCGACGATGAACTCTGATTTTTTTTTTTTCATTAGTTTCGAAATCGATTGCTATTGCCTATTTGTTTTTCGAATTCTTCTTCTTCATTATATCGATTTTCGAATTCGATAATTGTCACTGATTTTAGAACAAATACCTTCATGAATCTGAAATTTGTATTTTTTGGTTGGGAGATCAATTGCTTGTGTTGTTAGCCTTTTAGATCATAGTTTTGAGACCAATTCCAATTAGTCTACTTTGGTTTACTTTGGTTTTAAAACTTTTATGCATTGACATGGTTTTATGTATTAGTTTGGATGTTAGTATATCTCACTTTTATGTAATGGTATAGTTTTATATTATTTTGAACTTGTCATTTCTGTTTTTTTATCAGATATTCGGATAGTACGAGTTATTTAGGTACATTCAAAATATCCGAATAAAACCGTATCCGAAAAATTTCGGTTATGGACCGGTTATCAGTTATATCCGAACCGATCTGAAATCCGAATTATCCGATCAGAATTTTATAAAAGCAATATCTAAAAAATCCAAAATCCGAAATATCTGATCGGATATCCGAACGCCCAGGCCTAGAATACAAACGGTGAATTCAATTCGTCAATCACAGATCCTTTAGAGAAATTGGTGGTTATGATAAATGTCAAAACGGATCTTTTTGAGAAATAGGGTCACTGTCCTGTGACGGTTGTTGTCCCACCATGTGAGGGAAATGGGAAATTCGATGTTTTTGAGTAAGCCAGGATACTTATACTGGTGACTGGTGATCATTTCCATTGATTTCTTTCCATTTTCTTTTTCTTTAACTGCCTTGTATGTTAAAAGAAGTAAACTAGTTCATGGCTCGTTACAGCACACAAGAAACTTGTATAGGTGATTGAGCGCATCGAGGAACACAAAGGGAACAAAAGTGTGAGCTCTTATATTCGCTTTCTATCTGCAAATGAGGTATCACTTCTCTTCTTTTTTTTCTTATTGTTAATTGCTAAGCATTGCTAAGAATTGCTTTGCTGTGTTTTAGCGTCCATGTTTTGACTGGAGATAAGGTAAGGAAACTCAGTTGTAGATTACATTGTTCTTATTACAAAGGAAAACCTTATTTAGATGGGTGTTGAAAATTTAACAGCTTAGATCTTTTGAAGTATTAGACATTCTTATATGAAGTTTTGATCCATGAGGTTTCTTGCAATGGCTTAATCTAGGGGTAGCTTTACGAAACGGCACATCGCCCTAAACCAGTGTATGATGAGATAAAAAAAAAAAAAAAACGGTTAACCTCATTTGTTATTACTGGTAAATCAATTACACTAACAAAAGTCTTTGAATCTATAAAGTTGGATGGATATGATTCTACTGTATATCTTAAGATGTGATTTACAAATCACATTGGCATCTCAAGGTTTACGCAACTTTGGTAAAGCTAAACCACTCTCATGTATTCACTGACTCATGTGTATGGGTTTTAGTTATATATTTTTATGTATGTTTCCTCTCGGCTTCTCAGATGAAAAAAAGATCAAGCTTTGGCTTTTTCTTCCTGTGCATCACTCATCAATCACTGATAAAACTTAGGTTACTGTGTCTAAATCTTTGAAGGTCATTTACCTAATGTTTTACTAATCCTTTGTTGCATCCATATGTTGATTCATATTGTTTTTATTCTCTGACTCTGATCGGTTGCAAATCTCTGTTATGTTTGATCTGGGACATAATAGTGTTTTGTTTTGTGATGTTTTCAAAATAATGAAGACTAACCGGGTAATAAAATAAATAACCCTAATCCAAAGTTAGCTCCTTTTCCGCCGTCAGTTCCTATCTTCATCATCTCCGATAAAGCAAACAGAGGAAGACGCGCAGTTTCATTTTCAGATTGCCTTTCATGTTTTCATTGATACTCCATGGTGGAAGAAGGTCTCGCGAGTTACATCAATGGCGGAACTGGAGAACAACTCCAGTAATGAATCTGCCCCTTCAAAATGCTGAATCTTTCTCTTCTTCTGTTACCACTACTGCGGATCTGAGTCTTGAAGATGAACGAAAGAGGAAGACTTTCACAGTCTCTTACCTTATTGATTCGTTAGGGTTAACTACAAAACTCGCCGAATCAATCTCAATGAAAGCCAACTTCGAGGATAAAGCTAATCCAGATTCAGTGCTGAAGCTTTTAAGAAGCTACGGATTCAAAGATCCTCAAATCTCAAGTATCATAGCTACTTACCCACGATTCCTTGTTGAGAATCCTGAGAAATCACTTCGTGCTAAGCTTCATTTCTTGAAGCTAAACGGAGCTTCAAACTCTGAGCTTACTGAGATTGTTTCAAAAGTTCCTAAAATCTTGGGGAAGAGAGGAGGTAAATGGATTAGTCATTACTATGATTATGTCAAAGAGATCTTGCAAGATCAAGATAATAGTTCTTCTTCCAAGTCGACTTCCAAGAGAAAGCAGACGAATCGGAATCGAAATGTATCGGTTTTGAGAGAATTGGGAGTGCCTCAGAGACTCTTATTGAACATGTTGATTTCTAGAGCTAAACCAGTTTGTGGGAAAGAAAGATTCGAAGAATCGGTTAAGAAGATCGTTGAGATGGGGTTTGATCCGACTAGTCCTAAGTTTGTCAATGCTTTGTATGTCTTCTACGAGCTTAGTGATACGACGATAGAGCAGAAAGTGAATGCTTATAAAAAGTTAGGACTTAGTGTGGATGAAGTTTGGGCAATTTTCAAGAAGTGGCCTTTCTCGTTGAAATACTCGGAGAAGAAGATAATTCAGACGTTTGAGACTTTGAAACAGGTTGGTCTAACGGAAGAAGAGGTTTGCTTAATGGTTAAGAGGTACCCTGAATGCGTAGGCACTTCAGAGGAGAAGATAGTAAAGTTAGTTGAAACTTTTCTCGGGCTAGGATTCACGAAAGACGAGTTTGTGATGATCATCAAGCGACATCCTCAGTGCGTTGGATTAGCTGCGGATTCGGTGAAGAAGAAGACTGAGTTTCTTGTGAAGACGATGGGATGGCCTTTAAAGGTGGTGGCTTCTACCCCCATTGTACTTGGATTCAGCTTGGAGAAGTTCATTTTACCGAGGTGTAATGTAATCAAAGCTCTTATGTCGAAAGGTCTGATCGGAGAAATCCCTGCGATCTCGACTGTTTTGACGAGTCCCAAGTTGAAGTTCTTGAAGCTTTTTGTGGAAAAGCACAAGGATGTGTCTCCTGAGTTGATCTCTATCTTCACCGGAGATAGCGTTCTAATAGATTAGATTAGCATTATGAAGAAAAGAACCAACCTTATTCTGATTTGTATCATTAAAAGTGTGTTCAGTCTCCAAAGTGTGACTTTTTTGGTGTAAAGAAACACTTTCTAGGAATAAACCAACAAATAAGAACAGGTCAGCTGATTCATACAAGAGATCAGAAAACTTGGGATCACTTAAGATATTGTGAAGCCCTGTCACTGTCTACTAAAAAATTTGGTCATTTTGGCAATTAAGGGTATGTTTAGTATTTGTCTCTAATTAGTCTTCTAATTTGTTTTATTAACCATTTTTGTATGGTCACAAAATCTATCAAAACATGAGATTTCAAGTAAAACACTTGTCATCATATTCGACACATCACAACAACTAATCTCTTCAAACTTTTTTTTTCTCATTTTTGTATAAATAATAATAAATTGTAAGGCCCAGAAATAGATAAGAAGACAGAGAAGGTTAACCACTCCATATCTACACTCTTTTCTTACCTCACCAAACCAAAACTCTCTCTCATTTCTTATTCAAGTTTCAAAAGCTTCTAAACAACTCTTGAAACTCCAACAACATCTCCAATGTCGGAAGAAATACGAGAGCATGATCTCACCGACTCTAAACCTTCTCCACCGCAAACACCACCAAAACGCGGTCTCATCAGCCGCAAAAGACAGCTCGTGTTTCTCTCCCTCATGATTTTACTAGCCGCAAAAGGACTCGTCGGAGTCGGAGAAATAACGTTTGTAATATTGTCTTATATCTACTTGTATGAGTTCCTCTCAAGATTTGCCTTCCCTCGCAAGCAAACAGAGCAGAAGAAGAGACTCTCAAATCCTAAAAACAAACTCTTTCAAGCTTACTTCCTCGCCACTGCTATTATAGGTTACTAATCTTTTCTCATCTGATTTTGTTTTGTAAATGTTTTTTTCATTTGTTTCTTATATAAATCATCAAACTCTCTCTTAGGTCTACTCTTCCCTATTTGTTACATCGGAGATGGAATATACCGGGGAGATATTCACGGCGCCGGAGCCGCCGCACCGCATCTATTTCTCCTCTCTGGCCAAGCTTTCACAGAACCTATTGGTTTCTCCGACAAGTTTTCGACACCAATTGGTATTCTTGGACCTGTCTTCTACAACGCTCGTCGCATTTTCGCGCTTTTGGATTGGGTTAAAGCCGAATTCTCCGATACTCAACGTCCCGGTGGTCCGGTGAGATTATACGGAGGAAGAGCCATTGCGTCGGTTAACACAGTGATGTGGTTTTACAATCTGTTTGGTCTCTTGTTGCCTGTGTTTCTTCCTCGGTCTTGTGAGATTTACTTCTCCGGCGGTGATAACAAAAATGAATGATTGATTTGTATTGTACTAGTACTGTCTCATTTAGAAACTCCATTGGATACATGTATAAAAATGTATCTACTCTTGAGTTGTTCGTTTAGTGCTTTGTGTCTTATATATGTCTCGATCGGGTAAAAGTTTTGTGGCTAATGGATTATTAACGTTATAACTTTTTTTATATATAAAATAAGATATCTCGTCGATAAAAACAAAATATCGTCTTGAACAAAATTAACAAAAAATCTCTAATGCTACAAGATTATGAAAACAAATTTTGTTTTTGTTGGCAAAAGCTAGATAAAGTTGAATATCTATTAGAGTAAAATGGTTTGTGAAAATGCGCTTTTACCTAGTGGGTGGAGAGAGAGGCATAAATTGAAAGTTTATTCCCCACTAAGCAAATATTATATTGGAATGAAAAGGTTGTTCACATCCATTTCACAAAATGTCGTGAATTGATATTCCTAAAGATAAAGTGACGTAACCGGTGAAAAATTTATATTAAAAAAAAAAAGAAATTTGACACTACTTCACATTGCCTTTAAAATACCAAAATCTTTGGACAGTACGACACAAATTCAATTTAAGTATTGAAAGCACAAATTAAGTTCTCATAATAAAGCATTACACATTCAACAACTTAGCCTCCTATATATAACTTCGAAATCTTAGAAGCAACCTCGTGTTGCCTCGCAATCTCTAGAAACCTTCATAAATATTTTCAGATCCGTTTGTTGTGAACCGTAGACAATGTCCTTCGACTACTCGAAAATCTCCCCGATCTCTTTTTTCAGCAATCCCTTAACCTGCCAATGCAAAAATCCATCATTAGACAAACTCTCTGAGAGGTTAAGAAAGATACAATTAAACAAGTTTGTGTAATTGTGAAATGATAATTTTGCATGATCAAAACAGTTTTGCTATTGTCTCTTGTTTGACTCTTGTTATAAGAGAGAAAAAGAGAAATTGAAGGACTCGATGATAAGCTAACCTGTTTTGCTGAGAGTCCGATACTTTTCAAATCATCAAGCTGCAATAGAAAATACAAGAAGCTTACGTACAAACCAAAACAACCTTGAACTTCACATTGAAAAACTAAATTTGGAGACATGTTCAAAGTAAAGGCATGTTCAACTTCTCATTTGTAAAGCTTTATGGCACTTACCGTTTTAAATGGAGATTCCTCGCGGAGCTCAACTATGGAAGTTGCTCTCTTGTCGCCAATACCCTGTCATTCATCAATATAGGCCATAAACAAGTCAGGTACTAAACTATAAACAAGCATTTAAATTTTAAAAAATTCTGATTAAGCTAGTCATCTCACCTTTAACTTCTTTAGATCTTCCCTGTAAACACAACAAGAGAAGAGAAAAGCCTAATTTAGTTTCACTTCTTTATCACGCCAATACCGACAGGAATTCTAAATATAATAATGACCCAAGCATCCATGTAACTTCAACTGAGTTATACCCGAAAACATTATATCAAGATTTGAAAAGTTTCTAATACTCAAAAAGAAAGTTGATTTATGTATCTTTTGTGTTTACCAAGATATTTTATATTTACCAAAGAAAGAAAACAACTTACTTTCCAGCTGTGTTTATAAACTTGAGGTACTCTCCAACAGCAGAATTCTGCAACAATTCCAGAAACAAAAAAAGCATTATGTCAATCAAGGTACTCTCTGTCTCCGAGGTTTTTGTTAATTTCAGTGAAAAGTCAATTTTAATCAAACTTGTTAACTCTTTTTACCTTCAATTTAGAGCTGTGTGCGCTATATGTCTTCCAAGGACTGCAGCCAATGTTTGAAGGCATAGTTCTCTCCGGCGTTCTTAGCTCTAAAGTGACAACAGCTTCAGCAGTAATATTGCTGTGGTCTGATACTTCTTCTACTTGTGATTTTGTTAAGGAAGTTTGATATTTCTCAGGTACTGATAGTTGGTTTGAGATTTTGCATATCGACTTCAAATTGTTTGATAGTTCTTGAAGCCGCATGCTAAGAGGTGGTGATGCAGTTTCATTGGCTAGCAAACTGTTGTTTTCTTTGTCCAGATTTTCACCTACCATTAAGAGAAAGACCAGAAATTGAGCAAAATGTTTCATTATATTACTTTCTTAGATTAATGTCACAAGACTCACAACCTACCTTCATTAACCAGAGTCAGATCTTCTTCAACGACTGAGTTGTTGTCTTCTCTCTCTACTATTTGTGCTGTCATACAAAAAACAAATAAGATCAAAGTTAACCTTTCCTTTAAAACCAGACCCTTCTTTATCAACTTTCCTGTCTCACCTTTGTCTGCAAAAGCATCATCACAATGAGTGGCTCCTGAAACCTTTTCCCCATGTTTCCCGGGTGTCTCCTGAAGATTAATGGAAGAACTGTCGGTACTATTGATATCCAGATGTTGAAACAAAACATAAACCTATACTAATTATCTGTAGTGTCAACAACTTATAAGCTTAAAGATGCACTTGTTGAATAGCTCTAGAAATGAAAAGAAGTAAATATGAGATATTCTGACCAAACTGAAACTAAAGAAAGGAAACAGCTCCGATTCTTTGAATATGTTTTGGCATCTGCCTGAGATGCAGAGAAGTTGCAGACAGAAAATTTACCGGTTCCGTGGCTACTGCTGAACATGAGAAAGCCAGAGAAATCTGCAAAGAAGTCAAAGCCAACATCCAATGAATGTAAATAATGTCTTGCAAATTTTCATTAAGCATTAACGTTAATAGAAAATATTACCTCTTCTACCAAAGAAGATTGAGAATCTGTAACAATAAAAGATGAACAGACTTCCTACATTAAAGAACAGAAGAGTTTGTAATTAATGCTTAGTATATATAACAATGCAGCTCCTATTATTTCATCTCGCAGAGACTTACTTCTTTAGATGAGGAGGCCTGAGCGCTCATGACAACCTTCGAAGTGGAGATTTCCTGCATCAAAATAAACACAAGTGTCATCCGAGGTGAGAAAAGAAACCAAAGAGCATTACTCTAATATCCAGAATGAAGATGCTCTACCTTTTTAAGTGCCATCCTTGCTTTGCCTTCCATCTACAAAATCCAAAACAAGTCTAACTAAACTATTTCCGAATTCACAAGGATAAAAACGGAAGTTGAATTACCTTCTTAGAGTTATTTTTACATTTCACCAAATCATTTGCTTCACCGAACAGTTTCCTTCAATCATTGAGAAAAAAATCACCACTATTTGATGTTCTAAAACTGAACAACAGAGCAGATGCAAGTATAGCAAGGATATTGAGGCTTAGAGTTGATACTAAGCTGGTTCTGAAAGATTTACCTTGCTTTAATTGCAGAAGCAGCAGTGTTAATTTTAGTCTTTCTCTCTGTCACATTTCCCCTTAGCACTGTCTGTTTTCTAGAAGTAGCAGACACAGTCAAAGGTGTCTGTCTCCTTTGAGCGGCAGAGGATAATGATATAGATCTTTCAAGACCGTTGATCTTCTTCTTAGTAGGATTAGTCATGGCTCGGTTACCGCCTAGACAGATCCGTGATGCTAAGTTTAGCATGTAAAAGGAGTCTTGGCTAAATTCTCGGGGCTGAAACGAAAAACAATATGGTTAGCATTGCCTGCAATTACATTCAGTGAAGCATAAACCTAAAACAATTCAAAGCAAGCAAAGTATCTACCAAACAAGTGATCAGCAATGTTCTGTTGCATCCTTGTAAACAATCTTTCAGCATGCGAGTGAGTTTGCTCTCCCGATATGGCACATGAGATTCATTTGCGTTAAGAGCATACATGACATTCTGTAAAGCATAAATTGACTTATTTATCCTGGCAATCTCTAGAGGAGCTAGAGCACTGTTTTGTTTCCTGGAGTCCTCATATCCTGTTAGAGGAAGACAACACCCATCACATGCTGACACAAGATTATCACGTAGAAAAGATATGTGACATTAAAATACTCAACCTGCCATATCAAGAAAGTTCATCCTCCCAAGAGAGCTTGAATTGGCGTTGTCACTGGTAACATGGATCATCACACCTTTATGACTCCTAACTGGAAGGTCACTACTCAGCTTCTGAGTTTTCTTGAGACCAAAGTACAAGTTCTGGAATTCTGAGAGAGACTTCACAGGTACCTGAAAAGCAGAAACTTTGAAATATTAATGACGCTGCAAAATACGCATGATCTTTCAAGACTTTAATGCTCCATAAACACTAAATAACTTGCCTGGGAAAGTCCCTTTAGTTGAATTCTCCCTTGTGCACCTTCTAGTACAGTAACCACTTGCTTTTCTTGGTCTAACAGGTCATATACAGTTTCTTGAAAAACCTCGTAAACTGATACAGAAATCGAGTCTCCTCTTTCCTCAGCCATGGATAACATCTCAGACATTGTAAGAACGGTTAAACCAAGTTCCCTCTCGTTTCCCTACAAACCAAGTGGTACATCAATTAGCATTTTTCATGGATAGTAATAATCTGATAATCAATACCTTGAAGGGATTGCTTTCAATACCTGGATTAGATGTGTTTTGCCACTACTTCTTGCTCCGTGGGCTATCACATTAGCATCCTTACCCTCAAAGACAGTAGAGATAAGAGGCTTTATCTCCTTTGTGAGAATCAAACCAGTAGTTTCACTTTCTTCGTAGCAATAGTCCAATTTATATGAGTCTTTCGAACTGCCACAACACAGAAGAAATAAATAAAAATAACGTAATCATCAATCAGGCATGTACAGTTGCTGATTCCACTACAGACTGAGAAAGATTTGACTCAAGAGTAAAATTGAGGTTTCCAACAGTAATTATCCCGTCTTATGATGTCAAATCTCGGTAAGAAAACAGAATCACAATCGCACATCAATTCTCAGAACTTTTCGATTTCCCACGATTCTCAACAACTAAACAACACATTTAGACAAAGTAATCGAAGAAAACCCAGAAATTTAGATAAATTGAGAACTAAAGATTTAAATTGTAGTCGGAAAAAAATCTCCAGATGCAACTCTTTTCGCGAATTTTAATCAACCAAATCAAACAATAGAATCAGAGAGGGGATGAATGAGAAATTTACCCAGCGAATTGAGCTCCAAACGAAATTGAAACACTCTCAGAATCTTCACCCATCGGCTTATGTACCGATATTGACCTCGTTGATGCCGGATCCGCCGATGGCTTAACCCTAGCCACCACTCGGACCACTTTCCGTCCACGGCTCGTCATATTCGTCTCCATAATCTCAAAATTCTGTTGCCCTAGATCTTCTCACCGATCGAATTGAACCACAATGAATCTCTCTAGAAAAGGGAAAAAAACGTTTGAATTTGAAGATTTTGTTTCCTTTCTCTTAAGGTTTTGAATGTGAGATTTGGGAGAGAGAGAGAGAAATGAAATGAGCCGTTAAGTAAAATATTCAAATTCCCGATGTCTGGCTCCTTCGATGATGACTCAGAACGGGTCCTACCTAGGCGTATCTAAGAAGCCTACACAAACGGTGTCGTTTTATGTGGAGATAAACGCAGCGTTTTTGTAGGGAGTAGAAAGTTTTTCGGGTCTAATTCGCTTTCGGCTCCTTTTAATTGAGATTGGCCCATCTTTATTTTGAAGCCCAAAACGCTCCTCATGCGGTTAAGGGATTTTGATGTCAATGTGAGTGTGTGTGTGTATACATCAAACTCTCTAGACGCCCTAAACATAGTAATCGTGAGTCTACCTTTCACTCTATCAACTATGTTCTCTCGTCTCATTTCGTAGTTTGTGGATCCGGTGACAAAGTAATTAAGAAATAACGATATAAAATAAAATTAAAAAACCATTTTCGGTACCACTTATTTTAACCTTGTTATTGATAATTATTAAAACTATATACTCATATATACTTTGCCATTGTGATAAAAAAAAAAAAATACCAATCAAACTCATTATTAGGTAATTATGAAATTTACGTCATCGTATAAACACAGAATTTACTTTTCCCTTGGATACTGGATCAATTGATGAATCCATCCTTTTTTCGTTTACCGAATACGAGCTTTCTGTGTGTGTGAGATTACGTTGAATCAACAATTTTTCCGTCTCGAGCTTTTCTGTGAATATTATTATTCGTAAGTGTTTGAGTATAATATTTGTAATCACTCCTAGTTTATTGCTCGTACTCTTACCTTATATGTATCATGTGTGTATATAACTAAGACATAGATAGCTCATGAATAAAATCAGTGAATTCCATATTGTAATAGTAAGCTTGTAGAATTTTCTTTCTTACTTTTGAGTTAACCTAAGAATGTTGTTGCTTCGTGTGAATTGAAGGTTTTTTTTTTCTTTTTACCATTGTTGATATCGACTTTATAAACTGATTAAACGAATTTTTTTCTCCATGGGAAAATCAAATGATAAACAATTTTCAATTTTTGAATTTGGAAAACATTGAGTTTCGCAGTTTTTTGGTTGATTATGCTTATTAATTTGAGAGAAACAAAAAAATGTCCAATTTATTCTTTTAGAAAAAGCAATGCAAACAAATGTTTGTTCAGTCTCAAAATGGGCTGACGAGATAAAATTCAACCAAACCAAAAAAAATTACGTAGCATAATTTGAAAACACATAATTAATTAGCAAGATAACCGAAAAATAACGCATCCATACTTGTGATGGATCAAACTTGGTAATCGGGACCCTTTTGGACGCTCTTGGTTTCCGGATATGACTTGAGATCAGTTCCATGAGCCACCTGAGCTCCTACCACTTGACCTATTATAAAGATTGTCATTATATAGTTAATTCCAAATCGTTACCATCACTAACACCAAGCGAAATTTGAATCCCCCACAAATTATTTATTTCTTATTTACATATTACTAACCAGAAATGTTATTGAGATTGGCTGCGTTTATAGCCTTTTGCCTCCGGACACACGCGAGACAGATCACAATGGGGGCACCAAAAATAAAGAAAAGAATCAAGAAGCCGAGAGTGATATCACCAATAGAGTGCGTGTTGCCTGAACCGCCTGCGTACCCTTGGGGTTCACACTCCAAACCATTCCTTCCCATTTGACGTTGTGATTCCTCCATGGATTCCATCTGTTGTTTGTGCGTATCCTCCCAAGTGGGCGATCCACAAGCTGTTCGTCCTGAAAATCCCATCGTTACGTTATATCACAAATTTATATAGCTACGCATTTATATTGTGTAAATAAATGCTGAGTTTGGATGGAAATGGATCTGATATAATAAGATTGTTAGTTTGTTACCATTGATTGATCCAACCAAAGCCGACAAAGAAAAAATGAACAAAAAGAGGAGACGAGACATGGCTATACGAGCAAGCTGATAACTGATATAAACTTTGTCTTTATGTTTTCTTTTTTCTAATGTCTTGTCGTGATGTTAATAGATTAGTGTATGTTTGCAAGTTAATGGCATTTATAGAATTATATTACCAAGTATTTGCTCGCAACAATGTATTTAATTTTTTTTATACATATGCATCATGGCCTAATGGGTGCATACTAAAATGGGCATTCCTGAAATAAATATTCTCTTCTATCGATTCTTGTTTGGGAAAAATCATATTGTTGTTTATTTGATAAAGGGAACTAGTAATAAACTCTCCTTGACTTTATATGATTTCATCTATTATCATATTAGATTATACATTAAGCATCAAAGAGAAAAATATGCATATACAAATAAAACATTACAATATATAAAACGGAACCAACTTGGCGCAAAATATAAATAAAACATTACAATAATGGTGATTTTTTAGCCATTACAAAATATGTATATAAACATTTTGAAACAGAACCAACCTGAAGCAAAATACAAATAAAATATTACAATATATATATATATATATATATATATATATATATATATATTTTCAGCCATTACAAAATATATAACATATTGAACCCAGCGGAGATATATCTTTCCAAAGATTGAATTTTGTGATTTTCTCCTCTTTGGATAATTGGATGGATTCCTCCTCTGCCTTGCTTGATCGTGAGGATATGATGATTAATAAATTCAGATAAACTGGATTTTCTCTTTGACTTGTGGAGGCGGAGAAAGAACGAAAAATGTAAAAATCCTTATATTTTACTATTTGCTTTGTTTTAAATTAGAGCAGCTTCATTGGTGAGTTTTCAGAAAAATTCTCAATCATTAAAATATAGACTATAAGAAATTGTCTATACCATATGTTCTAATCTTATTGGTCTTTTTTTTATTACTTAATATTTACTTCAAATAATAAAATTACATTAAAAAGTATTATTATTTTATTTGTAAGATTCTTTTATAGTTTTTGTGAGATTTTATTTACTTAGTCTCTATAAATACCACATTTTTTGTGTGTTCTGAAATCTTTCTAAAGTTTGATAAAACTTGTTTAAATGAGTTGAAAAAGGTAATTCTAAAAATTAAAAAGACTCCATAAAGAAATTTGTATATTCTTCCTTTTTATATATTTTGGAAAATTCATCTATAATCCAACTACTAGTACACTAATACATTATGTTGCTTCACCCTAATTACTTTTCTTGATTTGTACTTTTTAGACATCGCACGTCGGTCGCAAGGAAGGTTTACTTTTGGCAACGATAAGTCAAGTCAACCAATAACAGTTACATATTCAATTGCTCCCATATTAAGCTCTTAAACCACTTACAAGTTGGCTTGGTACATTTTGGTATACATATTGCTATTACGTATATTCTTTTGAGTATTCCAATTTTTGAATAGTTTCTTATTCGATACCAGTGGTGAGTAGAATGATAGAAACTTGATTGGAAAAATGGCCAATTCATGTATTATAGCCAATTATTACGATATGTATATGAACCCAGCAATATGTACATTTTGATATGTATATGAACCAGCAATATTATGGCCAATTATTACGATATATATATGAACTAGCAATATGTGCATATTTCTGCACAAACGTAAATAACCAAAGTAAAAAAAAACTTACAAAAACACTCTTTTTGCGAATTTTAATCAATAGATGAAGAGATAAGATATATATATGTAAGAAGCCTGCACACCGAAACGGTTTCGTTTAAGTGGAGACCGAAAAAAAAACGCAGCGTAGTAGAAGAAACTTTCTCGGATCCAATTCGCTTTCGTCTCCATTTATGAGACCAGGCCCATTTTAACTTACAAGGCCCAATAGTAAAAAACTTCTCTCTACAATTAGGGTTTTGGTATATATCGTCAAGATCTTATTCATCTTGAGAAGCCTAGACGTTTGCTTTGTCCAGCCGCTGTTAGTGAGTCTCCTTCTCTCTTTCTATCGATTTCTCTGAGCTTTTCTCGTCTCTCTCTACGTAGTTAGTATCAGATTTTTAAGAAATATGCGTCATTGTATAAACTCGGGATTTAACTTTTGCCATTGGATCATTGATCAATTGAAGCTTTGGTGTGTGTTGATTAAGTTGAATATACAGTTTCTTTCATCTCTAGCTTTGCTTTCATAATTATTTGGATTTTGTAAAAGCATTTGATTCTGCAAAATTTTTTTTGTTGATTATGCTTTATTAATTTATGTTATTCTAATCTGTATCACTGGGAATGTGTTTATTAATACTCATTTGCTGGTTTATGATGTAGTTTGTGTAATGTAAATTCTTCTAATTGCTTAACATAATTAGAATTGAAATATATGGTATTTTTTTTTTACATAAAGACTTGTTCTCATTTTGTAACTGTGTTTATTTCTTAGAAAAATGAAGCACAACAACGTTATCCCGAGCTCACACTTTCGCAAGCATTGGCAGAACTATGTCAAGACTTGGTTTAACCAACCTGCCAGGAAAACAAGGAGACGTGTTGGTTAGTTAATTCTCTTTTAATCTTTCTACCTAATCATTGGCAGAACTATGTCAAGTTTTTAGTTATGTACTTATGTAGTAAAGTCTCTCAATACTTATGTCGCCTTTTGTTTGATGTGCTATCTCAGCTAGACAGAAGAAGGCTGTGAAGATCTTCCCTCGTCCCACCTCTGGTCCTCTCCGCCCTGTTGTGCATGGTCAGACTCTCAAGTACAACATGAAAGTTAGAGCTGGAAAAGGATTCACTCTTGAAGAGCTTAAGGTTTTGGATTCTGGAATTTTTCAATCTTTTAAAGTGTTCTCTCTTTATAGATATAAAGATGAAAGCTTATAGTTCTTAGCTGTTTTCGGGTTTAATTAGGCTGCTGGTATCCCAAAGAAGTTGGCTCCAACAATCGGAATTTCTGTTGATCACCGTCGCAAGAACCGTTCTTTGGAGGGTCTTCAGTCCAATGTCCAAAGGTTAAAGACTTACAAGGCTAAGTTGGTTGTGTTCCCGCGCCGATCCCGTAAAGTCAAGGTATCATCCATTTGAGATTTTAGATAGAGAAGTACATTTGAGTTACCCTCTTGATTACTGAATCTGGTAACTTTGATGTTTGCAGGCTGGTGATTCTACCCCAGAGGAGCTTGCTAATGCTACTCAAGTCCAAGGGGATTACATGCCTATTGCTAGTGAGAAGGCAGCCATGGAGCTTGTGAAGGTGACTGCTGATATGAAGGCATTCAAAGCTTACGACAAGATCCGTCTAGAGCGCACAAACGCACGCCATGCTGGTGCCAGAGCCAAGAGGGCTTCCGAGGCCGAGAAAGAAGAGAAGAAGTAAAGATCGTTGCTTTAGAGCTTAATCATTCTTGAATTTTTTTTCTTCTGGTTCTTGATTTTGTGTAAGACTGTTTTCTTTTTGGTGCGGTTTATCAATACTTAGTAGATCTCGAATTTTTCTGGTACTTGGGTTTTCTGAGTTTATGGAAGAAATTATAACGAGTCTCTATATACTTGAATCTTATTGTACAATTACCGTTCCAAGTATAAACAGTATAATGCATTCGGTTATACGATTATATTGATAAAAAATCAGAATAAATTTCTGGATTAAACCTATTTAAAATTATTGAGAACTACCAAAGCCAAACCATGAAGTAATGTTCAAAACATAAACATTATTTTTTAGTGGGGATTATCAAAACTGGATGAAATTGTTCAATGCTATTATTTGCAGTGAATAGAGTACCAAGGCAACTATAACATATTGCACTGAAGTGTAAGTATTAGTAACCACATAACAAAGATTACAAAATGATACAATTTTGAATCAACACTGACCAATACTGTAAATGTAATGGCCATCCCATTATTCTCTTTTATTTTTATCATTTAGAAACAAAATACAAAAAGTTGAAAGACTTTTCTTACTTAGGTCTTGAACCTCTGGGAGATCTTTCCAACTCCATCCCTACACTCCTCAGCCATTCTCTTCACCTTATCGCTCACCTGAACTGTCCCTTTCCCAACTTCCTCCGCAGCTCCTTTTGCCTTAACAATGGCCGCATCTCTCATGTCTCCGGCTCGCTTTCCTAAATTCTCTGCGTATTCCTTCAAAATTGTAATCCACAATCGTATTTTCTCCATCACAATGAAGATCACTTCCCGAGATTTTCCTCCCACGGTTCCAGCCATTTCTTTCAGCTTATCCATCAGGGTTTTGGCTCTCTCCTCAGTCTCTTCAACCGAAGATCTCTCCACACTGTTTAGTAATACGCTTTGTTCCGTCTCTCCAATGCTCGTCTCTTGAAGGTCTTTGTCAACAACAACTGTCAGTCCATTTGTTTCCCATCGCTTTCTAGCCTCTTCTAAGGCTCGTCCTTGTTCTTTGGCTCTCTTTGCTTCCTCCTCGGCCCACGATCTGAACAAACAACATATGATGGGAATACGGTTATGTCAGATTGAAAGGTTTATACAGTTATACTCATGGGTTAGATATCAGAATTCTGATAAAAACTTTGACATTATAAAAATTTTGTAGCTCGGAGTTTAGAAGTACCTGGCCATGGACAGGGCTTTTCGTTCAACTTCCAATTCATACTGCAACTTTGAAATCCGCTGGCTCTCTTCTTCAGCCTCTTTTCGAAGATTGGAAACCCTCTCCTTCTCAAAAGATATCTCCGCCTTGTTACTCATCAAATCCTCCAGCTTGTCTTCTGCTTCGCGTCTTAACCTTGAGAGCACCTCCATTTCTGACTCGAGAGCAGCTCGTTCTTTCACCAATGCCAGATTCTCTTCCTCTCTCTTCTCCTTCAGCTGCTCCAACTCCACTTTCGCTAGTTCCGCCATTTTCTCGACCGCTTCAATCTTTTCCCGTTCCAAGGAAAGCTCTTTCACGAAGTTGGCATTGACGTCTTTTTCGACCTCAGCAACAAGGGCGTTATGCGCAGACACAGCTTTTTCAGCCATAGATTCTGCTTCTATACGTGCCAATTCCTCACTAACTATATCAGACGCCTCACCACTTGAAAGAGCAATAGCAGCTTGCCCTTTGGTGACCGGTTTATGAGGCTGAAACAATCTTGTACAACCTAAATAATGTGTGTTCATTATACAAAAAGGTAATGAATGTGCAAGAAGACATCTAGATGTGAAATCGCACATACCAAATGCAAGGGCAGCAATTCCTTGTTCCCCAGTAGATAAATCTGCGATAATGGCAGGCCATGCATCTGGGTTTATCTTCTCGATGTCAATGAAACCCGAGAGTTCATACAGCATCTACATGATGAAGTGAATTAATGATTATCTGCAATCTTATGGGAAGTGAACAAACCAAGCTGGATATGCAACCTTTTTATCAGCTTTTGGAAGCTGTCGTTTCTCCAAGGCCATTTTCCAGCTAATAAGATCCTGGCGTGAAAGAAGGCTGCATCGGACAAGAAATAAGCTTAACGTATAGAAATAAACTACATATGAAATGCAAAAGTATAGTCAAAGTACAGAATATGATAATATTCTATATCAGAAAGAACAATGATTTTATGCCGTTTTGTTTCATGAGAATATTGAAAATACAGCACTGATATCTTAAAGAGAAATTAAGGCAGCCCGCAGCTGTACCAGTATTATTTATATGTTACTGTCAATGCGGTATACAAATGCAGAATTTCTTTTTGACAAGCTGGATGAGTTTCCGGCAACATAAATACCTTTCAGGGGAAAACAAGAATGTGCCTTCAACATCGTCAAGCAGATCGCGGTTAGAAAGCTTGCTCGTGATAAGTCCCGCTTCTGCCAACCCTGAAAAGAGTAAACACAATTTAGCTTCATATGTTATTCTCTTTCGGGTAGAATTAAAATTCAGAGTTCATTTTAACCTTGAATGGATGAAAAATCAGGGTCTTCTGGAGTAACATCATCGAAAGCAAGCTCAGTAACATTCTCTATATACATAGCAGGATACACTTTTGAGGTTGTGTTTCTGCAAAAAGTTGATAAACACACATAAATGTATGAATTTTCACTTTTTAATATCAAAGACAAACAGTTTAACCCCATCAGATACACTAACAATATCATGAAAGTATACCTTGATAACGCGCTGCTGGCAGAAACCAGCCACCTGGCATATTCTCTGCGAGTACATAGATCACTAGGTTGGGTGTCAGTTTCAATGACCTGAAAGATGGGACAAATTGAACTATAAGCTGCAAGATTTACAAGTGCCAGAACAATGCAAAGCTCTACATCAACAAACATAGCGAGGGTCTTGTACAACATAAAAAATAATATTACCTTCAGAACTTGCAGAGCTGCAAATGCTTGACACTGGACCTGATCCGCAGCTGCGTGGACAAGAATCTTTCCAGGATTTACTAGAACAGACATAAAAGGTGCAGGAATTCCTACAGAAGAAAATGCACTTCCACCACTCGGTATTTCCAAAGGCGGTCCGTTGTCGAGCTCATCTTGACTATTTATGTTTAGTTCATCGTTTGCCCCATCTGTTGATTCTGGGACAGGAAATTTTGAAGATTCAGTTTCTTTCGTTGTATCTATGTCTGAGATTGATGACATACTTCCCGCAGACAAGTCCTCGGGTGTTCCGTCAACCTCAGGAAGCTCCTCAGTTACAGTTGAGAACGCTGTTCCCATGTCATTTAGAGGAGAAACCTCAGGAAGCTCCTCAGTTACAGTCCCGGTGGCTGCATAAGCATTGATGTCAGATGAAGAAGACAGGGAATCTTCTTTCTGACTGTTAACACGATTTTCTAAATCAGACACATTAGTTGTTTCAGTGTTCGGAAGGCTATCTGGATCTTCAGAAGTTGGATTTTCCGCGCTCGCAAGATTACTACTTTCTGAATCTAGAAGAATAGGCTCAGCGGATGAGTCTAACAGAGACTTAGATTCAGAAATTATTTTCTCACTTTCTGCTGTCTTAAGATCAGTTTCCACATTGATCATCAAATCTGCTTCAGGCATATTTTGGGGGATCCTTTCAGTGGCATCTGTTTCATCAGGCATTGCAGCATCTAATGACAACGTCTCCTTACCAAGTAGTTTATCTTCACCATATCCTTCATCACCTTGCTGGGCTATATCATTGTTTTCTATACTCCTACCGTCGTCCTTAAGACTTGTTTCCTCACTGTTATCTACCTTGATCTCATCACTAGAAATTTCATCAGATGAGTGAAGCATGCTTTCCTGGTGAGAAGTCAACGAATGCATCTCCTGTTTTTTTGTTCCTGCGCTCAAAAGATGATTGCCCTATAAATCAGTAACAACAAATTCTGAAAGAGGCACTTGAAAAAGCTTGAATAGCTTTAAGAGAAGGAGTATTACGCTGGCTAAAAGATGCTGCTGCATAGCTTAGCCCAACAAACAAAATGATTCCAGCAACTCCAGCTCCAACTACACCTGAAAACAAACTACTAGCAGATTGTTATTAGTCCACCAGAAAACTGGTAAACTATACAGCTTCAGACAGAGAAATCAAAATGCTAAAAGAGTCTTAATCAAGCTCCATCTTAACATACAATGTACCATTTGAGTATGTGCACTGTTTTAAAAAAATGACACTGTTCATCAACTCTATCTAAAGATTATGCGTACACCTCTAAAAGAACATACCACTCACGGCTCGTACGATTACACTAGTAAAGTATTCAACCATGTAGTCTTAGCTTCATTGAACAAGCATTTCTAATGTGTAATCAGAACCTCGAAAACTCCGACTCTCACTGGAAGAAAAAAAATAATCAAAACAATTGTTCAACAGCATATACCTTCAATCAAACTCTTCTTCTTAGCTCTAGAAGACTTCTTGTCATCGTTACCAGAATCATCCCACCCAGCCAAATTATCAGCCGACGACTTGGACGAATCCGATCCGGTCCACGCCTCGACGTCAGGCTTCTGCGAAACGCAAACAATCCCACAACCCGACTTCCTTGCTAATCGCGACGGTCGTAAATAAACGGCGCGCGAATTCCGACGAACGCCAGAGCTCAAAGCTAGACGGAGCTGGAGGGAGGAAGGAGTCCACGTGGCGGTCGCAGAAGCCATGGTTTGCTTGGAGTAAGAGAGAGGATAAGAAGATGTGGAGAGAATCGGTAGAAGAAGAATAATAGCAGAGGAGGATTAGGGTTTAGACTTGGAATTGGAGTAAAATCAAATATGTGTTTGGTGGTTTGTGTTCGTTTCGTTACAGAAACAAAAAAAAAAAGAGAGAGCGTTGGACAGTGATGAGCCTCACACAAACACAAACACACACCACACCTAACCACCTAATAAACTTTTAAATTGCTTTCTTCTTATCTCTCCATGTTTAACACAAATGGTTTAACAAGTAAAAAAAGCTAAATGCCACGTCAGCACAAAGTAAAAGGAACATGGTCTAACATGAAAAGAGTTATCGTTTTGCTTTTATTATACCGTTTTAGTTTTACCGAAATAGGAGTGGTATATATCCCTTACGACGTTGACATCCTTAAGCTTTTGGCAATAACCATAGTTATACTATTTTATAGTTTTCTACTATGATGACAGATGACAAAAAGACTAGGAAATCTATTGCCATTTTTAATACATTAATCTATAAGATTGAGTGAGGGTTTAAAGCAAGGCAATATTGAATAACTATACGAGATTACACGTAAGTAGTCCAAAAGTGTTTGAGACAAAGGAGGAGAGGCTTCATTTTCTACGTATCATCAGAGGAGGTAGAACTGAGAATAGAGATAATCCCTGATTTTGTAATAGTCTTCACACAAGGGTCCTTCTATCAGAATTTGCTGTGGGCCCGATGCTCCTCCCTGAACAACCCCCATTATAATATATTAACTTCTTAAGCCATTGTGTGATTTGCTTAATGCTTTCGTAGACAAATTTGTAAGAAACGCAGTCTTTGTTTTGTAATTACCTTTTGACCAGTCGGGCCAACCTTTCGTAGAGTCACATATTCACCACAACGTAAAGCTCCTCCCCCTGCAAATTCTACCTGAACACCTTTGCTTGACAGAAACTGCTTGAAGTCTGCAATTTTCAGATCACCTACTAGAACAGGTTTATGCGGAAGAGCAGCACTTGACATCGGTAATAGAGACCTCATGTCGCTCTCTGTCTTCCCTACTTCAGAATCCACCCAAGCTACTTCTGAATCTCCCAGCTGATATCATTTCATGAGTCAGAGACATTGGATAAGAATCTGAAAAAAAAAAAAAACATAAACTACGGAAAATAAAAAGATACCTTCTTGAAGATCACATTGCTCATCAGCTTTTCAGAAAGTTGAACCTGATGTATCACCATACACGGTTAATTCAATCACAACTTAAAACCCATAAGTTAAAAGGAGCCTCCTAATATGTTTGAGATTTCTTACCTTGTAAGCACATAAATCAGAAGTCACATCCACCGTTTCCTCTTTTTGAGGAGCATACACGTGTGGGCAGATGTTGTTCAAGCAGTGTTGCTTCAAATGCTCTGTAGCCTCAGCTATTGCGTGCACCAAAACCTTCACATGATGTAGGATTACATCACCGGAAGTTTAAAGTTCAGTACTTAACACTATATACATACATATAAGACGAGAAAAGGAATTGCAACGTACAAGTTTAAGAGGAGATACATGTGCAATCATTGACTTGATTGAGCGGCCATCAGACCGACCTTCATAGTCCATTTTAACAAGTGAACAACTAACAGTCACCTGTGCAAAAGCATATGACCAAACTAACTCATTTATCAAGGAAATTACACAGCAGTTAGGTATCGAGAGAAGACTGAAAGAGCTATCTCTGTTTTGTATATCAGGCAAGGCCTACATTCTGAGAAAAGTATTCTGAAACTTCTACATGACATAAGACAAGTGGGTAAAAGTAAGGGCTCACAAGTTGCTCTATAACAAGAAGAAAAATTAGACCGATTAATCCAAACAACAGATCTTAAGTTGTATTATCGTTCTGAAGATCTGATTAGCAAGGTCTCCAATGACAATTAACTAGAACGTCTATAATAAATTTCTCTTGTAGCTCGATGCATATCATCAGATGAAGATAAATTTGACAGGCAGAACGCAATGTCAATGAGAATTCCTATCTCTCTGTTTCTAAGTGAGAAGACTATTCATTGTGCCTATCATTGATAAGCAGTCTATGACAATAATCAGAGTTTCAAGAAAGGGAGAACAAATGAGAGGATTAGCTGAGACCAAAATCTCTACCGATGTCTTCATCTTTAGATGGTAAGGGAGCTGTTATGAAGTTTGTATTAGAGTCTACTTACAATGAGCTCATTGGAAATGACTTTCGAAGGTCGTGTATCAAGCATGAGACTAGCAGTTGCCTCATCAAGCCTTCCATCCGCATCACCTCCGGTCTGAAATGGAATTTTATATTACAAATTTGAAAGCAACACATGACTCTAAATAGAATGCTCCTAAAGCTGATTCTAAATAGAGGCTTTAGATTGGGGACAATGCATACATTCACACAATCCACACCAACCATAGCATAGAAAACCTTACTAGTAAGCAATCAGTTTTATAAGAGAAAATAAAGATGCAACTGTAGAACCCAGTGCACTCAATTGAAGAACTGCACTCATACCATATCAGGAGACTAAGCAACTTTATGGCAAAAGATTTCCTATTTGTATCCCAAATCCTCAGTGCATTATGCATATCGTACAGATTTCTTACATATCTTTTCTTTTTAATACAAACAAAATCATCGTAAGGAACCACTATGCAAACATCATGGAAGTTCAGAGGTCTAGTTTGCATATATAACAAGAGCTAATAAAGACCAAGTTAAGACCAGAATTACAAGGAACGTACGTGCATTGCTCCTCGGTCCATGTCTTCATCCTTGATCACGTAATCATCTGGATTAATAACCTCCCCAAATTCGTCCCATTCAGATGTGTTATCATAGAATGGGAACATTGGAGCTACGCTGCTGGATGGGGGAACAAATCCATCCATCAATATATCCTTATATGCAGGCCCGTGAGAACCAACAACTACAAGTGTAGTCAAAAATGTGAAAGGTCAGTTGCAGACCACTACATAGTGGAAAGAACAGCCATCAACAACGCTAACAGGAAGTCTAATTGAAAAAGACACATTGTGGGACTGTGAAAAACTAAAACAAATTTACCCAGAAATGTATCGTAAGACTTCTAAATGTACCTTCTACCTCACTCCAAGATAACCACATAAATGCCTCCTAGACCAACTAGCCATTACATTACAGAGAGTACCATATGCATAGCCATTTTCAATACAATACACTTCAATTTAAGTTGAAGTTTACATGAAAAATAAGAAGTTACAGGCCACAGAATATTCAAGGCAACTAACATGTTTTATAATATAAGACAAAAATTACCATCGTGAGTAGTCCTGGAATCTATGACCATAGGTTCACTTGAATTATCATCGGATCCATGGGGAGCTTTTGTTTCCTCCTCTTTGACGAGGCTAGCTCGCAAAGCTTCTTCCCTTTTGATTCTGTTTTGCTCTTCTTCATATGCAACCAACTCTTCCCCAGCCAAAGGAACCCTCTTAGACATCGTAACTTTTACAAATTTGGGAGGTGGGGCCGACTGAAGCATGCGAGCTAAAGTGCCAAACTGCAAATAGAAACACATGACAAGAAAAAATCAAACAAACAGTAGTTTAGTTTTATGTGATCGATTACAAACCGAAACATCATGCAAGTGTTAGATCACATGAACTTTGAATGGCCACATGGAAAGAATAATCGCCATCGAACGACCACTGACTAAGGTAACAAGTTGGATGAAGGACTTCAATGATTTCAGTTGGATTTTACAGTTTTATTGGTAGTTCAAACTTAACAATTCAGCAATGCTCTGTTTTCTGGATGGGTTGACACTGATAAGATTGCATTGTCATGCAGAACTGAGAAGAGCGTAAAATAACCAACTAAAGCTTTCATTTGTGTCCTAACTGTTTATTTGAATGCATTTACTTTCGTCTAGCTTGAATTTCATGTAAAAGTACGATATTTCAGGGAACAGGATGATGTCTCTCTAGAAGAAAAATAAACAAAGTACTCGAAACAAATTTCTCCTCTGTTCAGTTGAAATGAATGATATGGTCAATTAGACAGTTTGCGCCCAGTGATGTCAATTCTAAGAATATAATAGTCTACCAAAACCCTTAATTTTGTATATTCTTTAATGTACTGGATGTAACTCAGTGTTTTAAATCCAAGACTGAAAGCCCTGGAGATTATCCTAAAGGTGCAAGCCAGGCTTTGGTGGTAATTATATGCTTTAACCACTGATTGAAAATACTGCTTTAAGTTACTCAATCTCTGCCTATTGTGTACACATTGGGTGAACTCTCATTCAGGTCAGAAGAAAAAAAAAGAATCTCATATATCACGATCACACACCCATTAAACTAGTTGACCAGCACTAGGAAGAAACTACCATCAGGACTTTACAGCAATGCTAATACATTTTAGTTGCTTAACATATAAGGGTTCTAAAAACGTACCTGTCCTGTTTCAGTAAAGAGGACTAAATTTCTGGGATCATTTGCCCACTCCACGAATATATCACGAGCAAAACCGGCTTCAAGGCTAGCCATGGAAGCAAGAACAACCTATATAATGAGGTTCAGTCACTACAACATACAATAGGAAAAATATAGTTCTGTTATCAGCTGAAGAGAAAGTAAATAAAATATAAAACCCATCAAGTTCTATTACTACCAAACATTAGTGAGTTACTTATAATTTTATAAACCAACCTTTGGACCAGGTGGAGCATTATCCAGATCAGTCTTGTTTATCAAGAGAGTGACATGCCTGCATGTGTTTATATTTCATTTGATTTCTTCTGTATTGTATACAAACGACGGTACAAATAAGACATTATTATAAGAAAATCTACCTCAATAGAAAGGCATTATCACGTGAAGTCTCAAAGGACTTTGAAATGGAGTCACTCATCCACTCGAGGAAACTCTTAACATAGTCAATTGTGCTAGATGACACGTACGTGAGAAAGTAAATGGGAAAGCTGAAACCTCTTTGTGACCAATGCTGCAGGTTTGATCAATATTCAGTCTCTACATAAATAGCTGAACATTAACTGAGAACATAATACATTCAAAGCGGTTCTCTTACCTGTTCAAGTATCAAGAGAAGTTCCAGGACTCGACCCGCAGTGTCTACTGGCAATAGAACATTGCCCCCAACTTCAAGATGTTTTGAAATGGTATCTGATTAACATATGTGGACATGCACACGTTTTTCTGGCAGTTAAAAGCAGGCAATTTTAATACCATAGAAGAGATATAACACATATTGAGATACAAGCCAACCTAGAAATTCTTTGTCCCTTTGCTGTCTTGCGGTTTGATTGGTATAAAGAGCATGATATGCATCGGTTATCAGAACAGCAGGCCGAACAAAAGACTGTAAAACAGTTCCATTTAAATGCCTGAATTAAGATGTACAATTTAGTAACACGATTCCGCTTCTTTATTTACTGTTATGAAAAATACTCGAACTCCAAATCAGGTGAAAGCTGAACATGTGTACCTTTCTTTCCGATGATTGTAGTCAACAGCATATATAACATCCTCCCCGTCTTTTGTTATCCTCCAGATGCTACCTCCCAGCATGTGTCCAGCAACATGAGGAGCAATTACAATACCTTCTCCCTTTCCTAATAGAGCAAAGATAAAAAATTTGAGGCATCCTAATAATCTTTGAAGTCATAACTTAGATGGTCAACAACCAAATACTCAATGTGTCAGTGAACTCATTCCCAACATGGGATACACAGATAATGCAGATGAAACTTGCTTGAGATAAGTGTCAATTATTTCCCGTTTGCTATAAAAGACGGCGAATTACGTATATCACATACCAGCAAGATGGTAATTTTGTGAGTAAGTCAATCTGACCACATTCTGGAAAGCATTATCAATGTCATCCAGTGTAAACAAATCAAAGTCAGAGACTTGCTGCAACAGTAAGATCATCGTGTTACAATGCATAAAATTGTGCGAATTAACCAATCCTGCAGTAAACAAACGAAAAAAATAGAAAACCTCACCTTCCTGGATAGAAACTGATCATACATTGTGAGAAGACCTAATCTATGAACAGGCTCAGTAGCATAAACCGGAGCAGAGAGTCCAAGCTGTTTCATAGCATAAGGAAGAGCGCCAAGGTGAAGCGTATCTGGATGAGAAAGCAAAACTGCATCTATAGTAGAAGCAACCCTGTAAACAAGAAGAATCGAAACCAGACTTTGTAATTGGAAATCAAAACGAAAACAATTACATTGCTGAATCCCAAAATAGAGGTAATGAAAACCTGGAGAGAGGTTCGAGGAGGGATGTGTCAAAAAGATCGTTCCAACCACAGTCGATGAGGAAGTTGAAACCATCAATGGAGACTAAGTAGGAGAGAGGATTCTCGTTGTAAACTCCGCAGAGGGGAGTCACCTGCACTGAAGTACCCATTTTTTGCCGTTCGCCGATGTAAACCCTAATTTTTCTCCGATAAACCAAAGAAGAAGAGCCACCGTGGAAGAGGGTTTAAAAGTTAAAAGGCATGGGCGTTCGGTTTTTCGGATCAGTTCGAATCGGTTTTTTCGGTTTTCGGTTTAGTATTTATACAGATAATTTAAAATTCGGTTCGGTTTGGTTTAGAGTATTTTTGGTTTAGTTTTGGGTACCAAAAATATTTAGATAAAATTTGTAAATTTAAATAAAATTTAGTTAAATTTTACAAATATAACTAAAAAAATTATGATGTTTTGGTTATTTTAAGTATTTTGTTTTAAAAAATTCGGATGTTTTGGTTATTTTAAGTGTTTTAAGTATTCAGTTTAAAAATAAATAATATTTCCGAGTTTATATTTATAATTTTGAATAAATGGGTTATATCAAGTCTAAATATAATTATTATTTAGGCAATTCTCACAAATTGTACAAAAATAAGTTTTGTTTCCAAATTTACAACATCATTTTCAAAATTCTAAAAATAGCACAAATTTAATATAAAAAATATCAAAAAATTTTGGGACGATTTTAAAAAAGTCAAAATTGTCTAAAAATAAACATTAAACCCTAAAACTAAATCTTAAACCCAAAATACTAAACCCAAACCCAAAATTTTAAATTATTTTAGTGCAATTTTTGGAAATATGTGAAGTGTGCTATAATTGTCCACAAAAATTGTTTTAGTGCTATTTTAGGGTATTTTTCTTAATATTTTGTGTATACAATTATATTTCAGGTACCCATTCGATTCGGTTCGGTTCCAGTTTTTCGGCTATAGAAATTTAGAACTCATTCGAATATTTTTTTCGGTTTCGGTTCGGTTCGGTTTTTCGGTTCTGATTATTTTGCTCAGGCCTAGGTTAAATCTGACCTCCCCAATCCATATAATTAATTCCTTTTAATTTTTATATAACATTTTTATTCAAATTAATTTTCAACTCAAAAAACTACATTGTGTTCTTATGGCTTTTAAGCAATGTATAAAATCTAAAAACAATTATGAATCTCTAATTAATTAGTTAGAGGTTAGGTTCACTCCGAACGTTCAGTTAGCACTTAACAATATCGTTAATCATATAATCCTCCATTACAAAAAATAAACCATATGTGCACGACGAAGACACATGAGTTCAGGTAAGTGAACTTATGTGCTTATCATGAACTCACCACTTCAATAATTTGCAAATGACATAAATAGGCTACGGTCACTTATGGCTGGTGGTGGTAGCAATGAAACGTAGATGGTGAGTTCAGTATAGTAAGCATATGAGTCAATTTTCTTGTATGTTCAAAGTAGATCGGTTTGGTTATGATTGCTCATTCATTCTAATAAAGTATAACTATCTGCAAAATCCAAACATTTATTGTTTCCACATCAGAAAAAAATAAACAATGCCAAAAGAAAACTGAAGTGAGATGAATGAACACAGCCCTAAGGAAAAATCTCTGAAGAAATATACTAGAGTAAATCAAAATGTTAATCAATCGTACCATTATACACTAGATCTGTGAGCATATGTTGCAAGTAAAAGACTATTACAAGTTAGTTAGCGTATGTAGCAACTGAAAGACCATGACAAGTCAACCAATATTTCGTCGCTAATAGTCACAAAATGTTGGAAATCAACTTAATGTATTTACTGTCTTTGAATTTTGATATAGTATCAAAGTTCAGATAACCTGATATCGGTGTGTAGAACAATATGGATATTCAAGTCATGAAGTGATCCAATAGTTCGAAATGAGCTAATATAAAAGATTGTGTTAGGAATATGATGGAGCGGCACCGATAAGAAACAAAGTAGCTAGTATGTTGATTATGACCGAACAACAAGTTTTTGGTTATATTGATTCACGTTTAAAAGCCAAACGAAAATTTGAGAATATTCTTCTCATCATCAAAATTTCATTATTAATCAAAAATTTATTTATGTAGATAAAGTTTGATAGCTTCACTTCAAAGGCAAACAAAAAAAACACATATGCATTTGGTGAACGAGGACCGTTAGGACCAAAACCAAATCATAATGGCTAAGGCTAACAACCATAACTAACTATCAAACTTTTCTTTCTTGATATGAATACGAACGTTGTAGTTAGGTTGATTAATAAAACATATTTGATTAGTTTTTTTTTTTTCTTGATTAGTTAACGAGTGTAAATAAAGACTAAATGTAACTATATAATCTATTCCTAACATATATATTCCTTGTTTTTAAAAGAAAATGACGAAAGATCGTTTAAAATTGATTTTTTTTTTGTTCTTTAAAGAGAGAGATTAAGAAGGTTCGGTGAACCTAAACCAAGAGACACCTAAGAATGTTGATTTTCGATTCTAATCCATCGACTGGTGACCCGCTCATCAAGACCCATCTCCATACTTAGAATTATATCTAAAAATAAAATACAGTTTTTTGATAAATAAAAATAAAAGTAACTTATTATCATTTGGCCCTATCTACGCCCTATGCTGTCTTCTGCTGTTCTGCACATAACTAAACTTAACTCTCGTGTGAAACTGATAAGTAGAACTGTGTTTGTGACTGTCACTAAAATTGATTTTAATATAATTACAGAAATTGGGTTTTAACACAATTTACAGAAAGAGAAATCTTACAAAACCAGAACTGATAGACTTTGAACGGTTGACCACAGTTGGATTAGGGAAAAAGGAAAGAAAATATTGACTGACGAATATCGAAATTCTGAATGTGAAACTGAAATGAATGTTTTAGTTGAACAGAGTTAGAAAAAAAGTTTCTCCCATCTATTTTTGAAGGCTAAAAATTCATCTTTATTTAGTTTTCTGTTAGTGAAGAAAATAAAAAATGTAAATTATATAAGAAATTAACATAAAAGGTAGAATAACTTATTTTTTTGGTCAAATATGTCTCTCTTTACACACACACATGAAAAATAAGTGAGTTTCTCCATGTGGTGAAGTATATATAAGATTTTTTTTTGTTAAAGAATAAAGATGATAAGAGATTTCTAAAAAGTAACAATCAATCTTTCTCATACAAAGGAAAACAAACTCTAAGATGAGAAAAGCTTCTTTGTGCCTATCAAAATCATAAATCTCTCTCTTTCTTCTCTTACCTCTTGCCCACTTGGTCTCTCCTTTCCCTTTCTTCTCCAAATTAATTTTACTTTCCACAAAATCTTTATTATCTATAAATATAAAAACGTTTCCATTTCCCTCTTAAATCTCCAAATCATTTATTCTTTCGTTGTTAGATAACAAATAAAAGGCAACGACACCGTTTTCATTCCCACTCTCCTTCATTCACCATTGAAGCCTCAGAAAGTTAAAGAATGAAGACGACGACGCGGCTTCTCGATCTAACGGCGGCTATGATTCTTCTCGTCTACGTGGCTTTCTCCCCGTCGCTCGTTTCTGGCGACCCAGGGCGGCGCGTTAGCATGACACTGGTTCGAGACGCCGCTGCTCTCGGTGCTTGTATGTCTCTTCCTCTGTCTTCTTGTCTTTTTTATTATATCATTTTCTTGATATATTAAACTGAAATTTCAATTAGATTGATATTACCCCATAATTTATCATTTTTATCGCTGACTTCACTAAAGTTTTTTAATCGCATGTCACGCAACATCATTTAACAACCACTCTCTGTTAGCTATCATTTCTTACGTTGAAAATATGATCTTCCATATGTCACAATTTTGTGAAAAAACATTTGGAATTATATGTAACTTTTTCTGTAGTTTGCTTGGACGGGAGCTTACCGGCGTATCATTTAGATAAAGGCTTTGGTGCTGGATCGAACAATTGGCTTTTGCAGTTTGAGGTAATTAATTATTACATTTACTCTAAGTCTCTAATTAACTTTTTTTTTTGTTAAAGTAAGTCTCTATCTAATTAAAAAATGACTAAAACAAACGGTTGTTATTCTTAACAATGGTACTAGTATTATAAATAATAATTGTACAAGTAATCAATCATTTGCAGCCTAGAAATCAATCAGCCAACCCTTTGCTTAGTGAATTAGTTTTTGTTTTCTTATTGGTCACTGCGTAGTTAAAGTATTTGCTGTTGTAACCAACTCCATGAGTACGCAAAATAATTGAGTCCAGCTAGCCTATGGAAGATTAAATATTTTCTGTGTATTAATCATCTACGAAATATTAGTCAAGTTCTTAAAATAAATTCTTTAACGAGAAAAACAAATATTACTGTTCATAATACTATACACTTATACATTAAACTATTTAGATTCATAACGCAAGCCTATCAAGTGATTAGAATATGACCGGCTGGTAGATGGTACTTCATTTCTAGTCAATGTACACACTTAAATACCCGAATTCACACTAATTAAGACTTAATTTGAGTACAAAAACTACTAATTACGGCGCCGTTTTAGGAACTTTAGAGCATCATCGTGTCTCGAGCTAGTTGGATCGTGTCTCACGCCTTGCACTTTATGACGCGCATTTATAACATTCTCTCTATAGTTCTTTTCTACGAAACAGAAGCACATTTATTTTTATTCAATCGACCACTCATTTGTCTATAAGTATATTACTATTTTTCAAGATTATTTGAATATATTTACAAGTAATTGATAAAAAGAATTGTTATAGGGAGGAGGATGGTGCAATGATATAGCATCATGCGTGGATAGAGCAAAGACCCGGCGAGGCTCGACACGTTATATGAGCAAGACCGTCGTCTTCTCCGGAATCTTGAGCAATAACGCCTCTCAAAATCCAGGTCATTTCTTCATTTCATTTTGCTTAATAATAAATCCATGCATTATGAAGAAATAGGCAACATTATCCAATAATAATTTATTAATCGAACATGTTTGCTTGTGGTTGTGGTTGTGGTCTCTCTTTCACGTGATGGTTCAAATGTTTCTGTTAAAAATTCAGCTTTTTTTTTCAATATAATAAATCGTTAGAAATAATAATTTTGGCTCTATCTCTTTCTATTAATTAATTATAAGAATGGCTTTGTTCACCTTATTTGCTTCTTCTTTTTTTGTCCTTGTCCCCTTCCTAACGAGCACACGCTATCGATCTACCTCAAACCCATGTCAAATTACACATCTATCCTACCTTCCTCGAGTTAGATATCTAATTCCAGGAAGGTAAAACTGTCACTTTACATCTGGACATGTGAAGTCCAGTTTTGGTCTGTCTTGAGTCAAAACTTGCTGTGACTTTATTAGAACATCATTCACACACAATACGTCATACTCATACACATTGGTTGGACTTGGACTGAACAATTATTGTATAAAGTTTTAAGATAATTTTTTGTAATTCAGATTTTTACAACTGGAACAAAGTGAGGTTGAGGTATTGCGACGGAGCTTCATTTGCGGGAGATTCACAATATGGCAACGGGGTAAATAAACTACTCGTTTCCCACTCTAAACCATTTGTTTCTTCTTAAACCGCTTTTAATAACCGGAAAATCGTACCGGACGATCTGGTTTATGATTTTTTTTGCTGATTTTCTTTTACCGATTGAATGAAATGACAGACGTCAATGATTTATTTCAGAGGACAACGAATATGGAATGCCATAATTCTTGACCTTCTTCCCAAAGGTTTAGCAAAAGCCCACAAGGTAAAATTTTTTCTTTTGTCCCGGTTTGGTTCGATATTTTGGTTTAGTTTCATTACCCAATTCAATGTTTTCATGATAACCATCGGTTAATTAAAAAAAATAAAATTGTGATCTCTAGATTCTAGTTTAATTTGCCTTACTAATGTGTAGTTACTAAACCGGTCAATCCCATGAAATTAACCGGTATGCAGGCTCTTCTGACCGGTTGTTCAGCTGGTGGTTTGTCTACATTTTTTCATTGTGACAATTTCACGAGCTATTTGCCAGAAAACGCAAGCGTTAAGTGCATGAGCGACGCTGGATTCTTTCTTGATGCGTAAGTTTTCTTGAATCAAATGTTTTGATCTTGGGTTTATACGGTTTACCCACATTTATGGTTTATATTGGTTTAACAGAATCGATGTAGCAGCAAACCGGACAATGAGATCTTTTTACACACAGCTTGTGTCTCTACAGGTATACTTGAGATCCAAATCTTGTTATCATGTTTTAAAATTTTCAATTGTTGCCCACAAGTTTCTAATTTTCTTACATTCGCGGAACAAACTTTTCAGGGTATACAAAAAAACCTCGATCTAAATTGCACACACGCATTTTATCCTGAGCCATCTCTGGTACAATCTCAAATCTTAAATACATTTTTTAACTATTTATTACGAAATTAATTATATAGTCTCTAAATTATTTGTAAAATTCTTTTGCAGTGTTTCTTCCCGCAATATGTATTGCGATTTATCAAAACGCCGTTTTTCATCTTAAATTCAGCCTACGATGTATTCCAGGTTTGCTTTCGTTACTTATACCGGTTTCAATTTTGTTTAAACCGGCGGTTTGGTACGTCTAATCTTTGTTTACAATATCAGTTCCATCATGGTCTGGTTCCGCCTTCTGCTGATCGAACCGGACGTTGGAACCGCTGCAAGCTTAATGTGACAGCATGTAATCCACACCAGCTCGATGCACTCCAAGGTTCAAACAAAACCCAATTGATTCAGTTGAAATGAGAAAACCGGTAAAAACCATAAACTGAACCGAAATTCCGGTTTTCTTTTCGCAGGGTTTAGGAAAGATATGTTGGGAGCCTTGATGAATTTCTTCAGAAATTCTAGTGGAGGAGGAATGTTTATAAACTCATGCTTCGATCATTGTCAAAGTGCTTTAGAGGAAACTTGGCTCTCTCCTACTTCACCGAGAATCCACAATAAGGTAATAATTAAACCGGAATTTCATTCTCAATCGTTTTCAATTATCCGGTTTCAAATGGTTTTAAACCGGATCCGGTTTGGGTTTCAGACAATTGCTGAGACGGTCGGAGATTGGTATTTTGGGAGAGGAGAAGAAGCGAAAGAAATTGGTTGCCCATATCCATGTGATAAAACGTGTCATAATCTCATTCCAGCTTCTACTCCAGATTTTTTGGTAAATCTTGATATTTAATAACTTTTCAATTACAGTTTACTATAGTCAATTACATTTTCTCCAAAGTTTTACGTATTTTTACGCATTACTTACTTGTAAAGGTTCGATTACTTCCCAATTGAGTTGTGTAGTTATATATGTTTTTCGTTTTCTTTTGTTGTTATTCAAGGCTTCTAATGCTCCAGGCCATAACTATCGCGGTACACAGTTGACTTTTCTTCTTCTTCTTCTTATCAATTTTTTTGTTTGTAGTTACTAGTTAGTATAAACTTAGAATCTTCTTTTGGAAATGATTTTGTTATGTAGCATCAAACCAGAACAAAGAGACCACCAACTCTCATTTTTTTTTGTTATGTTTGTATAATCAAGGACCGTAAGTCGAAGCCAAGTTGATCTAAATGATCTTATATATTGATTTTAAAAGTTGAGGTTAATCCAAGATTGCTGTGGTAAAATATGTCCAAATGTGACAAAAAATTCAATAACTAGAATACTTTTAGTGATGATAGTAATACAGTAGATGCAATGTTTCTCTTTTGTCAATCCATATTCATTGTTATCAAAACAGTACGACGGAGACGGAGTTAACCCATTAAAGGCAGATCCGTAGATACAATCCATTAGGAGTACACATATAGCCATTAAACGATAAACCATAAACTGAGAGACAAGATCATCTGTAACTGGCCAACTGGGTAAAAACAGTTCCGAAACTCAAATTGTTAACGAACGCACAATCCGCAGACTGTCGGAAAGTGTAGTAACCCCGATTTAGGAATACAACAATGAGATTTGAGGGGATCTACGATTAATTTCCTAACTACATAACTTAATCTCCAAATATACCAAATATTAGAGAGTTTCAAGGATCTACCACAAGAAATATTTGTGTTTACTAAACAACGCAGCAACAAAAAACAAAACAAACTCATAAAATCTCCTGAAAAACGAGAGGGAATCCAAATAGGAATTAAACCATTTCTGACAACATTGATGCCATAATGGCGTAAATAATACCGTATTGCAAACAGAGGGAAATCACAAACGTTTGAGAGAAAAAACTAACAAACAATATCTCAAATCCAAGCACCCAAAAAGACTTATAAACATATATTTTCCTAACCCTTAGACCTAAAAGCACCATCACACATAGCCAAATGTCAATACAAGAAAACCAAGACCGGAAAAGAAAAGAAAAAACCAAGCCATCAACATAAAAAAAAAAAAGAAGATACTAAACTCACACAAACGAATTAAGAAGAAGGGAGAAGCTGTTGTTATTGCTCCTCCTGCACTTCCTCTTCGTCTTCTTCATACTCATAACCTTCTTCCTCATCAGCCGTTGCGTCTTGGTACTGCTGATACTCTGACACCAAATCATTCATGTTGCTCTCGGCCTCTGTGAACTCCATCTCGTCCATTCCTTCACCAGTGTACCAATGCAAGAAGGCTTTTCTTCTGAACATCGCTGTGAACTGTTCGCTCACACGCCTGAACATCTCCTGGATCGATGTCGAGTTCCCGATGAAAGTGGATGCCATTTTCAGACCCGTTGGTGGAATGTCACAGACGGTTGATTTCACGTTGTTGGGGATCCATTCAACAAAGTACGATGAGTTCTTGTTCTGAACGTTGATCATCTGCTCGTCCACTTCTTTGGTGCTCATTTTGCCTCTGAACATGGCTGAGGCGGTTAAGTACCTGCCGTGGCGTGGGTCAGCTGCACACATCATGTTCTTCGAATCCCACATCTGTTGGGTGAGCTCAGGGACAGTTAAGGCTCTGTATTGCTGTGATCCGCGAGATGTGAGCGGTGCAAACCCGACCATGAAGAAGTGGAGACGAGGGAATGGGATTAAGTTCACTGCAAGCTTGCGCAGGTCGGAGTTTAGCTGACCAGGGAAACGGAGGCAGCAAGTGACGCCACTCATGGTTGCAGAGATGAGGTGATTCAAGTCTCCAACTGAACAAAAACAAAAACAAAAAATCCATTACAACCGTGAAGCCAACAGTACCAAGTTGGAGGATATATTAGGTAAAAGTGTTCGATGTTTCAACATTCTATCAAAGTCTGAAACTGTAGGAAAATGATGTAATGAGAAAATACTTCTGCAGACACTAAATGTAAAAGTACCTAAAAGGCTAAAGTAAAAAGTTAAAGACAGATCATTTTCAGGATATTGGTTATGCTAACAGAGATTTTAGTTGGCAATTTACCATTCAAATTCTACTCTTAAGTACCCAAAATGTTACATCATGTTGAGTTAAAGACACAATTTTATGTAGAGAGAATTTTATATGCAATTGTCAACTGTGACCACAATTAGTATAGCTCCATCATGCAAAACCATTTAAATACTAATCAATTAGGTATATAAAGAGAAGAGGCTTACAGCTTGGAGTGGTGAGCTTAAGAGTTCTGAAGCAAATATCATAGAGAGCTTCATTGTCAAGAACCATACACTCATCTGCATTCTCCACGAGCTGATGAACAGAGAGAGTTGCATTGTACGGCTCAACAACAGTGTCAGACACTTTCGGAGATGGAAAGACAGAAAACGTCAGCATCATCCGATCTGGATACTCTTCCCTAATCTTTGATATCAACAAAGTTCCCATTCCAGATCCAGTTCCTCCTCCCAATGAGTGACACACTTGGAATCCTGCAATGAACACACACAAATCTTAACCATGTCCCGTAGTAAGACAATTGCACAAATCCCTAAAATCTTAATTCTGCACATAATTCACATGAGCACACACTTGGAATCCACCACATCATTCACATCAACACACACACAAATCTTAACTATGACCAGTATCAGTAGGACAAATTGCACAAATCCAGCTCCTGTAGTACTAAGTGATTCCAGAATTACATAAGAAATCGAAAAATTCAGAAGTTTCTTCACAACCATGAAACAAATTGAAACTACGAGACACGAATACGAAATCGAAGAGAACGATTCTAACCTTGCAAGCAGTCACAGTTCTCAGCTTCCTTACGAACGACATCGAGAACCGAATCGATAAGCTCAGCACCTTCCGTGTAGTGTCCTTTCGCCCAATTGTTACCGGCGCCGGATTGACCGAAGACGAAGTTATCAGGACGGAAGATCTGACCGTACGGCCCGGATCTGACACTGTCCATAGTCCCTGGCTCCAGATCCATCAATACGGCGCGTGGGACGAACCTTCCGCAACTCGCTTCGTTGTAGTAGACATTGACTCGTTCGAGTTGCAAATCGTTCTCTCCTTGGTACCTTCCCGTCGAATCGATCCCGTGCTCGGCGCAAACTACTTCCCAGAACTTAGCTCCGATCTGGTTTCCACATTGACCGCCTTGAATGTGAAGAATCTCACGCATCTTTGATAGCTAAGCTAAGTAGGCAACTGAAAAAATCGAGAGAGAAAAAGAGAGATAGAGAGAATTTGAACGGTTACGACTTGCGAAGAAATGAAGAAGACGAAGTGGTTGGTTTTATACTGCGTAGATAACGGTGACGGGATTTTTCTTTGGGTCATTTTGCCGGTTCTAACTGTATCGGTTTATGTAAACCGTACCAGACTGAACCAGATAAACCAACGATTGAACTTGCACAATACCTTACTTTTTTCATTTTTCAATACGAATCACTCACTTCATAATTTAATTTATTTTAGTGCTTTTCCTGAATATGAATAAATATTAATTTCAATTGATTGAACCCAACCGAAACCGAAGCAAAAACCAAACCGGTAACGATTGGTATTCTTCTTTATTGCCGCCACGAATGACGGAGGTAAGTAACGGCTGTTAGATCCCTTGTCCCACGACATAAATTAACATTTCTGAAAATATATTAAATTTGGAATACCCAAATGAAGATTGTTTTTTCCACTTTGCAAATAATTGTGGATTTTTTTTTTAATCAAAGCAAGACATTCGGTATATTTTTGTCAGTTTGTGGACAAAAAAAGTAAATTCCACTGCAAAAGACCCTCTGGAAAATGGAACAAAATAGTGTATTTTTTGAACTTTAGTAAAATCCATAAACCTAATTTCTTGAAGGAAAACTGTTTTTCTTTTTCATTTATAAATATTGAAGAACTAATTTTATTTACAAATATTGAAGAACTCATTTTGATCTTTTTATTACTTCCTCAAACATATTAGAAAAACATTTATTTTAAAAATTTTTTTTTGGGGCTGCATTAACTGCTATAGACTTCTGAATTCTCTGATATGAAAGAATTAAGGACAAAACAGTAAGGGTGCAGTACAGGTGGATACAGAGTGGATCAGGTATTAATTCTCAGTGATGCATGTGAAGACTGTAACCTTGAAGATAAAAAAAGGCTGCGAGATCTGAACAATTCCTTCTTCTTTTTTCCCACTATTTTTTAATTCTTGCACATGAAGCGAACCGTGACAGACACGTGATACCAACGGCAAAACACGTGACTGGATTTTACTGGATGGATGTAATCTGATTAGCGAATTATGCTAATCCCGAAATCAATACCAGCAGGAATAATATACTAGGCGTTTTAGCTGGATTATGCTAAAACCTGTACTTTAAAACATTGTTTTGTTCCTCTTCTTGGTAATAACAATTTAGGAGGAGGATTAATAAACGAGTGATTGTGGCCGTAGAATAAGACGAACAAAAAGAAGAAGAAAATAAAGAAATTGGCGAGGAGAGCAAATGTATTTTCAACTTATTTGAAGGCGCACATAAATAATATGGTTTAGATTATTCATTCAAAAAAAAAAAAAACAATTTAGATTAGATTCCAAAATGGCGACACAATAATTAAGATATAGTTAAAAACACAAATAATAACAAAGATGCACACGTGCAAATAGATTCCAAGGATATTACTAATAGTTTTTTCATTCAGTGTGCATTCGACTTAAAATCATAATTATAAGTTGTAATTTTTTTTATTTCGATTGAAACAATTCAAACCAAGTGTACATAAAATAATTCCCTGAGGAAGAAACTCTTTGACGGCAATCTAGTTTTGTGTGGATGTATTTGATAGCTTGAGCTTTAATTATAATATAAATTATACAGTACTCGATCGCTTGAACTAAAAATCATAATTTAGTTGTTTTTTTTGACGGCAATCTAGTTTTGTGTGGATGTATTCGATAGCTTGAGCTTTATCTATATTACAATATTATAATTATACAGTCTTGTAGTGCGATTGGTGGGTCTAAACTGAACAGTAACGTGCAAATCACTCTATGATCAAGTAGAAATATAAAACAGGTGAATTTGGGACCTACGTGACGCGACGTTAAAATTAGAGAGAAAGACAGCAAAAACAGCTTTTTAAATGATTATGGCCTCTATCAGAAGCAATGTATCAATCTAAAAGAAATGTATTAATCTCAAAGTTAGGCAACTTGTGGTGTCAGTGAGTAGTAGCCATCTAGTTACACCATCAACTTCCAAACCAACTCAATTTTTATACCTCTACGCTTAACATTTTGGGATTAAGGTGATGGTTATCGATTACCAAATTTAAACTAATTTCAAACTCACATTTTTAGGCCGGTGGTTTAGGCACTTAGCTCATTACTCTTTTGAAATTTGACATATAGACTCTCGTTAAAAGAGAAAAAGAAGATTAATCATGTAATATACATAGAGAATGGGTTTTTTAAGTGGCAAATTCGAAGCATTAGATTATACAAACACACAAAATCAGATACTTGAAAGTTGAAACACTCGGGACTTTAGAGTTTCCAAGTGAACTCAACCAATTTAATTAGCTGAAAAAATTATTTATACTAACTATATCAACATAGAATATGGCATGGAAACCTAAGAAACGACATCAGCTCATAAATAATATATCATCTTTCTAAAAAGCTAGAACATTATATGAAATTTTTTCATTTTGAGCTTTCGTGTAAAATAACCTAAATTTGAAACATAAATCTAGTAATCTACAACAGCATTGGGTTATACGTGTATATATTTTATTTTCTCTACACAACCAAAACCGAAACGAAGTTAAAAAATTCAAGAGCCGGTTTGATTCTGCATGCTCCAGTACTTCATCTCCCACTGTAGAATTCTCGTAGTTGTACTCTGTTTCCTCTTCACAACCGAGTAATACGACGCCGGATCATAAGGAGGCGGCATGGCACACGGACCAAACTCCGCAGGGCGTTTCACGAGTGATTCCGTCATGAACTTCCGCTCGTTCCCGCTCCTCGGGCACGCCATTGTTTCCGAGCAAATCTCCACGGCATTCTGGGGAATCTCGGGTTTAAACTGG
Organism: Turritis glabra; assembly: GCA_900406565.1. Classification (NCBI taxonomy): domain Eukaryota; kingdom Viridiplantae; phylum Streptophyta; class Magnoliopsida; order Brassicales; family Brassicaceae; genus Turritis; species Turritis glabra. Next base: position 5,441,957 of record OVBN01000001.1, on the reverse strand, counting down.
AGGAGTTTCGAGTATTCAGTTAAAAGATGGTACATGTAATCATACACATACTCCATCTTGAGTTCTTGTTGGATAAAATCGCTGGCCGCCTTTCCAATATCCTGTGCCTGCGTCAATTTTTGTGTTTCATCATAGATTAACAATGTACCTATTGAAGACCAAGACCATCACAACCGTAGCTCTAATGCTGTGGATTTCAACATAGATTAACAATGTACCTTTTGAATGTGAGAGTTGCCCCAATCAACGGCGAACTTGATGGAGCGGCACTTGTCGTGCTCCCTAACGGGCCAATAATGGTGAGCCGGAAGCAGACCTCGGGTGAAGAAATCATAGTAAAGAGGTTTTACCAACAGAGTCACAGAGTCACACGCCAAAATGTACTTCTCGCTAACGGACCATGCAGACCCTTCTATGTATATCTTGTACCTGTTACATAAAGCCATCAACATTACTATTCTTTCTTATTTCAACTTCGCATAACTCAAAATCTTTGAATATATAATTGAAGTCTACAAAAATGAACTACCTGTGATGGCATTGACTCGCCAAGTCTGATTGCTTGTAGCCTTCCTTTGATTCTTTGATCCAGTCCTACAAAGCAAACACACATAACAGTTTAAAACTTCTTTAATAAAATTGCAGTTGTAACCAGCAGAATCAAATATATTGACATTATTACCTGAGCATACAAACGAGCGTTCCACTCGTGTTCCTCAGAGACATTACATTTCATAAGATCTTGCCGTGTCTCTGCCACCAATGGATTCCCTTTCCAGTAAGCATAAGGCTCTCTGTTTGTCCAACTCCTCCTCTCGTTCCCTTCTCTTAGTTCCTTCAACAGACTCTCCCATGGCTTTATATTTACCTCCGCCCTACAACAAATGAACACAAATCTCGGGTTTAACTGATCGATTCAAAACTATTGGGGTGACATTAAGAAAACTTCAAAAATAACGGGTGCTTGTTTATATTACCATCCCCAAAAGGACCAATCAGGGAACACGATATCAAGCGTCTCTTCATTCCCACAATACCGAAACAACGGCGGAGGCGACGGCGCATTAAGTCCGGCGAACTCCGCAGCTTTAACGACTGGCCAGTCAACACAGTCAAACATAAGCTCAAGATCTGGAATCTTCCCAGGGTACTTCCTTAGAAGCTGTAAGAATCCCCATATTGTGAACACGTCTCTCGTCTGAAACGCATCTTGAAACTTCTCGACGTAAACCTTCCCGCCGACGATCGCTAGCCGGAAATTCGCCGTCTTCTTAGCCCGCTCCAATGCTTCCCTCGTGATCCCCGTTCTCGCCCATGGACGGAGATCCTCGTGGATCCAACGGAAGTAATCTGGACACGTGGCGTTCGGAGTATGGTTTGTATCGTCATCTTCTCCGAAGCTCGCCGTCGTGGGGTATTTGTTAATCGGACATGTCCCGGTGGTGTCGTTGGTGGAGCAGTGTAGTGTGAACTCGGGTTTAGGGTTTACTGTGGTTGGTTGAGGGTATTTTGGGGATATTGTTTGGGGTTGGGTTTTAGTATTCGTCGTCGTCGTGGCTTCTTTCTCTATCAGAACCTAAAAGCGTGAAAACGAGATGGCTAGTTTTAGCAGCCGACTCCAACCGAATTGATCTAAACCCAACCGAATTGAAATCATCAATCGAACCAAACCAAAATTATATAAAATCAAGCCAAACTAATCAAACCGAATCGAAAAAAGCGATTTAGATCGAAGTTTTTTGTTAATTAAATATGTGACTTGACCCGAATTCAAACCGAAACAGAACTAAACCATCTATAGTAAATTAGGTTTTACTTTAGATACCATTATTTATAAACCATAAAATTAACAATCCAAAAAAACCGAATCTGAACCAAAATCCAAAAACCTTGAAGAAGTTAAAACCCGAAATTATCCACAGTGCCCATATGCCTACTTGTGAGCAGTAGCGGGAGCCAGCTCATTGAACCGGAAAAGTCATATATGAGTCCCACAATGGACACGTGTCTTATTCGCCGACAACACCAACCAACAAGACTCTCCTCAACAATAATAGAAAATTCTCTCACGTGACAAAAGGCACAAAATTCAAACCCATAAATAAAGACAGACACAAAACACCGAAAAGTTAGATTGGGCAAAAACGACAAGTGGAGTGTCGTTTTGAGGGACTTACGGTTGAATCGAGTAGGAGGCGCGTGGAGATAAACGCGCCGACGACGAGGAGGATGAGGAGGGAGACGAGGGCGTAGGATCTGTTGGGAGATATTCCGAAACCGGACTTGACAAAGGGAGACCAGAGTGTGTCTGTAAAATTACGAGAATGCCCTCCCGACGACCCGTTCTTGGACGGCGAGTGTCTCATCGGAACCTTCCCGATGGAGAAGCCAGAGAAAGAGATTCGAGATTCGAGAGAGAGAGAGGACAAAAAGAGAAAGAAAAATAAAGAGAGAGAGAGAGAGAATCTTGTGAGTTAAGGAATGTGAACTATGTAGTTGCTTACTATCTTTTTTTTTTTATCAAAAAAAAAACTATGTAGTTGCTCATTAACTTTTGAACTTTTTGTATTAGTCCCACCCCCCCCCCCCCAACTCTTGAGGGTTTAATTACAAAAAGTCACACAAAAGACAAAACTTATATAGGCTTGGGAACGAAAAAAGGACAACCAAAAAAATTCTTGAATAATTTAGTTAACCCTTCGTCATAAAAATAAAAGAATAATTTAGTTAACCAACCTAGATTTTAGATAACTCTTCAATATTAAAATTTGACAATAGTTGTTACTTATCCTATTTTAATTAGGTTTTAAGGTATTCTAAGATTTTCAATTTCTTTTTTATTTATTTTATAAATAACAATATAACATTATATAAGTTTCAGATTTTATTCAATTTGATTGTTTGAGATTGAATACTAAAGTTGAGAGTTCTTTTATTTCTATTCATTGTTTCCGGCATTCATATGAAGAATCAACAATTATATTTAGGAACTAGGCAGATTAGATTTCGTGTGGTGAATTCGAGTGAATCTTGGATGAATTCTTAAAGCTTTAAAGAAAAAAAAACTGATTTAGGTCGAAGGGTTTTTGTTTTTAGGATTTTTTTCATTAACTGTGTGAATGAATAACTTACAAACCCTAAAACATTTTTATATAAGTTAAACATACAACTAAAAATAAGAAAGTGGAAATATTATATTTTTAAGATATACCACCACCATGAGTCCATAATTTTCTTAAATGTCACCTTGAACAGTTTGGTATTTAGAAGAATTAGCGTTTGTTCCTTCGTTTAATGTGAAAATCAACAAATTTAACAATCTTAGTTTTTTCTATGATCCATAGTCTATCCTAAAAGCTTCCACTTCGTCATGTCCTACTATAATCTTCCTCAGATCAAGGATTCAAAATTAATGTTGTAACACACGACAAAACCACATGCTCTTTCTATTACAACAACACGAATTGACTACCTCACCCAGGAAAACATTTTTGGGGTCCTGATCGGATAATTTCGATTAAAACTAAGCGAGATGTTTCAATCGATGTTTGTATAGTAAATATGTCCTTTTCACTACATCTCGTTGATTTTTCAACTCTAACCGTATTTTAATCACCTTATTTATCAAAATAATGAGCCATGTTTCGCTAGACTTGAATTGTCATATGCTTCTATGGCTTTTCACGTCTCATATACACAATTTAGTGTTTTACACTTTTACTTCAAGTTAGTGATTTCTAGTGAATTACTGTAATGTTTCCGGCGAGATGTAGGATGTCACATTGACATTTGAACTCACTAATCTCTTGTCCCATTTACTTTTCAGCCACTTGCTCTGTTTCTTGTCTATATTTTTTCTTCATTCTTAACCAAACAAGAGCATAATCAGAGAGCTTAAACCTAACAAGCATGTCTCTAAGCAATACACTTCTTCATGACGACACTCTCAATAGGAATCTTATCTACCGGAAACGTACAGTCCACTTGTTTTGCTTTCTCCGGCAACAGACTGCACGGCTCCGGCGTCACTTTACTCGTAACTCCGGCTATATCAGTACAGTTCCACTGAAGCTTCTTTGGTTTAGGAGACAATGCAATACTCACATTCGACATACAAATCCCCGTGAAAGGATCGTTCTTGATCCCTTAACGTTCTCCACCGTCATATCACGGTAATTAATGTTCTTCACCACCGGTAATGCCTTTGGATCCCACTTATCATCGGGGTGTTGGTTATACGCACCGCTCATCCAGGACATTGTTATCCTCCTTGCAAAGATGTCCTTAACGTAACCGCCGTGTCTAACAGCGGTTTTGATTCTGATCTCGGATTGAGTTTGGATCAGCGTTGTGTCTTCTGTTGATGCAATCGTTTGGGGTTTGCTGTATCAGTCGCAAAGTAGAACAAAAAGTGATACATGAAGTTGAGATGCATAATTGTTGATGAGGAGTTCGAATACTAGAATGTATGAGCGTTTGTTAAGTCAGAAAAAAAAAATTATCTTTGTTTGAAGACAAAATAAGTAAAAAAGAAGTTTGTCTGAAGAGAAAAATGATATCTACCTTAAAGGAAAAGGAAATATGTCTTATGTGTGATTGGAGGAACTTGAGGCGCAAGTTTCTGTTTGTTATATAAGGGGGACGTGACCTTATGAGCATGTGGATTGAAGAGAATAAAAATTCTAAAGAAATTTGATTTGAAAGATCGTGTGTGGTCGTGTACGACGGAGTATCGCGGTTTGGTGCTCGTGGGATCAAGCGTATTTGTGCGTTAGTGTTGACGTACGTGTTGGAGTGTTTTACTGTCATCGTTGAAGTTGACGTTCGTGTGTGACGGTGTTCCAGAGACTATAGAGAATTGAAGTCTAGGCTCAGGGAGAATTTAGCTCATGGTTTGATTATCTTGATGAAGTCTATGCTCATGAGGAGTTTAGCTTAGGATTAGTTTATTCTAAAAGGTTCATGTAATAGAAAAGAGTGGTAATTCAAGAAGTGTGTGCTTTATTTACGCGTTTGTAAATTGGTTGTAGTTGTTTTTTTGTTCTAGTGAATTCGATTTATGAACGTGGTCTTGGGGAGTAGGAAAAACCGAACCTCTTTAACAAATTTTGTGTCTCGTTTCTTTTCTGCACTTTATTCTTGTCTCACCTGTACTTTCATCTTCGATCCTTACGTCTTTGATTCCGCCGGACATCTCACTCCCGAATGCTACTTCTGCACGGTCCGGGGAGATACATGTTAGTCGTCTGATAGAAAGTTGTTGTGTCGGCATTGCGAATTTGATTCCATACTGGTCCCAACCGCTTTTCACGGCGATACAATCGTCGCCGAAGACAACGTAGCAGTCTTCAATCAAAGTGTTGGTGTGAAAGAATCTGAAACAAATAATAGTGTAATATTATAAGAAATATAATAACAATGAAAAATAATAATCATGTGTATAATTTATCTTAAAAATTTGATGAATGTTATGAATATTACAAATTAGTAAAATCATGTTTTTAAATGTGAAAAGGCGAATATGTGGTATTATTCATCACCAAAAATTTGTGCAATAAAATAACATAATTGATTAAGTGGAAAAAAAACATGCAGAATGATAGCATTCCTTTAGTGTTAGTCATTAGAATTGTGGAATTGCAAAATATAAATTGTGAATTCGTAGAATTAAATGATTGGTAAAATCATACCAAAACACATAATTGGTTACTAATCAAAATTTATATGGTCGTTAAGTATGTATAATTCGAAGGAGCTAACACGATTGTGAATACCAGGATCAATTCCGATGACGTTCTTACAATACACAGGATATATATTCCACGACGGTGAATCGATCAACGTAACATTTGAGATCTAAACGTTCTTGGAGAAAAAGATCTCGATCATGTACGGTCTCGTGATGGACTTGAACCCACCGCTCTTGAATTTCACCCACCAGTACTTCCCTTGCCCATCGATTGTCCCGTTGTTACCTAAATATAAGCAATGACTTATCAATAAAATTGTCCAATTTAATATTATGCTATTCAGTCATGATCATGTTATGAATCGATGGATAGTTTATATTTTTTTTGTGTTTACTGGTGAAAATGATATCGGTCAGATTTGTTTCGGATATCAAACTAGCAAACCTTACTCCTGGTATGTCCCTTCCTCGTCCATACGAGGGCAATGGTGCAACCACGGGATATTCAGATTCGTCCTGGTTGTACAAACGGGATTTAACCAATATATATATATATATATGTAAATTAATCATGTATATATGTTTGATATGGCTGATTCCATTCAAAAATCATTGCAATCATATGTGTTATTTCATTCTTTTAAGATACTTTACACAACATTATCCGATTAAACATAAAACAATTCAATTCAATCATATGTATATGTTAGTCTCTTCTTTTGGTTTAGATATTGGTTTGGTTTATTTAGAGATTATGGCTAATTTAGCTAATACGTGAGAAGCTAAGAGAGTTGCTCCTTTTCGGATGAATAAAGTGAAATGGCTGGTGAGGTTGAAGCTTCCGGTGAGCCATTTCCCGGGTGGAACAATGAGCTGGACTCCTCCGCCAGCCACCATCGGACTAAGCTTGCGGATGGCTTCTCTAAATACTTTTGTGTTTGAAATTTTTCCGTTCCCAACCGCTCTAAAATTGGTTAGAACCGTGCTATGTTTCCGGCAATTCAATGCTGAGTATTCAATACCGGTTTGTGCCAACAAGGGCGGACGATGTCGCGACTCCATAACCGGAATACCAGATAAAGCAAAAGCCACTAATATACAGAATGATGCTTTAAGCCAGTGGCAGATCCATGTTGTATAAAGAGGAGGGCATATGCCCCGGATACATTTTTAAATTTTAATGCAAATTTTAAACAATTTCAGTTATGCCTCTTGATACTTGAAATTCTGTCTCTCCAACTCTTTCAACAATTTTTATGTTGCCCCCGATAAAATTAATCTCTGCATCCGCCCTTGCTTTAAGCATCTAAGAACAAAAAAACGGAGAGAGAAATATTTATAATTTTTTTTAAGAAATCATTAAAATCCTAAGAATGGCACTTTATCAAAAACAAAAATTTGATACCTTAAATTTTCTGAATCTGAGAAAGAGCTCCACTTGCCAGAAACTTTGAAATTTGACTTGTCTGATTGCTAATTCTCAGTTAGACAAAGATTAATTTATAGAGAAGAAGTAATAGTTTTTTTTTAAGGTCTGTTACATCATATGTATTTTGATTTAATTCTATTAGATATGATGATCAATCTATCTATATGCAACACATACGATTATGATGAATGATTCCACGAACAATTCCACGACGTGCAGTTCTCCCTGCAACACTCTGATCTCCTACTGAGGATTTTTACTTGTGTCATACCAATGATGGACAGTTTTACCCCTACAGTCGAGACCACGACGAACGGCTCTGCTTGCAACATTATGAAAATTCTAATTAGCGTTACACTATTAATCTGCAAGAAAGTGCATTCTCTGGGTTTCAAACCCCAGACTTGATGTAGAAACATTTAAACCTTTGACCATTGGATCAAAGAGGTTCCACAGAAATAATAATGTATGGTAACAATGTTATTGCAATATATATGAAACATATAAATGTATTTGTGCATGACTGATGGTTAACCAAATTGATCTTCAATATGATGAAATTTATTAAGTTACCAAAACAGAGCACAGGAAAACAAGGGTGTGCATCGAATCATATTAAAAGTACCAGATTTTATAATGATTTGTCAAAAAAATACTTTCTTTTTATTTATTTTCTAAAATTACAACAAAATCATAAAATTTTAACATTAGCACCATATGTGTGTTTAGGAACCCTTCTTTATCATTTAGAAACATATTATAAATTAAAGTTGTAGATTTCTCATATCTTAAACACTATTCTGTGATAATTTTTACGATTCAGGCCCGACTCTAGGCGTATGCAAAATGGACATTGGCCATGGGTTCAAAGTCAGTTTCAAAAATTTCTTAAGGTTGAAAGGCACAGTTTTAGAAAAGAAAATTACTAAGAGGCTTTAATTTTGTATGGTTTTGCCGAGGCCCTCCAATGGATTGAGACGGGGTTTCTATGGCAGTTGTAAAACATAAACATGGTAGGAATTTTCTCTTTAGAGTTGGTGTATTAAAAATTAAACTTTTTAAATTAAATGCTAATGGATTACATGAAAATTTTCTTCAGTTATAGAGGATCTCACATTTATTTACCAATTAGGAAGATCCCTCATCCCTGTATCACATGCAGTTATTGGCTAATCATCCAAATTTTTCTCCCACAAGTCCATAAATGGATCCAACAAGAGACAAGAGACAGACAAGCAAGCAAATAAAGCTAAAACCTCTAAGAAGAAGCCATGCCCGCGTCCAACTTCGGATCTTCTTCTGCAATATACACATCTCCACAGGAAAATACACTGCCAAAGGCCAAAATCCAATTGCCCCCAACACTCCTAATACTTCATTGAAGTAGGGAAACACCACTGCCACCCCCGTTGTGATCACCACATACATCGTTCTCAGACACATCCTCATTGGATTTAATCTCACCGTTTCTCCTCGTAGAAATGGCAGTTTGAAGCCGTAGAATCGGGCGATGAAATTGTTTTGTGGGTATTTCTCGGTTAGCCATCTCTCCATAGCCGCGAAAATCGGTTGACTGAAGACCTAAAATGGCATTCTATATGTTAACATGTGTGGGAGATTTTTAATTGTGACTGTTTGTTTGCATTTGAACATGTTATATCAAATCACATCTAAGGTTTTGTATTTTAAAATTTTTTTTTGTTAATTGTAAACTCAAATGTAAAAAAAAACATATGTTTTGAATTTATAGCCAAAATCTTTTTGTCTTAAATACTATAAATTTTGGTTTGTTTTCTAAAATGTGAATGCACATGTAAACGAAAACATAGAGATTGAAGTTTGAAACAATCACAGACGTATTGGTTAGATGGGCACAAGGGTTTTTTTACGATATACCTGGTATCCACCAACTAAATGAAGAACAATGCAAGCATTGGCGAAATCGACAAGCCAGAATGGCTCATAGAATCCGAAACCGGTCAAAAGATTTCCCGGGGTGGAATCTCCGAAGGCCGCGTACCCAAAACATCCGCAACAGAAGAAGAAGAATGTTTGAATGAGTACCGCGGCCAGAGAGGCTTTCTTCATCGTTTCCTTCTCAGCCGGTGGCGATCTCAATGTGTCCTGTCCTTAATTTTCATTCAACCCACGTAAAAAAAAGGTTTCTTGATCTCTTAGAGTATTTAATGTGTTAATTAATCTTACTTGGCGTCATTATGCATGAAGGTAAATTATTTACCTGAATCTCAAGAAGTATGATTGAGAAAGGATATGAAAAGGCAATGTTCCCAAGAGCTTGGAACACTAACCATACTTTCGCACCTCTGTTTTCTGCTGGACTTCCCCCTACACTTCCCTCAATTTTATGTTTTTCTTCAGTTCAAAGAAAAAAAATTATTCAATGATCTTTCATCTTAAAATCTGTTGATAATAAGTGAAGTTGACTCAGTATCAAAAGCAACAAAGAAAAAATTATCTAAATATGATAGATGAATTATCTATACCTATGATTTTGCCAAGGGCGAGGCCAATGCCAATCAAGGAGTAAGCAAAAGACATAATCGCAGCGACAATAGAGAGCCATAGCATGTTGTGGAAATTAGGTATTTGTGATATAAACATCTGAACCAAACCAAACAAAAGCATGAAGTAGTTGTTGTTGTCTCCATATGAACATGTTGCATTGTGTCCTTCTCTATGATAACAGTTCGATTTCATAATTGCTCTGTAAGGAAATGGAAGAAACTCTACATATCAATTAAAAAATTCCTAAGAAAAAAAACATTTTAAATATGTTTACATATATTACCTAATGCATGTAGCTGTAACAATGGTATAAGCAATGCCACAACCAAAAAGGGTAATGTATACAACGACCCCACATACGATCTCATTCTTCTTCCCTGCAAATCAAATTAACCATCTGAATAAATTAAATTACAACTAAAATAATTAATTTTCATGTCTTAAGGCTTAAAGCCATAATCTCCTCAGTCGGGGAAAAAGAGCAAATTAATCAGTCAATTCCTATAATCCTACTGAATGTTTTATTTTTTGGTCAGAAAAAAATAACCCATTGCATGTATTCAAACTCGTGATTTTGAAAGCTTTTAGGTGGCCAGCTAGTACGCTAGTTGAACCTATTGGAATGAAAGAACAGTGAGTTTTGAAGTTGACCTAAATACAATTTAACGGCTTGAGAGTAAGAATTAAGTCGAAGGGGACCGTTGTCAGGATCGGGGAAACGGTAGCAATCGGAAAGAAGAAAAGCAGAGAGAAGTGTGACTCCGGCAAATGCTATAAGGGCGGCTGGACCAGCGATCCAGCCGAGCTCTGCCGTGGCCCAAGCCAACGACAACACCCCTGCTCCTATCACTCCTGTTATTATATGTGTCACCGCCGTCCATAACGTTCCTTTTTTTATTCAAGAAAACACAACGTAATTATTAACGACTAAATGTAATCTGATTGATTGCTAATGATTATGATTATATGATTGTTTACGGATTTACCTGTTCTTGCAGAAACTGAATCATGAAGTTGAACTTCGGTTGGTCTTATAACTCGAGACTCGTAATCTTCTTTATTGTCCATATTTTTTTTCTCGATTTTTTTGGTTGACGAAGATGAATATATTTAGTTTCTGTATGTTTGTATATATTTATGCGGAAAGACGATATGAATACATTTTATCTTCTCGAGGAAAGAAACTTTTTTTGAATGAATTGGAAGACAGATGGTTGTCTACTACTACTATTGTAATTTACGTGTACTAATTTATATAATTCGTGATCATGTGAATAATATAAGATATTTTAGTCGATGGTCACATCTACCATTAGTCATTGATTGTCATGTTTGAAACTAAACAGTTGGGTGGTCCATTTTTTTTGCTTAGAATGCGAAAAGAATAATGTGCTTATATCACTACTCTTAATTATGTCCATCCACAATAACTTTATTACTTTATAATGACTTCTTTTTTTTAGGATACTTTTCACTCATATATTCGGTTTGTTAGAGCAGCTTCTATGGTGTTTCAAATCTTGCTTTTAATTCTATATTTGGTGTCAAATCATCTCCAATGGTACTTTTTGAGCAAGTCAAAGCTCTGCAATACGACGAGACCATAAGCTCATTTATAAGCCTCAGTAATTCCTTTGCCAAGTTAGAGAAACACGGGTTCAATGTAAAAGTAGTTGCGGATAAGTAAGTTGTTGTCTCTCAGAGATAGGCAATCAAAGAAAATGGATGAACTCAAAGGTGCCAAGAAAGTGACTGCAGAGAAAGAGAGCGTAAAGGTTGAGATCGAACGCTAGATTCTCGAGCTGCAAAGGCTGAATGAGGAGACGGAGATAAGGAGATAACTCAGAGTATGTCATGTGCAGCAAAGATTGTCCAACAGCTTGGGACGTAATTGAAATGAAAACTTAGATCTCTCTATTTTGCAATCGAAAACTTAGATTTCTGTAATTGAAAAGACTTTGTTGGCCCTTTTGGACGGATGATGAATGATGTCTAGAACTAGTTAATTAACTTGAAAAATCAACAACCAACCACTTGTGAGTTGTGTCTGTGTACACTTATACAAAGAGATTACGCCTGAATTGGTTATGACTCTGTTAGTGACACTAACGGAATATGATTGTACTAACTGAGGGATGGGCTTTACATCCCAAGTTGCTAAATAAAGTAGGCATAGTAAAGAAACAAACAAAACAACTTTAAGATAAAAGTAGGCGTAGTAAGAATATTGCAGAGCTGTCCATTACATTGAAACAACATACGTCACATGTTCTCTCTTCCTTTACCAAAAGCCACCACAAACTTTTGTCAATTGTCAATCAATACCCATTTTTCTCTCTTTTATTCCCCAACAAAATTATATTAAAGAAAGAAAAAAAATTACCAAACTCTTTCCTTTCTCGATCTCTTTTCTTCCTTACTTCTGCAAGATCCCAGAAGAAATGGCTCAGGTTATTTTCTCATATCAATTTTAAAATTGGATATGATTTATCTCCTTCTCCTAAAATTGTTTATGCTTTTGTTTATAGAGGAAAGTGGTGTTGAAGGTTTTAACCATGACGGATGATAAGACCAAGCAGAAAGCCATAGAAGCTGCAGCTGATATCTTCGGTGATTATTATTACCACTCCTTTCCTTTTATTACTTTCAATCAAAACTCGATTCTGGTTTCTGGGTATTTATTGGGTAGTAATTTTTTTTTTATCTATTTTAGTTTTTCTTGGCATTTGAAAATCAAAAAATGATTAAACAAGTTTGCTGCTGGGTGTTGTCACTCACAAAATTACCATATTTTAGCTATAATTATATGAAACAATCGTTATGAAATCTGGCTCGATTGTATAATTGCGTCAATTTTGGGAGCGTAGATTATTTGACCTTTTTGACACATTAGTCAACGAGATAATGTTCTTTTAGCAAATTAGCAGTGAAGAACAAATAGTATGGGGCCACTTATATTTTGGAGGCCCATATTTTAATGGGCTGAACAAATCAGGATTTGTTTGGGGGCCTACTAAAGGCTTATTCGGTAAAGACGAAACGTATTATTAGATGATATGGACGTGGCATGTGTGAATGTGATCGGCCTTATTTGGTAATTATAGATGATGGGATAGTAAGATAACAAGACTGATTTAAGTGTTTCATTTTCATTGAATTCAAAACGATGAATGTATGATCGAAGATGATACAGTGTAGTTTATGCTAATTAAGAGGATTGTGTTAAGCAGGAGTTGATTCGATAGCAGCGGATATGAAGGATCAAAAGTTGACTGTGATCGGTCTGATGGATGCGGTTGCTGTGGTAAAGAAGTTGAAGAAGGTTGGTAAAGTTGATTTGATATCGGTTGGACCGGCCAAAGAGGAGAAGAAAGAAGAGAAGAAGGAAGAGAAGAAAGAGGAAAAGAAAGAGGAGAAGAAGGAAGAGAAGAAGGAAGAACCTAAGAAATAAGTAACTCGATCGCTATTAAAACCCTAATTTTTTGTCATCTTGATTTCACAATTAGTACGCTGAATCATTGAATAATTTATGATGTAAAATCAATTGTTCAATAGTTTCTAATAAAACTAAAGTACATTGGACATTTTTTTTTTTTAAGGGAACGACCAAACTAGTATGTACAAGTTTACTATTTTTCAAGCACAATAGACTGTCAAACGTATTAAAAACAAGTATTACAATTGCAAAAACTATAAACGCGAATTCAAATACCAAAACAAAAGCTTGATGATGATCTTATGTCAAACGTAATGATGTTCCATACCATTAATGTGAAATTTTAAGCAAATTCATTGCAATCGCAAACTCAAAGTTATCAGAATTAATATTACTCATGGAAGGAAAAAATCAAGTTTTAATTAGTAACTAAATAGTATAACAGATTCTATAAAAATATATATATTCTAAGGAAGTAGGAACAATAATGATTCGTTAACCAAAAAGATTATATTAACGATTCCTTGTAATTACCTTTTGTTTACTGCACCTTTACTTTATTTAAATAGCAAATATTAGCTACCTTTTCTGTTATAGAATTATTAATATTAATTATTTTCCGGATTTAGCATATACTAATATATTATATGATTAAATGGATTAATTCACTTAACTTCAGCAATTTTCATCAACGATAAAAACTTTACGCGGTTTCGATAAGAAACAAGATTCGCGCAAAGAAATGTTACAAGTAATAAAGAGTAGTTTCTTTTCTTTTCTTAACATTAAAACCAAAAAGAGTAGTTTCTTTTAGGTTAGGGCTACCTATATAATTTATAATTAAGTAACGTAACGTAAGTATCCTATCTTTTATTTTCTCAGTATTTCTCTAACTCTTTTAACAAAAAAAAAAGTATTTCTCTAACTTTTTATTTACCTCATATGACGTCATGGGAGTTGGTGAATCATTTGTCGCCTAAGAAGTATAAAAACTACAACGAACCAAAAAATAAGTAAAGGACATAACTAATAAAAAAATTCATAATTTGAGATTCCCATATTTATCCGGTTTATTAGATGGTATTTTTGAAATTCTACATCGAATACGACCCGGTTTGATGACATTTGTGCTGAGTAGCGAACCGGTTCTACTCCCTAATTACGGTTCCGTGTTTCTGATGTCTACTTTAAACAACATTTGAAAGGTCCCACTCCTATAATTCTAAGACTTATCGATTTGCCGTTGAACCCTTGTACTTCGAAAATATTTCAATTTGAGTACCACAACTTATAAGAAATTATGTTGAACCCCCATAATGTTATTTCCTAACGATAGCTATTGATGCGAATCAAACGATCAGTGGTCACTGCAACGCTATCACTATTGAAGTAATTCAAATATGTTCTATTATTTTTAAATATTAATTAGAGTACCGGAATTTAAAAAGGACGAATAAAGGGTTAAATTGTAAATATAAATAACATATGGATGGATTTTATAAATTACTCAAATCTTAATGATCGTGCATCAATGATACTAAAAAAAAGAAGAAAATCAAATATATAAAGGAAGAAGGCGAGTCATTTTATGACAACGAGAAACAGAACATCATTACCAAACATTTCCAGCTCAGTTTCTTGAAAATACGACAGTTAATCTCTCTAAATATTTTGTTCTCTCTCTCTCTCCTCTCTCTTACAAACTAAGACTCCTTGGATCATTCTGATTCCCTTGTAATCTTTAGTTGTTGTGTCTGACGTCATGGCCGAAGAGGAACCAAAAAAGGTGACGGAGACCGTTACGGAGCCAGCTCCACCACCGGAAGCTCCGGCGGAGAAACCTGTTTCTGCGACGGATGTTGCTCCTCAGGAGAAACCTGTTGTTGCGGCCGATGTTGCTCCACAGGAGAAGCCTGTTGCTCCACCACCCGTTCTTCCATCTCCTCCTGCGCCGGTGGAGGAGAAGCTAGAGGACTCCAAGGCTCTTGTTCCCATCGTCGCTAGTAATTACCTTTTATCTTTTTTCAAGTTAAAGATTAACCTAAGTTGGCTGAAACTTCATGAAATTTTTTCTGCCAAAATATATTTATATTAATTAACTGGTCAGAGTCAAATATATATATGATTGTTTACGTTTACTACTGATTAAGCTTCAAAAAAAAATTTCTTTCAAGATTTTTTTTTGGTCAAAAATATTTCAAGATTAAGAACAGAATTTTGAAAACCTTTTTTAAAAAAAAACTAACAAAACGAACAAATTTCAAAATTTTGTATTTATGTCAATTCTGAGTTTGGGACAAGAAGAACTCAAAGATTCTTGCTATTCTCGAATGTTTTGTTACTGTTCTTTATTGTTATTCTCCCTGTTTTATTGGATATAAGAGTAATATTTAGAAATTTTGTTTTGTGGCAGAGGAAGTAGAGGAAGAGAAGAAAGAAGGGTCAGGTAATCGAGGTAATTAACGAAATAGATTAATGACAATATAATGGATGTAATTAATTAATTAGTGTTTTGGCCATATCGGGAAGTAAATAATTAGGTGGTTTGGTTCCTGTTTTATCATGGATGTGTATAAAAACTGAAAGCTGATTTTATTATATTCATTAATATTGAGTGATATAAAGGTTATGTAAGGATGTATGTGTTTGTCACTGTCTCTTATATTCCTACAGACTCTGATTAATGATTCTATTTGCTTAAAATATTTGGGAGTGAAGATGCTGTTCTGGCTAGAGTTGAGACAGAGAAGAGGATGTCACTTATCAAAGCTTGGGAAGAGGCTGAGAAATGCAAAGTGGAGAACAAGTAACGTTTTTATCTTATTTATCACTGGTTAAATTTTGCAACTAATCCAAGATATTATCATTAAGGTCTTGAAGAAAATGTTTGCTACAGAGCTGAGAAGAAGCTTTCTTCAATTGGGTCATGGGAGAACAACAAGAAAGCAGCTGTGGAAGCTGAGCTCAAGAAAATGGAGGTATGTTTTACATTCAGAATTATTATTTTTGTTTGAAATTACCCTTAATATTTTGCATACTTATTACTTATTAGTCAGAGATTTTGAGACATTTCTGAATTAGCCCGGACTTTTCTAATTGTGGAATTGGAATTGACAACAGGAGCAATTGGAGAAAAAGAAGGCAGAGTATGTGGAGCTGATGAAGAACAAAATAGCTCAAATTCACAAACAGGCAGAAGAGAAGAGAGCGATGATCGAAGCTAGACGTGGAGAAGAAATTCTCAAAGCTGAGGAATTAGCTGCCAAGTACCGTGCCACTGGAACTGCTCCCAAAAAGCTTTTTGGATGCATATGATCTAAGCATCTCCATGGGAAACATATGAATATAGTGTTACTGTAATGACGTTTTCAGTTTACTTAATGTGGGAGTAATTTGGCAACCTAGAAAGTTATAAGGTCATATGGAAACATCTTAATATTGATTGGGGTGCGTTTGTTAATTTAATTTGTATTTGTACAGCTTTTCAATGAAAGGCTTTTCCTTAGCTTTATGAATTGGTACGTGCAATAATATAATTGTCTTTCTTTATAGCGTAATTTATGATCGCATCCCCCGCACCCCTATCATAAATGCGGTAGTAAGTGGTCCGATGATATAAAACTGGAAGAAAGTCCCATCGTAGATTGTTAAATTTATTGTTTTCATTTCAAATATTTGCAGCAGAAACATTTACAATGTTCAACC
The DNA here is from genome assembly GCA_900406565.1 of Turritis glabra. Classification (NCBI taxonomy): domain Eukaryota; kingdom Viridiplantae; phylum Streptophyta; class Magnoliopsida; order Brassicales; family Brassicaceae; genus Turritis; species Turritis glabra. The sequence goes on along the minus strand of OVBN01000001.1, from coordinate 5,425,172 downwards.
AAATTTATGTAACATAAGATTATATCAAACATCAATGTATAAAGAATTATAGGTTTTAGCCACGGAAAATATGTAGCTATGATAACTAGCCACAAAAGAGCCACCATGTAACCACAATTCGATAGCTTTGTTAAAATCAGTGGTTTAGTAGTGACGATTTAGTGGTCAGGTGATCACGTATAATATCAATGGTGATTCCATGGTCGTTTAGCCACCATTTAGCTACGTCAGAATATGTGGTCGATGGTTTCGACTTTCGACCATAGCTATAATTAACGGTATAATGACAAAAATATAGAATAACCAATGATTTATCCCCGTGGCTAAAAACTTTTATGTGTTGTTGACTTATTTTTGAAAGATAAATTAATTTGTTTCAAACTTAACTCTAAAAAGTCAAAATGTCGGAATCCAAAAAAAATTGGCAGAAAGAATCCAGAGGAATGGTCGAGATAGTATACTTTATACAGTAGTGATAAATATGTAGCTAAAGTTGATGATCAACAAGTTAATAAAATGTAAATTACGGCCCATAAAATAAAAGGCCCAAGCCCAACTGAAGAGAGATCTTCGAAACTAGGGTTTCCTCTGGAGCTTGATTACTTTGAGATTTCAGTCTTTTTCCTTTGCCTCTCGCAGTTTTCTACAACCTTTTTGCCTCAGAGCTCCGCGGAGAGCAGCAATCAGTAACCATGGCTGAGCAAGTTCGTTTCCATTCGTTCTCTATGTATTCCCTCGTGTTCATTTCTACGCTCTCGTAGATACTCTTTACGATTCTCATCCTCTTCTTATTTCTCTTGCAGACTGAGAAAGCTTTTCTTAAGCAACCCAAGGTTTTCCTAAGGTCAATTCTTGAGAACCATAAAAAGATTCTTATCCTTTTACTTGTATCCATTTGTTTCCGAATTGGTTTATATGATTGAGGTTTAATGGTGTGTGTGTGTGTGTTTCAGCTCTAAGAAATCTGGGAAAGGAAAGAGACCTGGGAAGGGTGGAAATCGTTTCTGGAAGAACATTGGTTTGGGTTTCAAGACTCCTCGTGAAGCCATTGAAGGTTTGTTTTTTTTTCTCTTCCGTTTCTCCTTCAATGAGAAACTTTAAACTGTGCAGTGTCAAATGATTGATCTGAATAGATGAACTAGTGTAACTAAACAGTGTTAGCTAAGGTTTGCTATCTAGAAATCTGCATTTTTCTCTCTTCACAATTGACCTGTGATTATATGATGTGTCTCTTAGTTAGAGGTGTTATTGGTTGGTGTGGAGCTCAATGTCGTTTGAGTGCTTGCTTTGATGAGATTTGAAGTGGTAAACTGCAATTCAAAGTTATAACATTCAGACATGTTTTGTAATCTTGATTTGTTTATTCTGTGGAATAGGAGCTTACATTGACAGGAAATGCCCATTCACTGGAACTGTTTCTGTAAGAGGGCGTATCTTAGCTGGTACTTGCCACAGCGCCAAGATGCAGAGGACCATCATTGTCCGTAGGAATTATCTCCACTTTGTGAAGAAGTATCAACGGTAAGAAGAATGTGAACCTCTGTTCTAGATAGAGCTCAAAGATTTAACACCAATGCTGAAAAAACATTTTAAATTTCCATCAGATATGAGAAGAGACATTCCAATATCCCTGCTCATGTCTCACCTTGCTTCCGTGTCAAGGAAGGTGATCATGTCATCATTGGCCAATGCAGGTAAATATTGGGTTGTCTTTATACTTTTTTTTTAATGATATAGGTAACGCGGTGAAAACGATATCTTATTGTTTGTGATTTATTGCAGGCCATTGTCGAAGACGGTCAGGTTCAATGTGCTGAAGGTGATCCCAGCGGGTGCATCCGCCTTTGGTAAGAAGGCATTCACTGGAGTGTAAGAGATATGCAAGTCTGGAGATTTTGGTTTAATTTTGATTTTGGAATGTTTTTATGTTTTGTTTGATGAAACCCTTTTGTTGGAGACTTTGATTATCACAGACGAAATACAAGTCTACGCACTTTCATCGAACTAAATCTTCTACATTCAACTCTTGAAATATGGTAACTCTCCAAATCAACTTAATTGTTTACTTTCTTGGATAAGAGAGTAAAGATGGTTCATATATATATAGAAGTTTCATGATAAAGGAAAAAAAAATTTGAACTTGTTCAATTGTGTATAATGAATTTTCTATTTGTCAGGAGAGAAGGTAGTATTTGTTGGTATCATCAAAAGGATTTTGAAGTCATTATAATCTTTTCGGAAAACTATTTCACCATAAGAATACAATGCATTCAAAGAGTAATAGTATAGAAAAGTAGGAAGGGTTAGTCTCCATGTCTAGGCTGGCAAGCGCTACCGTTATCAATATAAAGGGCTAGAATCAACGTAGAGACATAACAACGTTGCTACCGATATGAATATAAAGGGCAAGAATCAACGTAGAGACAGAACAATGTTTACTTCAATTCGGCGAGAACGACAACAAAATGGTGTTGTTATTTGAATCAATCGGTTGGACTCTCCATCATGCTATTCAGTCCTCTAATGTGAAGCACCACCAACTTTCTGGATACCGAGAAGAAATTCAGGGAAAGACTGAACTCGGAGATCTTTGATCTATGAAAGAGTGATTTTCATCAACCTCAGACCACCTCGAGCTATCGGTTTTCCTAAGCCACCGAAACAGTGTATTTTGAATATGGGTTTAGCTTTATTTTAAAGGAACCTAACGAGCAATGGGTGATTGCGTTCTTCAAGTACATATGAGCCCATCAAATCCATATATATATCAATAGTGGTTATAATTTTGTGAGTTTGGACATGAAAAAATTAAGATGAATATGTAGTCGTGTAGTTAAAGCAAAGGACTTCAGTAGACATTATTAGACAACAATGTATATGCGTTATATAATCAAACTTTCATCTTGATACATTTTTTTCGTAAACAAACTTATGAAGTAATAATTTGATATAGGTCATGCGCTACGGATTCTTTCCTAGTGTCAGAAATTTTTGTAAAACGCCATAAGGTTAGAAAATATAATTATTGTCTTGTAAGTCACTATTCGGCTGAAGCTTTATATTCTGTCTATTTTTTTTTATACTAATCATATTTGTTTGTCTGTCTTGAATTGCCTTTTTCACTGCCAATTTTATGTTGTTTGTTCCGGTGTCACAATCGGAATCTATATTGTCGTTTATTAATTTCTCGGCAACCTATATTATTGTGTTTTTTTTTCTTCTGCATTTTAATACAAATAGTGAATTTGTAAATACAAGTATACGAAGAAAGGCGTTACACGTTTGCCTACCATTAGCAAGTGGTTTTCAGTTGGTGTTGAGTTCATAGATATTTTAGTGGATGGTGACAAGTGTAGATTAGTATATTATCTCGTGCGCTTAATTATGTTTGGGATCAACAAATGCATGAATTAGGCATTTAGGAGTACTTTGCACAAAATTTTCTTTTATGTTGGAGGAAAATCTAAACTATTAGAACTCGAATTTAAGTCTTTGAGACTTTTACAAATTACAATAAGATTTCCAGGGGGGATAAAACCATCATTGTATTTGTGGCAAGATGTGAAGCGCCCACCATAGAGAATATAAATATGATTCTTTAGGAAATATAGTGCACAGATTGTATCGTTATAAACTTATAAATTAAAGGTATTAAAAACGATTTTACTTTTTGAGTTTTAGGATTAATCCAAGAATAGGCTTTTTCTTTCTTGAAGATAAAAAAAAACTAAGAATTTAACCCTGACTAGAAAAACAAGAATCAACTCTTTTGATATCCAACTTTACAGATTACCACATAGCTAAACTGATTAGGCTTTTCTCATTTCATCAATCATGATGTCAGTTTTGTTTGTATTAAGAAGCTCCAAAAAGCAAATAACTAATCTCGTGATGTATATACACACTAGATATGGTAGACGAAGGCAATACAAATTTATTATATATCTGCCAACAAACTAGCTAGTAGCTACATTTGTAATTGTAATAACGGCTTTTTCTTTCTTGAAAATAAACAAAACTAGAATTTAACTCTTTGACTACAAAAACAAGAATCAACTCTTTTGATATCCAACTTTACAGCTTACCACAGGTCCACAATAGCAAGATTGATCAGGCTTTTCTCATTTCATAAATCATGATGTCAGTTTTTTGTATTGAGAAGCTCCAAAACGCAAATAACTAATCTCGCGATGTATATACACACTAAATATGGTAGACGAAGGCAATATAAACTTATTATATATCTGCCAACAAACTAATAGCTACATTTATAATTGTAATCAAACTGAACGAACACTATTGTTTCCCAAAATATCGTATAAGAATTAAGAAACAAGGAATGAAAATTTATGGATTAAAAAGCTCAAAATTTCTGCGCAACAACAAAAAGAACATAGACAAGTAGAAAAAATCCTTTATAAAATAAAAAAGACAGATCAAATGCTCTCACAACTGAATCAAAAATCAACCTCAGGTAGGAAAATTAAATTTGAAAAAAAAACAAAAAAAAATTAAGAAGCATCATCATCATAATTCATAAAATATATAGTAATGATAAATTAAGGAGAAGAATACTATGGCGTTCTTTTGCCCACGTAAACTTGTAATACTCCATCAGATCCACCAGCCACTAACGTGCACTGGTCCACACCTGATTGCCTCCAACAGACGCTACTCACGAACCGCTTATCCGAACCAGAATTCATACCAACCGGTTCAAACCCGTCTACCCAAACTGGCTTCCCCCACCTCTTATCATACACAAACACCCTGTTGTTCTCCGATCCACAACCAAACAACGCGCCGTTTCTCCACACAGATAACCCCACGAAGTTTCTATTATTCACGTGCCCTTCGTACGTGCGAATCACGCGCCCGTCCACCACGCTCCACATCTTCAAACAACCGTCCGTACCTGCCGTCACCACCGTACCACCGTCGAGGAACCTCACATACGACACCGTTTTGGTGTGGCCTTGTAAAGTCAACGCCGGGTCAACGAGTTTCCTCATATCGTAAACGTAACCTCTCCGATCAGCGCATCCGACAGCCACTGCTGGTCCGCCCGAAGGATCGAATTCGACGCAACAAACGGCGCTCCGGCAAATCCCCGCCGGACGTACAGCGCCGACAGATTCCTCCGGCGGACACCTAGGATCCCACACTTGCATCGTCCCGTCGTCCGATCCCGACGCGCCCACGGCGGACGCGCCGCCGTTGCGCGTGTAATCCACGCTCCATACGCGGCGGCCTCCGTGCTCGTCCCTTTCGAATAACGGCGTCCTCTTCTCAAGATCGTACTCCGTCACTACGCCGTCGTAATCTCCCGACCCGATGACCCGACCGCCCGACCCGGGTCTCCACCGGAGACTACTAAGCTTCGCCGGCGTACAGATGTAATACTCGCAGGCGGTAGCTTGATCGACGAAGGCAACTCCTCCTTCTCCGGTGACGACGGCGTTGGTACGTAAGAGAGAAGGGAGGCCGTAAAAACGAATCTTTCTAGAAATCCCGGCGGTAGCGACGATGTTATCAGTGGGATCGAACTCAATAGCTCCGATAACGTCGGAGGCGGAGGAGGAGGAGGAAGAGACGACGGTGGAGAGAGAAAGATCCCATTCGTGTCTAGCTTCTTCGTCTTCTTGTTGCCGCTTGTGAGGATGAAGAGTGTTCATATGAAAACAGTGTAATGACTGTTGCTCTGGGGATTCGGACCAATCGAAAACCAATCCATTATAATATAAAATATTCATTTTTAATAATGGCTTTATTTACCAATCCACGTATGATTTTTATTTTATGATTTTATCCATTCGTATACTAGGACAGAGAAGGTCCCATTTAATTCTATTTCAGGTAAGAAAATGTGGTTTGTTGTCGTGGCTACTTATATAGCCAAACATGGAAACTTGTATTGAATTGATGGATTCGTAGTAGGCGAGAAAGGACGTTAATTTAATGTTAAACGGGGTAACATTTCGAGTTTTCGACCTGATCTAATAGTGGAACTAATTTAACATTAAAACCAATAAAAGAAAATAGTGAAATAACTATGCATTTTGTATTTTATGCTACACCAAAAACTAAGATAATATGTAGTGGCGATTGGTGAAGAAACAAAGATAAGAGATTCTTACTAATGGGATGTCAAAATGGGTAACCCAATCTAATTTAATTCATTATTTAATCGGTTGAGAATTAAATGAGTTTATGAATTGACTCGACTCATTTAATAAATGAGTTTGATTAACCCATAAACTCATTTATTTTGTTTGGTTAAATGGTTAAATCAGTTGATTTATTAAAATAATAATTAACATAAAAACAATCATAATTAATCTTTATCATTATTATCATCATTATCAACATTATATTTTAGGATCATAACATCATCACCATCACCATCACCATCACTATCACCATCACCATCACCATCACCATCATATATGTTTTTGGAGGAAATTACGGATTCACATTTTTTACGGAAAATTTGCGGATTTGCAATTTTGGCAGGAATATTACAGATTCACGTTTTTGTGAAAAACATGAATTTACGAATTTGGCGGAAAATTTGCGAAATTACAATTTTGACGGAAAATTTGCGAATTTATAATTTTGGTTGGAAAATTACAGATTTACGTTTTTTAGAAAAATTACGGATTTATGTTTTTGGCGGGAAAATTGCTGATTCGCGTTTTTTGGTAGGAAATTATGAGATGATGATGATGACTATGATATGTTGATATAATGATGATGTTGTTATAGTTATGAAAATATGATGATGATGATGATGGTAGTATGATAATGATGATGATGATGATGATGATTATATTAGGTTGGTAATGAAAAAATTGATGGGTTAGTGATTAACTCATGAACCCATTATAATCTCATTTACTCATTTAATTTATTTAGTTATTTACTCATTGACTCATCAATTCATTAGAGTCAAAAAAAATTCATGGGTTGAATTGAGTTGAATTGACGCATGTGTCTTGACCTATTTTAACACTCCTAGTTCAAGCTTTGATTATCTTACCGATTGGTTTTACAATCGTGAGGTATTGTTGATGTAAATTTTTTAATTTGGTTCTTGTTTGAACATGTACAACTTTTGAGTCTTTGACGATGTGATTGAAAAAGACGTAACATTTTTCTTTTCCCTATGTATACAATCTTCTATTTTAAGCATTTATACAATTTCTTTTTGTCAAACCAAGTTTTAAAGGTAGAAGTAGACATATTCGCTTTAAACTGACATATCATATAGACGAATTGCATAGCGATAAGTCTTAGTTTGTTTTTTTGGTATTTTAGATTCAGTTTGAGAATTGTTGAGACCGGACTCTACAAAATATACGAATAATTCGATGAATAAGTTAATATTTTATTTTAGTGTCTAAACATTTGGTAGTGTGATTATTGTACCCGATTTAAGGAACATTCACATATGAGAGTGGTCAGAAAGTTTTTAAAACTTCAGATTCATCTTCATTAGTTGTCCAAATTCCTAATCAGAATTTAGACTAAATAACTCTACCTCTACTTTTAGGAACTTTGGGGTACACTGAAAGAGCAAAACTCTTAGTATTCACACATTGAGAATTTCTAATTTTGAGCTGATCTCTTATCGTTCACATGTATAAGAGACGGAAAACGACTATGTATGACCATATAACAAAATATATAACAAAATAAAAGCATAGATCATCATTTTTTGATATAAAATCGCATAGATCATCATGGGGTTATACGGTACTAGTATGACGCGTCCGATCAAGAAGAGTCGGGGCAGATTTTGAGAGAGAGAGAGAGAGAAAAGGAGATAAACGGTGGTAGGTACTTTTAAATTTATGCCAAAGAAAAATTTTAAAAGTGGAAATGTGAGAATTTTGTGGACAGCAAAGTGAGGACGAGTCATACGTGTGCTATGTACCACCTTTGGTCATTGTCCTCTTTTTTGTCTCTTTTCGTTACTTCTCAGCCTCACGTCTTTATAAACACTTGAGCTGCATTCTTAGACCCCACCCTGCTTCAAAGGAATGGACGATTTCGATTTAATGCCATTTATTAATATTTCTCCAAAAATAAATAACTACGTAAAATATTTTTTTTTCACCAACTAAAGCGAAAAGACCATCTAAACGGCCCGTTACAAAAGTGTCTTCTACACTTTTTTTTTTTCTTATGGGGTACACCATTTTTTTAATAAGAAACGGGAACATTCTTTTTTTTCTTTTTCTTTTGGGATAGCTAATAAGAAACGGGAACATACAAACTTCATAAATACTAAATGATTTTAAATATGTCTTTGTCATCATCATAAATATTTGATCATATCAGCTATCGATATAATCTAATTATTTGCATCACATAAAATCACAATGAAAACTCCTTGAACGAGAACAACTTTCTTTGCAACACACAAATATTCGACAGATAATTTTACATGTATTTTATCCGTGATCACGAAAAATGATTATGGGTCTGATTGGATATACATATTAGCGCAACAATTGAGCAGAAAAATAAGTTACTCTGACTTCTGCTAATGTTCCACCAGTTGAGTTGAATTTTTTTTAATCATAAGTTATTTATTCATTTGCGCTGGAAACTGTTTATATAAAGGCAAAATGCAACATCAACATTAGATAATATATTTCCTGTTTTTTACCGGAATCATTTGAAGCTCCTCTTGGCAATATTTAGTTACTCTCAATCAACAATTTCAACACATGATTCAATAGACACTACTTTGTATAAAAAGTTCCAGTAAAGGTAAAAGTGAAGATCTTATCTGGTAATTTGAGTATATTACAAGTTATTGATATTTCTGATGTAATAAATCCAAAGAAAGCAGATATACAAAAGCAACTCAAAAGATGACTACAAGCAGACTAAATAGACTTACTTAACAAATAAATGGAAAATTATTAAGTAGTTGGGAAAAATGTAACACCAATTTAGATTATATATGAAAGTAGTTGGACTAGAAAGATGATCAACAGTTATCAGATTTCCGATATAGATTAACATCAAATTAGATTGGCAAGAATCATACACGAACACAAACCCACACTAGCACAACCTACAACGGGAACCATAATTATTATTTATAAGTAGTATAATAATCGATAATCGACCTTAATCAGGTTAAATAATCGATCTTAATAAGGTTATCAACCAACAATCTCTACGCTAAATTTCCTTTTAAAGTTGAGTTAGTTGAAGCGACATTAGGAAGGCCCTGAGAGAGCGGTGGTGTATCTGGTCACTGATCAGAGTGGCAGGTTCTATTTTCAGTGGCGTTATTATGTTATTCGGTTATGTTATTCGGTTTTACTTTTCTACTATGATTATGTTATTAATCATTATGTTATTCGGTTTTATTTTTTTACTATGATTTAACCTGTGGTATACCACGGGACAATTTTTATTTCACATAATCTTAATTAAATCAATTTGATTCAACAAGTCTAATATTCTAATATTTGTGGTGTTAACAAAATAATAAAATAAGGATTTAACTCGTATTGTAGTACCAGATTAATGATATTTTAATTTTTTATTAATATCGATTTAAAATCCGTCCTGCCATACAACTCATCCTGCTATATATAACATGTCCTATGTTATTTTCAAATTTTTATAAGTTCAAATATTTATAATATTTTAACTTTTTATTAAGTTTAAAATTTTTTATATCCAATAAAACTAAAAATTTCAACTAAAGAACCAAATTAAACCGGATATAAATTTTTAAATTTGGATGTTTGTTAAATTAAGGTTCGTGCTCATTTGGATTTGGATTCACTTTGGTCTTATTTATAATATGAGTATGAATCGTTATCTAAATATTTTAGCCGGTGTAAGACGTTGAACACATATTTTTTATTCATTAATTAATTAATATATGTCTATTTTTAAAAATTTGGATCACAATATGCATAAATTTTATTAGATATTTATTAATTTAATATATAATATGATGATTCAAAACAATTTTTCAAAAATCAAACAAAACTGATAAGAGAATCATAATTTTAAATCTTAACAAGATCTTTTAAATATTTATATAATTGTTGAACATTATATGGATATTTTTTATAATTAATGTTCAAATCTTTTAATTGTGTTTGGTTATAGGGATAATAGACAATTAATTGTAAGGGTTGTTTGAATACATTGATATAATCATAAGCATTTTTTCTATTTCATATATACCCTTAATTAGGCCTGAAACTTATTATCCAGTATCTGGAATCCAATCCGGGATCTGCTCTGATCCGCTCCAGAAAACAGGATATCCGGACAGGCCGGATCCAGATCTGGATAATAAAATTTCGGATCCGGCCGGATACGGATAATAAAAAAACACAAAAACGGATATCCAAAATATTAATATTTTATTTATTTATATTATATAATATATATATTTAATTTTTTTCTCAGATTATATATTATAATAATATTTTCAATTATATATGTAATATTAATATATATTTTTAAAAAAAATCTCTTAAATTTTATATAATAATTTTTCCTTTTTAAAAGTCGGATCCGGATATCCTGGTTTTTTCACGGATATTCGAAATCCGAATATCCTAAGTAGCCAGATCCGGATATCAAAACTACGGATCCGGATATCCCAAAAAACTCCGGATATCCGGATCCGGCCGAGGCCTATCCTTAATGTGCTTAATTATTTTACCTTGTAAGTTGTAACTAATGACATTTTTTATAATATTTTTCTCAATAATAGTTTATTTTCAAATATAATTTAAAAATACTAATATAGATATATATCTTTTTATTTTGTGTAAAAATCTTCTATATATCTAAACAAAAAATGAAACACAGAAAATTAAAATCTATCTTGAAATTTTTCGAAATGACGGAATATATATTGAGATAACGGAATTTGTAATTGTTTAACCATGTTTTAAATCTGGCAAGGCTTGTGATTGAGAAAAACAGCATACAACAGAAACAAATTTGGTAAACTCGATACAAAAGTTACAACAAAGCCTACCAAACACCAGACTAGAAAACACAAAAACCCTAAAAGAAAGGTACCTTCCATACCAAGAAACATGTAAATAATTGCCGAAATACACTTTAAAGATGAAGAGAGTTTACTTCGTCAGCTTTCCATAGTCCTTCCTCGTACATATACAACCTCATGATTCCTTCATCTTTCTCCGTCCTCCGGCACATCACGCACATCTTGTACTCCATACAAGTCACAAACCTTTTCAACTTCGAGGCCTTCTCCATTATGTCTTGTCAAGCTCCCTCACGATGATCTTCTTCTTTTTCTTCTTCTCAGGATGTTGCTGATTCACCACGAGGTAAGAATGAGGGATGTTGAGAACCTCGAGGCTTTCTATTTTATCCAAGATTTTTAAGAGGGCGTCTCGGTTTATGGCAGTGCATCTGAGGCTGAGGACTTTGAGACTGGGGAGATGAGATCGATGCGACCCATTACCTTGAGCTCTCTGAATGTCCTTCTCTTGACGATCGATGAAAAAACAATATGCGAGTCTAGGATGCTTGGCATTGTTAGTGATTCTAGATTCTTACAGAAGCTTATACCCGTATCCTTTATTCTATTCATAGCTGGTAGCACTAAGCGTCTCAAGTTTGGACACCTGCCACAGTTGAGTTGAGCAAATTATCAATCGGTTAAACGGATATATAAAAATGCCAAGTAGTTTGAAGAAGAGATGGTACTAAAATGTGAATATACCTTTTAGTGGTGTAAGTAAGCATATCATCAGTCAGAAACAAGTTGAAATGAAAAATCAAGGTCCTTGTGTTTCCTTTGCTAAGACTCATGGAGAGTTTCAAGATCCGAGCCAGGTACCCATCAGAGCGGCGCTCCACGTACACATATGGCTCGTATTTGGTTTTGATGAAAATAGATTTCATGTGCGATAGATCGAGCTTATCCCACAGAATGGGATCACAACAAACTGCACGCCATCCTCTATAGACATGAGCTAATCCAGAGGTCAACTCATCGATGCTAAAATAGTTCTGAAATATCCGCATTAAGACGTCGGTGTCCAACTTTTCCCATCCCTTGACTACATTTTCTGTTCTTTGTTTTGTAATATCGGAGAATACATTTTCACAGGCTTCTTGATCCATTGAAGAAACTTTCAAGAGAAAGATTCTTGTTTGGATTTGTTATAACATATTCAGAACCCCTAAACAAGCAGAAGAAAGGTAACCAAGTAAGAAATGCATCTTTATGTCAAAACATATATATATGAAACATCTTTACCTTCAATTTCAAGGGAGTGAGCAAAATTCTTTTTATGTACAATCAATCAATGTCCCCTGTCCCCAGAACATGCGATGTATAAACACTTAGTGAAACTAAATTCAAATATGAAGTGTGCTTGGTTAACTATAAACTACATAAAAAAATCATGAAAACAATCATTCCAAATGATATCAAATCGCTAAGTGTTTGGTTAGAACATCAATAGAATAAATCTTCATATTACCTTTACTGTTGTTGATTTGAATGGCACATAAAGGGCCCCAACAGCCAAAACAATCACAGTCTCAAACCGTTAACGACACACAAATATCCATAATGGTGAGGAACCTAATCCGACACTCGAATATATCCCCTAGCATCAAAATAGAGGTGGTAGACTCAATGGGAAACAAAAGGTAAAACCCCGAGGCTGGCGTGATCGATTTCTTGTAATTTCCCACACTATTGCAAAAACAGAAACCTTATAAACCACACGATATTAAAATTCCCAATCCACGTGAAAGGATCATGTTGATTGGGAGGTCGTACCAAATAACAAGAATATGAATAGTGGGGAAACAAAGAACTTTTATTGATTCAACCGAGGATCGGCAATTTACAGAGTGAACGAAAATATTCCAAACGACGAGATACAAATAAGGAGATAAGACTAGACTAGACGGGATGCCGAACTCAGTCTTTAGAGATAGAATCGGGTGATATTCCTGACTCCTTCTCCAGTTCTCTCATACCTTTTCACTAACACATGTGTTCCGTATTTATACCTGATGTGATGTACTCAGATTCTTTTCAGGGTTCGATGTGGGTTCCCTCTTTTACCTTCGTTTAAGGTGGCGGAACCTTCGTCCAAATGGGACGAACCGTCGATTTCCAGTGGACCGATCTCTTATCGGGCCGATCTCTCGTTGACTTCTGATCAAAGATCTTTTGGATGGGAGACTTTTCTTCTCGGGCCGAGTGGGAGTGTAATGGGGCGAAACCCATGTCCAACAGATCAGAGTAAAACCATACCTTGAAACGACGAGGAGTGAAGAAACTGGTGGCGATGTCTGAATGTTAACTTTTGTCTGAATTTTTACCTCTTTTGTTTGATTATGTTATCAATTTTTGGTTAATTGGTTTTATGCCATTTTTGGACCAAACCGGTTTCACACATACCCGAGAGTGTAAAAGAGAGAGACTGAGAGATCACACACCATGTATGTAAAATGCAAATTATATTTTAATTTTATATACTAGATAAATTATCTGGTAAATAATTATATTCTAGAATAACATTCAAATCAATGCATTTGTTGAGGGTTGTATCCATAGTTTTGCTTCGTCTTAAGCAATACACCGATCATGAATGGACATAACATTAGTTTACCATCGTCCGTCTCCAACAGATTTTGTGTTAAAACAACTATCAGAAAATCGATGCAAATAATAAGATTATGATTATACACGCTTCCCGTAAGTGATCAATAGGAAAATTTTTAAAGGTGTTGTTCCTTTGCATGTCGCAAATTTTACATTAACTTGAGGTAAAGTTAAAACTTTTCATTTAATTGTTTACCAAATACAAAGATCAGTTACAGGCAAAAAAGCAAAACAGATCAGTGTTTCAGAAAGTTAAAGATGTTCGATTAGAGACTTTGACCGGAACAAACCACTGATAAAACTAAACCGGACTCACTAACCAGAATGAGACTGAAAAGAGTTGGAGCTAGCACTTGAGCCACGGTCAGTGCTGAGTTGAAGAGCCTCCAAAGCCTTTTGAATCTCCATGTTCATTGCACTGTCAACACTTCCGGAAGACAGTTTCTTGTGAGATTTCTGGAGATGAAGCTTCAGAGAACTGCTGCTTAGACCTGCGTTCTTACCACAAACCGGACACACTTTCATTGTTGGTTTCCTCTGTCTCCACTCCATTGACACTTTCCCGTGACATTTCTTGTCGAGGTTAACTAAGATCCGGGCAAATCCGTCGTTCGGTTGAGCTCGCCTATGAACTTTTCTCAGTTTGCTCCATGCTTCCAAAAGTGTGAGGTTCCTGTTTATTAATCCCACCAGTAAACAAATGAGAAGAATTGGAGAATTTTTGTTGATTTTCAAACTTTGAATCGTGTTTTCAACAAATTGTAACTGTCCCCAAAAACTTACTTTCGGAGCATCAGGTAAGCAAGCACTACAGTTGCGCTTCTACTCCGACCTTCGAAGCAATGAACCAAAATCTTGCCACCTGTTTCCTCGCCATGGTTGATGAAATCGAGAGCTTCTTGAAAGATGCTCTCGATCTTTGAGTCTTCATCGTCGGTTATCTGGTCAAAGGGAAGACACAAGAAGAGAACCGTCATCTTTATAGATGCATTTTTTACCAATTTCTATTCACAACGCCTTTGGCAACGAATAATATAATCAAGAGACATATACGAAAGGTTCACTTACTGAGAAATTTTTGTACTTGAAGAGATCGGGGTATTGAGTATCCGATTGCCCAATTTCATTTGCGCACAAACATAGAATATGAGTTATACCTAAATGCTGAAGAGTATAAACTGACCTTGCAGCCAATCCTCCCCCGATAAAAAGATTATCTTGTATCATTGATGGTTTCTCTGTATTAGCCGCTTTGCAAATCAATGATATCCTCTCAAGGATATGCTCAAGTCTAACCTGTTATGAACGAGAATGCAAACAAGAGAGACAATGTTTGAGTTCAGTTGCCAAAAACCATATTATGAGATGAAGATCACATTCAGGATAAAAGGAAATGACAGAAACTCATAATACCTTTAGCTCGTAAGCATCAGTGCAACTGTTATTATCACTGCCCTCAAAAAACCCAGTGTTGAAACCGTTCTCTTGGCAGAGTTTCATAACTTCGTTCCGCAGTGTTTCATTCCACTGGTCTAGTTCTTTATTAGACTCAGCATCAATCTGGACCCACCATGTAAAGTATCAGATTGAAGGGAGAGAAAATGGCTGAGAATTTCCATCCAAGAAGATGAGCTATTTTATATAAAAAAACTGAACCTAATATACTGATTTAAACTAGTAATCAAAGCTCGAAGCGATAAACCTTTGCAAATTTATGGAAGTCGCGAAGCTTTGCTGCCAAACGCTGACTGCTAAGAGATTCTCCACCTTTATTGGATCTTCCATGCCAACTGTCACGTGACTTAGGTGAACAAGCATCTTCTTTGTTTTCTGAATTTGGTGTCCTAGGAACTGATTTTTGCATATCTGCCTCACTGTGATCAATATCACTAGGCACCCGATCTTTCGAGGGAGATGGATAATGAGTCACCTCATGCCCATGAATTTGTGAAGGCGATTCAGGAACAGCAAAATCTTCTCTGTCAAAATCTGCACACATTGTTTTGTCCATCATACTAAAGAATGCCCGAAGCAACACATCTAATTTCTGATGAAGGGTAACAAGGAAGATGTGAAACTCTTGCAAATCCCTGAGACCAGCACGAAAACCATTTCGGAACTCACGTACAACTGGTGTTACTACAGATCGAACTTTAGATGTTTCTTCACCATCTTCTGCCAGTGGATATCCTAAATTTCCTTCTGTTATTTCATGTAACAAATTTGAAGAATATTGGCTACTATTGAGGAGTAGCTCAACTAATCTTGGATAAATTTCTTGATCGCTTGCCCGTTTTCCAGCAGGAGGCCGCCGTGGAACACCCGAGTCTATGGCAACGAGGTGAAAATCGGCAGCTACTGATCTATCAGACATTGGACTCATTAAACCAGTGTCATACGATTTAGGTGATTCCGTTATATCAGAAAAATCAGACGACTGTGAGACCAACATTTGATCACCAATACTCAACCTGGATCTGCTATCTACAGAAGAAGCTCTTCTTTCCCTTTGAATGGATCTGTAGTCCTTTGGATGGTACCGTTTGATGGCGGAATCAAAAGCTTCTTCAAATGAGCGTTCAAGATGTTTTGTTGAAGACACAATTCTGTCTGTTAATAACAGATTTGCCGGGTTGCCACGCCATCTCAGCTGACGACAAGGTAATCTGTCTTCGTTCCTAATTACTAGATCTAACACCAAGATTCTCCCAAGCGCTGCAGCAGCTCTCTCTGCTTTTTCTTCAGTTTCAAAACTACTCATGCTCTCCAGCATTGGACATCCATGAACATAACTGCCATCACAAATTGAGAATGCAGTGCTTAGAAGAGGGATTTTGTACAAACGTCACATATTAACAATTGTAGATTTGAAAGAGTGGCAAAAGATCAATGCCTACATTGTCCTATTAGGTAAGACTAGATTTTACATTGTCCTATTAGGTAAGATTAGATTTCTGTTCAACTATTTCTCTCATCTTTATTATCATTTAAGGCAAGACTACATTTCTGTTAAACTATTGTTATCAAATTTTATCCAATGAAATGATTCCACCTCATATTTGTATTTTAGGTGTTCCTTATTTTATAAAACAAAATTTATATCTAATAACATAACAGCTTAAAATTTTCTTAAAAAATAATATTAGATGGTAGTACTAAAAATTCTAATTTCTTAATTTTATAATCAGACATGGTCGAGTTTACTATCAAGTTAAACACTAAAGCAAAGGAACAAAAAAACTGTCAATATTATGTCGCTGGTGGAAGTCTAAAATGGAGAAAAGTTATAAAGAATAAAGATGAATCTTGTGCTTTCACCTCATTAAGAGGAGACAACGGCTGAGCTCAAGGGCTTCCAGAAGTTCTGAGCATGTCATTTCACCAACCTCATCTCCCTCCGAAGTCGCTTTAGCTTGTGCCTTTTCAGTTGCTTCTTTGATCAGTGTCCACTCAGGATTACAGCTATGAATTACTCTAGCCTGTCGCATGATGAGTACTCATTAACCAAAAAAACAAAAGTCCTATAGAAAACAAAAAAAAGTGAATCAATTTTTGAAGTACAGCAAAGAAAAGAAGCACCTGCGGAATCTGCACCCCTAGCCACTTGGAAAACTCATAACCTAGACGTTCTGATTGCGTGGCCATCCTTGATGATGCAAATTTTATAACTGCTGCTTCTTCCTTTCGAGAAGCATCTTCAGAGCTGGAACTATTGAACAGGGCAAAGAAAACAACTCCCCCAGAGTTCACAGTAACCTGTGTATGAAACAAGAAAAAGAAGCAGGTCATACATGAGAAATTCAACTACATTTAATGTCAGATGATCCTCTTATTATTTGGGTACAAGAAGAAGAAGATCTGGTTGATGGAAGGTTTTACAATCTACCAATCCAAGATCATAATGACATTATACCTCAAGCGGTTTACTCTGGTCCTCTTCAGAATGATCAGTGCTACTACTATGTTCAGTATGGTGAAGTGAAGAGAGCATGTTCCAAGAAAAACAGCTCGATTCGATATCCACAATAGAAGCTTTACCAAGCCTTTCCCACAAACTAATTTCTGAACTCGGCTTGCTTGGTGGACTTTTAGGATCAGCATTCCTCTCTCCTGCACTGGATAATACTTCTATCAACTGTCATTTCCTATTGAAAACCATAATGGCACAAAAATTTCTTCTCAAGGTTCTCTGATACTCATAAGATTCCAAAAACATAGGAAACTTTGTGAATTGTGTGATGACAATTTCTCTACATACTTCATGCAACTAACCAATTGCTATCAAAAACTGGAAATAAGAAAAAGTCTTAACCTAGTGACCATATCATCGATGCGGTGAAGGCGGTGAGGGAAGCCAGAGGATCCGTAAGTAGCACTTCGTTTACGAACTAAATCCAACCATTGTGTAAACCGATAAGCTGGACCAGATGCTATGTCTCCTAACATGTACAAAACCTGCAAAATCCAAGAGTTTCTATTTTTAAACGAAGCTTGTATAACCTTAAACCTAAACGAATCAAGGATCGGAGAAATTTACACGAGAAGTGACGGTGAGAGGAAGAGGAGACTCGTGCTCGTCGTGACCAAGGTAGAGATCTTTCTCGTAGTCTTTCTCCTGCGATATCACCATAATATCAGATCTCTCAAAATCAGAGAGAAAGGGAAAAAATCAAAATCTGAGAGAGAGAGAGAGAGAGGGGAGGGGGGTAATGATGGTTGCAAAAGATGTTGGGGGTGATAATGATAGATAGTTAAATTTAGGGGGAAAAACTAAGGAGTACTTGAGAAAATGTTTGATCTCGTCCCTTCTTCTCAGGTTCCGCCATTGAAAAAGCTTCGTCTGAGAGTTTGATTTAATTTTAGAAATGTCTTTTTCTTCAAATGTCAGCTTTGTATCTTTTTAATTAATAGGAACTTCTCGGATGAAGAAAGAAGACTGATACTTAATTTTAAATAAAAAATAGTTAGTGGTTTAGATTTAAACAAAAATATATAATTAACTAAAGCTCAGGGTTTAATTTGAAAATTTCAGTTAATTAGAATATGATTATTTATGGAATTTTGTTTTTTTGTCAACTTATTTCTGAAAATTAATAAGCCAAAAAAGATATATTCTTTTTTGTTAACATATATTATTTTCTTCTCGTCTTTATAATTATTAGCCAAAAACGAACGTAGGGTTTTCGTCTGTTCCAGTCACTGACGACTTGTCCGTTCTCTGAACTCTCTCCTTAAGCCTCTATCTTCGCCGGATTGTTCACCTCCAAGAATCTGTCGTCTCCGAGAAACTAATCTCTCGGTAAATTGAATCTGATCTCTCTCGGTAAATTGAATCTGATCTTCACCAAAATACTTTGTATCTACGATTCATCGATTTATCACCTTCTTCTTGTAGATTAAAATTCCTTTTCGTACACGAATTCTCAATAATCGATTTCACAATTTCGTTTGTTTTCAGCGTGATTTTGTAGTAATGAGTAAACGAAAACGTCCGGATCCGAAATCATCGGGAGGTGGTGATCTAAACGAGCCACACGAGAAGAAGCTTCTCGATCTGATTCGAAGCAAGCAAGGAACGGGCGCAACGCAACACCAGATGAAAGAAGATAAAACTATCCCACCACCTATGATTAAGCGAATAATCACCTCTCTCAAGAAGAAGAATCTCATCAAAGAAGTACCAGACATGAACAACAGAGGTGTCAAACATTTTCTTGCTATGGAGTTTGAGCCTGGTAAGGAACTTACAGGTGGGGAATGGTACATTGATGGAACTCTTGATGTGTCGAAAATCGATGATTTGAAGGCCAAGTGTGTGATGATTTTGGAGAGGCATAGGCATAGAGTTGTTACTTTGGAGGTTATGTGTGTGTATTTTGTTAAAGAGGAGAAGTTGAGTGTAGAGCAGACTAAGGAGATACTTAAGAACTTGGTTTTGGATAATGTGATCATGGAGGTGAAGAGCAATGGATTGAATGAGTTTGCTTCTACGAGAATCGGAGAAGTTTGCTACAAGTTGACTGGGAAAAAATCCGGTAATGGTGAAGCGAGAGCTGGAGCTTTTGCTTCGATGCCTTGCGGTGCTTGTCCGCATATAGGGCTTTGTTCACCTGATGGTGTTATCTCCCCGACTACATGTGTTTATTTTCAGAAATGGTTAGACTTTTAGCTGTTTTTTTTTTGGATTAATAATACTTGAGATGTTACAATTATGACGTTTTTTTTTTCGGTTATACAAAATAGAATGCTATTGATATCAATAAATTAGGAGTTGAGGTTGTGATTAGAGAGAGTAGATGTAGGAGAAGAGGATGGAAGAAGTTGATCAGTTTCTTTGCGACAAGCTTCCCATAATTGTTGCTCTACTCCTAGTTTCCGTAGCTCTAACAAACTTCGTTCCACTGGAAATAGACCAAGTTTTAGCTTTGAGGTGTTATTAGAATCAGAATTAGGACAAAGGGAAATTCAATTTAACAAGTTTATTACCGTCAACGACATCCTGGGAAGTTGGATTTTTCCCTTCACTACGGCTGATCCAAAACTGGAGACGTTCATCCGCAATGTCTTCTTCCACACCGTGCAAATTGGCTCGACCCCAGAAGTACATAAGCCATGCCTGCATTCATAACCAAATAACATGGATTCAGCGCGATAAATTTAGTTACCAACCACATTTTAGCAATAGTTACATCTCTTGTTACGAAATGTGACAGTATAACCTTATAGTTATGAATTATAAGCATAAAGAAACTACCTGCTTAAAGGCAACATCTTCTTGTTCTCCTTCTTTTAGCTCTGCATTTGAGAAATGTGATAGCATAGTAAGAATTTTCATCAAGCTTGATCATGCAGATATTATATTATGTGCATATTTGAATGATCATGGACTCTCTCTTCTCTTACCGTATGTCTCTACAAATCTGAGTTCTCCATGTCCTTTGGAATCTGTAAGATAAAAGGAGAAAACAGACTATCAATCTCTATGACTAGTAAAAACAGACTATATTTGTCATTGTGTACTAATTGATGCTATAGCATACATACCTTGACGAACCAAACTCGGTGTTCTCTTCTGGGCGAATGCAAGCATAACGGCATCCTCAACCTAAATTTCATTGTGGTATAAGAATTTAAAGATGTCCTTGGAGATTGCAAGGAGAACCACATGATTATAGATGAAGTAAGATAGGTGATATCACTTAAACTTAAATTTGGACACGAGGTTAGAGATACCTTTAAGGACGCTAGCTCTCTCAAACCCATCTCAACTGAAAGCATACTTTCAATATTTCCTTCCCCAGTTAGATCACTTAAAATTCTAGCAGTTTTGCTCTGATCACTCCCACCTGATCAATTCCAAAAGGCTGATAAATAAAGATGATGTAAACAACAGTAAAACCTTGGCCATTTTAGAAATATAGCAAATATTTAGACTAGCCTATATCCCGAGATAACTCCTTGGCCTTTTGTGCTGCAGATATGACCAGCTCAAATGGAAGAGGAGCCAAAGCCGACCATTTTTCATGCCTTGATGGTGCTATGTCAGCACAGATGCCTACATACGGAAGCCACGCAAAAAGCAGATATCTAAGAATTTTAATGAATGAACTACCTTACAACAACTATAGGCCTTTGACTAAAATTAGAGAAAGCTGAGTATGTGTATCATGAGAACGCATCCTCAAGTTCAGAAATTTAACATCGCAAAGAGAAGCGAATTTATTCTGTTTTAAAATGGATGCATCACTTACCATGCTGCACAGCCAAACCCCAATACCGGGCAAGCCAGCATCTCTTCAAGGCTACTTCCTCCTAGATGATCGTTTTTTTTTTCCATACAATCAGAAATCTTTAAACGTGAGTGATAATGAGACTTGAGTTTTCTCAACATACCATTTCGTCATGTGTTAAAACCATTCTTTGAGTCATTGAACGAAGAGCCTTTGCGTCTGACTCTGCTTCTTGAAGCCGTTCCGCAGCTGTTGCAGCCTCATCCTTCAGGATCTGAACATAAAGACATGATTTCATCATGCAGATTAGGAAAGTACACATATTAAACCAGAATAACAGTATACCTTACCTGAAGTTCTGAACGGAGGGAAACAACTTCCTCCTTTTTCCCATCTTTTTTCTCGTTAGCAGCCTTAAGAGCAGCCTGCAGCAGGTACCATTATGCCAGCCAATCAGTCTAAATTGCTAGGCTTCAGAAAAGTGTCTATCTATGACTTAATGTGGTATCAGAATAGTAGAAAATAAGAGCTCGACCAAATAAAAGAAAAGAGATTTTTTATTCTTCTATGCACTAACCTCTCTTTGGCGCAATGCTGCTTCCTTCCTGAAGCAAAACACAATTTATCATGAGCCAAAACTACTGGCTTATCTTCTAAAGATGAGAAAACTAAAAATGAAATGCAAGAGAGGTCAGAGGTTCCCACCTACTTAACAATTTGGCCTCCAGAGACACTCCTTCTCCAAGAGAAGCAACCTTGTGGGCCAGGAAAAAAATCAAATGAATCTTTCAAGATATGCCAGTATCTACAGACATGTCACTCCAAGTAAATTTTTTTGAAAGTATGAAAATTCAATGAAATCTACTTGTCCTAAACATGATCAGTCTTATAAGATTTAGTGAAAAACCAAGTGAAGAAATGCAATGAGCTTACACTCTATATTCATTGCATTTGCATATGTTTGCATAATCACACACTAATTATTTCCACCAGGTTTCATAAACTTACATAATGTTATGAAACTACATTTTTTGTCTCTCACTACACGTACCTAAAGACGCAGGACAAAGATTTGGGACAAGAGACCAAGATAATGAAAGATTGGTGACTTGTTTTCAATGACTATTGGCAACACAGAGATGTAAGCAAGTTGAGAATAGTTTTCTCTCAAACTCCAAGGAACAACAAATTCAGCAAAGATAGACTAGTGATGACAACTAGATCAAAACCTGTTTCTCCAGCTCTCGAGCCCTGGCTTCTGCCGCCTCGCGTTTTTCTTCTGCATGGTGAAGCTGTAATCCAGAAAAGTGTTATGAAAAAACAGAGGAGAACAGCTTATTATTTATGAAAAAAAATTCCAGAGACAAGACGTCGAACCTTCTCCAATACAATCTCATTCTCCTCTTGTAGCATATCCACCTGCAATTATGTAGTCAGCCTCAAGTCAAAATTTTCTGACATATCTCTTTTAAATCTACAAGCCAAAAGGTTAAAAAGAAATGTCCACATACTTCATCACGAAGAGCTGAAGCTTCCCGCTGATACCCCTTATCTCTCGAATTCACTAAGCGTGGTACATCACCAAAGTATCTGAAAACGTTAAATTTATGAAATTAGGTACAAGCAAAAATATATAATAGGAGTTAAAAGACTCATGAGTGATGATGACTCATTCAGACAAAAGAAAAACTCCAGGAAGGAAACAACATGTTCTCTTGACAACAATAATAAGAAGGAACTAGGTTTTGACAAATTCCACTAAGCAAAAAAAAAAAAAAAGTGAATATTTTTTCTTCACCTTTGATCTCTATCCTTAAATGAATGATCAATTGGAGGAATAATCACCGGAGGTTTCAACGAAGCCTTAGGCGGCATCCAAATCGGAGACGCGTTCGGAGTTGTGGATCTACTAAACGTTGATGGCCTTCCAGCAGACGCAGAACGCACTGAAGTCACTTGCTCTGTGAGGTTTCTAGCTATCTAATTAAATCATAAAACAAAACATAAAACACCAATTTAGCCCCAAACAAACACAAATGAGAAAAATCACACAAGCCAAAAGCTTCTCTCATAATCTAAAATCAATTCGAATCTGTTTCTTAGAATCTTAATTACCGCAGGTGACTGCGATCGATTACGGCGAGCGAAGGAACCGTTGATAGCTCCAGAAGAAGGAGGTGCGAATTTGAATTCGTGATCGTCGTCATCATCATCGTCCTCTTCGTTGTCCTTGTTCTGTAAGGCCATAACCTTCGCTAGCCGTTGAGCAGCCGCTTTAGTGGCTACGTTCTGAGTCCGTTTGACGGTAGATAAGCCACCAACACCACCGAGGTGATTCCGGTGAGCGGGAGACATCGACGGCGATCTCGATTCCGTACCGTTAGATGATCTGCTCCATTGACGACCGTACACTGGGCTACTCGCTCTCCTGAGATCCATAAGCAGAGAGCTTATCTCAGTTAGATTCAAAATTCGATCAATGGAGAGAAGATATTATTATCGAGGAAAAAAATCCATAAAGAAAGTGAATATGTGGGAGGGATTTGGTAAGCAGTTTTAAAAAATGTGAAGACTTAAGAAACGACGGCGTTTAATGCGGAGAAGAACACATGCGTCATGCGGTTTGGGATTAGATTTGCCGGAGGAAAATATGGGACCCTATTAGTCAACTGCAGATTTGATTTTATTGTTATGACGTACAGTACTTTATTATATATCAATTAAATTCAAAGGCAAGTCAATTTAATATGCAATCGTTGACAAAGAAAATACGAAATTAGCAAAAGTTTATTTTGTTTGGAAATCTCTTTATTTCACGCGGATTAAATAAATGGAACAAATATTTTAGAAAATCTCAATTTCCAAAATTCTAAACGTTTAAATTTTTAATTTTTAAAATGTCATTTAAATGTCTAAGTTTTTGTTGATTTCATAATTGATTGGTTAATTTTTGTTAATTTTGTTTTTAAAACTAAGAGACTAAAAAATTATGATAGGAGGAAAGGAATAAATGAAACTGTTTTTTTCTCAACTAATATCATGTTATCACGCATGCACAGAGCCGTGCCTAAAAGGTAACAAAAAAGACATTTGTCTCAGGTCCCTGAAATATATAAATATTTTAGGGCTTCCAAATTGAGAAATATGCTGTATTATAATGGTTTTCGAGGCCCCTAAAATTCGCCAATTACCCAGGTTCGATTTATTGATTTTTTTTTCTTTTCAATTAGGTTTTTATAAAGGAAACTCATAATTGACAAACAAAAATGAAAATGGAAATACAAGAAAGGAAAACGAGATATGATCTCAAACCGAATATGAAATCAGAAATTCCAAATAAAAAAGAATTAAATAAGTTTTGTGAGTTTATAAACAAATTCATGGTTTGGGTTTAACAAAGAAAAAGATATTAAAAATCTCAATTAGTTTTAGATCTGCTATTCGTCATCTTTTAAAGTATTTTGGATTTTTTTGTCGATCGCTGCACCGTCTGTCTTTTTCTTTCCACTGGCGTTGTTACCATCTTTTTTTTTAACAGTTGATGTTTTAGTTTTTTTTCAGATTATTGTTTTCTTTTAAATACTTTATATCATTTTGAAATGATATTTATAAAAAAATATTGGAAAACTCCTTTTTTCTTTTTTTACTCGCCTTAGGTCCCTATAAACCTGGGCACGACACTGCGCATGCACCGAGTTATGACATGTTCAAATTGCAACGAAGAATGACACAATAAACAAGGATGTAAGAATCAGATAGTTGCAACTCCATCAAAAAGACCAAAGGGTCAACCAAGAACTCAGGTTTATATCTTCTTTTAAATTTTTAGAGTTTTAAATATGTGGAATGAATATTGATAGATTGATTGAAACCATGAGCTAAAGAATATCTTATTTGGACAAAGACAACCATGGCAAGGATCACAAGTAGAGCCACGGCCACCTCAAATCGTTTCACAAGGAGCACCATCTCAAAGAGTTTCCCAATGAGCACTATCTCAAGGAGTTACACACGAAACATCATCTCAATGAGCATTATCTCAAATGGCAAAGTCAACAAAAATTAATCATTTAATTATGAAGTCAACAAAAACTTAGACATTTAAATAACATTTTGAAAGTTGAGGCTTTTTAAGACATTTTTATTAATAAATATAGGACAATTCTCACAAATAGCACAAAAATAAGTTTTGTTTCCAAATTTAGCACATCATCTTCAAAGTTCAAAAAGTACAAATTTAATATATAAAAAATCTTAATTTTGAGGGCGATTTAAAAAAATGTCAAAATTGCCTAAAAATAAACCTTAAACCCTAAACCTAAAATATTAAACTCAAACCCTTAAATGATTTTAGTGCTATTTTTGGAAATTTGTAGAGTGTGTGCTATAATTGTCCACAAAACTTATTTTAGTGCTATTTTAGGGTATTTCTCATAAATATATTATAGTGTATATTTTTCTTCGTTAAAATATAAATTTTGTTGGTCAAACGAAAGAGAAGTTGTGAAAGTCTTTGGTCCAGTAATCAACGGTTTAAAGACTTTTACACCAAATTTAGGGTTTAATTTCCAGAGAAAACAATTTCTTGTACATTAATGGTGTAAACCTTATCGAATATCTAGAGTGTGCATGCAGAGTCGTTCTTCGTGATCTCGTGTGTTGCAGGAAGAGGTAGTCCATCGTGGAAGTGTCATACATGCAGAACTATCCGTTGTGGATCTGAGTGTTGCGAAGAGAGCTGCACCGTGGAATTATTGTTCGTGAGAGTTGTTCATTATAATCACATATGTTGCATGTAGTTGAATATCATCATAATATAATTAGATCAAATATCTTTAATGATAATGTAATAGACGACGAAAAAAAAAAAAAAAGTTAATACCAAAAGTAAAAAAAAACTACAAAACAAATTAACGAAAACCTCTAGCTTTAAATTAATGTTGGAGGAGGTTACGAAGCTTCGACTTATCATGATATCAAAGATATACCACACGATTTCGATGCAACTACTCCTCCCCGAGTGTAGTTTATGGCATACGTACCTAACTATCAAACTTCTCTCAAAATCAAACTTTTTAATGTAAGAGTCGAAGTAAGCATATGCTTATATGAGGCCTTTGGTCAGCTACAGTCAGAACATCATGGACACGGCAACCCGAATGCTTAATGTCAGAATAGTCATGGTTAGAAAGAGAGAAAAGGAGGTGAAAGAGAATAAATCTATAATAGAACGCGTGAGGAGCACGCTTCCCCAAACTTTCTCGCTCGAGGCGAAATTTTTTTTTCTCCATCAATCGACATCAACGACGCCGCTCCATGTGGAGTAGTCGCTGGCTAGCTTCATAGACCTTCTCTTTGACGAGCTTTCTCTTCACCTACCTTCGTCTTCTCCCTTCATCCATGGAATTGAGCAAATTTGCTACAGTTATGTCAGGTCATATGTCACCATTGCAACTCTAACACATACTTGTCAACCTCGCTTGGTGATATCGCTGTCGTGACTAAAACAACCGACGCGTCAAGCCCGACTCCGCCTCTTCACGCTACAATCTCCTTGCCGGTTGATTCTGTCTTCACTCGCAAATTAGGTGATTCCTCATTTCTTTTCTACATCTTAAATGAATCTACTAGAACTTGGGTGGCAAAGCGTGGTCTGGGTATATTGTCAATTGCATTATGTTTGTTGCGCCTTGGACTCCTACTGCTTCTTTGGCTTTACCTGAGTTCACTCTAGTTCCAGTGTGGGTAACTTTAAATAACATCCCAAGCTGTCTTTATTCAGACTGGGTATTTGTAGGATAGCTTGAGGATTAGGAGAACCCATGCTAACCAACAAACCAAGTTTGGACCCGACCCTTACGGGTGAGGCTAAGCTAATGATGGAAGTAAAATTAGATAAGCCTTTTCCACAGAGGATTACAAATGCAGACAAGAAAGACAATGTCTCAATGGTCGATGTCGAATACTCTTGGCTCCCCAAAATGTGAGAAATCCAGTCACCTAAGACACAAGGAAACTACATACCTCCTTCTGCGCCAATCCACTTATATTTTCACTGCTTCCAAGGTTCTCGATTAAAGGTTGTTGCACATGTTGAAGAGCAAAATGTTGTCTCTGCTCCAGCCAACTCCACTCGCTCTTTTCAAAACGTTGAGATGGACTTTGTCTCTGCTTTAACTCGCTCTTCTCCTCTATCCGAGGAGGAACCATCAACACCAACTGCCACTATACCTGACTTCTCTTTCTTTATTGCGTTAGTTAACGCCAACTCTATTGCCACTAATTTAGCCTCTTCAAAGGCTGCACTATCTGAGCCTTCTTCAATGGTTGGTACTCCTCCAGCCATGAATACCCTATTTACTCCTACCCAACTAGGTTTATTAGCAAATGAAGTTGTGCAAGAGAATGTTTTTTTTTCCAGGAGTTGATCACATGTTTTGAGATGGGTGCCTCCTCTTTAAGGACCCGATGAGGAAGGTCAATCAAGCCTAGGCAAAAAGTTCAAGAGATGCAGTGGACAACGGTTGGTGAACGTGACAAACGTGGTCGCGGTGGCCACGGTGGTCGCGGTTAATCGACATAATCCCTTGCTTTCTCATTCTCTAATCTTGAATCTACTTAATTGTATGTTCTTCTCTTTCAACTACTTTCAAAAATTATATAACTTCATAGTCATAGCCTTGTAATACTTTATGCATTTAATTTGAAAATCCTTTATAAAAAAAAAAAAAAAAAAAATCTGAAGTGGAAGAGAAAAAGGAGTTAGGAAAAGATAAAAAAAAGAGATGGTAAAATGAGTAAAAAAAGGTAAAAAAAAAAAAAAAAAAAAAGGTTATAAGATCACGTATAATAGGGGTCTACTCTAGGCAAGAAAGAAATTTGTGTTGGTCGATTAGTCTTGTCCGGCAACAGGAAGTTGTTGTCAAATTAGAAGGTCGTATAAATCTTAATGATTCGCTGTCAATCCAAGAATTCTTAAATTGCATAGATAAACAACGCTTAGATGATGACGGAGCTTTACTTGAGACAAATGATGCTTGAGCAGTTCTTCAAGACCGTGAGACTATATTAGAAGAATTTTGCCCACTTACTTACTCCATCAATAGTACAGTTTTCGAAGATTATCCTGATATCTTGAGATATCGACTTGAGGGAATGAATGTTTTCTCGCTGGAGGATTTTGATACTGCTGCTTATGAAACTCTCATCAAATATCGTCTCGAGTATCCTCATGTCTCTGCTTCAATCAGATCTTACCATAGCTACAACATTATACAAGGAAATGAAATATACTCTCCAACCGCATAAGAACTTGCCCTACCGCCTGATCTTTTAAATGAATATTACCACACCATTGTATTAACTGGATCTGATTTGCTTTCCTGGGAATTTCAAGATTCTGGAGGAGTAAATTGGGGTAAAAATGGATGTCAGAGTCGTTCGAAGGATGGGACTGATCAAACAATTTGTAACGATGCAGGTTTAACCGATTGATGTCATCTAGGATACTCGATTGTTATGGTTTGCTTTTGACAACATCGATGTTTGCTTTTGGTTATGGTTGCTTTTGATAACAGTAAACATAAAATATTTAATTGTTGGCAACCAATTGTTTACAATTGGAGAAGAAAAAAAATGGAAGTGTGTGTATGATTTATGTGTTTATGTACGTTTATGCACTTGTGTTTAATTATGATACTCAATCATCACAACTATATAATGAATGAGATATTGTATATTTAACATCGATATTTATTCTCTATATATGTGTGACGTGTCATAGGATTACTTTTTAGGATACAAGTTTTGTACGGTTGGAATTAAATGATTGTCTATGCTACGTGTGGGTTTGTATTTAGTTGTTTTGTATTATAAATTGATTATTTGTTATTGGGATATATTATGTGATTTTTTATATTATATAGAGTAGAATTTACACTAAATTATAGACCAATTATATATTATTAGTTTTATTTAGTTAAACTATCTCGATCCAATTAAAAATTAATACTTCGTCTGATTCATATTGTAGGATGTTTTCGAGATTTTTTTTTCACAATATAAGATGTTTGGCAAAAACAAAATTCAAGTATTTATGAAAAAATTTAAATTTGTATAATTTTGTGACTATTCATATTATGCAGTAAATTTTCTCATTGGCCAAATTATTATTAATTAGATATTAAATTATGTTTTCAATGTAAAAAACACAAAAACAAAAGAGATTAATTAGTTTCTTAAACTTTGTGCTTTTAATCAAAACATCTTATATTATGAAACAAAGATAGTAGTATTTTGTAACTCTACTAAAATGCATAAGTTTATTTTCTTAAAATTGGTATGTTTATAAGAAAAAAAATCACTTAGCAATTGAACATTTGTTTAATTTTAACAATGTTAGGATCTTAAATTTGAAAAAGGTATTGTATATATATATATATATATATATATATATATTTTGGGCAAATGTCTTTTGAATCAATTTTCTCAAAACAACATATTAATCTCCACATATACTATCATTTTGCGTTGATAGTGTATTTTTAAAAAATAGTATGGGCACATAAAAATTTTAAATATTATATCATGATTATAATTTTAAACGTGAACAACTCTGTCAAATGTGGATTTAATAGATGTTTTAAAATATTGAAACTAAATCTTGATAGGTGCTTTAAATACATTTGTAAATTTGAATAAATACAAACAAAATGTTGATTGAACGTGAAAAAAATCAAGAATTGAAAAATCTTACACATACTAAACAACAATGCTTCTATTACCAAGTACCGGCCCATGTTTACCTGACTCCATTTTTTTACCACATTTACCATCTAAAATTAATGATCATGAAAACAAAGAGAGAATAATTGTTTACTTACTGCAATATTTCTTTTCTTCCTCTTTCTCTTATCTTACCCATCATTTCATCTAAAATGACTACATGATGTAATTAAATACCATTTTAAATGGGTAACTTACAATTATTTAATTTTTAATATGATGTGGATGTCAAGTTTCAGTTTCCTTCATACAAAAAAAATACAAAAGGAAGTACCCAACACACTATCATAAATATGTTATTATGTACTTTCACTGCCAATTCTTTGTAGTGATTTACGTCCTTGCCATATATAAGATAAGATTTATCCGCAACGATTTCATTACATTATGAAAATCCTTTAGGAAAGAACAGTTACATCAAATTGTCTGTTTTTACCGTATGAGTTTCAATTATTTACAATACATAAACTTGGTGGCATATTATAGGGACAAATATGCCATTTTGCATGTCAACTCCAACGAACTAACGAACTCCGCGCCCGCCAAAGAGAAGATTCGAAGTGAAAGAAAAGATTCCTGTAAAATCAAAGTCTGATCATTTCCCAACCTCTCAAGAAGCCTTGTGTCCCACTCCCAAAGCTTTTAAGGACTCAAAGATGTGATTTTTTACAATTCTTGAGATAGGTTTAACGGAAAAACAGTATCGAACACAACCCTCGCAAATACATGCCGAATTTCCGGAAAATCTCCTGAATATAACGGACCATACTCGATCTTGCTTCCTTGCTTCGCCTCTAATCCCATTTGTGTCTCTTCTTTTCTCACACACTGGAAGATTCTGCCTGCTCTAAGGTACAATTGCAACGGTATAAACACCTTTAAAAAAAAACAATATAACAGATTAGGACATCAATTTCACACCTGTATTGTGACGTTTGTTAAGATTTTGCAAGATTACCAAATCTGAATACGGTGCTTGAGAGTAAGCTGCCATAGCTTTGGAAATAAAATACCCATCAGTCATCTGGTTTAAGGCATCTTTGATAGATGCATCAAGATCCATGACCTCGTCCATTAGGGTTTGGAAATCAAGATTCTCCTCGGGCTCTACTAGCTCGTAGAAGCTTCTATCGTGTTGCCTAGCGATCTTCTTTGTGATTTTCACAGCTTCTAGAATATCTCCACAATTGTGAACAGCAAGGCTAAACGCAGCAACCACTAAAGGACTTCGAGGTTGATCAGCAAGTGCTTTGTGAAACGCCAAGATTGCTATCCTGTTAAATTTCCAGATTATTATATAATACCATAAGACGTAAAAAGAAAGAATGTGCAATTCACAAGATGAGATATGAAGTCAGATGAGGATTTTATCTTACCATAAGCTGCTGTGACAAGGTCTATCAGGTGCCAACAATTTATCCAAATTAGCAAAAAGAGACTGCGTGATTAAAATATCCATTTTCAGTTTCTTGACTCAATGTTCTAAACGACAAACACATCTAGAACTACTTGAGAAACGCTTTCTTTCTAACCAGAAGCATGTTCGTCCTTTTGTCACGTCTCCTGAAACCACTGCGTGCAAGATATGCTGCCTTTGAAATCAAAGTTAGATAGACAAACATTAAAAATGAGGCACAACAAAGAGACACAAATAAACCCTGATTCCATTTACCTGAATTGGTAGAAGAATTTCTAGTATCCCAAATTTCCACAGCAATCTCAAAGAAGCTTCCGCTGATCCATAAGCTAACATGTAATTCATTTCCATCAAGATCCTTCCCTGGCAGAATCATTCATGAACACACGATATAGGCTAGCACAATATGCAAAGCATATATTTCTTTGGAGGATAGATGCTGTAATATGAGCCTACCTTGTCAAGTCTTTGTACTAGGAAAGAAAGGTTCTTAATAAAATGAGCTGTTTCCTTGGACATTCTGAAACCTAAACGGGCAGCAACTCTTATTGCACGAAGAATCCGAGCTGGAAATATCATAAATGATGAGCTTGATAAGTTTTCACTATATAGAATTTTACTTAATAGGTTACAAAGAAAATTATTTCTTCTTTTAACAAACTTACCACAGTCCTGTTGAAAAGATGTGCCAGCGTGAATCACTGTTCGAACCTGTGATTGTAGAAACAGACTGAGAATAAATGTAAATCACCAAAAATGGTCTGAAATTAATCTGAAAGCAAATTAAAGTAGAATACATTCACACTTTAGCTTTTTTAATATCTTCTATTCCTCCCAGATAGTCATATACCACTTTGGCATATGGATCAAACATCAACCTGAGGTAGGAAAAGCAATGTAAACACACAAAGAGACATGAGGAAGGAGAAACTTTAAGAATCTTGAAACCACAGAAGTATTAACACGACGATTACCCATTAATAGTGAAATCCCGCTGCAAACAGTTATTCAAACGGATACAGTCCTCGTCACCATCTGAGACACTCGATTCTTTGAATTCAGTTCTCATGTTTCTTGGAGAATGCTGTGCAGAGGTACTAAAACTCGAAACCTACTCAAACAAAAGAAAGTCAAAGAAAAAAAGGACAAAAACAAAGTCAAGTTTAAAATGTAGAGCTTTTGCTTTTGCTATGCCTATATTGTACTCGAAAGAAATTAAAAAAAAACTAGTTAACAAAGAAACCTCTACTAAATCATCCCCAATGTGTACGTGACATATAGGAAACCTTCTTCCAACAATTTCACATCTTGGGAAAGTCCGAACCACCTAAACATGATCGATGCCCAAAAGAAATTGAAAAATCAGATTGGGATAATGTATGTAGACAGTGAGAAAAAAAAAAAAAAAAAAAAAAAAAAAAAAAAAAAAACAGGACCAACCTCTTTAAGTTCTGCAGAGGTGAGTATATCGAAGTCTTTCGGTGTCCGCTTCAGAATAAGATCCCGTACACAGCCTCCAACAAGGTAAACATCATGTCCTAGAGATTACATACGCAATATGAGAAATAATAGTTGAATAAAGTTTTGAAACTTTGAGAAATCTAAGGACTTTGAAACTATCATCAACCTTTGCTCTTAAGGTCATTAAGCACTTTTCTAGTGGGTTTTGCAATCATTGAACTGCTTATTCCAAGGTCTTTCGAATTCAGTTGCTTCCACTCACAATCCCCTACATTTGCCAAATCAATCAATGTATAGTCCTAACATTATGACTAAGAACATTGAATTCATGACTAAATCCAGAAAAAACATGGACGTAGCTTACTTTTCCCATCAGCAACCTTGTCTTCACGATCACCGTCTTTGGTGAAACCATCTGACTCATCCATTGTCTCAATTGCAGCAGCAACAGTGTTGAACCGTCTCTGATAGCGAAACAACACTATTAAGAAAGAAGACATACAGCAGAATCGAATATTTATAATTGTGTAATTGGTTCATATAAATAGCTAAAGAGTTCACCTTCCATAAGCAATGATACTGGAGAGTACGAACAGGGAAATAGGATCTGCAAGCGAAACCCACACTGGAAATCGCCATGGAAATTGAAAAGATTCAACATTTCATCATGGGTTTTCAAACTTTAGTTCACTGGATTGTAAGTAGCAGAGACAGACAGTTGCAGAGAAGTTAGGGTTCTGCTTTCTGAGTTTGAGGTCGGTCCGGAAAGGGTTTTTGGCCGATACCACGCGCCGCGCGCCTAATTGATGATACTTGAAACTCTTGTCGTTTCCATGTTACTCTTTAGAACATCTTGCCGTTCTAAAGAGCTAACTAGTGTCTGTCAAATCGAATTCTTGTAAATGGTTATTTACTGTACACTACTAATGATCTAACAACTTTAATCATGTTGACCATTTCTTTCAAGATAATTGTAAATGTAAACGCCAAAATAAATGAAATGAGAACTCTGCGTTTGTGCTTGAGTTTTTGCGTTTGCATTTTGGAAAAAAAAAAATTTATGTAAGTTTATTCAATAGTTCAGCTTTTGGGTACAGTTGAGTGCATAAGCACTAAGACAGTAACTTACCAAGTTGTAATTTGACAGATAATCGCTAATTTTTTTCCCATCGCTGAATGTTTTTTTAGTTAAAAGATATGGTTTATAGGTCATGGTGTTAATGTCTTAAAATACTAGTATTTCAGATACATTTTTAAAAATTCAAATACGTTAATTTGTAAAGAAGAACAATTGGTGAATATGTCAATGCATATAATTTAGTTAACAGAAAAATCCTCAATTTGTTTTTAATTAGTCTCCAAAGTAGACAAAAAATATGTAGAATTACAAAAGAAAATTTTCTAAAAAATACGCCAACTACACGAATTTTTTTTCTTTATTAACTAACATCATTTTACGATTCTGTTAATTTTGTCGACAACAGTTAATTTTACGTTTCAAAAATAGTATAAATCGACAATAAACACTAAATGGAGTATTATTCAGAAAACGAAAAAAAACTGTATAATATTTGACTAATTGTATAGGAAATTTTCCAGAATTATAAAGAAAATGGATAGTTGACCAATGAAACAAATTCAGAAATTTTAATGAAAAACTATGCAATTAAAGATGTGTTGGGTAAAAAATAGATAAATAGAAAATTAGCAAGAGTAAAGAAATTACAAGAGCTCCACAAACACGTGTCCACTATTTGAACGCCTCTCTCGTTGGGCTTTCCTTCTGAGGACGATTCTCTCTCTCTCTCTCTCTCTCTCTCTCTCTCTATCTCTCAAATCCAATTTCTCCAGATAAAACCTAATAAATCCCTTTCTGCGCATTTTAGCAAGATATGGTTCCAGAGTAAGAAGAAGAAGAAGAAACGGAGTAAGACAAACCAAACTATCTCTTCCTCTCTCTCTCTCTCTCTCTCTCTCTCTCTCAGTGGCCATGGCCGAGTTACAGTTAGTAGAAGGTCACCAGATTAACGGCGGATTTATCCCGCCGGCGATAATAACCTCAGCCGAAGCACCGGAAACCTCCGCCGCCGCCGGAGTTTCAGTCGGATCGAAACGATTGAGAAGACCTAGCGTTAGGTTAGGAGACATCGGCGGCGACCAGTACCACCAACACGTGGTTGCGGCTTACGATTCGCCGCACGTGCGACGGCCGAAATGGAGACGTAGTGGTGGTGGTAACAGGAAGGAGACGAATAATCAGAGTGGGAAGACGACGTCGTCGTCGAGGATGAGAACTATGACGAATTTGAGCTCCGGTTATGAGAATACCGGAACCCTAGATGAAGATCCGATTGCGATTGGGAGTTGGCGGGTTAAGAAATGGGTCAAATCATCCGGTGGAGAGACGGCCACAACGAACACGACAGCTTCTGCGAAGCGAGTTCGGTCGAATTGGGCGGCGAGAAACGATGGTGTAGAGCAGGGAGATGAGAAATTGAGTGGAGAAGAAGAGGAAGAAGAAGAAGAAGAAGAAGAAGAAGAAGAAGAAGAAGAAGAGGAAGATGAATTGGGAGAAGAAGGGTTTAGGGATTTCAGCAGAGAAGATTCGGAGAGTCCGATGAAAGAACGAAGAAGGTACGAGAATAGAGAGGTTGAGTTGTCAGGAGATTGGCAGAGTGGAGGAAGAGGAAGAGAAGGAGTTAAGATATGGTTACAAGAGTTAGGGTTAGGGAGATATTGGCCTATGTTTGAGATGCATGAAGTTGATGAACAAGTGTTACCATTGTTGACATTGGAGGATCTTAAAGATATGGGGATCAGTGCTGTTGGTTCGAGGAGGAAGATGTATTGTGCTATACAGAAGCTTGGGAGGGAGTTTTCGTGAAAGAGGTGGAATGAGTTTTGTTTTTGTGACAGCCATTGGCAATGTAAGCTGCAATGTCTGAAGCTTTTCTATGATGTTTTGTTTGAATGTAACATTTAGTCACAGTAGTGTTAGTTGATGTAATAGTAGAGGAAGATGAAGAAGAAGGATTTAACTCATTGTTATTGTACCTTCTGGTTTTTATGGTTGGGAACTTATTGACTCATTGTGATAGTACCTTCTGGTTTTTATGGTTGGGAATTAATCGACCATTTATCCAAAACCTTTTAATCAAACATAGGAAGCAGCAGTTGTTCGGAGTAATAAAAGAACTCTGACATCATTCAACAAGAATACTATACAATTAAACTATCGAAAAAACATGGAAGAAGAATCACATAAATGCAGTAGCATCATCATAAACAAGACTGGAGGAAAGGTGGACTAACTCTGGGTTGGGTTTTACAACAGAGGAAATGGCTTGAGCCCTGAGAAATCAGATTTGTGTGTAAAGCTACACTGCATTTGCTTGCGTTTTCCTGGATGCATCTCTTATTTCATTGCTTTATTCTTCAATCCAACTTGATGTCATTTTTCGTCTCTTCTATCTTCTTTGGCTCTGCCGGGAAATATTTAATACCACTAAGGTCCCCTACTTTGCTTATAACCTGTGTCCAACACAAAGACACACATTGATTCAAACTTTGACTAGTATTGAAACCGAGCTCTATCAAAGCAGACCCTTTCTTAGCTTTTGTGCTTTGTGACTTCTGTGGAATGGCACGTATTTGTAAGAAACGAAAAAACACAAGTAGAATGCACGATTTTACCTTGAGGGCTCTTATAAGATCTTCTCTTGAATGAGATGCGGATATGCAAATACGTGCCCTAGCCAGAAGTAGAGGTGTAGCTGGGAAACCCACGACCACCACTGCCACCTGTTCAGAGTTTCAAGGTTCCATTACACCCACAAGTTAATCAAATACTTTTTTGATGTTGTTGTCTTGCATTAATCAAGTTCTCATATGATACTTGGGTTTGAATAATAGAACTTACTTTTTGTCGCAGACATTCTCTTGAGAAAGCTGGGATTTTTGCTGGGTTGTAAAGCATTATTGGCATGACTGGGGAATCATTGTCTCCAAGTACTTCAAATCCCATCTTCTGCAGCTCAGCCCGGAAAAAGTTGCTGTTCTCACGTATTCTTGCTAGCTTTTGTGCCCCTACTCATTATTGGAGAAGATTGGGAGTGTTTAGGTTATGAGTCATGGCCAGACTAAATAGATTGTGCTCAGAGAATTAAAAAAAGGTTAATTAATGACACGGCGAGAAAGAAATTAGAGGACCTCGGTTTGAACCGTCTTCTCCCAGAATAACTTTAATGGCAGATATGATTTGCTGTGCGGAAGGAGTTGGTATGGATGTTGCATAGAGGTGGGCTGGGCATTGATGCTTCAAATATTGGATGAGCTCCTATAGAAGTTAAACAGGAAACAAAAATAAATTGATTAGCCTTTTGTTGAATTTGAGAAGTGCACAACTTACCTAAGCATCACATGATATGTGGTATAGATACATGCTGATCTTAGTCATTTCAACAGATCTAAAGTAAGTTTTGTCTTTTGAGTGAAAGTTACGGCTATCTAAATTCTTTGAGCTTCACTAGAAGGTCAGAATCTTGATTCACCATGAAAAGCTTAGACCGCAGAAGTTTGCAAATGGAAGATCAGAACATAAATACAAATGTAAAACATTTTCTAACCTTAGATCCAGCAATATAGCCACCACAAGACCCAAAAGATTTTGTGAAGGTTCCCATCATCACGTCCACATCAGCTGTGTCAACTCCCAGGAGTTCACAAATACCCTTTCCTGTTTTACCAATTGCCCCAATGCTGTGAGCTTCATCCAAGTAAACATATGCCTGGAACGAGGATAGAAGATAATTTAAAGAGTATCTTTTCACGCAACAGAAAACTCCAGATGGGCTAAGAAAATATGGCTTTGCAAAAGGTAATATAGTAAAAGTAAAACAGAGTTCCTTAACCTCTCGCCAATGTTGAATGTGGCACATAGTGAACCAAGTTACTTTTTTAGGGGCTCTTTGCACACACAAAATGGTTTCAGTGGTCAACTGATTCTCACAATCGGTAATTCAGGATTATTGCCTCACCTTATACTTCTTGCATATGGCGACAACTTCGGGCAGATGACAAATCTCCCCTTCCATGCTGTAAATACCTTCAACAACAACAATAATTTTCTTCCATGGTCGATGTGTTCTAGGTTGACCTTCTGCAATTTGTTCTCTCAAAACTCGTTCCAAATGGGAAGGCGCTAAGCAACAAAAGCAAGAGAATATACATGTAAGCCATTAAATTATTTGGAAAGAACCTATGAAGCTGAAACACAACAAATGCTTACTGTTATGCTGGAAAACACGAATAGTGGCTCCTGAACCTCGAGCACCATTGACAATCGAACTATGGTTCAAAGAATCACTTATTATCAACCCTCCCTGTGTATAAGGCGGCACAAGAAAAATATATAAAAAACTTAAGCATGGATTTCAGAAAACAGAAAACATAGGCTTCCATGACAAAAGGTAAGCCCTTGCATACCTTTCCAATCAAGACTGGAATGATAGCCGAATTTGTTGCATAGCCCATGCCGAAAACAACAGCAGCAGGCTTTCCCACAAACCTAGTAACACATTCCTCAAGTTCTGCATGCACAGATGTAGTTCCTGATGGCAGAAAACAAGTTTTTCAGGAAACCAAGCCAAAAAAACTAATCTAGACTGTATAGGCAAAGACACAGCACCTGCATCAACACGAGAGCTACATGTACTTGCTGAAAATTTCTTCAAAGACTCAATAACACGAGGGGTGCAATATTCATCAAAAGAACCAAACCCAAGATAATTGTAAGACCCCAAATTGAGGCACCTGCTAGTCTTTGTTGTTCGCCTGCACAGAGTTGACACGAAAGGTATACTCAGCAACTCTCTTAAAGTGGAATTTAAAGCTTCCCCTAATTGAACTTCAATATTAGAAGAATATATCGCCCGCATGGACTCAGAGTATCCACTTGGTTTTCATATTCTCTCAACGAAACCACAGAAGCCACAACAACAACTGCTGATAGAAAAACACAGGAAGACAGACTCACTTTAGCGTCTTGTTGTTATCGTTAGAGTAGCGCTCGACCACATCAAACCAAGCATCAGGTGCACTCGATATAGGTCGTTCAAAACAATCCTTGAAGCAGACAGAGATTAACATTAGCCATCATCAAACAGTAAGCTTGTGAAGAAAATATAAATCACAAACACGAGAAACAACACACTGAACTGATACACGAAACTACCATTATTCATAGAGATTGCATAATTACAAATTCCACAATCAAATCAATTTTGTAACAGAAGACAAGAAACGAAATGGATTTGATGATGATGAAATTACCTGAATCCGATGATACAATCGCCGGATATAGAAATCCTCATGCCCCAAACAGATCGGCGCGTATCCCTATAGAGAGTAAATTAGGGGCGTAACTCGTACATTGATCCACATCTACGTACATTATATAATGAAAGATTGAGAGAACAGACCTGAAGATTGCTAGTGAGCCACCAATCTATGAAGCGGCGGAAGAAATCACGGAGCTGGCCAAAAGCGAATAGCAAACCGTAGCTGAAGTAGGTGGATACAGCGGTTAGATAAGGAATCGTTATCATTTTTGTTGTTCAAGGCGGCTTCGTCTTTCAATCAAATCAATCAACTTGCCCCTCTCTCTCGTCTCTCTCCGTCGCTAGGCCGAATCGGAAAACGAATTAAGCGAGGAGATCTGGAGATTTGAATTTGGAATCTTCTCTTCTTTTCCCCTCCGTGAGATGGACAAGGGATCGGAGATCATACGACTAATATTAAATTATTTTTACAGATTATTAGGACTATAATTTCTTCAATTTTTTTTTAGAAATTAGAACCTTAAAACGAAATGTCTCTATTCATATGTGGAAAAGAAAATGAATGGTTATTAAATGAACAATTTTAAATTTTAGTTTGTAAAAATATTTACCCATTTATGTACTACTCTACTAGTACAAATTTCTATTGAAATGAATAAGAGCACTCTTATTAAAAATATTTAAACAAAAAAAAATTAATATTTTAATAAATGTGTCTCTCAAATAGTTAAGGAATACATTCAGAAGTCTAATTTAAAAGACTTTTGAGTTAATTTCTTAACCGGATAAATTTATTCATTAAATTATTACTAGAGGAGAATCCGCGCTACGCTGCGAGATATCTTTTTACTTTTTTAATGTTTTAATATTTTCTTTATGTTAGATATAATTTCAAATTTAAAATTGTTTTGTAATTATTGGTGTCTAAAACACCAATTTAGTAGTTTTTGAAGTAAATTTTTGCATCTGTTGAGCAATCATATAACCAAATCTTGATTTAGTATATGTCTTAAAACAATCTATATTCTTCAATCTATTTAATCTTAAATATCATGTCTTTTTGTTGAATTATATGTGCTTGCACTTACGTCTCCACTTACGATTCCAAATGATGTCGGGTTTTGACAAAAGATTTGTCCAAATTCAAGTAGTCAATTTCTACATCTAAATAATTTTATAAATAATTTGATTTTGTTTTTCTTTTAACAAATTAGAAATCCATGTGTTAATATTAAAAAAATTAAAATGATGGTGTGTATTATTTATTTTAATTTGATTGGTTGTCTTTTTAAAATAATGTGTTTTAATGAAAAAATGATGTGGCAAGCTGGAGAGATGATGTGTCAAGCTAGAGAACTGATGTGTATTAATCGAAATGTTTTCATTGGATGACGATTTTAATGATGTGTCAACCTGAAAACAGCCCAAAATGCTGAGGTGTCAGACCTGGAGAGATTCTTTGTATTTTTATTGTATTGACTAGCAACCGCAACCGTCCGAAAACGGGTGATTGCAGGAGCGTTT
The DNA here is from genome assembly GCA_900406565.1 of Turritis glabra. Taxonomy (NCBI): domain Eukaryota; kingdom Viridiplantae; phylum Streptophyta; class Magnoliopsida; order Brassicales; family Brassicaceae; genus Turritis; species Turritis glabra. Next base: position 5,384,264 of record OVBN01000001.1, on the reverse strand, counting down.
TGGGTTTTATTTTTCTATTTATTAAATTACAGTTTGACAAATATTTGTTTATTAGTGGTTAATCAAATCTGATGTGTATTAATTGTCTTAATTTGATTGGTTTTGATATTTAATGAAGTGTCCGCTTCTCATAACACAAAATTGTTATCTGTCAATATGACACATTTTGTTTTTATTGTATTGATAATTATTTTTGAGAGATGCGAAACTCAAGTGCTCCGAAAACCCAAAAAAAAATAAGAAGGCTCATGTTTTGTCTCGAGAAGACAATCCACGGGAAAGTTGAAAAACCAAACAACTGAACAAAGCATGTAGCTTGGGCCTTAAGAGTCAAACTAATTTAACCAAAATGGAAAAATGGGTCGGATCAGCTTTGGGCTATTGTTTAGAACTTAAATATTTTGCTTGGATATTAAAAACAGTTAATAGTAAAAATTAAAAAAAGAGGTCCTACCGGGAGTCGAACCCAGGTCGCTGGATTCAAAGTCCAGAGTGCTAACCACTACACCATAGAACCGGATGCTTAACACGCCAAAAGAATCATATTTATTGCTGCTTGAGTTTTTAGTGAGCCTTCTGGCTTGTATTTTTTACTATTTAGGGTAAAAATATAAGACTGTTCGCTTCATCATCCGATTATATGCATCCAGATGTTATGTATTTGATTATTTCGTTAAGGAGGTGAGTTTTGATGATAGCATCCAAATATTGTCTAATTTCGACTTTTCTTAAAACAATCGGTAGGCTAATTAGTTTTTGGTTATTTTTCTTTCTTCTGACTATTTTATCTTAATTTTTAATCATTTTACTTAAAAAGGAAAAAATTATTTTAAATGTGATTATATCTATTTTTATACTTACATATAGTTCAAAATATGAAATTTTAATGAGTTTCAGTTTATTTAGTTCGGTTTGGTTGAACTACCAAAAAAACTATTTCGATTCAGTTTCAGATTTTTATATAATGAAATCTAATGGTTTATAAATAAATGTTGACGGTTAAAGTATTTTGTTTTTGTTTTTGACGGTTAAAAATATATGGTTTGTAATGCATTAATTTAATTTTCAAGCCTAAAAATCGCTAGAGACTTCGAATTTATGTATCAAGTTTTAGAAATTCTCCTTCACATCCCTCTCATCAACTGTTTTCCATGTGAATATTGCATCAAAGAATATATTATTTTCCTCTATAAATGGGGAGGATGACTGTTGAAAAAAGAAAAATATTATTTTCCTCTATAGCAGCCCAATAAGAATTTCTAAGAATTAGGATATGTCACTGTTACCATCAAATGAGCCTCTTCTTTATCAAAAGAGGGTTACATAACTTACATCACTCCAACAAATACAATATCAAGTCGGTTTTTGGGAGAAGAAAAAATGTTTTCATCGTTCATGAACCAACCAAGAGAATAGAAAAGAAAAATCAACTCTTCCTTCTCAAATTTCGATTTCGTTACTACATATGACTTTTAGTTTTGATATTAATTAAATATACCGTGTTTTGTATAATTAATTCGATTTGATTTTATTTTTTTATCATGCATGTACGTACCAACCAAAACTGCAAACCTGCAACAGAATGAAACGAATATAAAAAACGGTTTGGTTTTGTAATTTTAATCCGGTTTAGAATAATATTGAACCGAATTGAATATAGTTGTTTTTGTAACTAGTTAAATATAAATTCAGATTATATTAAGTCCACTCCAAATAAATAACTCATTAGTTTGCATAATATAATAAAGTTAAGGAATAGATAAACATTCGATTAAATACGTCCATACACCTAGAAAGGCATGAAAATGCTTTCGCAGAAAGATTAAATCCTTGATGAATTTATTAAAACGCTTTAATATATATGCAACGCATTAACACATTCCATTCATATAGTTATGTGGGTATATATAAAATTTTTATAAGTCTGAGCAGATAAACTTAATTAGCAACAAAATAATATAGCTTTTGAAAAGAAGAGGGAAAATTATGGTGCACCAAAGCTGCCTGCCAACTCTACTAAAAGCCAAAAGGATGGAACGATATTCAAACGTTTTGCCTTATCATGGATGAAGATATCTTCATACTTAATTCATAATTTCAATTCAACCGGATTTGTAAAAGGCACGATGATAATGGGAGTTTATATTTATGCATATATATAGACACATACACACACAAACCAAGCACTTTTTTTGGTTTAACTAACCGATTACAGTTTTCTATTTAAAAAAATAATATATAACGAGTTTGTGAACACGATCACCGTTTACAAAAAAGAATGGTGCCGTTGTAACGAAAATATGTGGTTAATTGTTAATCAAATTAGTAATAAAAGTTAAAGATTTTATTTTTAACATATTATACATTTACAATATATATATCATATATATATATATTCATATATTCGTATTTCTAATATTAAATACTTTGCTAATTACAGAAATAATGAGAATTTTATTATTTATATAATAGAAATAAGTGTTACTGTTTTAAATGAATAAAATAATTAAAAAGGTAGAAAGCAAAAGATAATAAATAAATATAAGACATAGACGGTACAAATACAATCAGTTAGGATAATAATTTAGAATATGTTGGGACTATTGCGCAATTTAAAATTTGAACATTCCTAATATATATATATATATATATATATATATATAAGGGAAAAAAAATGCATACAACTACACAAGTTGCCAAGTGTTCTATCAGATTTTGAGGAGACCAACATCATTGTTCTTAGTGTGTTAAAAAAAAAAAAAAAGAGAAGCAAATTATTTATAGAAAATAAATTAAAAGTGAAAGAGAAAGAGAAAAAAAACAAAGTACTGATATTATCTCGTTCTCCTTTACATGGGAGTGGAATTATCACTCATCTCTTGTCCAATAAAGCCTTCAATAATTAGAGATATCACTCCACACACAAAAAAAAAAAAAAAAAAAATCAAATTTGGCACGTTACATGTAAATCTTATCTCCTGTTTTTATTAAAACATTTTTAAACGTTTTTCTTCTTTAATTCCCATAATATATATTCTTAAAAAACATCTTTTAAGATATTCAAAATTAGTTTGATTTGAAACTATCTTTTATGCTAGAATTTTATTTTGGCCGGAAAAATCTGTCCCATACAAAAACAAATTAGAGGTATTTACAAAGTCAGTGAACTTTAGATTGCAAGGCAATTCCGTCAAATGCAACAAGTATTCCAGCGTTGGGTCAAAAACAAAATTGAGGTATTTTACAAAGTCAGTAAACTTTAGATTGCAAGGCAATTCCGTCGAATGCAACAAGTATTCCAGCGTTGGGTTTGAAAATTTCCGATGAGTGTGAACGCTATTAAGTTTCATTGTCTTCAAATTCAAAACCAGTTAGTAATTATTGAACTGTTTCTTGTCTTGTATATGCTATTTTTAGTTCTTTCTAACCAAATCCAACTCTAAGACCGGATTAAAACCTTATTCGGATCACTTGACTTGGATCAACAAATTTGGTTTCCATACTATACTAAGTTTTATGAGTTTTCAACTCAAAACCAATTTAAAAAATATATATTAAAACATGTTTAATATATGTTACTTTAGATCTTTTGTAATTTCCAATGTGAAATTCTGATAAACGTCACAATTGGTTTTTGTATGCATAATCGATTTTGGAAAAAAGTTTATCGTCGAGTTGCCAACGGTATATGTCCTAACGAAAGATGGTTTTTAACTAAGTATAATTAATCTTCGTTAAAGTCTGTTTAAAAATGGTTATATAACCAAGAAAAGAAGTAGTCCAGTCGATGTTAGTTAGAAACATATATGCTATAACTTGACTGGAATGTAAAACTGTAATATCGCGTCGAGTTTGCCAATGCACAGAAATCGTTTTTGAGTTTGACAAAACGTGATATAAAAGATGAAAAAGACATTTGTGCAAATATATTTATTATGAACTCGATCAATTTTACTTTTGCTCTTGACATGGCCTTGTAAGTTTGGCATGATTATACATTTGATACCGTATATAACTTTTTTTCCGGTAATCAGGATGACTGTCTTTGTGTCGAATTAATTTAGAGATACCAAGATTTTTTACAACATGAAGAATTTACAGTAGTTGGGTAAAAAATCAATTTCAGATCTTGAGTACTTACTACCAGAACCTTTTTACTGACACCTTTTTTCTATCAGATATTAATCTTATAGAAATTAATTAACAGTATGGTTATAGAAATTTGCTACAACATGAGTTTAATTACAGTAGCATAAAAGTTTATATGTACTGGCGATGAATGATTCGATGTGATGAGCTATAAAAATGTTTTTCTTTTTTTTGGTGGAAGAACATGATTTTAGTATATAACCTTTTTATCTGTCTCCCAATAGTTTGGCTTTTTGCTTACAAGTTATATACATATATTAACTGATGTAAATGTTATTTAGGTTCAGTTGCATCCGTATTAATTAGTTGGTTAAGCATTTGATACTCCTTAAAAGTGTTTATTTTCACAACGGCAACAATCATTTTCTGTTATCCGTAATCTTAGATCGATTCATTGGAACTGATGATTTCAATGAATGGCACCAATCTATAAAAATGGCACCTAATGGACGAAACATTAGATGTTGTTGACAAAGGGCACTAACTACAATTTCTCCTAAAGCTCCCTTGGTCCTAAGAGAGAGTATTATCCTGAGCTATGTTTTTTACCTTTAAAAATAACGCAGCAACTGCATTCACAACAACTCTTTTATATTCTGCAGCCTTTTTCTTTAGTCACATATATCGTTGTATACTTGTATCCCGTCATATTACATTGCAAATCTTGTCAAAACTTCTTGATTTCGTGATTAGTGCATCATTAACCCTAGTAAATGATTCTAAAATTTACAATGCCTTTTAAAAGTTGACCGTTCCTTAGCTACGCCAAACTATTTCATGGTAAACATTCGTTCCTATTTTGGAATTACACAATCAAATTCATAATTTAAAAGAAGAAACATGAACTTTTGAACATCAAAAAGCTTTTTCCTAGACGAGAAAATTTTAAGATTATTTTAAAAAAAATGTGATATTTATCTAGTGGCAATAACAAATTCGGCCAATCATTTCATATCATCGTCAATCTATCTTTTACATCTTTCTCTTTTTATATAGGGCCTCTAGATAAAGCCGACGTACTCGTTATCTTCATGCATGTTTTTTTTTTCTTTTAAAATATTTCTCGTATCTTTTAAGTATATGATATTTGCATGGAACATAATTCCCACGTCACGATTCACAATAGACATGGTTAGCCATGATTTGCCAAAAAGTTTGGAATATAAAGCATTCATAAATTACCCCATGACGTCATCATATCAACCGATGGAGATTTCTCCTGCACTTCTTTTCTCTTTTGCATCATTCATTGGTCAGATAAAAGATTACTAATAAATGGTAAAGATATGGTTATAATATAATTTATTGTCGACAACGAATGTTGATGTGAACGTAAATAACTGTTGTATTAAAAACTGAAAAACCTTTAAAGGTGCTGGGCTGTGAAAGACAATGAATCTAATTTTTTTGGTGCAAAGAAATTGATTCTAGTTATTAAAAAGAACATATTATTGCCTTTGGCCAATGAATTATAAGGTTCTTTCTTGGGCTGATTACTGTATGACATATTGAAATTTCGATGAAAAACAAACAAAGAGTGATGAGGGTTTACAAACATGTCTATAAGAAATTAGAAACATTTGGTGATCAAAATTTTAGGCTACATAAAAACACGCTGTAGCTTAATTAGCTTATTAATATTTTATAACATTGACATTATAGAACTGCAAAACTTAGATACAAAACATTAAACATATAATATATGTATAGTAAATTTAGTACAAATTAATTGGTTCAATTAGATTTACAATTCCAATAATTTTTTTTTATGAATCACTAATATAACAATAACAACACGTAGGATCATTTGTTTTAAAATCATTCTGTAAATTGCGACACCGACACCAATGAAAATTTATCCTTAACTTCATTTTAAGATATAGAAGATAGTGTAGTATCTACATTTATAGATCTTTTTATAACATTTGACAATATATATTTTCATTTAGATTCAGACATGTTATATATTTAAAACTACAAATGCAGAAAACAACGTCAGTGAGACTTTGACGTTCACCTTTGCATTTAGATGTTGCAAATAGAAATAATATAATTAAGTTGAGAGAAAATTATCTACAATTTTATAAACATATTACACAAACAGAACAAACTTATTATTTTAAAACAAAAAAAAACTTATTTCATTTGCATTTTGTGTTTATAATAAAAATTTACATTTTACTATAAACAGAAAATCTTAGTATATGAACGCAAATGCAATATATTTACGTTTCGAACAATCAAAACTCAAACTTAATATTGGTTTATTGTTGAACAAAGAACAAATTTGGTTAAATATGGAAAAAATACTTAATAATGGTTATGTATATCAATCTTCCAGAACGCAAGTTGAGCTATATATGTATTTTGTCACATTTATATTAGGGAGAAAAAAGAAAGATAAACGAAGAAACAGAAAAAAACAAACTTTAACTAAAAGAGAGAGAGAGAGAGAGAGAGAGAGAGAGAGAGAGAGAGAGAGAGAGAGAGAGAAAAACATAGAGAGAAGATGATATAGAAAAGACTGAGAGCGACTTGGTACATTAGAAGAACCACATTTCAGTTCGTTTTTCTGCTTTGCTTTGTTGTTTGCTCACCTCAAGCTCAACTTGATAACGGACCAAGTTATCTCTACTATTAATTATTTATTATTTCTTCATCTCTTTCTCCGATTTTCTTCTGCCATTCGAATTCTAGCTAGAGCCTACGTAGCAAGTTGATTACAGCACGTGTATATATGTATATCATTTTCAGTAGGCTTTGGGGTGATAAATATTTCGTAACGTACCATTTTCGCCTGTGTGTATCCAAACATGACATATTTCACCTTACATTTTCTCATAGATACCCGAATGCAAGATAAAAGACTAAACTTACGTACAGACGTTATTCATTCATACCTCGACGAGCATAGAGAAAGTTTTAACGTATTAACTTTATATGCTAGGGCTATAGGTACGTCAAAAAATAAGATTATATGTGAATGAGATCAAACAAAATTTGACTCTTTGAGTCAGGTGATGAGCCACATGGCGATAAAGAATTTTTTCTCTGATAAAGATTAAAGACAGATAATTAGGTGCTTTTTAATTTGGTTTTCTTGATGCACTAAAAGGAAACATTACTTAGGCGCATTCATGAGAAATTATTGTCAATTATTGTTTAGAAAAGATTGTAGTGGCCAGAAAGATCGTATAATCAATTTCTTATTACAAAATATAATTAACCAGGAATGGGATCCGGGAAAAGCATTTTTTTCTGTCGCCACGACGATATATAGTTTAGCATCGATTAGATATTTGTGTATAGGGTTTAAATCTTTAGCAGTACAAAAAAAGGAAGTGGATTTTAACTATTGAATAAAAATACAATTTTGAAGCGCACTAATACTATATATAACATAACATTTGAATATAATGATTTTTGTTTTTTTGATTAAATTCCTTGTAGATCTATATTTATGGTCAAAACTTATTTCCAATATTGATATGATTGGATATATTTACAATACGAGATTCGTCAATTTAAAGAGGGGGAAGAACAATAGGATTTCATATTCTTGTAGTTGTAGTCGTGAGATATTGATATTACGTAATATGTTGAATTACCGTTATATTTGGAAATAATATGTATGTACACTAACAAGTGGTCATGACCTCATGATATTCAATCACAAGAAGCCATAGTGTAAACCTTTTTATAACAACAAGCAACGTTACAAGAAAAATCTTGTTTTTCTACAGTCAGAAACATAAAAAAAATTATAAAAAACATATATTTTTTACTATTTTCTTACGAAAACAGTTTATAGGAAATATTTCATAGAAAATCCAAATGCTCATATCATTTTCATGTCCATTAAGCTCGCAGCAACTTCCTGCTCTCCGGAGATCCACCGTTCCCTTTTCCACGTGCCACCAGTTTCAAGTTGTAGCCGTCGATAAGGCTGAGATTCTTGTTCAATCTCAAACCTTTCTCTCCACCTTAGATGGGGCTCCACCGTCATCTTCTCCATGCAATTACGTAAACATATCTCAGATAACCATGCTAATAAATAAATGCTTTAAATAAAATCTAACGCAATCAATAGTATCAACGATCTTTTAACTAATTCAACCGGATCTAAAATCAAATTCAGAATTTGAAAATGATATATTTATGTTTGTTTTTGTTATCCGTCATAAGTATCAAAGACCAGTTTATCAACAACTTCTTGATCTAACAAGAGTGATTTCATAGTTACAATGTTAGATTATAGAAAATGAAAAATATCTTTTCCATTTATATATTTTTTGGCATACCATAGTCCCACGACTCCCACCGACCACTTTATATTATAACCTTTAAAGCAAAACCACAACAAAATTCTACCTATATTTAAAACCTTTTTTGGGGTTTTCTAAGAATTATCAAAGATCTGCGATACAAACGTAAATAGAACGAGCGATATGAGGTCCAAAGCAGAACAACAAAACATTATACTTGATATGGTTGTTTTCATAGTCGAAACAATAAATTGTGGTCTTTTGAAGTGCAGTACGTGAGTAGTGTACGTGCCTTTCTATTTTAAAGTTCAGATTTTTTTGGTCTATTGATTCATTTGGAACCAAATCATATTTTTCTTGTTATATATGTCTATACCCGTTTAGATCTATAATGAATAGTATGAAACATGTCTATATATATATAGCAAAATAGTTTGCTGCTAAGCTTTTCCTTTTCTTTTAAATTCAAAACATATTTCTCATAGATGGTTCATCAAGATTTTTTTTATATATATATATATATATATATATATATATAAATCCTTGTCAATTGATGATCTAAACCCTCCGATACCAAATTGATGCATCGAGATATTTGGATGATTTTTAAATATCTTTTTAACTTCTAAATATTTTTATTTATTTATTATATTATTTATTTAATTATATCTAGGATTTTTGAGATTTATTACATAACTAAGCCGTTTAACTCTACAATTTTATCCAGTTTTGTCATTGATTAATAAAATTGAATTTTTTTCTTTTCTTCTTTTGGTTTTTTTTCGATGTATAAAGATCTTATCGAATCAAAGAAAATCTGGTTTATTCATAAATTGTTTGACTAAACTAATAACTTTACGGTTATCCTAGTTTTTCAAGTATTCTCAAATTCAACGGATTAATATTTTCTAAAAGCTTCCGCTACGTCACAAATTAACTCTTAGTTCGATTCATCATTCTATGTGAAAATAAAAACTTTAAAAGATGAGAAGAATTTCACGAGTTCGACAACCGGTGTAGTTAGCCTACATCTTGTCGGGAATGGTATCTCGAAATCCATCATTATCGATTAGTTACTCTCTGAGATTATAACAACACCTATAAGAACATTAAACCTTAAATAATACTAACCAAGAACCAACATGTTCTTCCCGTATTCTTCCATGCAACTCTCATCCTTGTTCTCTCTCAATTCTCAGAAATCTTTACTCAATTAAGAGTTTTTCCAGGGCGCTGTTGTCTCTACAACCAACCTCCGCTTAGAGAAACATGTTGATGCTCGTCTAGAAGAGTCACAAGACTCCTTCCTCCATCACACTCTTCCTCTCTCACCTACGGCTTCTCTCTTTTGCCTCATGGTCTTTCACGCGGCTCTCACGCAACCATCATGCAACCCTCACATGGTCATTCTCATATGACCAGCACGCAACCCTTCTCGTGAAGCCAACATACAATCATCACGTGATTCCTTTAGCGGCCCTGGATACCATGGCGGCTCTTATCATGTTGCTTTCTTGCTGATGGCTCTCGTTATCTTTCTTGGGCAGCTTCTCGCCGACGATCCTGGCAGTAAATCACAAGATCTCTGAGCTACATACTTCTTAACTTACTCTTAATCAGCTTCTTTATTTCTTTTTATATAGGATTGGCTCTCACTCCCAAACTATTGTTGCAACAAGAAAGAAAGAAAAAAACACATGAGTTTGACCAACAACAAGATCCAATTTGGAGTATTGTTTTTTTGTTTGGGCTTATCTCAGACCCGCAATCCAACATTTGAGATAGGTATAATGGAGGTTGAGGACATATAACGGTATATCCCGAAACAAGATCAAATGAAGCTTATTTTGTTTCAGAAACGATATTGATGATTTCAATTGAGTGTTTCTAGTGACAAGTGGTGATTGCACCTAAATTAATTGGAAATAAAAATTATATTATGTTATTACTAGACTCCAAATTCTAGCTCAACCGATTATTTGGAGGAAGCAAAACATAAATACAGTTCCGAGCTTGGGTTTCATTGGTCAACATATAGACATGTAATTATTTTTCATAGCAACAGACTAACGATAATTTATCACTACAAGAAAATGATAAGTAGATATGTGGTTAAAAATATACTATATCATAAAAATGTAATCATATAGGATTCTTCATATCTAGTTAAACTTGTGTAAATATAATTTTCTTTATTAGTTAAATGTGTTAAACTTGATATGAAGAATCATATTATTAATTGGTTTTTGATGATACAATTTATTTTTAGGCACATATCTACTTATCATTTTCTTGTAGTGTTAATTATATTTTAGATATAATCATCACTCTGAGTATCCAAAAAATGGTTAGTACATTGTTCAAACAAGTATAGATTTATCCATCTAAATGGTGAACAATCTTGTCATTATATACTTGAAATAATATATTTGGATCGATGTCCTTTTCAATTATAACTTTTACTATAAATAAGAAACCACCCAAAAGAATGAACTCTTTGAAAAATGAAAATTATGTGTAACAGCATAATAAATTACTAATTAACCTAAACTGGTGCGTTCAAATAACCATAAAAGTCCGATCTAGATTAAAGTTTTACAAATGCAGTTCATGCTATTGTTATTTTGTCCTATTAGTTATGAATTATTGGAGTTTGGTTCTTCCCAGATCAATCCACCAATATTATTGTTTAAACAAAATCAAGCACTTTATTATTTTCACCTACTACGTTATCATATTTATTATAAACATTGATCTACTCTTGAAAACGAGCAAAATTAACTATTTTTGTCTAGAATATTCAATACGTAACGCATAAAACTACGAAAGACGGTTCAACCTACTATCAAAATCGTCTAATTGAAAATGTAATGACCCCCAAATAAAATAAATTTAGTCATTGATAGTAGTAAATTTCCAGGGAAAAATTATGGGTGAGTTCGGAAACCCCTCATCTTCTTTAATTTTAAAGCACGTTTTCCAGCTGACACTAAAGATTTTTTAAAGATATATAAGTCCCCTAATAATAATAACCATATTTGAGGTCCTAACCGTCACTTACTTATATGCATGACCAATTTTTGTCTATTTCATGTTGGAGCCTATATATATTTGCATCTATAATCTAGCCAAAATAAATTATATCTTGAAGTTTAGACTTCATCCGATGTACAAGAATTAATTTACTGACCAAAGTATTAGATAAGGGCCGCTTATATGCCTTAGTTTAGTTAACATTTAAGCACTGAATTTTTTACTATATTAATCTGATCCGAGTTCTACCAAAAGGAAAAAAAAAATAACTAAAAACTAAACATCTTATCCATATTTTAGTTAAGCCGTCTATTTCTCTTTCCTTCGGTTTATTTTCCTCTTAAAAAGTAAGACAAAACCTATATATTATTAATTCTATAAATTTTATTAATGAAATAATTGTAAAGTCAAGTAAAATTAAAATTAGAACATATATAAATTATTAAACTTGGGGGTACAGAACAGACAAAATGTTAATAATTAAGAAACGGCATAAAAAGTAAGAAAAACAAATATTTCTTAAAACTGAGAAACGTAAATTTAGAATGAAAAGTGGCTAAAAGTGAAAACGGCAAATATATTTACGTACAATGTCACGTGAACTAATTGTCTAAATTTCTTGGAAACGTAATTTAAGCGAGGGCCTTGTCATTTAATCCCATTTTCTTGATAAATGAGGATATAAAGTATATAAAACATAGATATTTATATTGTAATATATATGTTAATGTATTCACATATATAGGTATATGTGAAATAGGTAGAATCTAGACATAGAGCCCTTAAAAGAAAGAGTTGGCCTAAACCGAAATCGACATGCATTATTTATGAAAAAGTTATTTTGGTGTTGGATTGGTTCTGTGAATTATTTTCTATGAGCATTTTATTTTTGTAGTACACCTACAAAGACAATAATACTTTTAGAAATTATATTGTTACTTTAAAAAAAAATTGAAAATTATTATCACTCACACGAAACATTTATCTTTATTTTCTTTCCCACACACATCCCTATTCTTTCTTAAGACCTCCCTCTCTATATAAACTTGAAGCCCCCATAATGCTAAGGTCGTGCCATTAGCTTTTCATTCAAGAGAAACACTTACATAGCTAAGATCTTTCTTACTTCGAAGAAATTTTCTTCTCCCTCCCAAAAAAAAAATTCCTAAACCCGGAACCATTCATGGCTCTCTTCGACACTCATAACACATGGGCCTTTGTTTTCGGCTTGCTCGGTATGAGTTCTCACGTTCATCTCTCTCCAAATTTATATTCAAATTTGATATCACCATAACCTAGCTATATCCAGATTTTGATATCAAAGCCGGTATATATACATATATATTAACACTACTTTCATTTTATAATCGTGTAATTTTCAGGAAACCTCATTTCCTTTGCTGTTTTCCTCTCTCCCGTGTAAGTATTTTACATCGTTACCTCACTCTGTTCTTGTTTCTTCATAATATGTCAATACATATGTTTATGTTACCATCTAACTAGCTATAACTATAATGAACATATGGTACAAGTTAAACCATTTGAGAAATTTAAACTAAGAGTTAGAGATTGATTCAATATGGATGCAGGCCAACGTTCTACAGGATTTGTAAGAAGAAAACCACAGAAGGATTTCAATCTGTTCCCTACGTGGTGGCGCTCTTCAGCGCGATGCTTTGGCTTTACTACGCTACTCAGAAGAAAGATGTCTTTCTTCTCGTCACCATCAACTGCTTTGGTTGCTTCATCGAAACAATCTACATCTCCATCTTCGTTGCCTTCGCATCCAAGAAAGCTCGAGTATGTTCATTTACCAACATATATGCATATATATGATATTTATTATATATGTGTTCCCGATATTTAATGATTAATTTGGTGCAGATGCTCACGGTGAAGCTCTTGTTGCTAATGAACTTTGGAGGATTCTGTTTGATTCTTCTTCTCTGCCAATTCTTGGCTAAAGGAACCACACGTGCGAAGATCATTGGAGGAATCTGTGTCGGATTCTCTGTCTGCGTTTTCGCTGCGCCGCTTAGCATTATCGTAAGTAGTAGTACTCTCTAGCTAGTGTTACATAAACTAAATATGAAAATATGATTTTGACTAATTAAATTAAATTAATTTTGTAAAAAAAAAAACAGAGAACGGTGATAAAGACGAAAAGTGTGGAGTACATGCCGTTTAGCTTATCCTTGACTCTTACCATCAGTGCGGTCATATGGCTACTTTATGGTCTTGCTCTTAAGGATATCTATGTTGCTGTAAGTCATCATCATTATCATTATTTGCATGAAGTGGTTGCTTTTGTTTCTATTTTACCTGAGCCTATGAAGCTAATCATAGATAAAGATAGATATGGATTCACAAAAAGCACAACCCTTTTGTTCGGTATTATTGTCGTTTTACATTTAAATATCCCACTAAACACTAAAGATACACCTTTTTTGTATTTTTAAAAGAAAACCCTTAAAAGATCATCTTTTACAAAAGAGTTATTATATCTACATCTATATATCATATTAACTTGTATATTGCACGTAACCTCCTCCACAGACATACACGCAATACCGTGCCCAAGTTCTTAGGAGTTAATTTGAGACGAGTTTAAAAGTAAAATTTTAGTATATTCTTTTAACGATAATTAATTGATTAGGAAAAAAACGGTTTTTAATTCTTTTTTTTTTGTTAAAGAGGATTTTAATTCGGATGATGGTTCAAATTAATAGAAGTATATTTTCGTCATTACACTAAAATTTTCTGAAAAAAAAACCTCAAAATTTATATTGATATTAATCTTTATTGATATTAAATCTATAAAGCGTAAAGTTCATATATAAAAAAATAAAAGTAGGTATATTGCTTTGAGCACTAATAAATTTATCTTTAATTTCCCTTTTTATATTTCTGTCAATTTCACAGTTCCCTAACGTGATTGGGTTTGCACTCGGTGCACTACAAATGATTCTTTACGTGGTTTACAAATACTGCAAAACGCCGTCGGATTTGGTTGAGAAAGAACTCGAAGCAGCTAAATTGCCAGAAGTGAGCATCGATATGCTGAAGCTAGGCACACTTGCATCTCCTGAACCAGCAGCGATCACAGTCGTACGATCGGTAAACATGTGTAACTGTAACGATCGAAAGGCTGAGATTGAAAATGGTCAGGGACTAGTTAGAAACAGTGCAGCAGCTACTTGAGTTATATTTTAAGAAACCTATTTGTTGACTATTTTGACTTTGTACCCTTCTTGATATACCCACCAATCACTATCGTCCACGTGTACTCGTTTCGCTGTCGTAGCTTTCTGAGTTTATCAAAGTGTGCGAAGTCGAGGATTGATTGCTTGGGAATTACATTTTCCTGAGTTAATTTTTTCTCTTCTTCTTTAAATTATGGGATAATGTAATTAAATTCTCTGTTCGATATAAATATTTCTTATTTTCCAAGTTGAATAGATTATAAATTTCTCATGCTACTGTTTTTTTTATTAGCATATAAAAATAAAAAATCAATAATGAAAAAACATGGACCTACTGAAAACCCTAACCGAAAGAGCAATGGTGCCAGATTCGAATCTACTCAGCGATGGAAAAAAAATTTAAACTTGTTTTTGTCTCTTGTACATAAGAAACATGGATTTCCGCCCCAAACTTTTTGCACAAAAAAAAAAGAAAGAAAAATAAATAAAAAATTAGTGTCTAATTAATTTTGATTTTAATTCTATTATTTGAACAAGTTAATTATTTTGTGAAATGTATGTAAAAAGTATAAAACTCAACTAAAGAAAACTTATACGTTTGAGTGTTTTTTTAAATAATTTATACATAATGAAATAACCATCAAATTTGAAATTGTGAAATTTCAGTTCACTTTCACTTCTAAGTCCTCTAATTTTGTATAAGATTATTTCTTGACTAAAAGAAAAATATTCATTTTGTAAATTTTTAACACACTTGATCGGGCTTGAAAAGTAGAACCGTACGTGCTTGAAAGTATTTGATAAATAGTTAAGAAATATTTTGGTGTATGCTCAAACAGAATTACACCCATAAATCCGAATAAAAGTGTTATCCAAACAAATCACAACGTGTTAAACTCTAGTAGTTCGAAAGAATTGTCAAAATAGTTTGCATATCATTATTTTATTAGAATTTTTATTGTATGATAAATTATGATTATTTTGAGTTACACCGATATCTCGTAACTCCCTTACATCCCTAAAGTATATAATAGTTATGAGTACTTTAGTTTTAATTTATGCATAATAGGATTAAAAATAGGTTTATATGGTACACCCTAACCATATGATCCAAGAAAAGAAAAAACATCAAATAATCCATACCAAACAATAAGATGAACTAAGTATCCTTCTTACACCTTAAAACAAGCATAAAACAGGAAGGCTAAGACATATCTCTAGGCTTTAGTTATATAAGTCAATGTTGTATGGAATTGAATCCATGTTGATCGGTGCACTAGGACCTGAGTATGAAGGTACGGAATAATGTTGAACTCTGGAAGTCATGTGAGGTGGAGCCAAGCGGTTCATGTTTGTTCCAAAAGGTGAGAGCATTGGTTGGCTTATGGTGGACGTTCCATACATAGGAATACTGGCTGATGGTTGCAAAGCGGTTTGTGTGTTCCATGTGGTGGATGCACCATATGTAGGATGATTTAGTAATGGTTGTGAAATGGCTTGAGTGACTTGTGTATTCCATATGTTGTGTGTGCCATATGTAGGAAGGTCTAGTGATGGTTGCGAAGTGGTTTGAATGGATTGAGTGTTGGAAGTAGCAGCACCACTGATGTTTCTGTTTTGCCATGTGATTATTTGTTTTGTTGAGATATATTTGTTTTCAGCAACGGTGATGTCATGAATGCTTGGCCTATTTCTGTGTTTGTTCTTTGAGTTAAGACGTGCAAAGTATTTTTGAGCATGACTTGCAACCTGAGTTGGTGTTCTTGTCACCACATAGTTACGAGAAATGCTACGCCAATCACCTTTCCCATATTTCTCCAAACCAAGAAGAAATTGTCTATTCCATTCAGAAAAAAAAAATTGTGAGAATCAAAGCGTAGTCAGAACGATTTACCACATATCAAAATAACATGAAATCTAATATTTTTGAAAAGAGAAAAATCAATGAATTTTGAGCTTTACACTCAATTACCTAATTACTAGCCACATAAATGATTGTGCCATAATTTTGCTATCTGAACAAAACAAACACAAAAACTATATACAAAATTATATTTAAAAACAAGTGAATAGTAGGAACCTGTGTTCAATTGATGTCCAAGCGATCCCCTTTCGTCGTTTTTGCTTTAGTTTTGATTTACCATTTTGCTTAAACTCACATTTGCGGTTGTTACCACATTCCAATATGCTTATTTCTTTATCACTAGCATTGTGATTTGGTTCTTCTGAAAAACCATAATCAGGAAGAGGTACACTTCCAGATTCAATCATCATAACATCACGAACTAAACCATTGTAATGCTCTAAAATTTGTTCTACAGTTTTCCCTGGAACAACTGTACCAATCTTTTCCCAACAGTTCTCTGTTTCATCGGCATAAATTGCAAGGGCTCTCTCGAAAGCAATATCTTCATCCCTGCTCCACGATGAACCAACACTAGTATTCTCTCTCAAAGTCATTTTCCAAGAAAATCTAAAATTTTGAATATTTTAGACCAAATACTCTCTGGCAAAAGAAAATAGAAAAACACCAAATCTCTAGAATGATATGCTATATAGACTTGAAATCATATATTTTGTTTTTATAAACCCACAAACTAGTAAAGACTAGAACTATATATATACATCCATAATTGAAATATTTCAAGAACTATTGAAAATATGATGGAAAGGGATCAAAACACCTATTCTATAATGTTTATAGTTAAAAAAAAACATTATTATTTTGCCCAAAAAGAAAACACATTATCATTACTGTTTTTCCTTTTTCACTTATTTTCTTTTTTTCCCTAACCATATATGGCGCTTAATACATTGTATCATGTGACAGATGGTAAACAATAATCAATTGTCACTTATTATGCAAAATAATATGTGGAAATAAATCTTTTTTTTTTAGGGCAGCATATAGAAAAAAATCTATATTACAATTTCCATTTTTATAGTATTAAATAAATTTGTGCTTAGATAGTTCCACGTTCATTGAGGTGTAATGCAACAATTGTGCAAGCCTAACACATTTAAGTCACTATGAGGCAAAATATAATTTTAGTATATACATACATACATTATTTAGTAAAAAATAAATTTTGCATCACATTCGGTCTAAATGGTGACATGGAAAATTATTCAGCTAAATTCAGATAATATTATTTGAACAAAATTAAAACTTAACATAATTCAACTAAATTCAACAACTTTTTTAACACCAACTAACACATAGGTATGTTTATTTAGGATAAAAAAATAAGATAATAACGAGTACATGAATCAAATAACACATATTTAAGATATCAAAATATAAATCTAAAATGTATATTTAAAAAATGATCAGATATAATTAGGACTGTAAAAATGGATCAAAATTCATGGGTCAACTCACTCAACCCATGAACTCTAGTGAGTTAAAATTTTTGACCCTAATAAGTTGATGGATTAAATGAATTGATGACTCAGCGAGTAAATGAGTTAAATGAGTTGGGTTATAATGGGTTCATGAGTTAACCACTAACCCATCAATTTCTTAATTACCAACCTAATATAATTATCATCATCGTCATTATCATCATCATACTACCATCATCATATTTTCGTAATCATAACAACAACATCATCATATCAACATATCATAATCATCATCATCATCTCATAATTTTTCCGTCAAAATCACGAATCCGCAATTTTCCCACCAAAAACTTCAATCCGTAATTTTTCCACAAAAACGTGAACCCGTAATTTTTCTGCCAAAAATACGAATTCCGCAAGTTTTTCAGTCAAAAATGCGAATCCGCAAATTTCCCGCCAGAAAACATAAATCCATAATTTTTTCACAAACAAATCCATAATTTTTCTACACAAACGTGAATCTGTAATTTTCTCGCTATAATTGTAAATTAGCAAATTTCCCGCCAAAAATTTAAATTAGTAATTTTTTCCAAAAACGTGAACATGTAATTTTTCGCCAAAATTGCAAATCTGCAAATTTTCCGCCAAAAACGCGAATCCGTAATTTTCTCCAAAAACATATATGATGGTGATGGTAACGGTGATAGTGATGATCTTATGATTCTAAAGTATGATGTTGATGATGGTGATAATGATGATGAAGATTAATTATAATTGTTTTTATGTTAATTATTAATTAATTATTACTTTGATGAGTCAACTCATTTAACCATTTAACCAGCAAAATAAATAAATGGGTTCATGAGTTGATCCAACTTATTTATTAAATAAGTCCAGTCAACTCCTGAACTCATTTAACTCTGAACCCATTAGGTAATGAGTTGAATTGGGTTACCCATTTTGACATTCCTAGATACAATATATAAACAATTTAGATATACATACTCACTTCTCGAACCAATAAAAATAAGATTCACCTTCGGATATATCAGGTAAATACGTTAAATTTTTAAATGACTTAGAATTCACAAAAACAATTAATAAATATGTTAAAATATTATTCAGAATATAAATCTAAATAATATTCTTACTATGAAAAAATTAAGCTACTAGGTAATTTTATATTATATTCCCATGTTAATTTTAAAATTCATATTTTCAATAAATTTTACTAAGCTTTTTATTTATTATTTACATGTTTTTAATATTTTCTTTTTTACAGACCAAAATATAAATTCCGCCGGATTCAACTAGATTCAACTATTATCATTAGACTTTTATTTAGTTAGAGAGATTCAGCTAAAAATTATCATAAAATTCGGCATGACAAAAAAGAGTTCGACTCTTTTTCTTTATCCTTAGTTTCTAGACGTAAAAATATAAAAGCGGATAAATTAGTGCAACTAGTTTGTATTGAACTGCACTATATCATATGTAAACAATATTCTCAAATTGGTTTATTTGAGTCAATCAGATATAATTGTTGAAAAAAAAATCAACTAAATTAAGCAATTCAACAAAATTTAACTGGATTCAACGGTTACCAATTAAATTTAGTGACTTTAAACATTTAATTATGTCATGTCTAATTAATTATTTTTTTACCATTTGTTATATAGTCAATTGTTTAATGGTAATTTATGCATGTACACCACATCTACAATTTTGTTAGTAGTTTTATTTCTTGAAAATAATCTTATTCCAACAAAAAAACATGGTGTACATTCATAAAATTACCAAATAACAGAGCAAAACTAATTAATTAGTCATGAAATTGTTAAATGCTTGAAGCAAAAAGAAAAGAGATAATTAACTGTTCTTATACGACATTATGCATGTAATGTTGAGGGTGACACTCTATCTTTTTTTTTTTTTTTGGAATAAACGAGTACAAATTCGACCCATTGCTAGCTAAAACAAGTTACTATGTAATATGTGTATATATGTCTTTATATATATCTGATTTAAGTGGCGGAGTATAGAGGTATAGAGGTGTATGAGATGTGTATGAGAGATGAAAACCCTAACAATATGAATTATGCAGGTTGCCGTATTATTCTCCTTGTATATGTTATTTCTCATTTTTCCCATACGAAATTTTTGCCTTTTTATTTATCACCAAAAAAAAGTTGGCTCTTTAAAAAACTCCATCAACTTATCTTTTATCTAAATGACTAAGCTTCCAATTCAACCAATCAACAAACTAATAATCACTTAACCCGGTTTAATTTAATATTAACCAAATTTAATTTGATTTTGACCCGATTCTCTTTTTCTTCACTCGATTTTGACCCGAATCTTTTTCTTTTTATCAAAAATCCGCGTTAATTGTCTCTCAAAAAGATTTCATAGGTGAGTTTAAATGAAATCTTCTTCATCCCCAAAATTTTGATTCATATCCGCTAATAGTCTTTCTCTCAATTTCCAGATTTTTGGGTACTAACGAGTTATGATTCTAAACTATTATTGAAAATTGTATAATTTAGAGGTAATTGACCAATAATCAGTCATCGTAATTCTGATGTGTTCCTCACCACAAAAAAATGAACAAGGCTGGGAAACTTCTTCTAAAAGCTTTTTATTCATCGTCGTTATAATTGAAAATAATATTTTTATTCTTAAGTTTCATCGATGGGTCAAACTTATTATTTCTCATTTTTACCTTCCCAACCTTCCTCATCGATGGGTCAACCCACGTTTGGTAAATTGAATCAGAGGATTTATGTCTTGGCCTGTTGACAAATTTGTGAATATATATGAAATCTACGATCAAGCCTGACACAAAGCATATATTCTTGTATGTTTTTTTCATATTTACATGTCATGGTTTAGTGCAGATAATTTCTTGTCCGTGATGGTAAATGTTGATTTGTTTGATTAACTGGAGCAAATTAATAGCAATCTTTGGTTTTATGCATCAAAGTTATAGGTGGAAAAGTAGAAGATTCGTGTCAAAATTGGGTGAAAAAGAAAAAGATTAAAAAAAGTGAGAAATCAAGGAATAATGCAACGACCCGAATTATTCAATTGGTTGTAGTTTTATCAAAACGAATGGGCTGGACTACTAAAACATACAAACGCAACAAATATAATTACCCAAGCCCATACAATACATTTATTTTTCTTTCCAAACGTAAAAGGTTAAAAAAAAAAAAAAAAAAAAGATTACGGATGATTAACAAAGGAAGATATAGGAAGAGTCTACGAACGGGAACCGAAGCGGCCTAAACTAGTAAAGAGCCGATTCAATCGACGTGAGTCGTGAGACAAACAAAAGGTTACGCCGTGATTCGATCTTATCATCGGAGCATGTGAATTGGAAAACCCTAGTTTAGATCTCTCGATTCAAGCTAGTCCAATTTTACAAGGTTCGTCTCTTTCCCTCCTCCTTAGATCTGCTTCACAATCGTTTTTTTCTCCTTATGGTTGAGTCTCTGTTCTAATGCGCGATTTCGATTGTTGAAACCGGGGCACTATTTCTGTTGAGCTTTTTGAGTTTTGATTTGTTATTGTGGGATGCGATTACTAGTTCTCTAACTGTAACGTTGTGTAGGAACTTTAGAACGATTTGACGGCGAACTAGGTCTTGGTTTTGTGATGTCGAGCTTTCGTGTGGGAGGGAAGGTAGTGGAGAAGGTTGATTTATGTAGGAAGAAACACTGGGTCTGGCGCTTGGACGTTTGGCCATTTGCGATTCTTTATGCAGTTTGGTTGACTACGATCGTGCCCAGCATAGACTTCACTGATGCTTTCATTGCGTTTGGTGGTCTTGCTGCTTCTCACATTTTAGTCTTGCTTTTCACCGCGTGGTCGGTGGATTTCAAGTGTTTTGTCCAGTTTAGCAAGGTAAGCAGTAGTCTAATGGCTCTTTTTCACCGATATTTTTAAAAATCTCAGATGAATGCTGAGTTATGTTGGCACTGTGTCTGTGTATTGATTCACAGGTTAACAGTATCAACCAGGCAGATGCATGCAAAGTTACCCCAGCCAAATTTTCTGGCTCTAAAGAAGTTGTTCCTCTTCATTTTCGTAGCCAAGTAAGTTCATTCAATTTTATGTTTAATAGTGTTAAGTTGTCACTAAAATAGTCTCCATGAATAGTTTGGGTTTAAAAGTGCGCTTTTATGCCACTAGCTTTATGTTTTCTGTGCTTCTAGGTGGTTCTCGTGGTATATGTTGAGTTCAGTGTTTTTTCCCCTTAACAAACCACTACTATGATCTCCTTGCCATTTCTCTCTGCGTAAAATTTAATGAATTTAAGCCCTATACTATTTGAATCCTCTTTGGCCTGGAAATGCTTGATTTTATCAGTACTCGTACATCTCGTGTTTTTGACAGTTTAAGTCTTTTGCTGTTTGAAGATGACAGGTTCGGCATCCTCTGGAGACATGGAAGAAATTTTCTTTGACTTTAGGAAGCAGCGTTTTATATACTCAAAAGAGTTAGGAGCCTTTTCCAAGCTTCCTTACCCCACAAAGGAAACATTTGGTCATTATTTGAAATGTACTGGTCATGGTACAGAAGCTAAAGTTGCCACTGCCACTGAGAAGTGGGGAAGGAATGTGTAAGTCGGCTAGTAATTTTTCTATACATTTATTTATCACAAGTTCACTGTAAGGTTGATAATTGATGTTTTTGATTGGCAATTCTTTTTTTACTGGCTCATAATTTATGCATTTAGTTTTTATTTTCACGTGTCCAAGCAATTTTTTTAAAAACATTTCTCCTTCTGAATATATCCATTATGTTCCTTTATCTGGTTTGATACTATGTTTGTGTTTTGCAGCTTTGATTATCCGCAACCTACATTCCAGAAGCTAATGAAAGAAAACTGCATGGAACCATTTTTTGTATTTCAGGTGTTGTTTTACTTGATAATGCATGTATCTTAAGAGTTCTTTTTTTTGGTTTCATAGTTATTACTGCTCAAAGTAATGTGTTTCTTCCTCTTTTTGCAGGTTTTCTGTGTGGGTCTTTGGTGCTTGGATGAATTCTGGTATTACAGTGTGTTCACACTATTCATGCTTTTCATGTTCGAGTCAACAATGGCAAAAAGCCGCTTGAAGACATTAACCGACCTAAGACGTGTTAGGGTGGACAGTCAGACTGTGATGGTGTACCGATGCGGGAGGTATGTAATTACTTACCACCAACTTTAACTTGAAGATACTGTATTACTGCTGTGTCTGACCAAGTCAAATTTTAGGTGGGCGAGGCTCTTAGGTACAGATCTGTTGCCAGGAGATGTTGTGTCCATTGGGAGACCTTCGAGTCAGACTGGAGGAGAGGATAAGACAGTACCAGCGGACATGCTTTTACTGGTAGGAAGTGCTATTGTAAATGAAGCCATTTTGACAGGCGAGTCAACTCCCCAATGGAAGGTACTTTCTTTCCTTAATTTCATCTGGTGCAAGTTCCGCTCTCCGAACTTTGGGGTTTGAAGAGTTCAGAATTGTAACATTGTATATTTAGTAAATTTAGTTTTTCATCGTACCTGTGTTTCACTGAGATTGTATGATGGCTATTATAGGTTCCAATTGTTGGCCAAGGATCTGATGAAAAATTATCGATCAAAAGGGATAAGAATCATGTTTTATTTGGCGGGACCAAGATCTTGCAACATTCACCTGACAAGGTATTTCCGTCTCAGCAGTATCAACCATTTCTTCTTCCATACTTTCTCCGAACCTGTGTTTTATACTAATTAATATTTTGGGTCAGTCCTTCTCTCTGAAAACCCCTGATGGTGGCTGTCTAGCTGTTGTTCTCCGAACTGGATTTGAGACAAGCCAAGGAAAACTAATGAGGACAATTTTATTTTCTACAGAAAGGGTTAGGGATCTTTCCTTTTTTTGTTGTTTCATTTTCAGCATGTTAAAAAGTTTTGAATGTTCTGATCTATTTGGTAAAAAAATAGGTTACTGCAAACAGCTGGGAGAGCGGTCTGTTCATATTATTTCTAGTTGTATTTGCAGTGATTGCTGCGGGTTATGTTCTTGTAAAGGTACGGTAATATTTGTTTCAGGTTCTTATTTAAAGAAATATGTCTATTTATACCAGTGCTGAGGATACTCCTTTGCAGGGTCTCGAGGATCCTACAAGGAGCAAATATAAGCTCTTGCTAGGCTGTTCAATTATTATCACCTCAGTGATCCCACCCGAATTGCCTATGGAATTATCCATTGCTGTCAATACGTCATTAATCGCGCTTGCACGACGTGGGATATTCTGCACAGAGCCTTTTAGGATCCCTTTTGCCGGGAAGGTATTATCTATTGTGCCTCATTTGGCTATTTGTTGGTTTAAGTACTCTATATATTGAGCCTTCAGCACCCTGCAAGAAATGGTATTCGTTCTTGATTGTACTGTTGTCTTATTAGTGTCACACGTTCCCTTTGCTGACAGGTTGATTTGTGTTGTTTCGACAAGACTGGTACACTCACGTCAGATGACATGGTAAGGTCAAGTGAACGTTCTGGGTATATGCTTACTTGATTTTGCTTATGATAAATTCATTTTCGTTGCTGCTACACAGGAGTTTCGAGGAGTTGGTGGCTTGTCTGGTGAAGAAGCAGAGACTGATATGAGCAAAGTTCCTGTACGTACATTGGAGATTTTGGCTTCTTGTCATGCCTTGGTCTTTGTAGACAACAAGCTGGTATGAGCAACTCTATTTCTTTTCCTTTTTGATCTAGGAAAACTCAATTTCCTGGTATTAGTTTTGCTGCTGTTACTGTTTTTGGGCTACGAAAAACTTCATTATTGTGACTCTGATCTATGCACTCATGTTTTGTTATATTTCTTATATGTGATTTCCATATCGTATACTTCTTACTTCAGAAAGTTTGAAATGAATCTTAGTGTATGAGTCCGCATTGTGATACATGATACATTTGCTAATAGTCATTTTTCTGAAACCCCTTGTGTTTTGCTTCTGCATCATTAATCTCCATTACAAAATCCGTCATGTTTTACTCTTTTTCAATAATTACAGGTTGGTGATCCTCTCGAGAAGGCTGCACTTAAAGGAATTGACTGGAGTTACAAAGCTGATGAAAAGGCCTTGCCTAGAAGGTGATTATTGACATTTTTATTAATCTCTTATCATATTGTTCTGATTCTTATATTGTTCTGATTCTTTTTCTATGATGGCTATGTAGCCTTGTGAATCTATGCATATAGCTTTTAAAAATTAGGACTAATAAAAGGATGCTTACTGCATCTTTTTCTTAAAAGTTGATGTTGCGAGGTTCTCTTAATGCTTTTCTGTTCCTATAGAGTCATATTCTGGCATTCTGATTGGACAGCGTAGATGCAAAAAATTATGTTTACGGTGAAGTAGCTGATTTGGGATTCTGGGAATTAAAGTTTACATAGAAAATGTTAACTGATATTATTACCATTACTTGGGGTTAACGCCCTCGTCTCTGCTTCAATGTTTTTGACTCCACATTCTGCGTACCTATCACTTTCTTTGAAGCTGATATAATATACACCTTAATGGTTTCTATCTAAATAGCTGATAATTTCTACTTCTATTTAACCTTGAAAAATATGCTTGTATGAGCGGAGCCTTGAAACTTGGTAATTATGTTTTAATTATCTGTTGAAAGAGCATTTTTTCATGTCATCCATTGCAGAGGAAATGGTAACTCGGTGCAGATTATGCAGAGATACCATTTTGCTTCGCATCTGAAGAGAATGTCAGTTATCGTTCGTATTCAAGAGGAATATTTTGTGTTTGTGAAGGTCTGCTTAATACATCATTCTCGTACACTAAATTTTTATTAGTAAATCCAAGTGTTGGATGCTTATATTTTAACTTTTTTTTCAGGGTGCGCCAGAGACCATCCAAGATAGGCTTGTGGATGTGCCAGCACAATATATCGAAACATATAAGAGATACACACGCCAGGGATCTCGGGTTCTAGCCCTTGCGTTTAAACGACTTCCTGATATGATGGTAGTTACCCATGCTCTCATGAACTTCTTGGCTTTTTGAAAAAACTTGATTCATGCCATTTTACCTAGAAAGCTTTATCAGTAATATGCCTTACAGACGTAGAGAAGAGAATTTCACTGCCCATCTGTTGAGGTTTATGTGATTCTTAAATGTACCACCTAAATTTATGTCAGAAGTCTGGGCTCCTTAAGTTAGTTATCTGTACATTTACACTTTTCATACCTCTTAATTTGTTCTTTTCGTAGTTAACAATATAAACAGCTAGCGTGGTTTTGTTCTGGATTATGCAAGCTTCTGCTCACATGCTTTTAAGTTTTACCTTACACATAGTCTGTATAATTATAACCAGGTCAGTGAAGCTAGGGACATGGACAGAGATGCTGTTGAGAGTGACCTTACTTTTGCTGGGTTTGCGGTAATGGCATAATGCTTTATGCTCTTATTCAGCTTTATTTTCTTCATATGTTTGTACTGTAATCGATGGTTTGGAATAACATTGGTTCATTATGGCTTAATCATATCACAGGTCTTCAACTGCCCCATTAGATCAGATTCAGCCACCGTTCTCTTGGAGTTGAAGAATTCATCCCATGATTTGGTAATTCATACTGTGTAACTTATAATGCACCCACAATCATAGATTAGTGGACCTCTTCTGACTACCAATGGTTCATTTAGTTCCTTTTCCACTCGGTACAAAATTACCCGCAAAGCAGCTATCTCATTATTCCATTAAGAAATATAATTGAGTATAGATTTATATAATGGGGTTCTTTGATTTCCGTTTTGCAGTCTTCATGTCTTTGTTTTGCAGGATGCTCATTTTTTCTTATATAATTAAATACACGGGATGTCTTATCCTTCTTTCATGTTTCCAGGTGATGATAACAGGTGATCAAGCTTTGACAGCTTGTCATGTTGCAGGCCAAGTGCATATTGTATCAAACCCAGTTTTAATTCTTGGTCGATCAGGGACTGATGACGAATACAAGTGGGTGTCACCTGATGAGAAGGAGATCATACCCTACAGGTGCAGTCATATTTAACGGAGTTACTGTTGAATTAAAGCAAATTCGTGTTTCCATGCTGTACAATCATAGGCAGTCACATGATACCAGCAGTATATGTTGTCACAATAGTCTCTCTTTCTCCATGCTGTTGTTTTTAACTTTTTATCTGTCATTGAATTGTTTGTGCCTCTTGGTGTGGTGTTTTGCCTGACTTACAATATTTTGCTCTGCCATAATGATTGCTCAAGTAGAAAAGATCTGACACTTAAATAGTTTCTTTCGATGTCGTTCTCCTGCTTCTGACTGAGAAATGATGGCCTGGTTTTTGTTTTCAGTGAAAAAGAGATTGGAACCCTTGCAGAGACCCATGATTTATGCATTGGAGGTGACAGCATTGAAATGTTACAGGCTACATCTGCTGTTTTGCGAGTCATTCCGTTTGTTAAGGTATATACACCTCGCAATCTTTATCACGTGGTTTAGTATTTCTTAATACCTATATATAATAGTCGGAAGCTTTAATCATTTTTCTTTTCAGGTTTTTGCGAGAGTTGCTCCACAGCAGAAGGAGCTGATCTTAACCACCTTCAAAGCGGTAGGAAGAGGGACTCTGATGTGTGGGGACGGGACAAATGATGTCGGAGCATTGAAGCAGGTAAGGCATATATACAGATGTCATGAAAATGATGCATATTTTTATATTCTTTCATTTGATTCAATTTATTTTTTTCACATTTCAAGGCCCATGTTGGAGTTGCCTTACTGAATACTATACCTCCCTCGTCTCCATCGGATCCGTCTAAAGATGATAAGTCAAAGTCAAAAAAGTCCAAACTGCCAATAGAACCAGCAAGCAAAACTGCAGTTCAGAATGGTGAAGGATCATCAAAAGGAAAGATCACACCCCAAAACCGCCACTTAACTGCTGCGGAAATGCAGAGACAAAAGTTGAAGAAGATGATGGATGAACTAAACAGTGATGAAGGTGATGGCCGGTCAGCCCCCCTAGTCAAACTTGGGGATGCATCAATGGCATCTCCCTTCACAGCTAAACATGCGTCGGTTGCCCCAGTGACGGACATAATCCGACAGGGTCGTAGTACACTTGTGACAACTCTTCAGATGTTCAAAATTCTCGGTCTGAACTGTCTCGCCACAGCTTATGTCCTAAGTGTCATGTACTTAGACGGAGTAAAGCTCGGTGATGTCCAGGCTACAATCAGCGGAGTGTTAACAGCTGCGTTTTTCCTATTCATTTCTCATGCCCGACCGCTTCAAACCCTCTCTGCAGAACGACCCCACCCGAGTGTCTTCTCCTTGTACCTCTTCCTCTCTCTGCTAGGACAGTTTGCTGTTCACTTGACCTTCTTGATCTACTCCGTGAAGGAAGCTGAGAAACACATGCCCGAGGAATGTATAGAACCAGATGCAAGTTTCCATCCTAATCTGGTGAACACAGTGTCGTACATGGTGAGCATGATGCTTCAGGTTGCAACATTTGCTGTGAACTACATGGGACATCCCTTTAACCAGAGTATCAGAGAAAACAAACCGTTCTTCTACGCACTTATTGCTGGAGCAGGGTTCTTCACCATCATCGCCTCTGATCTCTTTAGGGATCTGAACGATTCGCTCAAGCTGGTTCCATTACCACAAGGTCTGAGGGATAAGCTTCTCCTCTGGGCTTCACTTATGTTCATCATCTGCTACTCGTGGGAACGGTTACTCAGGTGGGCTTTTCCGGGTAAGATATCTTCTTGGAAACATAAGCAAAGAGCTGTCACTGCAAATCTGGAGAAGAAGAAGAAAGTTTGAAGAGAACCAAACAGGTTAGGTTGAGGTAATAATCATCAATCCATACATTTTTTACTCGAGAAAGATGTTCGTTTTTGGGGACCTTGTTTTGCAGAAAGCTTCAAAAAACATGAGCATTTTTTCCCATAGGTCTCTCATGGTTAGACATTTTGTTTCACTTATAATGTTCTTCTTCTCTCATTTCTTAACTCCATTTTGTTATTCTCTAAGGAACCACACTTGCTCATATATAACTAAGGGGTTTACATTACTCTATAATTGTTTCTTTACTTTAATGTTTTCACTATCTTCTTTTTCAATTTAGACTTCTTAATGTATCGGTGCAAAGAGCCGAAGACGACAAACAAAATAAATTCCCATCTTTTACCGAGATGTAGTGAGAATATACATACATAGACGGTAGATTTTAAA
Source organism: Turritis glabra (assembly GCA_900406565.1). Classification (NCBI taxonomy): domain Eukaryota; kingdom Viridiplantae; phylum Streptophyta; class Magnoliopsida; order Brassicales; family Brassicaceae; genus Turritis; species Turritis glabra. Next base: position 5,355,010 of record OVBN01000001.1, on the reverse strand, counting down.
AAGTTGACCACGCGTCAGTATAGAATTGGTTACTTCACTGTTTATTCCTTCCGAGTTTTTTATAAAAACTTAAAAATTACCAATAACGGCAAAATTGAAAAGGGGGAAGAAGAGAAGGCTTTCTAGGGATTTTGGCGGTTTTAGGGCTCTCTCTCAGTGTCTCTCTACTCCGCTGCTTTTTTTACATTTCGCTCTGCTCATCTCTCGTCGTGTCTTCTTCTTCTTCTTCTTCTTCTACGGTGCCGCTCTAATCCCAAAATTTCTAGGTTTTACCTTTTCCTGTTTTCAATTTTCATCGCGATCCGTACTTTTTGTCATCTTTCTATGGAGTTGATTTTGAGGCTGTGAGAAGAGTTACGCCGCCGTCTCTCAGTGTTTTCGGGGGTGTTAAAAAATGTCGCCTCCGCTCAGAGAAAAAACCCTAGCCGCGATCTATAATCTGTTGGGTTTTCTTATCTTCTTCCTAATTTCTTCAATCATTTCGTTTCTGTGGTGATTTTTCCAGCTCGATTGTGACTTTTTTTTTTTTTTTTTTTTCTCGTGAAATGTTTACAGACATCGCCAGAAACGTTCGGGCAAGAAGATTTGTCGGAAGGACCTGAAGGATTCTGCTATGGCCGGTTCGGTGATTACCAAGCACGAACCCGAAGATACTCAGGTAAAAGAAGAAGAAGAAGAAGAAGAAGGTAACACATCTGGAAACAACGCCCTGGTTGAAGTCAAGTTAGAGAAGGAAGAAGAAGCTGGGCTTCTCGTAACCTGTGGAATCCTGAAACGAAAACGACTCGCTCGTGGAGGAAGATCTAGAAGATTTCCAGAAAACAGTTTAGAGGATAAGCTTATTATCCCTCAGAAAAACAAGCAGCCAAGGTTAACCACTCGATGGAACAATGAAAGGTAGTCAAAGGACCAAACCCCTTTAGTATAATCATGCTTTACCCTTTTTTTTTTTTTTCATGTTTTTGTATGAAGATAGCATTGTTTTTTTATTTATTTATTATGCAGAATTAAGTTTGCGGAGCAAACATTAGCGGATGTAATGAAGGAGAAAGGTGCTTCTTTTGAGACACCTGTTTCACGACAACTTTTAAGAGTTACTGCCCGAAGTAAGATAGGTGATACTGGGCTCTTGGACCATTCCTTGAAGCATATTGATGGCAAAGTAACCCCAGGTGGTGCTGATCGGTTTAGGAGGTGTTACAATACAGATGGAACCATGCAGTATTGGCTAGAGAGTGCTGACCTTGTCAAAATTAAACTTGAATCCGGAATTCCTGATCCTACTTGGGTTCCCCCATCTTGGTGGAAGGTTCAGACTGCATCGCATGATCCATCTGCGGTTTCGTCAAAGCTTCTTATGGGAGAAATTGAGCAAATGAAGAGGTAATATGCTTGCAATACTCTGAGGTTCGATATTTGCTTTCCTTGAGAGTACAAAAGGTGCTTGAAATTTCATTTCTTTTGTGATAAGCAGTGATATCAAAGAACTAGCATCAAAGCAAAAGTTACCAGATCATGCTGATGCAAATGAGGTGACTTTGAGATCATTTTTTTCTGTTCAGAGGAATGTGATAAGATATGCATATTAGAGATTCAAAACCTTTTTTGTTTACATTTCTTCCCAGAAACTATACAAGGATCTTATGAGTTGGAGGGTAAAGACTGATGAGCAAATTGTGGAGATCTCAAATTCGTTGACTTCAACTCAGGTCGAGATCAAAAACGAGTAGAAAGTATTTGTTTGAAGCTTCTTGACTAGGGATGATCTCAACCTGATAAAGCTTTTGTCTACCATATCTATCACTTTTTCACAGGGCATGTTCAAGGAATTGGTTTCGTGGAAAGATAAAGTAGAACAGAAGTTGGTGGGAATTCAAAGCTCGCTGAACAATCTACAGCCTAATGGGAGCACGTCATTCAGTCCAGCTGCTGAAAATTGGGAACATATATTGAAGAATGCCAACTTGGATGATTTTACAGGGAATGATTTTGAACCATGGGATGACCTTATTGATGGTTTACCAGAGGCTGTCAGGCCGGATACCTACGCGCTTCCACAAAATCCTTGCAAAAGCTCTTTCCAAGAACATACCTTGCTTGAGGAACAGTCATTGGTCAACATCGATATGCAAAGGACAGAGAGGTTAGAGCAGTTGTTTGTTTGTTTTGGTCCAAGAGTAGGGTTTATGGTTTATTATTGTCTAATATTTTGTTTCTCTGTTTAGCTGCATGACTAGAGGTGAATCCAGAAGCTCCAGTCAGGACAAAGCTGAAATGACTCCGGGTTCTTCGATAACTGCAGGTCCAAAATCAGATGTTGACGACCCAACTATCCAGTCTCAGGTGAGTTAGTCAAACATATTATAGAAGCATTGGTCTGGTGTTTCAGTTAAACTGGATGATCAATTTTGGAAAATCCTCTAGCCTCTAGACTTTTGCTGTTTCTGAGTAGATGTCATTTTAACACTGCCCATATTCTCAGTCTTTGCTTCATTCACTACCACACATTGCATCTTCTGATATGCATGAGGTTAATAAGGCAATTTGTCCAAAGCTTCGCATTACCTTTACTTGATTTTAAGGAGTCTAAATATGAGAATTATCCTTGTACAGGAAACCTTGAAGGAGTTGGTAACTTGGAAAGCTAAAGCTGAGCAGCAGCTAACGGAATTATCAAACGCTGTCCTTGCTCTTAAGGGACAGAATCAACCAAACTGGCGTTACCCGTGAAGACACTAGGCACAGATTGATAAAGTGATTCAGCTCTAACTAGTCGATTCCACCTGCATAGAATCCCTTAGAGACATGTACAGGGTTTCTGATAAAACTAAACCGAAAAAAAAAAAAAAAAAAAAAAGAAGCAAGAGAGACAGAGATCAGTAGCATCTGAGAAGAGTAGGAACAGGTAGAACTTTAAGTAAAGTCAATATAGAACAAGTTTTAAGTGAGATTGAAGGTAGAGATGCTTAAATGGTAATTGTTTTGCTGTATATTCTCTCTGTGATGACTCTTATTCAACGATGAAGCTTTAGAGAAATCTCTTTTCTATCTCCCTGTTTTGAGATCTCATCGTCTTGCTGCTATATGATCGAGTTAAGTTTGGATTATTACTGTTTTGTGATGTTTTGAGTTAATGTAGATTATGAATTAATATAAGCACATGTACTTGTAAATACAGTTGTTATTGACAAAAACCAAAGGAAAGAAAAAAGGGAGCTATAGATAAGATGCACAGACACAGAGAACGAACAATTCACGAGTATCATAGGCTAACCCCAAGCCCCAAACGTCGTCGTTTCAGAGTATAAAACCAAAATAAAAATAGGGAACCGGCCGGTTTGTGGTTTTTAATTCTTATAAAAATGTTAAAATTGAGCCCTAAACGAAATTTGAAGGCAAATCCCAATCCCAATCTTGTTCAATCCCCGAGTCACGCGATCAGTTGATTCTTCGTCTTCTTCTTCCTGAACTAGTCTGTCTCTCTCTCTCTAGAGTTCCGCTTTGGTTCGTAGGGATTTCACTTTAATCCACAGAGACAATTTGTCATCGGATTTTGTCTTGTTTTGGGTGTCTTCCCTGAGAATAGGAATCGGAAAGGTATGTTAATTCGACGTAATGAGATTTGATGTTTGTGATTGGCTTTGACTCGTTTATTGATTCGCAAGTAAAAGAAGAAAGCTTTGTATAATATAATTATCCATTGAGGTTTTTTTTTAAGGTTAAATAATCCGACTTCATAATAGCCTTTAATAACTTGAACTGTTGTCTTTGATGCTTTGGTGGGGTTTTAACTTGTTTGAACTAATTGCTCTGAAATTGAATAAGCTCCACCAAATATCAAAGGTTTCTTTAAGATATTATAGGGTTTATGTTAGCTATGTCTAAAGGCTTTCTCTTTGTGGAAAAGAGATCATTGCTAGATGCATATCATCATCATCATCATCATCATCATCATCATCTGCTTTTTCCTTCTTTCATTGGCTGATAATCAAGAAACACCCTGAATTGCGTTTCATGGTTATTGTTGTGATGTTTTGCAGAGTTTGTGTGTCACTTGCATTACCTGTTATTTGTACAGTTGGATTTGTAAAGCATTTATCTGTTATTGTGCTTTTGAATTTGTTAAGCTTCTTAGATTACTAACTTCTTTGTGGTTCGCTGCAGTTGGGTGGTCCGGCTTAGACATGGACGGTTTTGTTGATCACTATATTGTTCTAGGCTTACCCTCTGGAGAGGAAGCTCTGAAGCTTACTGAGAAGGAGATTGCAAAAGCATACAAGTTGAAAGCTTTGGACTTGCATCCGGATAAACGTCCAGATGATCCTGATGCTCATGAGAAATTTCAGAGGCTCAAGACATCTTACGAGGTTCTCAAAGACGAGAAAGCCCGGAAGCTGTTTGATGATCTTCTTAGAATCCACCGTGAAAAGCAACAGAAGAAATCGCAAGTAGATTCCAAGAGGCGTAAGATGATGTCAGATCTGGAGGAAAGGGAGCGTTCTGCTTTTTCTCCTGATCCATCGGCTAGAGCTTATGATGAAGAAGAGAGAATCGCAAGGAAGCTTAAGGAGGAGATAGAGAGGATACGTGCAAGACATGCAAAGAAGAAAGATGGTTTAGAAACTCCAGAGAGTGGTGAAGATGGAAAGAGAAAAGAAGAAAGAAGTGGTGCTGGAGCTAGTGTTCACCTCGATAAAGAAAGAATGTTGAAGGTTTCTTGGGAAACAATTGGTGAAGGGTATACAGCAGGAAGGCTCAGAGAAGTGTTTTTGGAGTTTGGTGAGGTTGAAGATGTTGTGATTAGGAGTACCAAGAAGAAATGCTCTGCTCTTATTGTAATGGCTACAAAGGATGGAGCTGTGAGTATTATTATTAACTTGGTTTCTCTCTTTTTCGTTATATATCAAGAATCTAATCAAGTACTGATTCGATTTGTTTTTGTCTTATAGGTTGCAGCGACGAGGACATTGTGTGGCGATCTCTCTAATCCATTGCTGGTTGTACCTCTTCAGAAAGCAGCCCAAACCGATTTTCCGACCGCTAGGAGATCTGCAGAAGCAGAACCGCAAAGCAACATAGTAGGTGCTGGTTATCAAGCTTATGAAGACGCCGTCATGCAAAAACTGCGAAAGGTAGTATTCTACTCTCCTCATATTCTTGTTAATTCATTGAAACTTTACTTTCTTTCTTTCATCTTGAACAGGCGGCTATGAACCAGAAATGATGAGGGGTTAAGCCACATGATCAAGAATGAAGCTGCTTCGAGACCAAAGTGGTTGTTTTTATACATTATTGTGTACATTCAGTTTCATATCAATTAATTCTACAAACGCTCTACCCTGGAAAAAGCTCTATAAATGCTTCGTATCATCTTCTTGAGAGCTTCAATTTGTAACGCAAGTCGTTTTCAAACTTCTAAAGAAAACTTTGGATTTCTATAATATTCTTCTTTTATTTGGAATGTTATATTGTAGGGATCATCTGTTTGTGTAGGCAACTTCAATTTGTAGCGCAAGTCGTTTTCATTATATCTCGTTTGTATTCTCTGTTGTTGTATGAAGAAGATAGACAGCAAAATAGTAAATTGAATATGAAAATGTGATGGTTGAGATATATTGATTTAAAATGTATATAAGCATATGGTTGTAAATAAAGTGGACATTGACAGAAAGCAAAGGAGAGGCAAAAATGTGTAAAAGAGAATGAATGAAAATTGTCCTTTTATTTTCTTTTCAAGATGATTGGAACTCTCTTTGATATTTGCAGAAAATAAATGTGAGGAAATTGTTTTTCTCAGTAAAAAAAAAGCCTATAGTTTAAACTTTAAAGAGCTATAGTTCCTTTGTATTTAAGAGAAGAAGACGTTTTTGCCTTTATTTAGTCTCCTAAGTACGTAGTTGATAGATAATCCTGACTAAGTGGGAAATTTTTTTAATTATTAAACCAATTTTTTTGTTGTAATAAAATATTAATTAATTTAAAGATATAGCTATGACTAGTTCTTTATTTTGTCTATACTTTTTAGATATATCATTTTATTTCTTAAAAGTTAAAACAATATTGTTGTTTTTAACTGCATTGTGACTTTTAAATGAATTATTTTATTAAAACAATTATATTTATTTGACTTTTATAAAGTAAATAAGAATCTAACATCTGCTTTATTTAATTATAATTTATTAATTTATCTTTCAGTATAACACATGATTAATATATTTGACCAAATTTATATTTTTCTATAATATAATAATAATTACTAATTAATAAATTTAACTACTACTATATAGGAAAATAAAATGTCATTTATGAAGTAATAACTTTTTCTCATTCATTCAATCCAAAGCATTCATTGAATTTAAAACATCATAACCAAAAAAAAAGCATTCATTGAATTTGTTTTACTTCCCATTTTTTTCATTTTATGTGGAAAAAAAATCTCAAATGGAAAAGCTATTATTTGCTAATCAATCATTCTCCAAAAGAATGGTTTATCTCTCTTCCTAACTCTTGACTTCCCTCTCTCTCTCTCTCTCTCTCTCTCTCTCTCTCTCTAGTCTCTTCAATGCCTTTAAGTCAGTTTCTTTCCCCATTCAACAGTTTCTCTTCTTCTTCTTTTTCTTCCTCTGCTTAAACGAAACCCTCAAGAAATCAAAAACTCTCTCAAGAATGACAAACAGAGCAAGAACCAGATGGGTTCTTCCTTACAAGACTAAAAACGTTGAAGACAATTACTTTCTTGGTCAAGTCCTTGGACAAGGCCAATTCGGAACCACTTACCTCTGTACCCACAAACAGACAGGTCAAAAGCTCGCCTGCAAAACCATACCCAAAAGGAAGCTCCTTTGCCAAGAAGATTACGACGACGTTTTGAGAGAGATCCAGATAATGCATCATTTGTCTGAATACTCCAAAGTTGTCCGTATAGAAAGTGCGTACGAGGACACCAAAAGCGTGCATCTTGTGATGGAGCTCTGTGAAGGTGGTGAGTTGTTTGATAGAATTGTGAAGAGAGGTCATTACAGTGAGAGAGAAGCTGCTAAGCTTATCAAGACTATTGTTGGTGTCGTTGAGGCTTGTCACTCTCTTGGGGTTATACATAGAGATCTTAAGCCTGATAATTTCTTGTTTACTTCTTCTGATGAAGATGCTTCTCTTAAATCTACCGACTTTGGCCTCTCTGTTTTCTGCAAACCAGGTTTGAATTTGTTTCTTGTTCTTCTCTAATTTTGTTCCATGATTGTGTTGGTGATGTTTATGAGTATCTATGTCGTTGCTTAATGACTTAGTTTGTCACCATTCACCAACAACCAAATAATCTAAAGATTTGTTAAGTGACTCTCTCAACTGTGATAAATGCGATTTAGCTTAGCAAAATGTATTAGTATAGTTTGAAAGAGCACATTGACCCCTTGTTTAAGATCCCATCTTTCAAATGCTGTGACTGTGAGTTTGTGTGTGTGTTTTCAGTTGAATTAGTTTGATATGGAGCTCTGGTTTTGAGCACAAAAATCTTTGTTTTTCAGGCGAAACATTTTCGGAACTCGTTGGTAGTGCCTACTATGTGGCACCTGAGGTTTTACATAAGCATTACGGCCTTGAATGTGACGTATGGAGCGCTGGAGTTATCCTCTACATTCTGTTATGTGGTTTTCCTCCTTTCTGGGCTGGTAGATATCCAATTCCTTCTTAATTTATAAATGGCAGCGTTTACATCAAGTGCTTACTCTCTCATGTGTCCTATTTTGTGTCCAGAAAGTGAAATGGGCATCTTCAGAAAGATTTTACAGGGAAAGCTGGACTTTGAGACCAATCCTTGGCCAAGCATTTCAAAGAGTGCCAAGGATCTTATCAAGAAAATGCTCGAAAGTAATCCTAAAAAGAGGCTAACTGCTCATCAAGTGTTGTGTAAGTTGTCATGCCCGCAGAAGTAGATGAATATTTTTCTTGTAAGCTGATTCAAATGTTCTTTCATCAGGTCACCCGTGGATTGTGGATGATAAGGTTGCTCCAGATAAACCTTTGGACTGCGCAGTAGTGTCCCGCCTGAAAAAGTTCTCCGCAATGAACAAACTCAAGAAGATGGCTTTACGGGTAATTGCAGAGAGACTATCTGAGGAAGAAATCGGTGGACTCAAAGAACTGTTCAAGATGATAGACACAGATAAAAGTGGGACCATCACATTTGAAGAGTTAAAAGACAGTATGAGACGTGTTGGCTCAGAGCTTATGGAATCAGAGATCCAAGAACTCTTGCGTGCAGTAAACTAACAACTCCTTTCTTGTTAACTTTCACGTTTAACATCTTTGCTTTGGCTGAAAATAATATCCAATATCTTCTCATTTTGTGTGTGTGTGTGTGTGTTTTAGGCTGATGTTGATGAAAGTGGAACAATTGACTATGGGGAGTTCTTAGCTGCAACAATCCACTTGAACAAACTGGAGAGAGAGGAGAATCTAGTGGCCGCATTCTCCTTCTTTGACAAAGATGCAAGTGGGTACATTACTATCGACGAGCTTCAACAGGCGTGGAAGGAGTTTGGTATAAAAGATTCGAATCTTGATGAAATGATCAAAGACATTGATCAAGACAATGTGAGTAGTAGTACACAAAAATCTTTACTGCTTCTTTGATGTAGGAGGAGCTTTGGAAGAAATGTTTATGGTAGTTGCTTTTGTAGGATGGACAAATAGATTATGGAGAATTTGTGGCAATGATGAGGAAAGGAAATGGCAATGGAGGAGGGATTGGTCGGAGAACTATGAGGAACAGTCTCAACTTTGGAACTGCTCTTCCTGATGAGTCGATGAATGTCTAAAACCTATCAGTTTAGTGAAACTATTTAGAGACATTTGTAGCAAACCTTTCATATGATGGAACTTGCTCTTAATCTAATTCTGCTTTCAACAAGTTTCTTTCAGCTAGTAATTGGAATCAAGCTCTTAACAATTTGTAGATTTCCCCTTGGATTTTACCAGTTCTCAAAAGTAACTTCTATATTGAAAATGTTTGTTCCTTTGTCACAAAAACAAAAGTTGTTGTTTCAAAGTTAACATTAAACTTTAACAAAACAATTTCCAAAAGTGAAAACAAAAACAAAAAGAAATATAAGAAACTATAACTTAAACTGTGATAAAATTGGTTTAGAAAGTGCGACCACAAAAAAAAAAAAAAGGAAGAAGAGAAGAGATTAATTTGTTTTCTTGTCTTCTTCTTCTTTCTCAGTGATCAACTTCTTCTCTGCAGTTTCATCCTCACCTCCAAAACCGAACTCGTTAACACGTGTTTTGTCCACAGGGTAAACCCATCTTTGGTATAAGTATATCAAGAATATCACATCTGAAAGGGAGAATAGAGAGGTCCATTATATAAGCCTGTTTCTGAAATCTGTGAATAGAATTAGAGAGGAATTTGATAGATTTTACTCACCATCTCGGAATACAGAAAGTCGATGTAGAATCGGCATTTTGATGACAAAGGCAAAGAGATCGTCAATAATGGTGTTGAGGAACTTGTAAGTCATCTGTCTCCATGGTAAATGTGCCACTGATTTTAGCTTATAGTTGATGAATAGCTGAGGACACATCATAATGAAACCTACAAAACACACACCCCAAACTCAGAACACTTTCACAATGAGAGTTTTTCAACAGATTTTTGAGGATGGTGAAGGCTATTACCGAACATATAGACACAGCTTGTTAGTGAAGACAGGATCCAAGAATACCAGCTCTTGTGGCGTTCGTAAGCGAGAGAATATATGGATAAGCCAATGACAAGGAGGAGGAGCACATAAGATAAGAATTTGATGGCAATGTCATCATACTCCTTGGTTTTATTGCTTGCATAGGATTCACGATCGTGGAACCTCAACCTTGGAATCATTCCACTTCGATCAACCTGTTAAGTTTAAATGTTTGACAAGGTTTATATGTAAAGCAGCAACATTAGAAATGAACACGTAAATATTACACGTACCTCTATGCGCATGGCTTTCCCTATTTTCCAGAATTCAATGCAGACACCGACTCCAGAACTAGCCAGTATCATCCATGAAGTGTCGTTGTCAAGCAGGTAGAGGAAGATGACAAACTGACAGATAAAGTTCAGTACAACAGACTTTGCAGACAGTCCTTCCATAGATTTGTTTTTGTTCCAGAATTGGATATCTGCAGGGTAGGCCAAAAATAAGTAAATTTCAACAATCTTTCCTACAATCGTTAGGAAAGATTTGGGTCTTACTTACCATTTTTGAATGCCAGGAAGTCGAACACTGAATGAAGCATCGAGACAAACATCGTGATGCCCAAAAGATAGGGATTTCCTTCCAAAAACACCCTCTGTAATAAATAAATTATACAACAAAAGAATATTTACAATCAGCTCCAGGGAGAAACCACGAGCCTTGTAAAGAAAATAATCAATAGCATCTCTCTACCTACCAGTTTCAAAAGTTAATAGCACATCATAAGTTCATGGATAGAAGATGCTGATTGACTATAAAAGATTTACCTTTAGTTCGTCAGATTCACCGTCGAGCATGCTTCCATAGCTACGCTGCATCTGGAAAGACTGATCAACTTGCTGAAACAGTTGCCACTTCATCATGCTTATGGGGCCTATTTCCAGATTAAGTGGTAGTTCTGAGACTGTCTCATTGACTGGAATGAATTTGTCCCTTAGCAGCCAAAATTCATTGAAGTAAATTGTAGGATAGTAATTTCCTGTGGTAGGTTCTACCAGTAAGTCTGCAAATCTAAAGTTAAGAACAGCATATAACAGATTGGGCAAGTAGACAATCACAAATGAAAACTCTCTTATAAAATTCCCATTCCACCAATCAAATAATGGAAAACAAGATTCTGTTGTGCACCTTATACACAAAAACAAAGTAAGAGACGTGACACTACTTTTGACCATTCAAGGACCCAAGAACTTATCAATCCAACCTTTTTTAAAATCCAGCTTATAATAAAAAAAAAGAAGGCATGCAGCAGTCACATGGATAGTGCCTTCAAATGTTATAGAAAACATATGCAGAGAGAGTTGCGTAATATTCAAATAATAATAATCATTTCATCCTTTTGTCAAAATAAATTGAAGGATACGAGGAGCAATGTTTGGTGGTACACCATTCTGTGAATAGCTGTCATGAAAGTGAAAGCTGATATTAGTCTACCAGCATGGAGTCATATTAACAGACACTCAAAGAGATAAGAGGCATGCCATGCCATCAGTACTACTTGTTTAGGTTAATTATACTTTTTATGAAGTAAGTCAAAATGTCTGCCCTGCAATTGCTTAAGGAGGTTGTACCCATAGTTGATAAGTGTGATTACGTGCCTATGCTTTTCAAGAATCTGCTATTTATTTTCGACAAGAAGTAGAATCATATATACGTCAACATAGAAATTGAATCCATCATGATTATATTTATGTTCTAATTTTAGTCTACATTGAGTGTGTCTAGTGTCTCATTTTTTTATACTACACAAAATAGCAGAACCAACTTACCGAGTAAAATCATCAACCAGGTTAATCGTGACATTCGGTTTCCAGAGGGATACCCATTCCACAGGGACCTCTACCTTGAGATCCGATTTGTTATCACCAACTTTCTGCGAAGTGTGGTTGGCGTTAGTTCATTACACATCTATTGCATTCATCAGAGTTCAAGACAATACCATAAAACTATATGCAACGTTTCCTCAAAGAAAACTTCCACAGAGGCATACCTCAACTTCTGGTTCGGATTCATCAGAGTCTTTGGGATTGCCCAAGAGACTCTTCTTCTTATTTTTTTTTTGCTTTGGAAAGTAAGTCGCCACAGCTGAAATAGCGAAAAGACCATTCCAAATCAGCTATTACAGAAACTTAATAACTCAATTGTTATCCAAAAAAGGAATTTTTAATGAATTGAAACAAAAGTCTTACCATGCGTCCTGCTAAAACTATTAAGGGGTTGGTATTCAGGATCACTGGGGTCTATGGGGAATCCAGATCGAGCAAAGAAGACATGAGCATACAGACTTCCATTGTTCCGTAGTGTCTGGGAACAAAAAAACATTGCAACTCAATGCAGCTTATTAATACAGTGATACTGGAGGAAGAATATGAATAAACCCCAAATATATTAAACAGTCAAGCATATGAAGATTATAACCTCAGATGGATAATACGTCAGTGACTTGGTCCTAATACTCTCTGGTGTCCATACAGCATAAGGGATATTCGTCTCATGCCAAAAAAGCGCTTTATCATTGCCAAAGTCATTGAACTTCTCATGCTCTGACAAATATAACCACATATCCTGGAGAAAAAAAACATTGGTTTGCGTTTAGAATCAAAACTGATTATAGCATTCACAAACAAAAACAAATCTTGAAAACCCTAATCCTCGAATCAAACAATGGTCATACACAACTAAAAGCACACAGTAGAAAGATGTTTACAGAACAAACTCTGCGTGTTACATACGATTTGAAACAGAGCATAAGGAAAAATAAACAAAAGGCAATCCAGTTGCAGTAGAAGTATGAATATGAATCGCAGTTCATTCATCTAAAAAAAAAAAATTACCAATGATTCGCCTTTGTGGAAGAGATTGGTCATGAGCTGAGACGGAACAGAGGGATCCACAGGTTTCTGTTTAGGTGAAAAGAACTTAGAAGCAAAATACCAGAAGACGGCGATTCTAACGATTCCGGAAATCGTGGAACCAAATCCACGCTGCTGCTGCGGTTGAGCACCGCCGGCGCCAGCCGCTTCAGCAACCGCCGCCGTTTGTCCTGCCGGCGGGGCCATATATCACGAATCGAGAAGGAGGATTGGTTTCGTTTACGGCGGATTCAAAGCAAGCTGAGATGTGAATTCGCCTAAGGAGATTTGTTAAAGCAGAGTTCGGTAGAGAGAAAGAGAGAGAGATATTTATGGGATTCCTTACTTTAATTTATATTTTATTTTTGGATTTAAATCTGAAAGAAGATTAAACAATATATTGGTGTGGTGAGTCGTGACGATGCTCTTCCAATGCAAATGCAAGTAGAAGTGTTTTATGACACCACCACGTCTCTTTAGACTAAAACATAATTGCATCTAAAGACCTCTTTATTTTAGATATTTACTGTTATTCCCCAAACATATCGAAATTGTTGATTGTACCCTCCTTTCTATTTGTAATTCTAAAACATGGATTTGATTTGCCAGTTTGTCGTTCCGTTTAGCTGATTTAGTTTGGTTTTATGTCCCAACGTTCATAGGAAATTTACCAAAAAGCAAAATACTAACGAAGTCACAAGAACTTAATGCTTCCTTATATCCGTCTACTAAAAATTGGAGAATAATAGTCTATAATCTCCTTAGATTTGTCCAATTAAAACGGAGTCTCTCTCACATCTCATATTTGCCGACATACCAAAAGCTAGACAAGACACTTAGTCTTGTCTAGTGTGTACCAGACCGGTCTCAGTCATCTGCATTGTGAAGGCCATGCTTGTCCATGAGCTGTTCCAAAGCCTCATCAAACTCTTTCTCCAGATCAAGCATCTCCTCGTAATGCCTCTTCTTCATCTCTGCCATCTTCTTCTCTTGCTCTTTTATCAGCTTCTCCCTCTCCTCCACAAACTCCTCCATCTCTTTCTCTTGAAACTCGATGAAGCTTGACACCTCCTCAGCTCTGCAGAAGATTCAAAAACCAGAAGAATTTAGTTACTCTTGTGTTTGGAAAAAAAGAAAGAGGGTTTATAAAGTATGTATGTATACCTCTTTCGGCAATCATCGTTGCTAGAGGGATTAGTGTTCTTCTGCTGCTGGTCAACAACCTTCGCACGTTCCTGCTGCTGCAATATCTCGAAATTCTCCTCTTTTGCGTCTCTTTTCTCATGTATCTGTTTGATTGAATCTTTGAAAAATCGGTCTTGTGCATCCATCTTCAAAAAACCACCATTTTTTTATAGACAATTAATCAAAAAAGTGTATCAGTAGGTAATACAAAATGTCAAGTTTGTGGTTTTCGAAGAAAATAATATACCTCTTCTCTGTTCTGTTCATGCTGCATCTTTGTCCTTTGTCTCACGATACGATTATCCTCTGCAGTTTTACGCAGCTTCTCGCTCATAATTTCCAGAGATTCCTCAAGCACCTTGGCGTGCTTGTTTTGTTTTGAGAGCTTGTTCTTAAAATAGTTCAGCTGCTGATTGTCCTCAGCGATCTGCCTCAGCTCCTTTACAACCATCTCTTGGTAAGATTTCATCTCGAATTTTAGCCTCGTTTTGCCTAATGAATCATAGAAAATACATAACAAATGCATTCACAAGGACCAACAAAGTTCTAATAAATCCCAGTGACAAAACTAAAAGCATCTATCAAATTTCTGAGGGAAGAGAACCTTGACAGTGTTGATTGAATACGTCCAGATCTTGCTCGGTTGCAAGGAAGCCATACAGTTGGCGAACACCTCCAGAAAACAGACCGCGCCGACGGGCCCAGGCGTTTCTATCTAACCCTTGCTCAGCTAACTCCTTGTGAAGGCGTTCGGCCTCCAAATAGCCAGTGGCACTGCTCTCAAACAGAAGAACACTCATCCCACGATGGCCCTGTGGACCATAGGAATGGCGTGCTCTAATAGCCTCATACTTGTCGAAGTATTCCAGCAGCTCTTGGTTGCCCATACCGAGCCACTGAAAATGTAACATTCTAATATCAGCAGAATGCAAAAGAAGATTAAATAAGAAGAAGATAGAAGAAGTTCACCTTATCATTATCGTCCTTGTCACGTCTAGTATTCATAATGATGACCATTGGAGGCCAGACAATTTCATGATCCTTTTCCTCCTCACCCAAACCCTTCCACTGCCCGTAAATCTCACCAAATGGGATGACAGATGCTCCTCTCATCTGTAGATCCTTGTCTAGAACTTCAGCCAATTCTCTATGGAGCTTAACTCGCCTAGCTCCCTTTGTCCTCGCATGAGCTAGTAGAGGCTGCAGGTTATACCAGTCAATAGCACCAGGTCCACCCTGACAAGCTGGACAATGCCACTTTCTCTGTGGTTCATTTATTTGCTCGATCGACAAGCTATCCAAGCTGACAAAGAACTTTTTGAACCACTTATTCTGCTTCCGTGATCCATGGCTCTTTTGACTCACATCAGAGTCATAATCATCACTCACAAGGTCGTCATCAGAATCATCCAAAGCATCGGAATCATTCTCGTCCTCAGAAGCATTATCCAGATCATCCTCCGTGTTTGGAACCTCCTGCACAACTGTGTGCTGAGCAGAACCTCCTCTTGCTTGCCAATTCCAACCTCCTTCCAAAGGAGGGCGAGTTACAGGTGAGGGTTCCACAAAGCTTTTATCATACTTTTTGTTCAATGCTCTTCCCCGACCAGAGACCCTATAGTCAGTAGCTTGTGTGCCCCTACCATTGCCATTGCCTCTCCCAGGCAGGTTATTACCTCTCCCTTGTTGCTGACCACCCCAAGCTCTAGGGGGGTTCGAATTCTGAGAAACCCAAGCTTTTCCAGAAGTGTTTCCAGGTTTGGTCTTGTTCTTCTTGGAAAAGACCTCCCATTCTCCTCCATCATCTTGTGAAGGAGCCAGATTCGTCCCAGCAAAACCTTGCACCAACTGTTCAACCTCAGGCTTAGAACCACCCTGAGAAACGTTCTTTCCCTTAGATATTGGACCAGCCCTAGAACTCATTTTGAACCTATAGCCATCAAAGAAACCCACAGTCACTACCAAAATCTCAAAATCCACACATGAACAAGATGTTACAACAAAACAACGCATAGGCTCAACAACCAAACATCAAGGCTAAAAAAGGTAGATCAAGACGAAAAATATGAAACGAAAACCAAAACTAAGGATTTTGATTCCGATCAGCGACTAAACGGTGAAATCACAACAAACCGAACACAAACAGTATGACGCATAGCTCCTTACATACAACTATGAAAAAAATGGGGAAATAATAAACCCATAGCACAAAAAACCTTGGCAAATCGAGGACATTAGGGCAATTTTCCGACGAAGAAAAAAAGAAATCGAGTGCAGAGTATCTATGGAGAGCGATCGAAGCCTCTAAGGAAGAACACTTACAGAGTAAACGACGGAGAATGCAAGATTTAAGCGCCGGAGACTGAGAGCACTGAGGCAGGGAGGAAAAAAAAAGAAAGGAGAGAGTGAAGAAGAGGAGACAAATGAGAAAGCTAAATACTGTAGCTCTCTCTCTCTCTCTCTAAAACGGCCTATTTTTTCCGAGTCCGGACCCCAAAACTTTCATTCAATTTGATTTTATTTTATTTGTGTACTTTTTTTTTTTTCCTTTTTCGCAAGACTTAAATTTTCCCATTTTCGATTATTATGTACGAAGAACATGACTTGCTTATATCTTTTGTTTGTCAACGTAAACATGACTTGCTATTTTTCTATCTAATATAAATTTCACCTTCTGTTTTTTAATAATGCATAAAAATTTAAATATAATTTTTTGTATATTTTCTTAATTCTATTTAAAATGTTTTGTCTCTCTATTAATTTTAAATTTACTAGATCTCATGTGTTAAATATGAAGATAAAAATTATATTAAATTATAAATAAATAAGACATTTAGCATATTTTGACATAATTTTAAAACTAAATGAGACGTAATAAAAATTTATTGTATTACATACAAAAGAAAAACATTACATATAATTTATGCGAACAACTTTTATTTCATTTATTGTTAAAACTATTTTAGAAAAAATAACGAGTTATTTATTAAAAACAAATCACAAAGTATTTGACCAACTTATATAGAAAATAACAAAATAATACGTTACATATCATTTGTGCGAACATCTGTTATGCTTTACATTTATGGTTCAAAAATATTTTAGAAAACAAATCACGAGGGGTTGCTAAAAATTGCAGAGTCATTGACCAACTTATATAGAAGAAACCAAAATGAAATAATACGTTACATATCTTTTTTCGAACAGCTGTTATGTCTTATATTTCTGGTTAAAAATATTTTAGAAAAAAATCATGACCTTCTTAAAAATACGGAGTAATTGACCGACTTATATAGAAGAAAAAACAAAAATAATACGTTACATATCATTTATGCGGACAACTGTTATGTTTTACATTCATAGTTAAAAGATATTTTAGAAAAAAATACTATATTATTTACTAATAATCATAGAGTAATTGACCAATTTTATATAATAATGAAAACAAAATAATTTTTTTGTCGTATTATATATTAAAAAAAACAATATACATTACATATCATGTATGCGAGTAACTATTTTTGTATTACATTTGTGTGAACAAAAAATACAAGACGTTGCATTCATTTATGCGGACAGTTGTTTTGTTTTGGCTAAATATTGTTTTATAAATAATTCATGATGTCTAGACGAGGAAAATCACAAAGTTAGAGTAAATAAAAAAATTCATATATTAGTAAATATAAAATCTATTGTACAATCTACTAAAAAATAAAATGCTACATATCATTGATGCAAAAAAAAATCATTTTACATATATGGTTAAAACATTATTTTCGAATGAAAATATACAATGGTTGTTAAAAACAATTACAAAAACTTTTACTAGAAAAAAAATTCACATATAATTTTTCTCTAATAGAAAAACTACTAGATATGTATATCGTTTATGTAACAACATATAACATTGGGGTTATTTTAATAGCTTATTAGACATTATTAAATAGTTTTTTTTATCAATAACATGCATGCATTATATAGGTTTAAACTCGAATTTTGACATATCAACAATATTAACAAAAACTATTATAGTATTCCATATCATGTCATACTCAATAGTTCAATATGTTGGACTTGAATATACATTGAAATTTTTTGAGAAATGCTCCTTTCTGAATACTATTTTTCAAAAATACTATTTTCTGTCAATTTTTAATTTTGTCATTTTTTAATTTTTAATGACTATCATACACTTATTTAAAAAATACTTAGGTCAACAAAACAAAAAAGTAAATTTTAATCGCCGTCGTTTCATCTCTCATATCATTTTGTTTACGTTATCGTCGTCATTTTGTGTAATTTTCCCACCAAAAACGTGATCTCATCATTTTTCAAGAAAACGTGATCCCGTAATTCTTGCCGGAAAACGTGATCTCGTAATTTTTAGCGGAAAAACACGATTATACAATTTTGGCGAAAAAACGCGATCCCACAATTTTGACGGAAAAATTTGATTCCGCAATTGTTTAATAAGGTTTTTATAAGATTTTTAAGTTGTTTTATAAAGTTTTATAAGGTTTATAACTTATATAAAGTTTTATAAGTTGTTTTATAAAGTTTTATAAAATTTTATAAGGTTTTATAAAATTTTATAAGGTTTTATAAGTTGTTTTATAAAGTTTTATAAGTTGGTTTATAAGGTTTTTATAAGGTGTTATAAATTCAAAAACGGTTTTATAAAATTTGATTTTTGCAGAAAATTTGATTCCGCAATTTTTGCAAAAAAAATGATTTTGTAATTTTGGTGGGAATCGTGTTTCCGAAATTTTGGCGGAAAAGTGATCCCACTATTTTAGCGCGAAAATGTGATTTTGTAATTTTGGCGGAAATCGCGTTCTCAAAATTTTTGTGGGAAAATTATATTCCGCAATTTTGGCGGAAAAACATAATCCCGCAATTTTGGCGCGAAAATGTGATTTTGTATTTTTTGCGAAAATTGCGTTCCCGCAATTTTGGCGGAAATCAATCAAAATTTTTATATTGATGTCTAGATGTCAATATTCTCATTTTATATTTGTAATGTCTCTCGATAAAAAAATGATAACTTAGGTATTTTATATAAAAAAATAGGTATTTTTAAAAAATAGATAGGTGAAGAAGGCATTTTAAAAAATGAGTATAGTAGAAAAGAATGCCCCTATATATTTCCTTGTTTAAATAAAATTATTCCCTGAAAACTAAGGATTTTGCATGCTCTAGTTTTTAGTCAAAATTCAAGAAAAAGAACTGGATTGTTACGATATACTGAAAACTTTTAAGAGTTAGACAAGGACAAAACGGGGCCGGTGTGACAATAATTAAAGTTTTAAAATTAGAAAATAAAACCTTAGTGGACCAAAGAGTTGGCCCATGTTTATTCTGACGAATAAAAGCCCAATACTTGAGCCTTTCTCTTCTTCTCCTCCAACGAAACCACTACGAAGAAAAGAAAAGCGTCTCTTTCATTTCATATACATGGCGTAATTGTGCAGAGAAGATCCAACCATACTTCAGTTCTGCTGTCACAATTTGAGAGTATAAGCGTGAGATCTGAGCACCACAACTAGGAAAAAAAAGAGCTTAGAGTAGACAGATAGGACTTACAGAGAATGGATAAGATGAATCAGGCTTTTGAGAAGATGAAGATGTTGGTAGGTATGGAGGTTGAAGACGAGCAACGAGCTGCTGAGGAAGAAAGCTCTCTCTCATTCATGGAAGATCTCAATCGCAATTGCGCTTTAAGTACCAAACAGGTTCTTAACTGCCCCAGATTCTTTATTCTCTTCGATCAAGTGATCTGCATTTGGCTGTTTCCTGTGATTTCGGGTGTATTGCAACGATTGGTTACATATGCGAACTGTGTATTCGTCCAATTAGGGAAGTTAGGCTCGTAAGCTCACTGATGTAGGAAGGTGAATAAGTTCCTATTGGATGTAGATGAAGTGATCAAAAACTTACGGAGAATTTAGATAATTGTTCAGCAGTTCTACGTGTTCACATTTACATTCTCAGATTCATGCAGATAAAATTGGATGCACTGGAGGAGAAGGATGATAAAATTTCATGGGATATGATTAACTGTTTGATTCATAGGGCTAGAGTTTTGCTTGACTAGTACCAAAAAATTGTAGGATACTTGGGTTTATTTACTGTATATCTCTATGCAGCTGTAGGGTTGTCTTGTTTACAGGAATCTGTTGGATGTCTCTTTAATTGGGTTTTTATCTTCGACTAATATGTCGTTTTTTCTCCATGAAAAACAGAGATTCTATGGCTTTGCAATTTGCTTGTCAGCAGGCTTGACTTGTACACTTTTGGTAAGTACAACTCTTATCTATTTTAGAAAGCACTATCCTGCATTGAATGGAATCCGTTTACCTTTAAACGTGGTTTAGCTTAGTGGAAACTTTTGTCCTTAGGGTATCTTGTACTGATGATATAACTCTTATCTTTTACCTGTTTGACATTGCAGTCGATGCTTGTTTTCTTTAATCCGGTCAAGTTTGGCATCACATTCACTCTGGGAAATTTGATGGCACTTGGGAGGTCGGTCTTGAATTTTTCAACTTAGCTTGTAATATCGCATTAGGTTACGCAATTCTGTGTGCTCACTTTTTTTCCTCTGCTCCTAGATTTTAAGTTTCATGTCATTTTTGTATGGCAGCACAGCATTCCTTATAGGCCCACAGCGGCAGGTGACTATGATGCTTGACCCAGCTCGTATCTACGCTACTGCTTTGTATTTAGCAAGCATTATCATTGCCTTATTTTGTGCACTTTATGTAAGTGGGGTTTCTCAATTCAATTTACTGGATACACAGTACTGAGCGTTGTTAAGGTTTGATTAAAACCAGGTAGTAAATATTCCTTGTTGGACTAAATATAATCTGTCATTATCTTTCTGTATAGGTTCGTAACAAGCTTTTGACGCTGCTGGCTATCATTCTTGAGTTCACTGGTCTAATTTGGTATGCTAAAACTTGGTTTCAAGCTCTGACATTTATCCTAACTTTCTCAGTATTTAAACATGGTCTCTGCATGCAGTAATGCAATTACATGATTAACTCTTTGAAACATATATTAGCCCGAACTAGGAATGAATTGGTGAACCTATGCTACTTATACGGTTTCTGAGTTTGTCACAAAAGCTGTCAACATTCATCTTGGAGAATGAATCCCTTGTGTTCTTTTTAACTGCAGGTATAGCTTGAGCTACATCCCTTTTGCAAGGACCATGGTCTCAAAGATCTTCATGACTTGTTTCGACACCGAGTTTTAAACAACAGTATACACATCGGGTCAAAGATTTCTTGTTCCAAAAACTTGATGCTCTGGTTGAACGATTGGTCGATCTCCTATAAATGTGTTCAGAGCTGGACTTGTTTGATGCACCGAGAACGTGCCATGCCCTATATGGCTTATAATTGGTGCTCGTTTTGGTTTCTACTTGCCTCTTTACATCAAGTTCCTGCCTTCACAAATTCTAGCACAGTTTTTTGTATATTTTGCTGTGGAACTTAACGTAGATTTGGATGTGGTTGCTTCCTCCTTTTTTCCCTACTTGTTTCAGTTTCTTCTGGAAGAAAGTATATTAACCAGCTAGGTATTTTGAACATTTCAGACATTTAAATTCCTGTTTGTTACAAAATTAAGATGTTAACATCACTATTTAGTTTCATTGTTATGCTTACACTAAGACTTTATCTAGGAGGGAAACTGCATATTCTTAGCCAAAGCACTTAACTTGAAAGTTGCAGCATAAAATCTAAAAATGGGAGGAAAATAAAATCTGAAATTAATCCGCAAAGAAATAGAAATCAATCCCTGGCCTTAACGAAAGAAATCACATAGTACAATACAACCTTGTAAAACGCTAGTAGATAAGAGATAAAAAGAGAACATTCAGTAGAAAACAAAGAGATGGAGAAGAACAAAGCTCAACTTCCTGGCGAAATGATTTGAAGCGGCAGGAGAAATAAGCTCTCTAGAAGACAACAGTGTCGAGCATAGTGCCTAGTGTCTGAACAATGTTGGATGACATGAGGTTGGAGACATGTTCTTCCAGATGTTTCTTTGCGTCTTGTCTTCCCACATTCACAATTGCCAGCTTCTCTGGTGACAACTCGTCCTCCTCTTGAACCGCCTTGTTATATTTAGCAGCCAAACTCAACATCTCCTGTTAAACACCAGATAAAGGCAATGTCAATGAAAATGATTGTGAACTATGCTTGAACAGATAAAAAGATTGCAAAATTTCTTACCTGGACCGTCTGTTCATTTGTCTTGGAGTGGGTGTCAAAGCGTCTTAGCGTCAGACCATCTGTCCATTTCTTCTTATGGAGGTTTAGTAACATCTTCTCCTCAAGCTCGTTCTTCCTATAGTTGATTGCTATTGAGTAATAGTGTCTATTCAACCCGTGAATCAAGGCCTGCATAGTAGTATCCAAAAGTCAGTATCAGAGAAATCCTTTAATTTAGTTTCAACTTAAAAAACAGGAGACATTCAGTAAGTGATAATCACCTGGATCGATGGTTTGTTCAGGTGCCCAAGGTTCGATGTTGTTTGACGGGGTTCCTGCCCAAGCATAATTGTCTGTGGATTTATGGAGCGAAACGCATCAATCACCACCTTTCCCTTCACACTCTGAATCGGATCTACCACCACAGCTACAGCTCGCTGGTTCAAAGCTTCAAAACTCTACAAAAAGCACATAGATGTTTACAATGAACATATAAAGTCCAATCCAAAGTTCCAAACTATAGATTACAAACTCTACAGTGGAAAGTGAATCACAACAGAGTATAGAACACAAGGAGTAACATAATATATATGTCTGAGTCATTAATACAGTGTCAACGAGAAAGAAAACAACAAATTCTCGAGTGAATGCACAAAGAGATGAATAGATAAGTATTCAAACTAAGGAAACAAAACCTACCTGTTGGGTATTAATGTCAACCCCAGAAAGCCAGCAGCCAAATCCAGGATGTGAATGGTACCAACCAACCACCATTTCAGGTCTGGATTATGATGCAAGAAGAATCAGATCCAAAAACAGATACTAAATAGGAAGACACTCTTAAGTGTAAATGGGTGTAGAGAAGAACTAGTTACCTTCCAGTCTGTTTAAGCATGTCAAGCATATTAGTCTGAAAAACATGATCAACAGCTTCCACACTAACACCAGTACCACTCTGAGGCATTGCAAAAACATCCACAACCCTAACAGTGTACTCATCCACGAACTCTCCAAGCATCAATCCCATAACTTCCATAGGAACCCCAGCTCTTCCTGCGAATTTCCGATATAATTTCACCAAATCTCTACTCAAATCCACACTTTTAATCTTAGAAACAGATCGAATAATCTTAGAAACCCTAGAATTCCAGAGCCAAGAGTAAAATCACAGAGAGCGAAACAAATCGTAAACCCTAATCGAGGAAACTAAATTGGAGCTTAGGATTGGGTGATTACCGTGCTTAAGCATCTTGAGGAGGGCGAGAGAAGATATGTAAACCTGCTCCGACGTATCGAGAGTCGGAGAATCAGGCGATGCGTGACCCAAACCGCCACCAGCACCGAAGATTCGCTGTAATCTCTCCATAATCAGATAAATCAATCAGTCGTCTTCTTCCTTCTTCTGGGTTTTGCTACAACAATGGGATCTTTATAAAACCAACCTCCACAGTTTTCTTTGTTAACAAGACAAGACGGAGATGGATCTTACTCGTCATTAAGCGAAACTATTTACATATAAGTCCTCCAATGTTTCCTTTTTTTGTTTTTTTTTTTAATTGTAGACCACTAATAATATAAAACACCCCAAAAAGGTTGAAAACAAATGTGATTTTTCCCCCTTTTTGGTGAAATTTTTTTATTTCACTGCACACCAGGTTTAGTATCAGATGATTTTGTTATGGTTTAGTATTAGATGATCTTGAGAGTCTTACATTTCGTTAATGCTACTTTAGTCAATAGAACAACAGTATCCGATTATCATACGCTTATAGCATTTGTTTTATGTTTAGACGTCTGTATTGTAAATACAATAACTAGAGGAATATTTTTGTCAATTTATGTAGACAGACACCTTGAACTTTTTCCCAATGGATTTTATTTGGCACCTTGAAAAGTTCAAAAGATCAATGAAAATAACAAAAACGACTCCGTTTCAGTCAGGATCAAAGGTTCTTCAACAAAACCTCACTTCATCTCAGAGCTCTTGACAAATCAAACTCTAATGGATGGGAAAAAGAAGAATCTTTTGGGAGCAGCAACATTTTTGGATTGAAACTGTAAAGAGGTTGTTACTCAAAGATCAGGCATGCCCTTTCCTGTTTTAGCATCATATGTCTGCTCCCATACAAACTCCATTGGTGTGTCCTTAGGGCCAGCTGCAAGAAAAAAATGTATTAATCTTTCTGTAAGAAAACCTCTACTTTCAAGTCCGTTTTGATTCTATAGACAGATAAAATGTGCGAATTGAGCTGTTTTAATATATGGTTAAAATCAAGAATCTCAGTTGTTTTAATGACGATGATAACAGCGAGCTAAGAAAGCATGTTTCTTCTTTGATCTCAAAAGGGAATAAATGAATCTATTCCTTACCTCTGATTTAGAACATGTAACACATATTTCAAATGCATAGCAATAGTGTTGATTCCATCTTATTCTTACAGCCGAATTATGATTATGTTTTTCCCAAATAGCTAATGATATCCACTATATATATCCAAAATTCTATGCATAATGGCATGTTTAGAGAGATGTTGGTCTACAACGTACCGGTAGTGGGTCTTGGTGTTGCCCTTATCTTTAGAATCTCTGGGCGAGGAATTATCGAACCAGATGTTCCTGTGCCTCTGGCTACTCTTACTTTTGTTCCATCTTCTAGGTACTTTACACCAACCTTACAAGGCCTCCTGAGGTAGAAAAGATAATAGACAAATTAGAAATCTCTCGCTTGACCAAAAGAGTAATTGGTGACAGTAGTGCAAAGTGAGATCATACCCAGTGACAGGATCAACAACTTGGACATTTGAGGCGTGAAGAGGAGCTTCTACCGTGAAGATTCCACCTTCGTGATCAGGGCCTCCCTTTATATGCTTCTTGATCTGTGAATACAGAAAAAAACATATATAAAAAATATACACAAGCAGTAGAAAACAGGGTCTCAGTGAGTGGCCAAAGATTATCCCAGCCGTAAGCTAGAACATCCAAACGAAAAGAGTGCAAATTGTACAATTCAAAACATTATGTAGGGAAATTTCCTGGAACTAGACCCGCTTTGTAACCGACCAATTGATGCTTAAAAATATTAACGACAAGAATCAAATGAAGATTGCTAACTCCATGATTGGTGTTAAGCTAGTGATATGATCCTGATTCAGCACTAGTTCATACTCCAGAAACGCAATCAAGGAAAAAAACAAAAATGTCTCTAAATGGAATGAGACAGAGCAAAAAGATATCCAGAACAAGGTTATTATTGGGTGACTATCTCACCAGATTCTTCCCTTCAACAATGACACGATTTTGGGAACGGATGACACGCTTTATGGTTCCAGTCTCGCCCTTATCTTTCCCCCGAATAATCATTACCTACATATAAAAACACCACATCAAAAATGAAACCAAACAAGTGAACCACCAGAAGAACATGAGTGGTGTAGAGAGTGTCCTCACATTGTCCCCTCGAAGTATCTTCCAGTGTCTGATGAGTTTCTCAGCAGCTTTCCAACCCATAGCTCCTACTCTCTTAGAGAAGAATCCTAACAAATCACATCACAAAAACAAGTCTTACAAAAACCAAAGAGAAATGGAAAGCATGATGAACCCAGATCAAAGATACTGAAATTGATTGGGTAAAATTGGAAATGAAGAACCCAAATCAACGAAAATCCCGACTAATCTATGTACAAGCCGTTCATTACAGTGTAGAATGGAAGCAATTAGGTTTATCAATCTCAATACCTAATTCAGATCTACTTTGGAATTGCAATAATCTTCGAAAAGGGAGGAAATTGACGATTATAAATGAAATCGACGGGGGATGCAAAAGCAAGTTTGGTCTAGGAGGATAATTGTATAAGCTTGCCTGTGAGGAATTAACCGAGAGAGCGAGGAAGAGAAAGCCGAGGGCGTTGAAGCTTTGTGATAAGACGACGGAGCAGGCGGCGTTAACGACGGTGGTGAAGAAGTCGGGAGTTTTTTTATTGTGAAATTAGAAATGATAAACCCTAATAAAAACCACTGATGTCTTGAAAAAAATGAAACGACTGCGCATTTTAGATTGTTGAACAATTAAAAATTTTTTAAAAAAAAATTAATATCTCCATCATAAAAAGTAAAAACGAATTTAATTATATAAAGTTTAAGGACTACTAACTAAATTAGGTAAATGATTTTAATTCTTTTACTACATACATTAAATGAGATTTTGGGGTGAGACTAGTACACATGCATTTAATTTGTTAATAATAATTTTGAACAAAATGTTTTAATACCAGGTTTAGTGATGTTGTTTTGTATTTGAATATAACGTAATTGAGAAAAATGTTTTGGCATTGCATTTTTAATTTCCCTTTTTTTGATATTCAAATGCGCTACCATTCGTGAACCGCTTTTGAAAAAAGAAGTGTTCGGACAAATTCATTCTCGGGAATTCCCAATTCAGAAAAATCGTTCGTTTGAAAGGACACAAATTGTAACTACGACAGTGTTAATAGCATGGTTTTGTGATGAACCTACCTAAAGCTTTGTTTCAATAATTAGAAATTTTTTTTTTTGCTTGCATATAATAATATATTATACGGCTGTTTGTATATATGTCCGGTATATCCTAGTGCATTGATTCCTTATATGAATGGTGATGCAGCATCATATGGTTATGTACCACGCAAGAGAGACCGGTACCGCAATTACTGGTTGTGGTGATGTGTTAGTGAAAATCATCCTTGAGAAACCGTATAAGCTTCGTGACGACTCTAATGAATTAACGAAATCAGATTCCCCATAAACAAACGCACATGAGTTCTTAACCACCGACAAGGCATTTGATCAATACACAGTTTATGTGGTTAGACGGGAACTACAAGGAATTAATAGCTTTTTTTTTCTCCTGTATATTCTTTACTTGTTTATTAGTTGAAACTTTGATCAGTTGTGGCACTATGGTACAAACTCGTTATTGTTTTGCTTTGTTTTTACACATTTGCCCGTGACCAGTGTTGAATTTAACACAGAATTGAATGAGATTGAAAATTAGTTGATGCAGGTTTCTGACACTAGAAATTGCTTGCCTCCTGCAAGACGGACATTGATTATATGTCTACTGCTCTTATGCGACTCCATTGCGTTGGCCATGTGAAATGACTTCATTAACACTGTCGAAGAAGAAAAATAGCAGTGAGTGATTTAAGGCTTAAGCCATTCCCAAATTTTTTTGAGAATAATTTCATCTTTTTTTCGTTTACGTGTTTCCTTTCAAAAACTCGTTTCACACGAAATCATAAATTTCCATTAGTTGTTGTTCTTAACCATAAATGTCAATAAAAAACATATAAATTTACAGCTGGCAAATATTCTTATCATATATACAAATAACAGCTTCTAAAATCTTTATACACTCTCCAAATCCCATCTTTAATCATCATCTTCACGGAGAAGAAAAGGAAAAAAAATGGCGACAGATTCGCAACCAAACCAAAAACTAACGATTCCGTTAAAAACCAGAATAGCTCTCACCGT